>JAWDJD010000013.1:16594658-17194658 GCA_035047305.1 Bradypodion pumilum
GGGGGGGGGGGAAGCTCAAGATCGCCGCAGCAGACGGAATATTTTAAAGGGAGAGGGGGGGGGGGAGAGAGAGAAAGGCTGTCACTTACCAGGGAGGGAACAGGTAGGTTCGGGTCCCCTGCTGCGCCCCCCCCCCCCCGACGCCCAGATGTCCAAGACGCGTCAAATCCGCCGGCCAAAGCGAAGAGTTCGCAACTCCGGAGGTGGCGGAGGAAGAGGAGGAGGAGGAGGAGGAGGAGGCGGGGTGGAGGAAGAGAGCGAGGCCGGTGCGGCTGGTTGGGGGGGGGGGGGGAAGCGAGGGAGAAAGAGAGAGAGAGAGAGAGAGAGAGAGAGGAAGGCAACAGTGGAGAAACTGAGCCCCGTCGGGCTGCCTTTAAATAGCGTTCCAATAAATCCCAGGGTTGAAAAAAGAAACGGGGCGGGCATGGGCTGGTGGTGAAGGGACGGACGACGGAAAAAACGTCAACTCCCCGAGGAAATGAGAAGCAGATTTCGAGATATTTAATCACAAGGGGGGGAGGGAGGGGGCGGCCCCGCCGTGCTCTCTGCCTCCTCGCCCTCCCCTCGCCCTCCCCTTCGAGGCACGGCTTGAAAAACGAGTCTCCCTCCCGCCCCCACCCGCTGGAAGAGAAGGTAAATGCAGGGGGAAAGGGACCGACGATTGGGGTGGGGGGTGTCAATCTTTACACCAGGGGTGCCCAAACTACGGCCCGTGGGCCAGATCCGGCCCCTGATGCCAGTTCGTCCGGCCCCCGCCACCCTCAGCGCTTCCTGGAAGCAGAAGTATCATTTTAAGGCAGGGGTGCCCGAAGTTTTGGGGCTGTGGGCCAGTCATATGGTTCAGCAGGCTGGTCGTGTGGCTCAGTGGGCCGGTCACATGGTTCCTTCCACCAAAAGCAGAAGTAATGCGCACCTTGCAATCTGTTTTGCAAGAGGATGAGATAGATTTTAAGCTGCCATTTTCTCTGTTTAAACCAGGGGTGCCCAAATTACGACCCATGGGCCAGATCTGGCCCTGACACCAATTTATCTGGTCCACGCCACCCTTGTTGCTCCATACGGGCATGTTTACTTCTGCTTCCAGGAGCAATGAGGGTGGCGTGGTCCATATGAATTGGCATTGGGGACCAGATCTGGCCCATGGACCATAGCTTTGGCACCCCTGGTTTAAGTAGAAAAAATGGCAGCTTAAAATCTATCTCATCCTGTTGCAGGACAGATTGCAAGGGACATTTTAGTCCGTTTCCAGTGGGAAGAACCATGTGGACCGGCCCACGACCCAAAAAGTTTTGGCACTCCTGCTTTACACCAATCTAAGCAAACCATAGGGGATTCTGGGATTGGGGGGGAGGGGATAAGGTGGGTTTGCAGAATCTGGACATTAAAAGGATCAGGCCAATTTTTATAGAAGGTTGACTGACACACACACACACACACACACTCCAGAAAAGGGAATGCAAATGCTGAGGTTGGGGTGGGGTGGGGAGAGGGAAACACGGTTACACTTTCCAGCTTTCTGGAAAGGCACAGAAGAGGTGAAGACAGGAAACCTTCCTTTCTCTACCCATAGGTGTGTATATACACACACCCCTTTTTTTTCTTTTTCTTTCACAGGCTGGTGGGTTCTTAGAGGTTCTAGGAAATTGGAAAAGGAGGGGCACGGAGTTTTGCCTCCAGCTATGGCCGGGGTTGATAGGGAAAGAAGGGAAATGCCAGCTGGGGGTGGGAGTGAGTGGGGGACAGAATTTCTCCAGAGGTCCACATTTCTCACAAGGGGGGGGGAGGAATGAGGGCAGGGTAGAGGAGCCAGTTGTCATTTCCTCTTGTTGGACACCCAAGGATTCGGGAACAGTGTACAGTTCTGGTCGCCATACCTCCAGAAGGATATTATGGAGTTGGAGAAAGTGCAGAGGAGGGCAACCAGAATGGTTAGGGGACTGGAACACCTTCCTTACCATCTGAGGCTGCAACGGTTGGGCCTCTTCACTCTTGAACGACGGCGTCTAAGAGGTGACCTGATTGAAGTTTATAAAATCATGCACGGTGTGGACAAAGTAGATAAGGAAAAACTGTTTTCCCTATCGCACAACACTAGAACTAGGGGACACTCCATGAAACTTTTGGGTACTAGTTCTCAAACAAACAAGAGAAAGTACTTTTTCACCCAGAGGATTACTGGTCTATGGAACTCCCTGCCAGAAGAAGTGGTGACAGCTGTCAGTCTTGACAGCTTCAAGAAAGGATTAGACAAGTTCATGGAGGACAAGGGTATCAATGGCTCTAATTATGGATACCTAAGGATAACCTCCAGGTTGGAGAGATAGGCAGGATATCTCTCAATGCCATTTCCAGGGAATCCTAAACAGATGAAGGCATCTCCTTGGGAATACCCTGAAGCAAATGGTGAGCCACTGTGTGAGACAGAATGCTGGACTGGATGGGCTGTGGCCTGTGCCAGCAAGGCTGTTCTTATGTTCTTAAATGCTCTCAGCACAGTTCTGACTGTACACCTACTGCCATTCTGTTTCCCTTTCTTCTCTAACTACATTCCACACACATACAGTGCATACACAAACACAGTTTTGTCATTCCTAACTTGATGGCTGGAAGGTCAGCAGGTCAGCAGTTCGAGGCCAGAGTGTTGCATGATGGAGTGAGCTCCCATTTTCTGTCTCAGCTCCTGCCGACCAAGCAGCTCGAAAGGAAGAAATTGCAAGTAGATGAAAAGGATACCACTTCGGTGGAAAGGTAACAGCATTCCATGCCTGCCACATGACCATGGGAATGTCTATAGATGCAGACAATGCTGGCTCTTGGGCTATGAATGGAGATTTATTTATTTATTAGTTAGATTTCTTCACCGCCAACTCGGCCGAGGCGGTTTACAATCATATATAAAAATGACATAATTAAAACTAATTAAAACCATCCACCCCCTAAAAATGGGTGCAGGGACCGAAGGTACCGAAGGGGCAGGTTTTCCACCAAACCAACCACCTCACGGGGGCAACCCTTCCACCTGCACCCCATACTTGGCCTGCCAGCCAGGTTTGAGTTCTTTCCTGAAGGGCAGCAATTCCGTCTGGAGATGTATCTCTGTTGGCAGGAGGGTCCAAAGGGCTGGTGCAGACACAGAGAAGGCCCTCCTCCTTGTGCTAGAGAGGCGAGCCCCTCTAGCGGATGGTACAATCAGAGAGCCTCTCCAGCCCGCTCTCGTTGGATGGACAGACATCCTTAGGGCGATGCGGTCTCTTAGGTATCCTGGCCCACTACCATATAGGGCTTTAAAGGTCAAAAACAGCACCTTGAATTGCACCCGGAGGCACACTGGAAACCAGTGCAGCTACCGAAGCAGTGGGAAGGCACGGGCATAAAGTCCACACCCCATCACCACCTGGGCAGCTGCATTTTGGACCAGCTGTAGCCTCTGAATGGTCATCAAGGGCATCCCCATGTAGAGCGCATTACAATAATCTAGTCTGGAGGTGACCAGAGCATGAATGACCATGAGCAAGGAGTCCCTGTCCCAGAATGGGCACAACTGGCGGACTAACCGTAGCTGTGCAAAAGCCCTCCTGGCCACGGCCGCCACCTGTTCTTTGAGCAGCAGCCGTGAGTCCAGGAGGACCCCCAAGTTTTGCACCGGGTTTGTCTGGGGCAAAACTGCTCCATCCAAAACCAAAGATGGTAGCTCCCGGGACAGTACAGGACCCCCAATCCATAGCCACTCAGTCTTGCTGGGATTCAGTTGTAGCCCGTTGGCCCCCATCCAGATCCCCACAGCCTCCAGACACCTAGATAGGATTTTGACAGCATCGCTTGGATCACCACGGGCTGAGATGTACAGCTGGGTATCATCAGCATACTGATGATACCTCACCCCGTGGGAACGGATGATCTCTCCCAACAGCTTCATGTAGATGTTGAATAGGAGAGGAGAGAGTACTGAGCCCTGAGGCACCCCATATTGAAGGGGCCTAGGGCTGGACCTCTCACTCTCCAACCACACCAACTGGGACTGGCCTTTCAGAAATGAGGAGAACCAGGACCACACCATGCACCTGATTTTCTTCATATATGTATGACATATATGGAGAGCTGTCTGGCTGGACATCCTGGTACAGTAATGGAGTAGACCGTACAGCCAGCGACTCAATGCCAAGTGTTGGGCAGCCATAAATAACCTGACTCCTTAAAGGGGCCAATGGCTATGGGCAGATGAGCCCCTTTAGGTGGGGTGATGGCCCCCTCAGTGGAGGAAATGCCACTGGAAACCATATTGGGCCCAACGGCTAAAAGAGCAGAGGAGGAACTCTGATTCCCAATGGTCATGGAGGTGGAAAAGGCTATGCCAGATGACCTGGCTGTGAAGGCACACTTTGTCCATATCCTCAAGGCTGTGGTGGTCTATTGCAGTCCTGGTGTTAAATCCTGTATATCTCATTACATATGTGCTACAGGAGATGGCTCCTATGTGTCACTTCATGGCAAGCTGGGATCCACCTTAAACAAAGTCATGCCAGTGGCATTTTTCCTGATTGCCTTGGAGGGTGAAGGCAGCCCAGAACCAGCTGGCCTCCAAGACCAAGCCTCCTGGCAACCTGGGGCAGGAAAAAAAAATGACATATGCTTGGATAGAGTTGCAGCCAACAATGATGATGCATGACTGTCTCAGGGCATCCCACCTCTTTTTCTTCTTCAAGATAGATTCAACCCAGGGTTTCACCCCGAAAAAGCAGCTCCGAGGATTATATTGAAGCATAGTTGAATGATAATTCCTGGTGGCTTTGAGGAGCTTCCGCCATCCCCCAGGGCTTCTCTTTCTTCCTCCCTTTAGAAAAAGGAGACCAGTTTATGGAATCTTCTCCCTAATTTTGTGGCAGGTGTCCGTTTGCGCCCACAATATCATGTCATGTTGGTAGGTAGAGAGAGCACCAGTATGGCAGAGTTCATCTTCTGTGTCTAGGTCAGACGTTAAATTGCCAAAACAAAGCCACCTTTGGGTGAATTCATTCCGTCGCTCCTTTTGCTTGACCTAGTGTGAGAAAGATGAGCTGGCATGAGGTTGCCGTTGCACGGGATACACCCAATTGTGGGTAAAAAAAACCCCACAATATTTGAGGAGGCTCTGTCTGTGTACCCCATGGACAGAGTGGTGGATGAGGACCCAGGAGGGCTGGGTTCGATTCCCCAGGTCTGCCATGGAAGTTCAGAGAGTGAGACTGATAAACTCACTTCTTAAATATTTGATTTACATTGTAAGATCTGTGAGGGCTACTATAAGTCAGCTCCAACTTGATGGCACGTAACAGCAAAAAAGAGTTCTTGTAAGTGTTTATGTGAATATAAATTCCTACCCACTCTGCCAGAACTGTAACCGTAAGCACCCTGGACAATTACCTCCATATCCCTGCCATCCCACTTTGATGCATGGATGTGAGCCTCCCTCCATGGGGGACCATGGAGGAGATGGCTTTCGTTCTTCCCCACACAAAAGAAGAAAGATTTTTTCTGCTTTCCAATAGTATATGTTTATGTTACAAGAGGGACTGGGGTGGCTCAAGTGGTTAAGATGCTGAACTCGCTGGCTGGAAGTTCGGAGTTCGATTTCTGGGTACTGCATGACAGAGTGAGCTCCTGTCTCTGCCCCAGCTCCTGCTAACCTAGCAGTTCGAAAGCAAGAAATGGCAAGTAGATAAATAGAGACCACTTCGGTGGGAAGGTAAACAGCATTCCATGTACTCCGGTGTTGAGGCATGCCTGCCACATGTCCACGGAAGCGTCTGCAGATGCAGACAGCTCTGGCTCTTTGGCTATAAACAGAGCTGAGCACTGAACCCTAGAGTCGGATATGACTGGCTTTCAAGCAAGGGCGACCTTTACCTATGTAGCAACAACATATGCAATGACAGGAGGAGTGGAGGAAGACATGTCTGCTAGTACAATGGATGAGCCATTTCTGCTTCATCTCTCTGTAACGAATAACTTTTGCTTTTAATGAATAAAGTAGTTTTCCTTGAGTTTCTAAATTCCCTGGGCAGAGCTAGAGAAGCCTGGGATACAACCTTCAAGGCAGGTGCTGGTTAGCCTACTTTTGGATGTAGTCATAACAGTCTGAAAACTGTGAGAACAGAGCTAAGACGATGGACATTGTATGCTGTGCTTTAATTGGTTAAAACCCACAAAGAGGAGGGATGAGTGGGAATAGATGGGTTTTGTTATACTGGAATGTGGGAGAGAAACACCATGATTTTGCCATGACTTAAGATCGCTTGCCACAATGCATGCTTGTGAGTAAACAATAGCAAAATGTAGTCAAATATGTTAGCAGGCTAGGTCAGGCCACAGAAATATAGATAGATATGCTTTTCTTGTTTTATTCTGGGAAAGGGGCAAATAAAAATGTTCCTTTTTTCTATTTTGTGTCTGAGCTTGAACTTTCCTATGTTTTCTTCCAAATAAAGCTGATTGTAACCGGAAGAAGTTGTACTTTTATAGAGCTTAAGCTGGTGTGAGAAAGTCCAGTTTCTTTATTTCATTATTAGTAATGCTACGATTAATTCACACTGCATGTCCTACCTGATCTGGCTGGTTTGTAAGCGTAAACAGTAAGTGATTGAAACCTAGCATAGATTTCTCTAGCCTGGAGCAGAACCACAGGTACTCAGAAGCAGCACAAAGGTTGGTGTGGGCTTATGGGAGACATAAAGTGGAATGAGTCCTATGATAGTGGACAATGTGGGGGTGTTATCTTTACACTCTCTGCAAAATCTCTCTTTTCTCTGGAGAGGTAAGGTGAAAAGATGCTCATTTCCTTCAGACTGTAAAGAGGGTACACAATTTCAAGAGGAACCTGCCACGAGAGATCTTGCAGAACCTGAAGGTCCAAGTGGCTGAGCTCTCCAAGGATGATGGGATTGTGCCTGAAGCCCAATGAAGAGAGTATGGCACTAGATTAAAGCATAAGCCTAGCTAGAACCACAAGGAAAAAGTTCTTGGCTGCAAGGAAAATCTTCTCAGGAGAACTTCTCAGGAGAGCAGAAGTTCTCCTTGAGTGAAAGTTCTTCCAACCAAGGAGACCAGCAGGCCAACTCCTACTGCTGAGTTCTTTCTTCCAGTTGGTTAAATGCCTGCAGATGAACTCTGAGGTTCCATCTGTTCAACTATATCAGCCTTAGGCTACGGACTGTGGTGACTCAGTGATTAAGAAGCTCGCCTTGTTAGATGGAAGGTTGGCAAGTTGGTGGTTCATGACCTGGATACTGCATGGCAGATTGAGCACCAGTCTCTGTCCCAATTCCTGCCAACCTAGCAATTTGAACGCAAGAGATTGTAAGCAGATAAATAGGGACCACTTCAGTGGGAAAAGATATTGGGGACATGAAAAGAGCCTCCTTCGGTCATCTCCTTAGCAGAGTTTCTCCAGAAAAAATCATTTCAACCCAGAAAGCACCTTTGCATGCTTCTGACATGCTTAGGCTTGGACTGGGAGATTTACTGGATGCATGGGTTCGATGTTTCTTTTGATTGTGCTTTCTTTGTCACCTTGCTCTTTGGCTCAGGATAATGCTCCAGGCAGGCCGAAGTATGAAATTTAAATGATAGTTTCCCTACCAGGGATGATGGGAAGGTGGTGGTTCAATGTTGCCATTGCTATGTTTTGAGTGGTGTGTGGAAAATCCAGGTTCAAGCCCCTGTGAAATTCTAAAACTCAGGATGCGATCACATGGAGGAATAGATTGCAATTTTTTAATTCATTCATTTTCCCCCCAGTCAATTAGCCAGGCCTCAACACCAGAGTGCACAGAACACTGTTTACCTTCCCACCAAAGTAGTCCCTATCTATCTACTCGCAATTTCTTGCTTTCAAACTGCTAGTTTGGCAGGAGCTGGGACAGACAGGAGCTCACTCTGATGTGCAGTACTCAGGAATTGAAATCCAACCTTCCAGTGTTCGAGTTCAGCATCTTAACCACATGAGCCACTGCAGTCCCCTTCAGTCAATTAGTCAGTCTCATTTATAGCTTGTCTTTCTCCCCATGGGAGGACTCAAGGTAGTTTGTGGAGTGGTCTGGTGATCATACAATGCATAAAGAAATGTGCTCTAGCCTGACCTTGTTCCAGTCAATTTTTTGGAGTTGGACTAAGTGGACGTCCAGGAGATCGAAGGGAGATCGCTTATGTTAAATGACCCCTTTTAAGGTGCAATCAGTTGCATGCTTTTGTAAAGGTCCGATTAACTCTTCACTGTGTGACTTAGGGCCATTCTCCAGCTCCCAACCGTATGGGCACATTTTTACTTCCACGAGCGATGAGGGCATTGTAGGCTGGATGAATTTGAATCAGAGGCCAGATCTGGCCCACAGGCCATAGTTTGGGCACCCGTGGTTTAAGGTGTCACAAGATTGAGTTTACAAGAACCTCCCAATTTAAAAATTAACAGTTCTGTCTGAAGGTTACCCTCCCCCTCCTCCCAAATCACTTTTCCTTTGATATTAGGTCATAAGCTTGAGGGCAGAGACTATTTATAAACCTCTAAGATGCTCTTTTTTCACATGCCGGAATAGGTTAGAATACTTTAATAAAGAAGATAATCTCCACTGTAATTTTTCATGAATAAAGTGGCTGCTCTTGAAAGATGACTTGATAAAAGAAGCAACCACCAACTTCAGAATAGAGTCACACACTTTTCAGATTGGATCTACTTTTACCTCACATTTCTTTCCTCTCTCCTACAGCCACACATACATCTTCACTCAAAGCAGAACTTCCAATTACCCTCTTTGCTGGTAAAATGGAGTGTGAATTGCACTGTATATAGTGGCCTATCGTGGGCTATTTTGGTAATTATACTCTGATGCATCTTATACGCCAGCAAATACGGTACCTACTAATAACCAGTAATGTGCAGTAGTTCCTCTTCTTCTTCTTTGCTTCCTCTCTTACCCCATTGGGTGTCAAGAGGGATACAAGGTTCTTGTTCTAGCACTTCCAGGGGCCTCCACTAGTGTTATTTGATGTTCTTCTAATATTTGACGTTTTCTCCCCACCTTCCTTGTGGTCTGTATTGTGGTCTTCGTCCTTCTCCTCTTTCCACATAAGCATTGTAAGGTATGGAATTCCAAGACATTCTCTCCAAATGGACAAATCACTTTGTTTGTTGTCTCTGTAAGTAGTGCAAGATTGGTTATGTTCCAGTTCTTTTCCTTATAAACTCACTAGCTTAGTGCCTGGCTTCACCCAGGGATGGTTGGGGTGGTGGTGGCACGGCCCCCGGGGTTGTGTTGGTGCGTGCTGTGGGTGTGTTGGTGTTGCCCCGTGTTTTTGGTGCTCTGGTCCGTGTGGGGGTTATTGGGGCCCATGTTCGTGCCCTTGCAGCGTGGTGTGTGCAGTCGCATTCTGCCGTGTGGGAGAAACTTGCTCTGAAAACTTACTTTGTTTACTCTCTGATATGTTCACACAGAATTAAATATTTTAAATGTTCACACGTGGTGCTAGCATATCAGACTAAACAAATGGAAATAAAAACCCCTTAGCCTACATCAGAGCCTGGAATCATAGAATAACAGACAATCCCTCTCTCTCTCTCTCTCCACACACACACACACACACACACACACACACACACACACACACACACACACACACACACACACACACACACACACACACACACACACACACACACCAGCCCTCTCCACACACACTCCAGCCATCCCTCTGAACAAACAGAGGGCAGCTGAGTTCCATAGCACCTTCTTCCCCTGCAGGCCCAGCTCAAGGTGACGGGGCTTGAGTCAGTGCTTTCCGGAGGCCAACGGCCACTCTGGCCATGCCCCCTTTCCAGTTTGGCTGCATCATCAACCTGCCTCTGCCGTGCTCGTGTTGGCCTCCCTGATTGGCCATGGTGTGCCGCAGTGTCTGCTGTGTGTGTGTGTGTGTGTGTGTAGTTTTTTCTATTTTTCTCATTTTTGAGGGGAGCGCACCCCGAACCTTGCCTCTGGACCACGACTATGACCTTCTCTGTACTGCCAAGTAATTCTGTGCACAGTGTGGTCAGGGTCACTACAGGGGTGTGGATTTGTATTAAGTACCCACAAGGGGACATCTCCCTTTTATAGATATAGATTCCTTATTTTATCCCTTCTAGTCAGTCTAGCAACCCTCATAAGACATCTCCTTTCCAGAGTGACCAATTTTGTTTTTGTTTTGTTGTAAGTGCACATGTTTGGCACTCATAACATAAGGTGGGAATGAATATGCTGCGTATGAGGTGTTTTTCTGTGTTGATTGGTATTGCCTTGTGTTGTAAGAGTGGAGCTAACTGTCCCAATATTTGGTTTGCCTTAATACACTGTATGTTAATATCTTCATCCATTTTACCATTTTCAGTAAATGTTGTTCCTAGTATTTGAACTTTTCCACTTTTTAAAACCTATTCCCTCTATCTTGATATCTAGAGTATGCTGCTTCCTTCCTATTGCCATTACCTCAGTTATCTCTTTATTGATTCTTGTATTATCTACTTTATATTCTTGGTTCATAGATGTAAGGTGTTGTTGTAGATCCTTAGCTGTACTGTACATGCTATCAATGCCTGATCATCTGCAAAAAGTAATTCCTTGATATTCTTTCCATTCATGGGCTTAACTTTTTTGCTCATGCTATCTATGTAGCTGATGAATAATAGTGGTGCTAGTATGCATACTTGCCTCACTCCAGATGTTACTGCAAAGGGTTCTGATATTCCTTGACTTGTTCTAACTACACTTCTGCAGTCACTATATAAGTTTTTACACCAGGGGTTTGTAACCTATGGCCCAAGGGCTGAACCCAGCCAATGGCGGCAAATCATCTGGTCCATGACGATGACCCCAGAAGCGGATGGATTCTGGATGGAAAGGTGGCCCCTTCCTGTTGGCTTATAAAATAAAGCTTCCCTTTTAATGCAGGTAGTTTTTTTTAAAATGTGGGTAGCTCTTAATCTGGTTCTATTCTGTTTTATACTTGTATATACCTTTGATTGTTTTTAATTGTTTTTAACTATGATGTTAGCCGCCCTGAATCAGGCTTGCCTGACTGGGTGGCATAGAATTTTAAACAATATAAATAAATAAATAAATAAATAAATAAATAAATAAATAAATAAATAAATAAATAAATAAATAAATAAATAAATAAATAAATAAATAAATAAATAAATAAATAAATAAATAAATAAATAAATAAATAAATAAATGCACCCACATATGCGCTAATGCACCCACTGTGATTTATGGCAGGATTTATGGCAAGGGAAAACCATCTATCTGGCCTGCTCTGCTGTCTGAGGGGGCGTGGTCCGGCCCGTGGTGTGAAATTGTTGAGAGCTCCTGTTTTACATAATCTGATAAGATGTTCACTTATTCCATATTGGTCCAATGCTTGCCATAGCAGTTTCCTGTCAACTCTATCAAATACCTTCTCTTGGACTTCAAATGTAACATAGAGATTCTTGTTGTATTCTATATTTTTTTCTGTTGTTTAAGTGTAAAATTGAATCTGTACAGCTTATGAAAGGGCCAGAAAGGAGGCAGCCGGTGTGTGTGCCTTTGAAGGGATTCTGGCCACTAAAACAGGGGCTCCCATCTTAAGACCTGTGCACCATATTTGGCCCACAGTGCCATTTCATGTGGCCACCACCCCTCTAATGGCATTTGAGAAACAAAATGGCCACCCCCTTTGAAGCTGTTGGGACAAAATGGCCATCCCCATCGTGCAGGCTGGGCAAAATGGCCATCTGGCCCTCAAAGCTGACTGAGAGAGCGTGACCTTGCCCATGTCTTGAAAAGGTTGGGAACCCCTGCACTAAAAGATGCCAGGTACTCAGTACCCTCCTATGAGCATCTATCTGTTGTATTGGGGCATGGAATGATATTTTACCCTGACAACTGCCCCGCCAGTTCCAGTGTTGAAGTCAGAGTCCCCTGCCAGAGTCTCCGTGTGGAAATTCACCCTCTTGTGCTTTTGCCTCATGTTCTTTTTTGTGCTGTGTTTGGAAGCAAAAGGGCATTCCATATCTTGAAATCATAGTTATACTTTAGATACCCCTCTTTATGACCAATGCTTCCTCCTTTGGTCTTTCTTTGCCCCTCCCGCGTATCTTGCAACTGCCTCCCTCTGTGTAAAGATAATCAGCAGGGTCTCATGCAGAAAAGAATGACAGAACCATCTCCAAATGGTCTACTCAAATCACGACCAATAATACTCATGACCTGCCAAATGATTTAACGGAATTATTAACAGAAGTACAGCAATACTGTAGCATTGTGTATTTATTGTGGATTGTATTGTGTGAGATGCTACTGTGTTGCTGTATTATTGAAATGTTACTTTGTTGCTGAGCTGTTATTATGTTGCTGTATTTCATTGTAGTTTTGTACTTTATTTTTTTGTAAACGCTTTGGGTCACCCTAGGGTGAAGAAGGCGGTATATAAATAAAATTTCAATTCAATTCAATTAAAAACCCTGACTTACATATGCCTCGAGTTACATAAAATTCGATTTACAGAGTTACAGAGAAACCAAGCCATATGAGGAAAGACTGAAGGAACTGGGCAAGTTTAGCCTTGAGAAAAGGAGATTGAGAGGGGATAGGGTAAAAGGTAATGCTAAAGGTCACCCTTGCTCAAAAGCCAGTCGCATCTGACTCTAGGGTTTAGTGCTCATCTCTGTTTTATAGCTGTCTGTATCTGCAGACATTTCTGTGGACACATGGCAGGCATGCATGGAACGCTGTTTACCTTCCCGCCAAATTGGTCCTTATTTATCTACTTGCAATTCCTTGCTTTCAAACTGCTAGGTTGGCAGGAGCTGGGGCAGGGACAGGAGCTCACTCCATCGTGCAGTACTCGGGAATCAAACTCCGACCTTCCAGTTATCGAGTTCAGCATCTTAACCACTTGAGCCACCACAGCCCATACGGGTAGCAACCTTCAAATACCTGAAAGATAATCATAAAGAGGAAGGTGGTATCACCATCATGCCAGAATGCAGGCCACATAATAACGGGCTGAAACTACAAGAAGCCAGATGTAGGCAGAATATTAGGAAAAACGTCCTAATGGTTAGAGCAGAATGACAGTGGAACAACCTGGCTTAAGAGATGCTGAGTGCTCCAACACTGGAAGTATTCAAGAGAGCATTGGGCAACCATCTGTCAGATCTGCTTTGATTCGGATTCTTGCATTGTGTAGGGGGTAGGACGCGATGGCCTAAAAGGCAACTTCCAACCTAAAAGGCAACTTCCAACTCAGTTATCCTATGATTCTATGATTGTTTGGCAGCAATATGTCCCATTTCTCAATGGCTCCTTTGGGGCTCCGGTCCTTTTCGAAATCACCAAATGTGTGGTCTGTTACGGCATAATTTAAACAAATCATTCTTCTTTCTTGGGCTCTGTGGTCCCACAACACCTGCCTTCCACATGTTTTTAACTGCCTTTGTTGCCTTGGGGGATGTGATAAACAAAAATTCAGAAATTAGCATCCTATTCAGGAAGCCCCACTTGTAAACAAAGGCACACTGGGGAAAGTTACCTTTTGGACTCCAACTCCCAGAATCCCACAGTCAACCAAAGGCACACAACAACCCACCCAGCTGCAGATGACACTCTACTCGATTCCCACAGGGTCTTCCGGCTTCCCTCTAAAATCTCCATTTTAACAACCTTGGCTGCTGCCTTTCCAAGCTGGAACCTCTTTCCAACCAGGACCACCATTGGAGATGCTGGGCCCATCTGCCTGTTACATTCCTCCATTGAGTGGGTTTGGGTTTGGGTTTGATGGTCTAAAAGGCCCCTTCCAACTCTGTTATTCTAGGATTCTTGGTCTCTGGAGAGAGAAGATCCCACTATTCTTCATGATAAAAATACAGTAGGGCAAAATAACACAATTTGCTATTTAATTTCAGCAACATCCCAAATCTGCTGCCTCATGTGCCTTGCTGCCCCTTTTCTAACAGTAGTGTTGTCCCTTTGTTGCTTTGGGGGATGTGATAAACAAAAATTCAGAAATTAGCATGCTATTCAGGAAGCCCTGAAAAGGCAACTTCCAACTCAGTTATCCTATGATTCTATGATTGTTTGGCAGCAATATGTCCCATTTCTCAATGGCTCCTTTGGGGCTCCAGTCCTTTTCGGAATCACCAAATGTGTGGTCTGTTACGGCATAATTTAAACAAATCATTCTTTCTTGGGCTCTGTGGTCCCACAACACCTGGCTCAAGTGGCTAAGACGCTGACTGGGAAATGGAAGGTCAGCAGTTCGATTCCTGAGTACTGCAGGATGGAATAAGCTCCTGTCTTTGTCCCAGCTCCTGCCAACCTAGCAGTTCGAAAGCAAGAAATTGCAAGTAGATAAATAGGGACCACTTCGGTGGGAAGGTAACAGCCTTCCATGCGCTCCGGGATCTAGTCATGACTGCCACATGACCACGGAAACATCTGCAGTAGCAGACAGCGCTGGCTCTTCGGCTTAGAAACAGAGATGAGCACTGTACCCTAGAGTCGGATACGACTGGCTTTCGAGCAAGGGAAACCTTTACCTTTACCTTAGTGTTGTCCCTAGAAAGTCATCTAATTCTCTCCTGTTGAAGGGTTATTTATACACTAAGATCTGAATGTCACTGCCAGTTCCAGACCTGACACCCCCCTCTCCCAAATCCTCACATAACACACTGACCCCTTGCAATCACAATCACATGAAATCATAGCCGGAAAACACAGGAGGGAGTTTATGTAAGGTGCTAGAAGACTGCTGGTACCACCAGCTCGGTGGATTAGAGGCACCCATAATCTGTTGGCCACTTTCCTCTTTCCGTGCGTTGCTCTGTTTTTTTAGCCAAAGTGTAAAACGTCGGGCTCAAACAGGCTCCAATCTCAACCCACCAAAGACTTCTAACTCAGCCCTGATCCCTCAAATTCTCTTCTGGCTCCACCTTTCTGTATGCCAAATACCTTTCAGGCTCCAACAGACACGCACCTGCCAGCCAACCACTCTGGCTTTTCTAGCCCTCACCCAGGAGACTCGTGTTATTGTTGCTGTTAAATCAGAAGTTGGCAAACCTACTCAGGAGTCCCAAAGGAGATCTGCATATATACTGCTCTGGTCATGAAAGACCTGAGCAGGGCCAGATGTGAAGCGGTAATAGGGGCTTATGAAGTACATGCACAGAGCCTTTAAAATCTATGCACCTGTATGTATAGTGATTTTAGAAAAAATGTTGGGGCATTGGAGGAAAAAATATAACCAATCGTTGTTGTCAGCTGTAACTTGCATCCGAGAAGGCATTTTTTCCTGAAGCAGGAAAAATGCCATTGGTGTGAATTTGTTTAAGGTGGATTTCAGCTTGCCATGAAAGGATGATCCACACACTATGATCATAGAGCCATCTCCTGTGGCACATATGAAATGAGCCATGCAGGGTTTAACACCAGGACTGCAATGGACTGCCGCAGCCAGTGGTGGGATTCAGCAGGTTTGCCCCAGTTTGCCCATCCCATCCAAGTTTTGAAATAAAGCAGTCCTAATTCAGGTGCAACACAGGGCTTTCCCCCTGGTCATGCCCACCATACCATGCCCACAGAGTAGGTAGAAAAAAAAATTTGAATCCCACCACTGGCCTCAGCCTTGAGGATATTATCAAGGTGCGACTTCACAGCCAGTCCATCTGGCATGGCCTCTTCCGCCTCCAAGACCATTGGGAATCAGAGTTCCTCCTCTGCTCATTTTGCCATTGGGCCCAATAGGATGGTTTCCAGTGGCATTTCCTCCACTAAGGGGGACCCTCACCCCACCTAAAGGGGCTCATATGCCCATAGCCGTTGGCCCCTTTAAGGAGTCAGGTTATTTACGGCTGCCCAACACTCGGCATTGAGTTGCTGGCTGTATGGTCTACTCCATTACCATAGCAGGATGTCCGGCCAGACATTTTATATCCACTAACACACACACACATTCACTGGAGGCAGAACATGTGTGTGTGTGGGGGGGGGGGGGATGAGAGAGAAGGTAAAGGTAGCTCTTGCTTGAAAGCTAGTCATATCTGACTCTAGGGTTCGGTGCCCATCTCTGTTTACAGCCAAAGAGCCAGCACTGTCTGCATTTGCAGATGTTTCCATGGACATGTGGCAGGCATGACTAGACACTGGCGTGCACAGAACATGGTTTACCTTCCCACCGAAGTGGTTCCTACTTATCTACTTGCAATTTCTTGCTTTTGAACTGCTAGGTTGGCAGGAGCTGGGGCAGATGACTGGACCCCACTCTGTCATACAGTACTCGGGTCTCAAACTCTGAACTCGCATGAAAGAGAGAGAGGCTTAAACTGAATGCTTCTGCTCAGCCTCTGAGCGAAAAGGGCAGAGGCAGAACTAAGAGGCAATGAGGTTTGACTGGAATAGTATCCATCCACATCTGGCCAGTCTTTTGCCTTTGGACTGACCTAACCTTGCTGCCGAGGGTTGGGGATTTACTCAGGAGCATATTACAAAGCTCAGTGAAATGATACATAACAGGGGTCCCCAACTTTTTTTGTACCACGGACTGGTTTCATGCTAAACAATTTTTCATTGGACCGGTAAGTGGGGGTGGTGGGATTTTTAATCTTCCCTGTCTGCCAGTGTGATACCTCACTGTGCACAGAGCGGGGAGAGGAGCCCCCACTGTAGCTCAAAAAGAAGGAGGAATAGCCCAGCCACCTGCCAACCACACTGTTCGACTCAGGCAGTGAGGTCAGGGCCAACACACGTGGGCCCCCTCCCATACATTTTGGCCATGCACCTGTGGTTTTCTGCACATGCATGGTTTTTTTGCGCATGTGTACATCAGTGGTTTCCCAGCACTGCCACACCCCTGTGGTTTTCTGCGCATGCGTGGTTTTTTTGTGCATGTGCACACCAGTGGTTTCCAGGCACCGCTGGGCCCCCGTCATCTCTTGCCCCGGGACAGGAGTCCTGATGGTCCCCCCTGATGGTGGCCCTGAGTGAGGTATCACACTGCACACAGGCGGGGGGGGGGGGGACGGGGCTAGTTAAGCAACATGGAGGAGGGACCTGGCCACCTGCCTATATACAATTCAGTGCCGATTGTAAGGCACACAGGAGCAACCTGGACCCTGCTGCTCCTTCTCTGTTGGAGGACATCGCGGTGTGACCCTCGCTCCCTGCCGTATATCTTCTGACCAGGCAGAGAATACAACCCTGTCACCAAAGTTAAAGCCAGTTGTCTGTCTAGTGTGCAATGCCATGGCCTTAAGGTTTCTGGGTGGGTGGGTGGGGCACTGGGGGGAAGGGGTTTATTTTGTCCATCACAGGCAGCAAAAATGCAATGAACCAGCTCCAGGCAGGGATTCCAGTACAATTCAGGGAGGTGCTGCTAATTGAATTAAACTGTTTTTCTTTTCACGAGAATCTTAAAAACAACTGACAGTTGGAACGTGTCAGTGGCTGAAATTTCTAAGGAAGTGTCTCCCTTCGAAGAGAGCAATTGCATAAGTGGAATGCTCTTCTCCAACCATTTCAGGGCCAGATCCACCACAACATACATGATCTGGGAGAGAGGAAAGAAAGGACAAGAGAGATCACTTGGCATGGCTGAAATCACTCAAAATACTCCACTCGGATCCGTTGTCAAGAAGGGGTACTGCATTTTCCTAAATGGTGTTTTTTTTTTAAAGTTGCATGGAGCACTGTTACCATCCCACTCAAGCAGTACCTATTTATCTATTTGCAATTTCTTACTTTCAAACTGCTAGGTTGGCAGGATCCAGGACAGACACGAGAGCTCAGTCTGTCGTGCAGCACTCTCAAAAGGCTGACTTGCCAACCTTCCAGTCCTCAAGTTCAGCATCTTAACTACTAAGCAACCGCAGTCCCTTGAAAGTGTTTTCTCCTTTTATCCACCAGCACCATTTTTCACAAGCATACCCCACCCTTCAGGGCCATTTACAAGAGGGCCATAAGCTGAGCAAGGAAGCTGCACAAGATGAATTTCACCCCGTGCTGTGTAGGAAATATTCAAAGGATGGGTTTTCTCATCTGTCTGGCCAGGTTATCCTGCTATGGTAACAGAGTAGACCATACTGCCAGCAACTCAACCACAAGTGTCAGGCAGTGGTTAACTAACCTGACAACCCTGAGGACTAGAGGCCTTGGCGAAGTCCACAGGGAAGGGTGATGGTCCCCAAGTGGATTAAATCCCACTCGAATCCATCTTGATGGAGGGCAGCAGCTTCATCAATCCTGGCCTGGGGTTGAGGAGGGCTTTGCGTGCCAAAAAGGGCTCAGGACCAGAAAGTGACTCATGAAACTGGATTAGTGGTCACGCTGTGATGCGGAAGGCAAATGAAAGGCCACTGCATTATATTCTCAGGACAGTTTTCATGGCTGATTGCCATGAGGATTGCATATATTCAAGTACGGATATGGAAGAAGAAGATAGGTTTTCTCATCTAAGGGATGCTGTTACAATTAGACAAATGCATTTTCCACACCTATCTCAATTGTAACCAACCACAGATGTGAGATGTAAAATGGAGTTTGCATGAGCTTAGCTTGCCCTCTGCTGTCTGAACAGAGATCCTTCGACATTGAAGACTCATCGTGGCTTGACACAAACAACAAAGCTGTCTTTTCACCTTCATATCTCTTTATATACTGTATATTTGTGTGAATGCACACTCAAATACATGTACAGTAAAACCTCGGGTTACAGCCACCTAGGTTTAAGTTTGCTGCGGTTTACAATGGCAAATTCTATGGAAATGCCATCCCGGCTTACAAATTTTTAATGTAGAGCTGGGAGAAAGGTCACTTCTAAGGCCTTCCTCAAAATCTTGTTCTTCTACAACTCAGGATTTTCCCTAGACCTACTGATAGCACTGGCTCTTTGGCTATTAACAGAGATGCTGTGGGCTGTGACTATGAAATGGATGGAGAAATCCCTTTGTCAACTTTTGTCTTCTCCAGTGGTTTAAACATTTCCTGAACTGATGCAGCACAATTCAAGATATCAAATGATATCTATACCATGCTAGGCAGATGTATTGTAGTACCACTACGTTAGTTAGTTTCGTTACCAAAAAAATTAAAAAAAAATAAAAATGGTGGGTGGGTGTTGTTCCACTATTCTCTGTTGATTTCTTACTCACAAGTAAACTGGGTAAAGTCTACTCACAGAAAAACTAGTCAGTCAGAAAAGTGGCAAGAGCAGCCTCATGGTTTCATTATATGTCCAGCAGGTGAACCAGACTGGCTTCCTACACAAAAATGCTCTCTTAGTTCCTCCTCTCTCTCACACACACACAAACACACAGACTAGATCACAGTATACACACTACAGCAAGAGACAACTTCAACAAGAAGAAGGCACACACACACACACACACATTAAAAAAAACTTTGCCTTTAGCTCCCCATCCTTCCCTTCAGAAAGAGATACAGGATAGATAGATAGATAGATAGATAGATAGATAGATAGATAGATAGATAGATAGATAGATAGATAGATAGATAGATAGATAGATAGATAGATAGATAGATAGATAGATAGATAGATAGATAGATGCCATCTTGAAAAAGGAACAGCTGTCTTCCAAAGGATGAATAAGATCTCATCCTTGCC
Source organism: Bradypodion pumilum (assembly GCA_035047305.1). Lineage (NCBI taxonomy): Eukaryota > Metazoa > Chordata > Lepidosauria > Squamata > Chamaeleonidae > Bradypodion > Bradypodion pumilum. The sequence goes on from JAWDJD010000013.1 coordinate 16,614,321, forward strand.
ATTTATATTGCTGAAAATTAAACTCTATTTGCTCACCTCCATAGATATCCCGACAGCCATCTATGCCTGTGAGACTTGGAAGGCGCCAGCAAGTCTTACCAAAAGAGTTGACATCTTCCAACAGAGGTGCCTCTGCCAAATGTTAACGATTCACTCTTTTGTTCACATTACCAATAAGGAGGTGCTTCGAAGGAGTGGCTCGTGCAGGTTACATAACATCATCGTATGAAGAAGACTACAAATGTCAGGTCACATTTTTCATATGGAGAAAAACAGGATATTTAAGGTGGTGATAAGGTGGACCCCTCTTAATGCCAAGCGACAATGAGGATGCCCTCGAAAGACATTGTAAAGAACTTTCATAGCAGATTTAAAGATGATGAAAATGACACCGGAGGAGGCTGAAGCACTCGCCCAAGACCGAAACCATTGGAGATCCCTTGCTGACTGATATGCTACATAGCATGGGAGGATCAAAGTCTAAGTAAGTAACAGTTCTAGATCTAAAAAGTGAATACAATGGAGGTTTAAGTGTAGTGTGCTACATGGATGTATCGCTGTTTTGCTATATACCATTACTGTACTTTAAAAAGAAAAATAAGGCTTGGGTTCATGAATGATGACTGCAAAAAGAGGCGCTGAGGAATGTCAATAAGCAGAAGGTAGAGCAATCCAAAGTCATTTCTGGATTCTTAAAACAGGAAAGTAAACAGCTACAGTGTAAACAAGTAAGATTGCTCCTGTGATCCTCGGTGATAAAACTGATCACATGAAAGATTAGAAACTCTTTAACATGACTCAAAGCCCCCAGTCTGGACATGTTCACAGAGTCATCACCTGGTTGAATGTACCTTCAAAATCATTGACTGGGCAGTAATGAGATGTTTGGCCACTAGATGGCCCTGCTACTCAATAATAAGAGCACTGGGGCTGAATTTCCTGCCAGAGGATCAAAGTGACTTTTCATTTAACCAGGCAGCAGCAACAACCATTAAACCTCACACTGAAACTAATCCCAAGGAGCCATTCCTGACACAAACAAAGTTATCAGTCCATGTTGTAATTTCAAAATAAACGATTATTTAATACTTCTTTTTAACCCAATAAATGTTCTTTATCTTTTCTGTATTTCCTTATACTTATTCATTTGTAATCTCCAATTTAGAAAGATAATCCATCAAGCAAAATTTCTCTCAAAGAAAATTCGATACTTTTCTTTTCGATACCTTCATCAGGAGTTTTGCATGATTTTACAAGCTGAACTACCGATATTTACAATCTGCAGATAACAGAGAGATGGACATAGTTTAGCAAAGGTTTCTTAGCTATACAGCATAGTCAGAAAACACTTACACTCTTAATCAATCATACAATACAGTTCAGCATAATGAATTCTCTTAGGTTGTTTTACATGCGTGGTGTGCCTCTTTTGTTTTTTCTTTCTGTGCACCAACATTACTAGTTGCTAGCATAAACTGAATTTAAACAGTATACTAAGAGTACACAGGTGAAATGAATCATGAGCCTCTCATGCAGCATTCTGGTGGATTACAAGATTTACAGAAAGCAAGAAAAATCCTGATCAGAGTTCAACCTTTCAGGATGCATAGTGCCTAGACAAAAAATATAAAAAGCTTCTCTTCTTAATAAAATAGTACTTATATCTGTTCTTTCAAAAGCTCTAGACCTCACAGTTTCAAGTACAAGAAACCGTAAATCCTCTGTTGTATGTTCATAGTCTATGAAATGTTGAACCAGGGGAGCTTGTAAATTTTTATCCCTAATTCTGGATAAATGCTCATGTATGTGAATTCGGACCTTGCATCTAGTTTGTCCCACATATAATTTCTGACATGGGCAGCAACTTAAATACACACAGTCAGAGCTGTTACAATTCGATAGCTGGTTTAAAGTCACAGGGGATTTAAGACCTGGAAAAGTTACCACTTTGGTTTCTATTGAATATTTGCAAACATTGCAATTTAAGCATTTGTAATGCCCAGCACTTCTCAAAGAAATTGGTTTGGGAGAGACCTCATATTGGCCTTAGAAATGATGTTTCCTATATTACTTGTCTTTCTAAACCCAACCAGAGGTTGAGTATGACAACCTGGAATATTATCAAGGATATGCCAGTAGCGACAAATAATCTTCCTGATATTGTAGGCCATGGGAGTAAATTCAAGAGACCAGGATTTTAAAACATTAAACCTCACACTGGCTACTAGAAGGACCCTGAGTACAAAGCTTTCATTAGGGCCCAAGGGGCTGTGGTGGCTCAGTGGTTAAGAAGCTTGCCTGGTTAGCTGGAAGGCTGGTAAGTTGGCAGTTCAAGACCTGGGTACTGCATCATGGATTGAGTGGCCATTTCTGTCCCAGCTCTTAGGGACATGAAAGGAACCCCATTTGGGCATTCCCTGAGTGGAGTTTCTTCCGTGAAAATCCTTTCAACCCAGAATAATTTCTGACATAACATCATCATCATCATCATCATCATCATCATCATCATCATCATCATCATCATCATCATCATCATTATTATTATTATTATTATTATTATTATTATTATTATTATTATTATTATTATTATTATTATTATTATTATTATTATTATTATTATTATTATTATTATTATTATTATTATTATTATTATTATTATTATTATTATTATTATTATTATTAGGGCCCATGGAGGGAAGCATAAGACTATGTTGTTGTTCACAGCAAGGTCCAAAATGTAATCAAGATTCACACATAATACAAACAATATGTCAGAGGTCTGGGAAGTACCTTTGGGGGGGAAGAATAAAAAAGCACAAAAAATTGTGTGCTACCATAAAAACAAACTGATTCCATATAGCAGTGATGGCGAACCTTTTAGAGACCGAGTGCCCAAACTGCAACCCCAAATCCACTTTTTATCGCAAAGTGCCAACATAGCAACAGGGGAGGAAGGAAACGTTCCCATTGGGCTGTTGGGCGGGCTGAACTCTGTCCTGGGGGAAGGAAGAAGTGCTACCATTGGGCTGCTGGGCATAGGGGCAGCGTGAACTATGTGCTGGGGGAGGGAAGAAGCACTCCCATTGGGCTGCTGGGCAGAGGGGCGGGGCAAACTCTGTGCTGGTGTGACTGCACGGGTGCCCACAGAGAGGGCTCTGAGTGCCACCTCTGGCACGTGTGCCATAGGTTCGCCACCACTGTTATAGTCTGTCACCTGTTTTAAACCATCCACTTTCTTCCTCTTCTGGCTCTTGGTCCTTGCCACAGGGAAGGTCTTGCTGGCCACAAGTGTGTGCACTGAATGCAATGTAAGTGTGTGTGGGCAGGATCTCTAAAAATCATGCTTGGGAAATTCTAGATTTCTGGGAGTTAGAGTCAATGGCACATCCCTAGTAGATTCATCCTTAGTAGGGACTGCAGTGGCTCAAGTGGATAAGACACTGAACTTTAAGACTGGAAGGTTTGAGTTCGATTCCCGGGTACTGCATAACAGAGTGAGCTCCCGTCTCTGCCCCAGTTCCTGCCAACCTAGCAGTTTGAAAGCAAGAAATTGCACATAGATAAATAGGGACCACTTTGGTGGGAAGGTAAACAGTATTCTGTGCATTCTGGTGTCTAGTCATGCCTGCCACATGTCCATGGAAATGTCTGCAGACGTAGACAGCCCTGGCTCTTTGGCTATAAACAGAGATGAGCACTGAACCCTAGAGTTGGATACGACTGGCTTTCAAGTAAGGTCAACCTTTACCTTTACCTAGTTGATTCAGAAGCTGGAACAGAACCTTTCTAAGCTCGGAATCGTATCATAATGCACAAAAAGAGACTGGCTCAGTCAACGCATGTAAACTTCACTTCACCCTGCTACGTGCAAGTAATTGCCTGTCTGAGTTTCAAGACCAAACTCTCTAGAGCATCCTGGGGGGTGGGAATCATATGCCGGACATAGACTCCATCAGACATATCTGGAGGAGGTGAGATGTTGCGAAGCTGCTCTCTATTTGACCCCTGTGGTGTGATCCAAATCTCACACTGAGGATGGACATCTAGCAGTTGTCAGTCTTTTAACCAGAGGAAGCGTTTACAGTGAAACTTGCAAGCAGACATCTTGCAACTAGTGTTGAACTTAATCTGTCATAATCTCTTTTGCAGCCCCTAAATGTCTCTCTCTCTCTCTCTCTCATTCAAAGAATAGAGGTATTGCGCAGTTGAGCACTAAGTGACTTCAGCCATCCACAAAGGGAAACACTGGACATTTCTGTACTTTCCTTTAGGTCAGTGATGGTGAACCTTGGCATTCCGGGTGTTCTTGGACTTCAATTCCCAGAAGCCCAAGTCAGCACTCCTGCTCATCAGGGCTTCTGGGAATTGAAGTTCAAGAACATCTGGAGTGCCAAGCAAGGTTCGCCACTACTGCTTTAGGTTGTCCACATAACAATAACAATTTCGTGTCAGAAATTATTCTGGGTTGAAAAGATTTTTTGCTGGAAAAAATCCACTCAGAGGACATCCGAATGAGGCTCCTTTCATGCCCCCAAGATCTTTTCCCACTGACGTGGTCCCTATTTATCTACTTGCAACTTCTTGCTTTCGAACTGCTAGTGTTGGCAGGCTCTGGGGCAGAGACGGGAGCTCACTCTATCCCTGGGAATTGAACTCCGACCTTCTATTCAGCGAGTTCAGCATCTTAACCAGTTGAGCCACCACAGTCCCATACATTAACATACATGCTAAATGTGTGCTATGTGAACAGTGTAATGGTTTGCCTTATGTCAGTGTATTATAGCATTTAACCACTAGATGGGAGGTTGCTCTCAGGTTTACAAAATAATCTTCTCCTCTGCAGCTCCAAGGCAGCTTTTTATAACTGTACAGTTTAAAAACAAAAAACAAAACACCAAAACAAGCCCAATCTCAGCTCGGTTTAAATAATTATGATTTCACTGTTTTTCCAAGTTCTTCTGCACTTTTAACAAGACTGCAAGTCCCCTGCACACCTAGCATAGAAAATATACTTGAAATCTCTTTGTAGCACCCATTAAGTTTCACCTTCCCTTGCATTCAAAAAATGTAAACCACAAGTTCTTCCCATGCCTCTAAACAAACTAAATGAAATTCTTTCCCTCCCCATCTTTCCTGCCAAAACTCAGTGCACAAAACAACTCCCAGCACAGAGAAAACTACACTGTACCTCCCAACGGTTTATGTATTAGAGATGAAGAAACTCTTAGGGGGAGAAAGCTGCAGCAGCAAATCCAATTCACCACTTAACATACTCTCTGGCTGATCTTTAAGCCATGTGAGGCTTTTAAATCCAACCCTAACATGCTTTAATATGCAAGGTTACAATCTCAGACTTTTAAGAGATCACTCAAAGCTTCCTGTCTGCACGAAGAGAATGTAACTGGTTTTATTTTCTCCCACCTTCCATTGATAACCACCCTATTGGGCCCAATGGCAAAATGAGCGGAGGAGGAACTCTGATCCCCAACGGTCACGGAAGCGGAAGGGACCATGCGAGATGGACTGGCTGTGAAGGCGCGCCTTGTCCATATGCTCAAGGCTGCGGCAGTTCATTTCAGTCCCAGTGTTAATTCTGCATGTTTAATTTCATGTGTGCCACAGGAGATGGCTATGTGATCATAATGTGTGGGTCACTTCATGGCAAGATGTGATCCACCTTAAACTAACTGATGCCAGTGACATTTTTCCTGCTTCGAGGGGGAAATGCATTCTCGGGTATAAGTTGCAGTCGACAATGACAACCATTCGTAACCTTTCATGGCCAGGTTATCCTGCTATGGTAATAGAGTAGACCCGTGATGGTGAACTTTGGCACTCCAGATGTTCTTGGACTTTGATTCCCAGAAGTCCAAGCCCCCGTGAATCCACATGAATGGGTTTACTGCAAATCATCCGGCCTGCGCTGCCCTCGTCACTCCCAGAAGTGGAAGTAAAATGCGCCCGTATGGGAGTAGATCATACTACCAGTGACTCAATGCCGAGTGTCAGGCTGCGGTTAATTAACCTTACAACCCTAATGACTAACGGCCTTGGGTGCCAAAGTCCACAGGGAAAAGTGATGGTCCCCCAGTTTTATCAATACTGGCCTGGGGCTGAGGAGGAGTTTGCATGTCAAAAGGGCTCAGGACCAGAAAGTGACTCACAGAACTGGATCAGTGGTACGGGGGTCATGCTGCGATGCGGAAGGCAGATGAAAGGCCACTGCATTATATTCTCAGGACAGTCTTCATGGCAGATTGCCATGAGGATAGCCAATATTCGGATTTGGATTTGGGTACGGAAGAAGAAGCAGGGACAAAGATGGGAGCTCACTCTGTCATGCACTACTGGGGAATCAAACTCCAACCTTCCACTTGAGCCATTGTACTGGCACACAATATCTCTTTCTACCAACCCTCCTCTCTCTCTTTTCCCTGTCACTCTTCTCTCTGTCTCATTTTGTCTCCCTCTCTTCCCCAGGCACGTGCTGGTATATCGGGCAATCAGGCTTTATCCCACCCCACCAACGCCTCTGATATAGAATGGTATGCATATCAATGTATGGGATTCCCCCCCAAACACCCCAAATAAGTGCCTCCACCACTCCCTGTCCAGCGCCTTCCCATGGTACCAGTGATGCACTGAAGTAGGTTCTATCCTGTTTGGGAGAACCAGCAGCGGAAATTCCCACAGGCCATGCCCACTTGTTTGGCCCCACCCACCTCCATACCCCATTGCGTTGGCCATGCCCACAGATTTGGCCCTGCCGTCAGAGGTGGTAGTAAATTTTTTTGGAGTGCATCACTGCATGGTGCCCTGCATACCCCTGCTCGTCCCTCTTTTCTTCCCCTTCCCCCCATCTTCTTCCCCATCTGGCTGTCTGCCACAAGATGAACAGGCATCATCCTTCCAGGACTCTGACCTGCATCACCCTTGGCCCTGACTGGCCAAAACATTGATTCTGTATCTAGAACAGGAGCGGATCTCAGTCCATGTTTCGAAGCCGAGGTTGCTTTTGAGCTTAGTTCCAACATCTGAAATCTCTCAGCAGGACCGGAAGGATAACTTGTGTGAGGAGGGAAGACATACTAGCCGTAATCGGCATGAGCAGACCATCATCTGAAGTTAGGCTAATGGCCACAGGCATCCCCAGACACACAGAGAGAATGAGATAGGTATGCATACAATTCCATATCTTGGGGTGTGGGGGATGGAAAAAGAAGTTTGTTTGTTTTCATATCAGAGATTACTCTGGGTTGAAAGGATTTTTGCAGGGGACACCCGAAAGAGGCTCCTTTCATGTCCCCCATCGCTCAGCTCTCGGAATCAAACCTCTTTCCAGTCTCCAAGCCGAGCACCTTAACCTCTAAGCCACCAGGGGAGCGAATCTAATCCATCCCAGTGCAAGTTAAGCCAACTTTGCCATTACTCACAATTCAAAACTGCTGGAATATTACAATGTAGCTCAGTGGTTAAGAAACTGGCCTTGTTAGCTGGAAGGCCGGCAAGTTGACAGTTCGAGACCCGGGGACTGCATGACGGATTGAGCGCCCGTCTCTGTTCCAGCTCCTGCCAACCTAGCAGCTCAAAAGCAAGAAATTGCAAGTGAATAAACATAGGCCACTTGGGTGGGGAAAAGATCTTGGGAACATGAAAGGAGCCTCATTCGGGTGTCCCTGGAGCGGAGTTTCTCCAGCAAAAATCCCTTTCAACCCAGAATAATTTCTGACATGAAATTATTATTATTGCAATGGTCTTCTTGGGATCTACTGCTCCCTGAGCACATGTTCAATAGTCTCCATTTACAAGGGGGTTCCCAAACTTTTCAAGTTGGGGGCTGGGTCATGCTCTCTCTGTCAGCTTTGAGGGCCGGATGGCCATTTCCCCCTGCCTGCATGATGGGGGTGACCATTTTGTTTCTTGAATGTCCTTGGAAGGGTGAGGGCCACATGAAATGGTGCTATGGGCCAGATCCAGCCCACAGGCCTTAGGTTGGAAACCCCTGAGGTAAATGGACATAGCCTGTTTACAGCTTTTTGCAAATGGCACTGTTAAGCCATTATTTAGACCCCAAGTTATCCAGGCTATAAATCTGCAGTGCTGAGAGTCCTTCTACCCACTTTCAGACCAGCCACTCCCCAGCTGAAGCTCTCCATCTGTATTGTACTGCAATCCCCATCAACCCCAATTTCACCTACAGATGTGTGCTTGCTTAGGGGTGTCTGCTGAAGCACATAATATCCAAATGGGCACCTATTCCCCCCCCCACCCCTCCCAAGCTACGGTGCTAAATGCAGGCACATGGATTTCCCAACACACACAGCCTTCGTTCCAGCAAAATGCTACGGTTGGGCTCCAGTTAAAGGCCATTGAGAACAGCATGTAGGGCAGGAATGAGAAACCAGAGATGCCAGGAGCCCAGCTCCCATCAGGCTGTGCTTGTATGGCCTCTGGGCAGGGCTGATGGGGGCTGGAGTCCAGCAACTTTGGGAGACCCACAGGTCCCCCCTGCCCCCCCCCCCCCACCCCCAGTCTTTAGTTCATCCTTTTCATTCCCAGCACAAGCAGCAGCAGGACAGAAGGAAGCTTCCTTCGCTGCACAGAGTGGGAAATATCCCTGATGGGTGGTATGAAGATGTAATAAAATTGTTGTTGTTCAGTCGCACAGTCGGTTCCGACCCTTTGCGACCCTATGGACCATTGTTCTCCAGGCACCTCTGTCCTCCACCATCCCCCTCAGCACTCCCAGTTCTGTGCCCATTGTGTCTACAATACCATCTAGCCATCTCATCTTTGGCCTCCCCCTTCTTCTTTTGCCCTCCACCTTTCCCAACATCAGGGCCTTCTCAAGTGAATCCTCCCTTCTCATTTGATGTCCAAAATACTTTAGCTTCGTCTTTACTATTAGCCCTTCCAATGAGCAGTCAGTGTTGATTTCTTCTAAGATTGACCTATTTGTTCTCCTCGCTGTCCAGGGGACTCTCAAAACCCTCCTCCAACACCACATTTCAAAGGCATCTATTCTTCTGCGTTCAGCTTTCCTAATTGTCCAGCTCTCACATCCGTACATTACCACTGGGAATACCATTGCTTTGACTATTCTAATTTTTGTTTGCAATGTGATGTCTCTGCTTTTCACTATGTTCCCCAGGTTTCTCATTGCTTGTCTCCCAAGAATCAGTCGCCTTTTTATTTCATGGCTGCAATCCCCATCTGCCGTAATCTTTGATCCCAGGAAAGTAAAATCTGTCACTGCTTCTACTTCTTCCCCATCTATTTTCCAGGAACTGATAGGGCCTGTTGCCATTACCTTGGTTTTCTTGATATTGAGTCTCAAGCCAGCTTTTGCACTCTCCTCCTTCAATCCAATCAAGAGGTTCTTTAGGTCTTCCTCACTTTCTGCCATTAGGGTGGTATCGTCTGCATATCTCAGATTGTTTATGTTTCTCCCAGCAATTTTAATCCCATATTGTGATTCCTCCATCACAAATAAATAAGTATAAAAGCTAGAGCGCATCCAAGGAATGCCACCAGGAGGAGAACCTTCAACAGATCTCCCAGGAGCCAGTGGTGAGGGCAGCTTGGCTAAACGTGCTGCTGTCGTTTTACTCTTTGACAGAGGTGGATTAACCATTAAGCAAAGTAAGCACGTGCTTAGGGCATCAAGGGGACTGCAGTGGCTCAAGTGGTTAAGATGCCTAACTCGATGACTTGATGATCAGAGTTCGATTCCCAAGTACAGCACGACGGAGTGAGCTCCCATCTCTGTCCCAGTTCCTGCCAACCAAGCAGTTCGAAAGCAAGAAATTGCAAGTAGATAAATAGGGACTACCATTATTATTATTATTATGACCACGGGAAAGTCTGCAGCAGCAGACAGGGCTGGCTCTTTGGCTTTGAAACAGAGATGAGCACTGCACCCTAGAGTCGGATACGACTGGCTTTCGAGCAAGGGAAACCTTTACCTTTACTAAATAGGGACCACTTCGGTGGGAAGGTAAACAGTGCTCCGTGTTGAGGCATGCCTGCCATGCTTCCATGGAAACATCTGCAAACGCAGTCAGCGCTCTTTGGCTATAAACAGAGATAATTATTGAACCCTAGAGTCAGATATGACTGGCTTTTGAGCAAGGGCGACCTTTACCTTTACCTAGGTCTGTGATGGCGAACCTTGGCACTCCAGATGTTCTTGGACTTCAATTCCCAGAAGCCCAAGCACCCTGTGAATGGGTTTACTGCGCTTCATCCAGCCCACGCTGCCCTCATCGCTCCCGGAAGCGGAAGTAAAGTGCGCACGTACAGTTAAGGCTCTTCCGGGTTAACCCTTCCTCCGTATGGGCATGTTTAATAATAATAATAATAATAATAATAATAATAATAATAATAATAATAATAATAATAATAATAATAATAATAATAATAATAATAATAATAATAATAATAATAATAATAATAATAATAATAATAATAATAATAGTTTTTTTTTAAAAAAAACATTTTGCAATATATCAAATGCAGCCCTCAGGTATCGAAACCTGACCTTCCAGTCTCTGAGCTCAGCCTCTTAACCACTCAGCCACGGGGGGGGGGGGGGAGAGGGGGGGAATCTGCTCGCAGGGTTAGTGCACGTGTACGTGTGAAAGCATGACACGCGTCCGCTGAGTCGAAGTGGGGTGGGTGGCAGGGTCTTCCAACTCTTCACTCCCTCCCCACCATCCCCACAGCAGTAATGACAATAATGCCAGGAGCCGTCAGAACAGCAGGAGCCCCCGAGGCGTGGCGGTGGTGGGTTTGAACTGTCGAGGGAATGGCCTTCCCGGAGATGTGGAGAAAGATTGATACGCGCAGCTGTCGAGCCGGGGTTTGAGAGGCAGGCCTGCAGCGGAGCGGCTCCGGCTTCCCCTGGCTGGCTGGCCGGCTGGCCACGCGGTTCCGCCGCCGGCCTCCCTGCTGCCTGGGTGCCTTTCGCTTGGGAAAGTTGCCCCTCTTGTGGGGGGATGGGGGGGGGACTAAATCCAGGGAAGAAACTTTCCCAAGATCTGATTGCAGCAGATCCTCCTCCTCTTCCTTTAGGCAAACAAGGAAGATTAGCCGAGTGTGATCCAGATCCAGATGGTAAAGAATGCAAAAGATGCAGGAGGCAGGGGATACCTTTATTGCATGGGGTTCTCAACCTTTTCAAGCCAAGGGCCAAGCCACGCTCCCTCAGACAGCTTCGGGGGCCGGACGGCCATTTGGCCCTGCCTGCCATACTTGCCACTTCCAGGTGTGGTGGAGGCGGTGAGGGGCCACATGAAATGGTATCCCCAGACAGGTTGAGAACCCCTGCTTTATTGAATCTCTAAGGGACTGCAGTGGCTCAAGTGGCTAAGAAGACGCTGACTGGGAGGCGGAAGGTCAGCAGTTCGATTCCCGAGTACTGCAGGACGGAATGAGCTACCGTCTCTGTCCCAGCTCCGGCCAACCTAGCAGTTCAAAAGCAAGAAATTGCAAGTAAAGAAATAGGGACCTCTTTGGTGAGAAGGTAACAGCATTCCGTGCACTCCCGTGTCTAGTCACATGACCACAGAAATGTCTGCAGAAGCAGACAGCACTGGCTCTTCAGCTTTGAAACAGATATGAACATTGAATGCTAGAGTCGGATATGATTGGCTTTGGAGCAAGGGAAACAGTTACCTAAGAGAAAAACATTGCACAAGCTTTCGTGGTTCAAAACCATTTTTCCAGGCATTTATTAAATGCAATCTTCTTCTTCTTCTGTTTATTTATTTATTCAACTTGTACCCCGCCCATCTGGGATGGACTCCCACACTGGGCAGCTCACAATGTTAAAAAAGCAGAACAAACACCATAAAACCATAGGAAAAAACTCCCCCCCCCACCCAGTCCAATCAGCACCGAGGGCTACTAGCCCAAGTGGCCATGATGGGGGGGGGGGGGTCTCCTATTTAAACTTCATCCAGGCGCCAAAGTCCTCCTCGAAAAGAAAAGTTTTCAGTTGCTTCTTGAATGACCCTAAAAAGAGTCAATCAAACGCAGCTTCATTTGATTCCAAATATTGGCTATCCTCTTGGAGATTAGCCATGATTGTCCTGAGAATATTGTCCTGAGAAGGCCTTCTGTTTGCCTTCTGCATTGCAGCGTGACATCAGTACCACCAATCCAGTTCCATGAGTCACTTTTCTGGTCCTGAGCCCTTTTGGCACACAAAGTCCTCATCAGCCCCAGACCAGGATGGTTGAAGCTGCTGCCCTCCATCAAGATGGATTCAAGTGGGATTTAATCCACTTGGGGACGGACCATCACCTTGCCCTGTGGACTTTGCCACCCAAGGCCGTTCGTCCTCAGATTAGTCAAGTTAGTTAACTGCCACCTGATGATCGGCGTTGAGTCGCTGGCAGTAGGTTCTACTCTATTTCTATAGCAGGATAACCTAGCCAGATAGCAGTGCTGTTCTTCAAAACCTACTCTAAAGGCCATTGCATGCCCGAGTTCTGTGCAATTCAATGGGGAGCATGGGAGAGCTCCTCTTTCTGGACTGGGGCTCCGGACCTAACAGGCAGATGGGCCTTGGGTCTCCAATGGTGGTCCTGGTTGGAAAGAGGTTCAGTCTTGGAAAGGCAACAGCCGGGGTCATCGGATGGAGAGTTCAGAGGGAAGCTGAAAGACCTTGTGGAAATCGAGTAGAGCTTCGTCTCCAGTTGGATGGGTTGTTGTGTGTCTTTGGTTGACCGTGGGATTCTGGGAGTTGGAGTCCAGAAGGTAACTTTCCCCAGTGTGCCTTTGTTTACAAACGAGGCTTCCTGAATATGATGCTAATTTCTGAATACTTGTCATACCTGTCAACCGCGGCTCCGGACAATCTGGGACCTGCGCACAACAGTTCTGCGCAAGTCGTCTTCTACGCATGCGTAGAAGGCTTTTACACTTGCGTAGAACCCTTTTATGCTTGTGTAAAAGGGTTCTACGCAAGCGTAAAAGCCTTCTATGCATGCATAGAAGGCAACTTGCACAGAAGGCCTGCACAGTACCTCCTTTCCCCCGCTGCCAAATTCCGGGGTTTTGGCAGCGCGGGGCGGGAAATGGCGCAAATCGGCACAAAAAACCGTGAAATCCCAGCCAATCCGGGAAGGTTGACAGGTATTATACTTGTTCATCACATCCCACCAAGCAACAAAGGCAGTTAAAAACAGGTGGAAGGCAGAGATTGTGGGACCTTCTGAGACAGAGCCCAGGAAAGAATGTATTTAAATAATGCCGTAATCTGGTGAGTTCCAAAAGGACTGGAGCCCCAAAGGGGCCATTGAGAAATGGAACATATTGTTGGCAAGCAATCATAGAATAACTGAATTGGAAGGGACTGTGGTGGCTCAGTGGTTAAGGAGCTTGCCTTGTTAGCTGGAAGGTCGGCAAGTGAAGTCAACAGTTCAAGACCTGAGTACTGCATGACAGAATGAGCACCTGTCTCTGTCCCAGGTCCTGCCAACCTAGCAGTTCGAAAGCAAGAAATTTCAAGTAGATAAATAGGGACCACTTCGGTGGGAAAAGATCTTGAGGACATGAAAGGAGCCTCATTCAGGCGTCCCCTGAGCGGAGTTCCTCCAGGAAAAATCCTTTCAACCTAGAAAGCACCTTTTTGTGCTTCTGACACGATTAAAACAAAAACTGAATTGGAAGGGGCCTTTTAGGCCTTCGAGTCTAAACCCCTGCTCAATGCAGGAATCCAACTCAAAGCAGATATGACAGACAGCTGTCCAATTCTCTAATCCTCACCACCTCTTGAGGCAGTTGATTCCACTGTCGTTTTGCTCTAACCATTAAGAAGATTTTCCTAATAGTTTTTCTAATATTCATCCTATATTGAGAATACAGCACACCAAAGGGATTTAACCTTTCCTTCTTCTGGGGGCACCTTGGGACTGTCCAGGTTAATGCTTTAGGTATTCTGGCAAACAGGCAACTTTCTCAGGCTCTTCCTCCCACAACAGCAACAGCCCCCCGCCCCCCCCCCCCCAGACACACAACGCAATCAGCGGCCCACTCCAAATAAATTGGCCCGTCATCTGTTATATTTGAGGCAAGAGATTTAGGATGCTGCATATATCTGGACAAACTTACAGAGACCTGGAACACCCCAGAAGAAGGCACTGGTAAACTACTTCTGAGTTATTTATAGGTAGGAATCCCAATTGACTTGCAGGCACAACCTTAGTTAATCACAAAATAGGACTAATGGGCTAGAACAAATTGATTCCTACATCCATAGCTTGGAAAAGTTAGCACTGGCCATCTTGGATGGGGATTCTGGGAACTGTAATCCCAAAAAAGTAACCCCGGCAAGTTCCGTCCACACTTTTCAGCCCCCAAGTTTTAACGGTAAAGGTAAAGGTCGCTCTTGCTTGAAAGCCAGTCATGTTCGACTCTAGGGTTCAATGCTTATCTCTGTTTATAGCCAAAGGGCCAGTGCTGTCTGCGTCTGCAGATGTTTCCGTGGACACATGGTAGACATGTACAGAACACTGTTTACCTTCCCACCAAAGTGGTCCCTATTTATCTACATGCAATTTCTTGCTTTCAAACTTGGCAGAAGTAGGGACAGAGATGGGAGCTCACTCTGTTGTGCAGTACTCTGGAATCTAACTCCAACCTTCCAGTCATCGAGTTCAGCATCTTAACCACTTGAGCCACCGCAGTCCCTTCCCTGAGTTTTACAAAGTGGCAAAATCCATTCTGCCAAATCAATGAGACGTATGCCAAAGCATTAACCATGCTTTTATTTTTAACACACAACAGTCATAAGACCTAGATCTACCTGAGCAAATACTTTTATTTTGTAACCTTGCAAACACAAGAGTTTGGCACAGAGACAAGCAAAGAGACGTACACACTCCACCATAAGGGATTTTGGGTACTCTGAAGTTTAAAAGACACTTTAAAATGCCCACTCAAGTTTCTTTTTTCCTTTTGCATAAAAATATACTTCTTAGTTTGGGCCATTGTAGCTTTGTGAAGGACAGGGGTTCGTAACCTATGGCCCTCGGGCCAGACCCGGCCTGCCACACCATTTCACATGGCCCCTGTGTCCGCCACCACCACCGGAAGTGGAAGCAGTCATGTTTACGACAGCCATAAATGCATCTGCAGCTGTCGTAAATGCATAAATGCTGCTGTAAACTGCATCCATGGCTGTCATAAATGGATCTATGACAGCCAGGGGTGCATTTTACGGCAGCTTTTACAGTGGGGGAAACCACCAGTCTGGCCTGCTCAGCTGTCTGAGAGGGTGTGGTCTGGCTCACAGTGTGAAAAGGTTGAGAACCCCATTCTATGCAACCACATAGAAACTGTATTATCTTCCCATTTTCTCATACAAAACGTTCTTCGATATGTGTGTGTTGTGTGCGCATATGAAATTCCTCTACCATCCCACCCCAATAAATATAACCATCAGTTCTATCAAAGGTTAATTTCCCAGGTTAGCACAATATGAGAGGTCTTTGCTTGCCCCTGAAACCTAGCAGAACAAAATGCACTAAGACGTTAAGGGGCCATTTGTAACCAAATCCCACCACACCAGATACTGGTGGGATTAGGTCAGAAATGTTTTCCCAGAATACCCTCCCTGTAAAAAAAGGAGCCCCCCTACAGATGTTCAATGTCCACACCACAGATGTTGTTCCTCTTACAAGACAAGCTTCCCCGTGCCTTTCCAAAACACCCCCAATGTTTTTTGTACACTGCACAAGAAAGATACTTGCCCACCCCCAAAACCTTTCCCAAGGGTACTACCTATATCCAGTCTCATGTCAGTGACTGAGAACAAGTTGAAAAGCTGTTTAGATGACAAAGGAAGGTTAAACATTAAGAGTATTACTGAAAGATGCAGGCATATTTTCATCCTTTTTCTTTCTAGAACCAAGTCTGTTGGCTGCTTTTGCAAATGTATAAAGAAGGACAAGCTGTTGAGGAATAGCTAAGGATGAGCCTGAAAATGGTGCTTTTGCGGTGGCTCAAAGAGGTTAAGATGCTGAACTCGACAACTGGAAGGTTCAATTCCTGAGTACTGCACGATGGAATGAGCTCCCTATTCCTGTCAACCTAGCAGTTCGAAAGCAAGGAGATGAAAAGACTTACACTTAGGAAAGCTAGCTTTAAGAGTTGTTGTAACTCAAGTTTAAGGCTCTTCCTTCTGTTTCACTTTCCCTGAATGGATGTCTTGAAGCAACACATGCCTTTTTTTTTGGTTTGCTTTCACCCAATTATCTGCTTCGTGGGATAGTTCCTCTTCTTTAAAAGTCACAGGTTCAGCCCACAACACTCTGCTAGCATGGATGCCACATATTCATATTGCATCTGTTGGTTAACTTTGCAAGGAATGAGCCCCTGGAAGGAAACTTGCTACCAAAAAGCAGCTTTTACCCACTTGGTTGCTGTTTGCTAAAGTTTTCGTTTCCTTTCTGTAGAATAGAGCACAAGTAAGAACTAGTAGGAAGTGATATGTAAGAAAAAGCCGGCCAGTGCTTTGATTAGCAGCTTTTCCTGATTTACCCAACAAAGATCACCTCTGAGTGGGGGGAAAAAATCAGTAAGCCTTCTGTCTCCACTAGGCAAAAAATCTGATGTGTCACTTGCACAGTAGAAGAGATCTTGCTTTCAAATCTTAGAGATCACACTCACTGGGTGAATTGAGACCAGGCACTATCATTCCACTTAATGCACCTCAGAGGTTGCTGGTACCCTTTCTTAAATTCTTTTGAGCAATCATGTGATAGATGATACCTTGTCAATGTTTCATAACTGGGTTTTGTTGAAATTATTAGTTCTCCCACCTCAAATAGGCAGATAAACATTGAATGAAAACCACTGATCACATCTTCTTAAGCCACTCCAGAGTGCTGTAGCAATGCACAACCTTCCAGATGTTGCTGAACTACATCTCCCACAATCCCTCAACTACGGCCTTCACCATCTATTCAGTGTAATGTGTGTGGTCGCATGTTTCATGCCAGTATTGGTCTATGGAGTTTTGGTGTATGGGACCAAAGACAGCCGGACAACCGAAGGGTTGGCTTAACGCAGGTTTATTGCATGAGGTTCCAGTGAAGCATGAGGTAATGGCGGTGATACATCTCAATATATACAGTAGCTCTCTACATTTGAATCTTGTAGCACGGTAGCTGATTGGCTGCTACCGGCGTGGCCTCGCCCAGGCACGCCTCTTTCTTCTGCTGCTGAATGCGGGGAAGGTTTTCCCGCGGCTGTCCGTGATTGAGCAATGTGAACCATGTGAGGCTGAACGCTCGCAGCTGCCCTCTATGGGCTGTCTGCTCGCGTTCCTTTACAGCTGGTATCGTTTGTATCTGGAGTGGTTACATTCTTGCCTTTACAGTATAATGAACATGCATACATACATACATAACATCCCTCCCCCCTAGGATGGGACGAAGTCCCGCAACCATTGTGGCTTGCCGCACGTGCGCTTGGGACGCGCTTGCGTCTGACCTAGTACTGGAGAGCCTGTGATCCCTGACTCCGCGGGTGCTTGTCCTGCAACAGGAAACGGGGATTCGTTAGTGGCTCTGTGGGGCGTCCGTGCCTGTCTCGCGCCCGGGGATGGGAAGGGAATGAATAGTTGGGAGGTGAACCCCTGCCTGTTGCTCTCTGACCCTGGGGACCCCCCTATTATGAACCGCGGAACCGATGAGGTCGCCCTTGTGGTTCGGCTACCTTCTGATCCCTGCTCGGGGGACCTTGAGACTGTGGTGGGCGGACTCGCTGATGCCTCCCGTCTTGGGGGTGTCGGTCTCCGGGAAAATGGCGCTATATCGCATTCTAACTCACAGGGGCTACTGGGACTGGAGGTACCAGGGGCTGAACTGAAACCCCTCTTTTCGCTAGGACGGGTGGGGGACCACTCCGCTAACTCCCCCTGGTACTGTAAATCAACGTCTAAACTTCTATGGGCATCTGTGTTTCGGGGAGACTCCCGCGGGGTATGTGTGTGGTCGGGGCTCTTCCATTTTTTCGGGGACCCCCGCAAAAGATTTCTGTGGATTGATTCCCTTTCCTCCCCCCTTGGTGGGGACCCATGCTCCCCTTTTCCTCCCCCTTGGGCTAAGCGGGTGGGGGAGTACCCTAACGCTGATTCGATGCTATTCTCGTCTTCGTCCTGCTCTCCGGGGACCCTGCGCCTGAGTTGGTCCACGTGTCGTCTCCACAGGAAGCCTGTACTGGTCTCTACGCGGTATGAGACGGGGCCGGTTTGTTCTACTACGCTGCCCGGCACCCAGGCTGGCCCCGCGCTGGCGTAGTTCCTGCAATGCACCGGGGCGCCTACGCTGAAACTCTTTGTGGGTTCCACCCCTATGTTCCGCCCTTTGTCCTCTACTCTCGTGGGGTCTAGCTTGGAGATTCCTGTGGCCAGCTTCCTGCGCATCAACAGCTCTGCGGGGGAGTACCCTGACGCTAATGGGGTGACCCTGTATCTTAGCAGGAATTGGCACAATTTCAGGTCGAGGTCTCCGGGGCCCATGCGCAGCAGCGCGTCTTTCGTGGTGCGCACGAGGCGCTCTACTTGGCCGTTGGTGGCCGGGTGAAAGGGGGCAGAGGTGACGTGCCGAATGGCGTTTCGCTCCATGAATGCCCCGAACTCGGCGGACGTGAAACAGCTAGCGTTATCGCTGACGAGGGTGTCGGGTAAACCGAACGTGGAAAAGACCCTCCTTAACTGTTTAATTGTTGTGGCCGAGGAGGTGCTCGAGACTGGAATGACCTCCAACCACTTGGAGAACGCGTCCACCACGAGGAGGAAAAACGTTCCCCTGAACGGGCCAGCAAAGTCTACATGTACCCGGGACCAGGGCCCCCTTGCCGTGTCCCACTCCCTAGGTGGCGAGCGAGCCTCTTCTGGCCTTGAGCTTTGGCACGCTTCGCAAGTGCCGACCATGTGTTCGATGTCGGCGTCTAGCTGGGGCCACCAAAAGTAACTGCGGGCTAGCGCCTTTGAGCGGACGATCCCCGGGTGGCTGACGTGCAGCAGTTTAAGCACCCTCGGCCGGAGAGGCGTGGGGATCACTACCCGCTGTCCCCACAAAAGGCAACCCCTCTCTAGGGACAACTCTAGTTTCTTTTTGAAAAATGTGTCGAATTCCGCTGCTGGGGAAGACACGGGCCACCCTTTCTGTACCCAGGAGCAAACTGTGGCCAGCGTTTTGTCCTTGCCTGTCGCTTTGGCGATGTCGGCCGGTACTACTGGAGGGGAGTCTAGAACCTCTATCATTAAGACCTGGTGGTCCCTCTCTACTTCGCCCACGTGGCAGCAATCCCGGGGAATGGGGGACCTCGACAGGGCATCGGCATGGCTGATCTCCTTCCCGGGCCGGTATACCAACGCATGCTGATACGCGTTGAGAAAAATGGCCCACCTGAGCATTCTCGGGGACAGGATTTGGGGTGTGGGCTTATCTGCGGTGAAAATGCCTAGCAAAGGCTTATGGTCAGTCACTATGGTGAAGGGGCGGCCGTACACAAAATCATGAAATTTCTTGGTCCCCGCAATTATTGCTAGTGCTTCCCTGTCTGTCTGAGCATAGTTTCTCTCCGCTTGGGACAAGGACCTAGAGTAGAACGCTATCGGGGCCTCCCTACCGTTCTCCAGCACGTGGCATAACACCGCCCCCACCCCCACCGGGGATGCATCGCATATCAGGACCACTGGGCATTTGGGATTGAAGTGGGTCAGTACAGCATCTGATGCCAGGAGTCGCTTCAGGTCATTGAAAGCCTTCTCCTGGACGTCGCCCCACTTCCATGCCTCGTCCTTTTTTAACAATTTGTGTAGCGGTTCTGCCACGGCTGCCTTCCGCGGGAGGAAGGAGTGGTAGAAGTTGAGCAGTCCGAGGAACGACTGCAACTCGGGCTTGGAGGTGGGGCGAGGGGCCTTCTTGATGGCGGCTACCTTGGATTGGGCTGGCCTTATTCCCTCAGGAGTGACACGGAAACCTAGGAACTCAACCTCTGTAGCGAAGAAGACGCATTTGTCTTTCCGCAACCGCAACCCCGCCTTTTCGAATATTGTCAGGACCTTTCCCAACCTTGTTGCTAATTCGGCCCGGCTCCCCCCTGTAATCAATACGTCATCAAAGTAGGGTAACACCCCCTCTAACCCCTTCAGGAGGCGTTCCACAAGTGACTGGAAGATCCCGGGCGCCGAATTCACGCCGAATTGGAGGCGCGATACCTGGAACGCCCCTTTGTGGGTGACTATGGTCTGCGCAGCAGCTGCGGCGGGGGTCACCGGGAGTTGCTGGTAGGCTTGGGCCAGGTCGAGTTTAGCGAAACACCTCCCCCCGTGTAACCTGGCCAACAAGTGGCTGACTACCGGCACCGGATACGCATTAGGGCGGATCGCCTTATTGATGGTGCACTTGTAATCAGCGCATATGCGGACCTCCCCATTGGCCTTGAGCGCTGTTACAATTGGAGTTTCCCACTCCGCAGAATCAACAGGAACAAGAATCCCCTGGCCCACCAGTTTGTCCAACTCCGCCTCTATTTTGTCCTTTAGTGCGAAAGGCACTCTGCGCGGTTTAAGTCTGATTGGACGTACTCCAGGGTCCAGGTCGAAAGTCACTGGGGGGCCCTTGAATTTCCCGAGCCCCTTTTTAAAAACCTCGGGGTGCGCGTCGCACACGCTCTGTATTGGATCAGTCCCGGCGGCGTGTGCTCCCACGGCGTGCACCCCCCCAATGAACAACCCCAGGGGCTGGAACCATTGAGTCCCGAGGAGGCTGCATTTACCTCCCTTGAGGACGACTAGGGGAAGCGTTGCGGTGTGCTTTTTAAACTGGACCCGAAACTTCCCAACCCCCAACACTGGGATGCGGTTCCCTTGCACGTCCTTCAGTGTGGCCCTCAACGCCTTGAGCTTGGGCCGCATGCGGGGGGCGATTTTCATGAACTCCCCCTGGGAAATAATGGAGTATGAAGAACCCGAGTCCACCTCCATTCTAACAGGGGCCCCTTGTATTACTACCTCAACGAAGTAACGGGGGTGCTCCGTGGAAATGCTGCAAACCGGCGCGTCGTCCTCGCTGTCGTCGGAGATGCGCCCTACTCCGTCCCGCGTCCTCGTGGTCCGGGTGCCGTCCTTTGGCCTCGTGGTGCGGTCCTGCCTCGCCGAGTGGTCTGGAGAACCCCTGGTGGCCTCGCGCCGTTTCCGGCAGACCTTGGCGATGTGCCCGCGCCGGCCGCAGCTGTGGCACTCGGCCTTGCGGAATGGGCATTTGGCGCGGGCGTGGGCGGCGCCGCAGCCGTCGCAGCGCCGGCCCTCTCTCTGGACCCTCCGGACGTCCTCGTCGTCGCCGCTCTCCGCAGACGAGTTCGAACCTCGCCGGGCCGCGCGCACCGAGCTCTCTGCCTTGGCGGTCTTCGGGCGCCAGTCCTGAAGCTCGTGCACCCCGGCAGTAGTGGCCTCCGCGGCCTGTGCCGTGTCGAGGACTTGTTGCCACGAGGGAGGCGGCTCCCTTTTTATCAGCGCGCGCTGAGTCTCTGTGTCCCTCAGACCGCAGAGCAGGCAGTCCCGGAGGGTGATGTCGGGGAGCTCCCACTTGCATGGGCCGGCGGCCAACCGCAGGGCCGCGGCGAACTCATCGACCGATTCCCCGGGTGCCTGGACTCGCCTCCAGAACGCGCTCCGAGCGGGGAACATCGCTATTGCTGGCCGGAGATGGGCGCGCAACGCCGCCAGGAGCTCTGTAGCTTTGAGGTCGCCCACCTTCCTCGGCGCGATCAGGTCCACCAAGGTCCTCTTGGTCTCGTGTCCGAGCATGCGGACGAAAATGGCCCTCTTTTTGGCCTCATCGGAGACTTCGAGCTCCACCAGCGCTGCGTTGAAGTCTATCTCAAACAGCTCCAAGTCTCCCGGCTTCTTGATCTCGTAGCCGGCGCATGTCTTGGTCCCGTGGGCAGCCATATCCCACCTTCGTCGCCAATTTGGTGTATGGGACCAAAGACAGCCGGACAACCGAAGGGTTGGTTTAACGCAGGTTTATTGCATGAGGTTCCAGTGAAGCATGAGGTAATGGCGGTGATACATCTCAATATATACAGTAGCTCTCTACATTTGAATCTTGTAGCACGGTAGCTGATTGGCTGCTACCGGCGTGGCCTCGCCCAGGCACGCCTCTTTCTTCTGCTGCTGAATGCGGGGAAGGTTTTCCCGCGGCTGTCCGTGATTGAGCAATGTGAACCATGTGAGGCTGAACGCTCGCAGCTGCCCTCTATGGGCTGTCTGCTCGCGTTCCTTTACAGCTGGTATCGTTTGTATCTGGAGTGGTTACATTCTTGCCTTTACAGTATAATGAACATGCATACATACATACATAACAGGAGTCACCAGAGACACTTCCATCAGCTGAGAAAATGACTTTCAGGAAAAATGTATGCTGGGATACTAGTAGCCGCCGACAGCGACAACAACACTGACCATGAATGGTGGGTCTTGCAGCCCAACAATGCCTAGGCCATTTATTCTCCTCCCTACGGTCAATGAGAAGGGAGGAGTCACTTGAGAAGGCCTTGATGCTGGGAAAGGTGGAGGGCAAGAGAAGAAGGGGGCGTCCAAAGATGAGATGGATAGATGGTATTGTGGACGCAATAGGCACAGAGCTGGGCGGGCTGAGGAGGATGGTGGAGGACAGAGGTGCCTGGAGGACAATGGGGTCGCATAGGGTTGGAATCGACTGTGCGACTGAACAACAACAACAAACTATCAGTTCTATTTACATTTATTCTGAGATTGAAAAAGTAACTTTGAGATAAAGTAACTATGTGCTCCGGAATTCCTGAGGCAGGTAGCCAATGGCCATGCTGGCTAGGGGAGTCTGAGAGTAATAACTGGGGAAAGTATGTTTCTGCCATTACTACACCAAAGGAGTGAACTCTCCAACAAAACATTGTATTCCATACGAAAGCTCACATTAAAATTTAACAGTCTTCAAGGTGCTACAACATTTTTTGTTTTGTTTATTCTCTGATATGCTTGAAACACAGACTAACATGGCTATTATTCCAAAAAATTCCTTTCTCCAGTGTGTGATCTTAACACACTTGTCCTATTTCCACCATGCAGGAAATTCACTTTGTTGATTTCCTTTGCCTAATTCCTCCACCCCACCCCACCCCATGGCTCAGTGGTTAAGAAGTTCGCCTTGTTAGCTGGAAGGCCAGCAAGTCAGCAGTTCAAAACCCGGGTACTGCATGACGGATTGAGCACCAGTCTCTGCTTCAGCTCGAGCCTCATTTGGGTGTTCCCTGAGTGGAGTTTCTCCTGCAAAAATCCTTACAACCCAGAATAATTTCTGACACGAAATTATTGTTGTAATGATACACATGAAATGGTCTATGATTATTGATCAGGCTCTGATCTCAGACTACGGAAGTGGTTCTTCAGTTTCATTGATATTCCATTTCTGCAAACCTCAGATATGCTAAAACCTCCCTCTTGCTTTTCAATGCCCTTGTATTTGGAAAAAATATGCAGTATAGGGGAGATAATTTAATTTAATTTAATTTAATTTAATTATTTATTTAATTTGTATAGCCACCCCAATCAACATGTGACTCTGGGCAGCGTACATAAAATCCCCAATGTTTAAACTATAGAAACCCTTAAAATTCCTAAAAACACTGAAAAACTACCTCCCACCTGCACCAATTAAAAAATTAGTTAAAAACTTTTAAAAGCATGAGTGATTCTGTTCTAAATGAGCCAGGTGTGTGTGTGTGTGCTCCCTCCCCACCTACCCACACCTGCCCTGCCAGACAGGTGTTCAGCTCTTTCCTGAAGGGCAGCAACTCTCTCTGAAGACGCAGTTCAACTGGCAGAAGGTTCCGCAGGGCTGGAGTGGATACCGAAAAGGCTCTGCTTCTAGTGCTAGAGAGGCGAGCCTCTCTAGAAGTTGGCATCTTTAAAGAGCCCCTCCGGTCCGCTCTAGTCGGACAGGCAGATGTCCTTGGGGTGATGTGGTTCATTTTATTAAAAAAAATACTTCCTTCAAATTTGTACATTTCTTTATGTTCAGAATGAGAAAAATGTTTGTGGGGAGTGAGGGTAAATCAAGATGCTGGGCTTTGGGTAACTTATTCTTAAATGCATGGGACTGAAACTAAATATTCAGCAACATGTGCACTGAGGATGTTTTTGGATGGTGAGAAAGGCTCTCATCTCATCATACTGGAAAAGGTTGCTTTAATAATAATAATAATAATAATAATAATAATAATAATAATAATAATAATAATAATAATAATAATAATAATAATAATAATAATAATAATAATAATAATAATAATAATAATAATAATAATAATAATAATAATAATTTCGTGTCAGAGATTACTCTGGGTTGAAAAGATTTTTAGGGGATGTCAAAATGAGGTTCCTTTCATGTCCCCATGTGCAGTCTTCGGGTATCGAAACCTGATCTTCCAGTCTCCAGCTCAGCGCCATAACCACTATGCCACGGGGGGGGGGGGGGGGAACGGCCGTTGCTTTGATGGGAGTGATCTTTAAGGCTTGGGAAAAGCCAACGATGCAAAGACATCTCCCAAACCTTTTGAATAAGATGGGAAACACTGCACGGTATTGTTGTAAGACAGAGAAGGTTTCTGTGTTTCTGTTCATTGGTTTCTAGAAAGGGTGCCTCTCAAAGAACTACCACCCCTCTGATGCTTTTTCAGTACCCGTAAAACTTAGAAAGCTCCACTCACCCCAGTTCCCAAGCTTTAATGGTTGCGGCTACAGACAGAAATGAGAAATTGGAGGGGGAGTGTGTGTGTGGCTAAAGCTACTGGAATTCTGGAGGGACTGTGGTGGCTTAGTGGTTAAGACGCTGAACCTGACAACTGGAAGGTCATCAGGTCTGAGACCCAAGTACTGCACAATGGAGTGAACTCCCATCTCTGTCCCCAGCTCCTGCCAACCTAGTAGTTTCGAAAGAAATTGCAAGTAGATAAAGCACATAGGTCCCACTTCGGTGGGAAGGTAAAGAGCATTCCATATACTCCGGTGTGTAGTCATGCCTGCCACATGACCAGAGATGTCTGCAGATGCAGACCGCTTTGGCTCCTTGACTGTGAACAGAGATGAGCACTGAACCCTAGAGACAGATATGACTGGCTTTCAAGCAAGGGTGACCTTTACCTTCACCTCTCCACTACTACTAATAATAATAATTTCGTGTGAGAGATTACTCTAGGTTGAAAGGATTTTTACTGGAGAAACTCCACCCCACCCATGTGCAGTATCGAAACCCGACCTTCCAGTCTCTAGCTAAACATCTTAACCACTAAGCCACTGGGCAGCTATCTGAAGTCTAAAATAATTGCATCACCTCATCGATCGAATAGATTTCTTGAGCTATTTGAGCAAGTGGGCTCTCCAGTTATTTATCACCGGATTCAGATACCAGACTCTTGCCCCCCAAAGGGTCATTTCTCAGAGACCATTAGAACATCATTAAAGGGTTTCTTCAAAGATAGTTTATTGCTAAAAATGTTTTGATCAGTCATGGTTGATATGTACACTGATATGTTGTAAAAGGAATATTCAAGTAAACATTTTCAATATTTTCTGGCATAATCTCTAGCTTTCCCCCTTGCTATACACAAACGTTAAAAATAAATAAACTGTACACAAGAAATTTCCTTTAACAGCTCTACATTACTACAATGAATCCCAAAACAAACAAAAAATCACTCTTTTATAACATCATACATTAGAAAAAAATCTCCTTAATCAATATACATTTTTAAAGAAAAACCTAGACGACTTTGAATATTAGTCTGAAGATCAGTGACATGTCTGGAAGAAAACAAACACAAACACACAAACAAACAAACAAGAATACAGGAAACAGAAATTAAGGGGGTACTGGGAGGTATCATAAACCATCTTAATAGGAAAAAATCTCCCCCTTCCCATATGCTGAAGCATTCAGTTTTGAAAGGGTTGGGTTCAATATATGGTCCTGTATCGTCATAATTTTAATATTAATAACAATAAAACACACTGCTGCATTTTCCCCTTTTAAATTCTCTATATTTACAAAGGTTGGTAAGTTTCCTTTTGTTAGAATGTTATATATATATATATATGTATAAAAATAAACATCTTATTGTAGTGCTTAGCTTTTTCTCTTGGCCTGCACTGCAGTTCCTTTCAGGATATGCTGTTTCCCCCCATTTCAAATAATATAAAATAATTAGCAAAAAAAATTATTACAGTGCAACGGCTGCTGAGGGGAAAGTGAAGAGACAGAAAAAGAATAGATAAAGTCTCTCGTGGACATTGTGTCCGTGTTTCTGTCAGTCTCTGTCATCTCCAAGGAGGGCAGTCCCGGAGACTGCCATGTTCCGGATTTGAATGTCCATGATTGTAAGAGTATTGTCACCCTTCCCATCGGTCAGCACAATAGTTGGAAGTGCCCCCATGGCTTGCCTAAGCCTCCCTTTTAAAGGGACCTTTGTGGGACTGGCAACCCCTCCCCCCCCCAAGAACTGCACCACGGGGTGGCTTCCAGCAGACGCTCCATGCAGTCGCTCAACCTGGAGGCCTTTTGAGCCCTGAACATTTTGGAGTCCAGCTAACAGGAGCATTTGCACTCTGAAATCACAGGGTACTGTACTGGGATCCAGGTGCAATACTTCTGCCTCGACCACCCTTGGCAGTACCACCTCAAGAAAGTCTTGGTGACCGATTTGACCGGCTTACAGTACATGCCTTCCGGGAAGGAACAAGACCGCTCGGTGAAGCAGTTCCCTTCCTTGATGTAACGGGGCCAGAACCTAATGCCCAGATCCTTCCAGGTGTACAGCACCGGGCAATAGGTGTATGCCCAAAGCCACTGCAGGAACTTCCGACGGGCCTTTTTGCCCATCTTGAGCCTGGTCCCATAGGGGGTCTCCCCAAGGTCCAATTTCTTGAGTTCATTGGGCAAGGGACCCAACCCTTTGAATCTATGCAGCGGATCGGAGCCCGAGAGATTCACCTGGGCAGGAGCCCCTACGGACATAAAGTAAGGGTCAAAGTTGCTCCCCAGCTTCTTCCTCAAAGTCCGGTCATCCAGGTCCTGCTCCTTGGGATCATACTCTGGGTCCGGATGCTCGATGATGTCCTTGACTGGCAGGTTGTCGCTAGGGGAGGGCCGGAGCCGGAGGTAGGGCTGGCAGGAGATGGACTGAAGCAGCACCACCAAGCAAGAGTAGACCAGGAGAGCTTCAGACCCCTTCATGCTCTCTTCCGCCCCAGTGCAAGCCGGTCCACGGTCCCTTTGGCAGGCAGAAGCACCTAGCAGGCACTGAAAGCGCACGGCTTCCACGGCTGCCCCGATTGTTCCAAAAGCTCCACGCGTTAATGCTCCACCGTCCAATTTGCCAAGTCCAAGGGGTTCATAAATAGGGCCGAGACAAAATCCAACAAGGGTTCTTGCTTTAAATAGATCGCCAAGGGGTTAGATGACAGGCACATGTAAGGTCCCCTCCGGCATGCCCTTCCCTGCTACTCCACAAGCATGGCGAATGGCAAAAAGGGGTGGGGGAGAGTCGTGGGAGGGTGACAGGGCAAAAAGAAGTGGGGTGGGGGTGGGTGGGAAACAAGGAGTCCCCCTCCCCGGGGAAAAACTTTCCCCTAAGGACAACCCAACTCTTCTTTCTCTTTGCTTCTCTCTCTCTCCTCCTCCTCCTCCTCCTCCTCTCTCTCTCCCAAAAATTCACAGCGGACCGGTCTCCATCCCCATGGTGACAGCTGGACTTAGCCCCACGACAACATGTCTAGACGGCGTGACAGCGTTTGGCGTGAGACTGGAGCCCGAGAATAAAAAAAAAAACCACCCTCGTTTATAGTTGCGGGGGGGGAGGACTGTGGAAGGGGGGGGGAATGGAGGAAGCACGATCTGCAGCGAAACCCGGGCTGGGGGGCGGTGGGGGGGGCGGTGGAGAGAGAGACAGAGGGGTCGCACAAGGAAGCGATGGAGCAAAGTCCCCCGGCAGCCGACGGCGCGAGCTGGCTGAGCGGGTTGGGTGTCCTCCTCGCTCGCCTCCCCCGCTTTCTCCTCTTCCCTGCGGGGCCCCCCCTCGACGTGTGCGGCGCCCTCTCTCGCCCAGGCTCCGATCCTCTTTCTCAGGCGTCAGCGGCGGCCGATCCCCCGCGCCAGGGACCCGACGGCGCCAGGCAGGCTGGTCCTCATGTTGCGGCGGGCGGGCGGGCGAGAGACCCCGGAGGCGGCTTCAGCGGCGCAGCTGCTGCTGCTTCTGCTGCAGGGGCATCATCTTCCTCCTCCTCCTCCTCCTCCTCGCGACGGGGCTCCCCGAGCGCCGAGGGATGCAAAGGCGCTCCCGGGCTGTCCTTCTCGGCCAGGCGAGGGCGACCCTCAACCGAGGGCTGGCGAAGAGGAAGAAGAAGAAGGCGCCGCTGGCCAAGCTCGCTCTCCCCGCTCGCCGACGGTCCTGCCTTCTTCCTCGGCGGCTGCGGTGCCTGCTGTTGCTGCTGCTGCTGCGCCCACCACGCCGCCGCCTGGCTGCTGCTGCTGCTGCTGCTGCTGCTGCTGCCTGGGCGCCCGGCCGCCGCGATTAGTGCGCTCGCCCCGCGCCGTCCCAAGTTAAATATCGCCCCCCCCCCCGCCCGCCGCCCGCTGCCGCCGTGTCGGCCAGCCGGAGCCCCCGGGAGGGTTGTCAGCGGACCGGCCCACCTCTGTCACTTGCCCCGCGTGGCCTGATTGACAGCCCCGGCTCGGCCCCGCCCCCTACACACACACACACACACACACACACACACTTTCTCTCTCTCCCACCCACCCCACCCCCCGTCCTAAATTGAAGCCCACGCCGGCTGGGTCCTAGCGCCACGCCGGTTGCGGTGCAGCCGGCCTTTTGGTGGGCTCCCAAATGTTTTACTGCCTACCACACTGTGGGCGTGGCCAGGGGCCGAAAAGCCCTGCCTTGCACCCGAATTAGTAGGTAAAGGTTTCCCCTTGCTCGAAAGCCAATCGTATCCGAATCTAAGGCTCAGTGCTCACCTCTGTTTCAAAAGCCGAAGAGCCGGCGCTGTCTGCTTCTGCAGACGTTTCCGTGGTCATGTGGCAGGCATGACTAGACACCCGGAGCGCACAGGACCCTGTTTACATTCCCAACTAAGTGGCCCCTATTGATCTCCTTGCAATGTCTTGCTTTCGAACTGCTAGGTTGTAGCAGGAGCTGGGACAAAGACGGACGCTCATTCAGTCCTGTAGCACTCGGGAATCGAACTGCTGACCTTCCGCCTCCCAGGCAGCGTCTTGGCTACTTGAGCCACTGCAGTCCCTCCTACCCGAATTAGGACTCCTTTATTTCAAAACTTGGATGGGAGGGGCAAGCCGGAATTTCTGCTACCGGTTCTGGAGAACTGGTGCGAACCTGCTGATGCCCACCACTGAGCAGGGGTGGGTGCCCAAACCAGGGGTGTGCAGAGTAGGCGCTGGACAGGGAGTGGTGGGGTCACCTATGGGGGGGGGAATCCCATACATTGCTATTGGTATCCCAGGGCGCCAGAGGCGAGGGTGGGGTGGGACAATTGCCCGATATACCAGCACGTGCCTGGCCCAAACTACGGCCCGTTTCCGTAGTGGGCCATTTCATCTGGCCCACGAAGCCCTCATCGTTCCGGGAAGCAGAAGTAAAATGACGAGGGCTTTGTGGGCCGGATTAATTGGTGTCGGGGGCCAGATCCCGGCCACAGGCCATAGTGACCGGCCCCCTGAACCACGTGACTGGCCCACAGGCCGAGGAGGTTTGGGCACGCCTTCCCTAGAGGCACACTAGAGACCCCCGGTTCCTGCGCAAAAAGCGGTCGCCTAGCCTGGCCATTTGGTAGCCCACGGGCTTTCAGAGTTCCCAGGGCTGGGGCTGGGTGCAAGGAGGGCCAGGAAGAAACCTGGAGTCGATTTTCGGTTGCCTTTTCAGGGCAAACCTTTCTTCCCCTCCCCATCCTCTCGCCCCCTTGAGATCCCCCGCCAACCCAAATTCAACCCAACCCAACCCCTAATTCCAAGCATGCGGTGCTGAAAGGACGGTCTGCTATGGCGGCGGCACTCTAGACATCTACTTAGGATCGCTGCCATCCGACGAAGGTGACAGTCCACCCACCCACTCCAATTCTCACTTGATGGGTTAGGTGGTCGCTTCCTTGCCCTGTGATCGGAACTCGGAAGACGTCCCACCTGGATGTTTCCTCCCTTGTTAAGGTGGAAGGCTGGCAAGTCAGCAGTTCGAGACCCGGGTACTGCATTACGGATTGAGCGCCCGTCTCTGTCCCAGCTCTTGGAGACATGAAAGGAGACGCATTCGGGCGTCCCCTGAGCGGAGTTTCTCCCGCAAAAATCCTTTCAACCCAGAATAATTTCTGACACGACATTATTATTATTATTATTATTATTATTATTATTATTATTATTATTATTATTATTATTATTATTATTATTATTATTATTATTATTATTATTATTATTATTATTATTATTATTATTATTATTATTATTATTATTATTATTATTATTATTGCCTGCATGCCATCGATGCAGCTCTACAAAAGTTTGGGATCGCGGGAGAATGTTTCCAGGAAAGCACTCTTCAGGCTCCAGGAGACCCAAAGAAGCAGAAGAGGGCTGGGTGATTTTGGTGACATGGGAGGCTTGACTTCCCTGCGGCGCCTGGCGATCCAGCGAGGATCGGGGTGGTGGGGCTTGGGATCCAGTGGGGCGGGCCGGCAGCTCAAGGGTTAATCCTTTCGGGGCAGGCCGGGATAGGGCCGGCCAAGAGGCCAGGCGAGTGGGGATCAAGCGCGGATCGCCACCACGTGCGAAAGAAAGCACAGAGGCAGGCAGGCTGGCCAACCTCTGAGTGTTCCCTGGGACCACCCAGGTGCCCGATTCCGACTTTCTCTTTGGGAACTGGGCAACAAGGGTGATCAGGGCAACAAGGGTGATCAGAGGACTGACAACCAAACCCTTTGTCCCAGCTCCTGCCACCCTAGCAGTTCGAAAGCAAGAAATTGCAAGTAGATAAATAGGGACCAATTTGGTGGGAAGGTAACAACGTTCCGTGCACTCCAGTGTCTAGTCATGCCCTCCACATGACCACGGAAACGTCTGCAGACAGCGCTGGCTCTTCGGCTTTGAAACAGAGATGAGCACTGCACTGAACCCTACAGTCGGATATGACTGGCTTTCGAGCAAGGGAAACTTTTACCTTTACCCCCTATGTAATCCGACCGTAATTTTAGCTTCGACCCCCTCCCCCCTTTAAAATTACATAATCCAGAGCTTTTGTATCGAAACTCTAATTTTTAGAGCTTTTCACTATTGGTGCCTAATGCACAACAGCTCCAATTGGATTACGTAATCTTTGACCTGACCCCCCTGACTCACGTAATTTTTCCCTATTTCAGATGGCAGACCCCTCTCCCCTTTCAAGGATCAATTGTTGAATGGCCCCCTAGCCTTGAGAGGGGATATGTCAATGGTGGCGAACTATGGCACGCGTGCCAGAGGTGGCACTCAGAGCCCTCTCTGTGGGCACCCCTTTGGTTGCCCCAGCACAGTTTGCCCTGTCCATCTGCCCAGCAGCTCAATGGGAACGCTTCCTCCCTCCCCCAGCACAGAGTTTGCCCCACCCCAATGGTGAGATTCAGCAGGTTCGCCCCAGTTTGCCAGAACCAGTAGCAGAAATTCTGGCTGGCCCGCCCGCCCATCCAAGTTTTGAAATAATGCAGGGCTTCCCCCCTGGCCATGCCCACCATACCACACCCACAGAGTAGGTAGAAAAAAGAATTCAATCCTATCACTGCCCCTCTGCTCAGCAGCCCAATGGGAGAGTTTCCTCCGTCCCCTGTTGCCGTGTTGGCACTTTACGATAAATAAGTGGGTTTTGGGTTGCAGTTTGGCCACTCAGTCTCTAAAAGGTTTGCCATCACTGGGATATGTGATAGTCCTCTTCAAATGCATGAAAGATAACACTGCCCAACAACGATTTTGCTACTGGGAATAACACATGTAATTTACACGAGTCTGCTGTTTCCAAATCTGAACTCAGAATTTGCCTATCAGGTTCGCACCAGTTCACTAGAATCGGTAGCAGAAATTCTGGCTGGCCCGGTCCATCCAAGTTTTGAAATAAAGTAGTCCTAATTCGGGTGCAACACAGGGCTTTCCCCCTGGCCATGCCCACCGTGCCATGCCCACGGTGTGGTAGTAAATTTTTTTGGAGCCCACCACTGCATAGAAGGATAACCTGGCTAGACTGAGAGGACACGTAATAACTGGCTCAAACTAAAGGAAACCAAGTATAGGCTGAATATGAGGAAAAACGTCTTAACAGTTAGAGCAGCATGACAGTGGAACCAACTGCCTCAGGAGGTGGGGAGTGCTCCAGCACTGGAAGCATTCAAGAGTGAACTGGGCAACCATCTATCAGATCTGCTTTGTTTCAGAGCAGGAGGTTGGATCCAATGGCCTAAAAGACCATTTCCAATCCAGTGATTCAATGAAATGAAGACCTCAATGCATCAAATTGAGGGGGTTGAAAAAGCCTTGCCAGTTCGTGTGGCTGAGGACGCCTGCCACTTGTTTGTGAACTTTTTGTGTGGTTTTTGTTTTGTTTCTCAAATGCTCTTGGAGGGGTGGGGGCCATATGAAATGGCACTGTGGGCTGGATCTGGCCAGTGGGTCTTAGGTTGGGAACCCCTGGTTTAAACACTTTGGGTTAATCTTTCCTGAAAACAACATCCATGACCACAACTCAGAAAAAGTCCCTTTTTTTGCCTACAAATCCATTGCCCATGTTGGCATGAAGTTTCAGGGGAAAAGTAACTTTTCTGACAGAAGTGTTGATTTCTTATTGTAAACACCCGATTAGTTAGTAGTAGGAAGAGGAGGTGCTGCCTTTCAGGAAAGATCTAAAAACCTGGTTGGCGGGGCAGGTGTGGAAGAGTGGCCCCTGCCTTTTGGCTTATAAAATAAAGCCTCCCCACTTTTTAATGCAGGTAGTTTTAATGTGGTTAGTTTTTAATATGAACAGTGCGGGGGTGGTGGTGGTGTGTGGGGGTATTTTAGGGGTTTTAATTGTTTTATATATATATATATATATATATATATATATATATATATATATATATATATATATATATATATATATATATATATATATATATATATATATATATATATATATATATATATATATATATATATATATATATATATATATATATATATATATATATATATATATATATATATATATATATGTTTTAACCCGCTGTAAGCCGCCCTGAGTCGGGTTCGCTTGATTGGGCGGCATAGAAATTTGAATTATAAATAAATAAATAAATAAATAAATATAAGGACTGATTGTGGAAAGGAATTCTGTACACGAATCCTCCTCAATATCTAGCCACCCTTCCATTGCAAACTGAAAATAACTGCAGGGTTATCCCTGAATCAAGACATTTTGAATTGGGGAAGGGAATAGAAAAGTTATGGTAAACAGGAGACAGAGTTAAAATGTTATGGTATATTTTATGAGGTTTCTTTTCTGTAACGGGAACCGTGTCCCTGTAACTTGATCTGGGAGTGAAGGCTGTATATATCTAAATGTGGAGATGCAGTGGGATGCAGTGTGTAGAGAGCTGGAATAGGATGTGGGTTGGTGGAATTGGGTTCAAATTCTTGCTTGCTCACTGCTGAAACTCACTGTGTGAGCATGAATCAGTCCGTATTTCTCAGTCTAAATTCAACAACGATCATCAGGCGGTGGTTAACTAACTAACCTGGCCACCCTGAGGACTAACGGCCTTGGGTGGCAAAGTCCACAGGGGTGATTGACCACAAGTGGATTAAATCCCACTTGAATTCATCTTGATGGAGAGCAACAGCTTCATCAATCCTGGCCTCGGGCTGATGCGGACTATGTGTGCCAAAAGGGCTCAGGACCAGAAAGTGACTCACCGAACTGGATCAGTGGTCTGGGTGTCATGCTGTGACGCAGAAAGCAAATGGAAGGCCACTGCATTACATGGTTCCCAGGGCAATCTTCACGGTCACCATGATGATAGCCAATATTGGAAATCGGAAACAGCACTCAAAAAAGAAACAGGGTTGTTGTGAGAATGAGAGCTGAAAGGAAGACCATTTATAGACCATTTTTGTGCCATAAATGCAACTGACACAATCTTCCCCTAAAATAGTCATCATCAGTTGCCCCCCAGAACTTGTCCAGGTGATGCAATGGGTTCACAAGATAAGCAGAGGTTTGAGTCTGGGGCTTTCCTGTCCAAAGAAGTTACTTCTTGTAATTCTCCCTGCACCTATTTTTAGCATCAGCACTGAAATAACCCCAATTTTGCCATTGATTTTCCAAGGTGAGATTGATGAACTAGGAGCCAGCACAAAGCTTGGATTTTTTTTACTACAGCTTCCAGAATTGACCAGTCAGCATGATCAGGCTGGGGGATCTGGGAGTTGCAACACAAAATA
This sequence comes from Bradypodion pumilum, assembly GCA_035047305.1. Taxonomy (NCBI): domain Eukaryota; kingdom Metazoa; phylum Chordata; class Lepidosauria; order Squamata; family Chamaeleonidae; genus Bradypodion; species Bradypodion pumilum. The sequence continues at coordinate 16,648,886 of JAWDJD010000013.1, forward strand.
CTGTATTATGATTCCAGGTAATGGTCCAGGCCCTTGCATTTTATCCCTGACATTGGGGGATGGCGGCTGCTACTCGTATCCGAGTATACATTTCCCCTGCAAATCAGGAAAAGTGCCATTGGCATGAATTTGTTTAAGGTGGATCCCAGCTTGCCATGAATTGACCCACTCACTGTGACCACGGAGCCATCGCTTGCGGCACATATGAAATGAGACGTGCAGAATTAAACTGCAATGGACTGCCATGAGGATATTAACAAGGTGCATCTTCACACCCAGTCCATTTGGCATGGCCTTTTCCGCCTCCACGACCATTTGGGAATCAGAATAGTGAAGTTTATTTATTTTATTTTTATATTATTTATTTTTTTAAATTTGAATTGCCGCCCCCTCACCGGAGAGACTCCGGGCGGCTTACAACCAGACATACCAACATAACAACCTCCATACTAAAACCATTTAAAAACTAACCCATTAAAAACTCATTAAAACCCATCCATTAAAAAAAACCCACCCACCCCATCTGGAAAAGAGAGACAATTTAAACAAACCAACGGCCAGAGGCCACCACCCCATCAATACCCCACAACTGCCCTGCCAGCCAAGTTTTAAGTTGTTTCCTAAAGGGCAGCAATTCTGTCTGCAGCCGTAACTCTATTGGCAGGAGGTTGCATAGGGCTGGTGCGGACACAGAGAAGGCTCTCTTCCTTGTGCTAGAGAAGTGTTTCCTCCTCTGCTCATTTCACCATTGGGCCCAATATGAAGGTTTCCAGAGGCACTTCCTACACAGAAGGGGACCATCACCCCACCTAAAGGGGCTCATCTGCACATAGCCATTGGCTCCTTTAGGGAGTCAGGTTATTTACCACCACCCAACACTCAGCGTTGACTCGCTGGCTGTATGGTCTACTCCATTACCATAGCGGGATGTCTTGCCAGACAAACCCTGATATAACCTAATTTTAATTTATTAAGTTATATCAGGGTTTGTCTTGCCGGACATCTAATGTTAATTAATTGGGTGGGGTTGTGGTGGCTCAGTGGTTAAGAAGCTCACCTTGTTAGCTGGAAGGCTGGCAAGTCAGCAGTTCAAGACCTAGGTACTGCATGAAAAATTGAGCACCTGTCTCTTTCCCAGCTCTTGGGGACATGAAAGGAGCCTCATTTGGGCGTTCCCTGAGTGGAGTTTCTTCCGCAAAAATCCTTTCAACTCAGAAGAATTTCTGACATGAAATTATTATTATTAATTAATTGGGTGCTCTGAAGTTGATTCCAACACACTTAGAAATTGCTAATAGTCCACTCATGATATGGGCCCATGCAGATTCCCAGGCTTGTACACAGTGGTGGGCATCAGCAGGTTCGCATCAGTTCGCCAGAACCAGTAGCAGAAATGCTGGCTGCCCCCGCCCACCCAAGTTTTGAAATAAAGTCCTAATTCGGGTGCAACGCAGGGCTTTCCCCCTGGCCATGCCCACCATACCACGCCCACAGTGTGGTAGTAATTTTTTTTGGAGCCCACCTGTACAGATGGCAGGGCACGTAATACCATCAGCCACATATGATGTGGGCCCTCTCAGTCTGCCCATCCCAGGAGGCAGAGTGGGGATTCAAACTCCCAGCCCTTGCCTCTGCAGCCAGGCCCTCCAACCCATGGAGCTCCCAAGATTCATTATCCCCCAGCTTTTTACACGACTACTTCAAATTAGATCCAGGGGCACACAGCTAAACAATTTGCTTTTAAAACCTCAACTAGAAAAGATACTCCACAGTCTACAGCAGGAGTTCTCAACATTTTAAAGCCAGGGGCCAGGTCACACTGTCACTGTTAAGGCAATGAGCAGAAATAATATTACTATGGTCTAGATAGGTTATTGGAGTCAGGTGCACTCTTACCATAACTCAGCATTAACATAATTGGCTGAGATGGATAAAATGACAATGAAGCTACGAGATTAAGAAGATGATTCCTTTTTTCAGGTGTGGTAGAAGTTGGTGGACTTTGTAAATAAGTACTATATGGAGGAGCATCAAAAGAAATGTACTACAATAAGTAAAATCGATTGGCTTTAGAGGATATGAAGGCAGCGGAAGAACCAGTAAACACCACGATGATTAAAATAAGTGCAGGAGAAGTAGTTGTTGGAAGTCATTAGAGGGCGGGGAGGAGATATGAAATGTTTTTGTACTGGGTTAAAATTTGATGTTAATATGTTTTTTATGTGACAATTACTAATAAAGTATTCAAAAAAATAATAATTGGCTGTAAGTGCTACAAAGCATCATGTAAGCCTTAATGCAATGTTGGTTGTTGGCTGTTCACTATTGTTGGCTGTTGACTGCAAACTGGAGAGACTGAGATTACTGCTGTAAGCATTATGCTGTATAATGTTGTTTATCTGCTATTTGTAAATATTGTAAATATGCCAGTTTAAATTAAGCCTGGTGTATTGACCTCTTTCTGGAACCTGCTATATCTCAAGGTGCAACAATTCTCACTCAAACCAACTCACTCAAATCCTCAGACAGCTTCAGGGGCTGGATGGCCATTTTGCCCTTCCTCTACCACATGGCACTTCCGGGTGTGGTGGAGGTATGAAGGGCCACATGAATGGCACCGTGGGCCGCACCCGGCCCATGGGACACAGGTTGAGAATCCCTGTTCTACAGCACACAACTCCCCTCTCCTTCCTCCTCCCCTTTGTCTTCACCATTTGTTCCCGGGGTGTAAATTCATAGACTCACATTTTCTGGATTACTTTGTCATTCCAGGGCAGCAACTAAACAAGCAGAAAGCAGCTCCAGGCTTCCTGAAGACCCGAGGTTATTAGAAAAGTGGCAGCTGCAGGCAGAGAAGGGGAGATTTGGCCTTAGTGACTGCCCTTGGAGAAAATGAAATAAACAACACCGCTACATTATTATTATGGACATGAGGGCTCCTTTTCACTTCTTCTTTTAATTTGCCCATCACTATCCTTTTTACAAGAGCCAACTGTGCAGTTTTGCAGCAGGGGAGCTCGGGATTAAAGAGAGAGAGGGACACATTAAAATGTCAGCCACTGGGACATGTGCTGGAGTCCCTTATAACGCAAGGTAGGTAAAGGTCATGCTTGCTCAAAAGCTCATCTGTTTATAGCTGTCTGCATCTGCAGATGTTTCTGTCGACATGTGGCAGGCATGACTAGACACCGGAGTGCACAGGTCTCTGTTTACCTTCCCACTAAAGTGGTACCTATTTATCTATTTGCAATGTCTTGAAATATGGGTCTGTCTGGTTCCCAACTATTAGCAGGGCCAGCCCTGGTGTAAGACAGAATGACATGCCTACCTTAGGTGGCCAATGCTGGGGTTCTTAGAGGAGTGGCATAAGGGCAGCCTGCTTTTCTATCCAGAAGCTCAGGTATAGCAGAGGATGCTGTACTCCTGCTGGGGTGGAAAGAAGAGTTGTGTGCCAGTTCCTTTGGGGAATAGAGCCGGTCTTGTTTTATCCTTTGCTCAGGCAGTTAAATGGCTCGGGCTGGCTCTCTCCTATGAAGTGATGTTGTACTTGATGAAGAATTCAGGGTAATAATGTGCAGCCCCTCCCCAATGTTACCATCACTGAACCCCCAGATATTCACTTTGAATCCTTTCTCCAAGCTGGAGAACCTGTGGCCCTCCAGATGTTGGACTGCAATTCCCATCTGCCCTTGCCCAGCACAGAGGTAGATGAAGGATCATGAGAGGCGTACTGCAAAAACAACCCAGAGACACACAAGGTTACCATTTGGCAGAGCATCCAAAGGCTCCAGGCAGCCAATGTTGGAGGGTAGCTTCTCTCTCACTCTTTGAGGTCTCCATCTTGGTTTCTCTTCTGCTTGCCTTCTTTATCACAAGCAGACCCGTGCTGGCCCAGTGGGATACCGGGACGTGTCACCATGTGCCCCTACTTAGAACTTAAAGGGCCACACCACTATGGCCGTTTCGGCTCCCGCTTTGGCTCCCCTCCACCCTGTGGAAGAAAGTCCAAAGCACTTTGACAGCGGCATGGAGATAATAATAATTTTGTTGGTTTTTAAAAATCCAGGCCTTATTATTACTATCTCTGCACCGCTGCTGAAGCACTTTGGACTTTCTCCCACAGGGTGGAGGGGAGCCCTGAAAGAGGAGCCGAAGTGGAAGCAGAAACTGCTGAGTGGTGTGGCCCTTTAAGTTATAAGTTATAAGTAGGGGCGTGCGGCGACACATCCTGATATCCTGCCAGGCCAGCACGGACCTGATCACAAGTATTTTTAAAGGACCTCAGAAATCGTATAAACCCAGGGTGAGAAAACTGGCCCTCTAAATGTTGGAGAGGTCCCTCTAGCCCCAAAACATGTGCCCTGTGATAAGAATGATGGGCTCTGTAATCAAAGGACATTGGGGAACTACAGATTCCAGATCTCTGCTTCAGATACTTCCATTGTAGAAAGTGTTCCAAATTGGCTTATGTATGTTGCATGCATCCTGAAATATCCCTAGGTCCATCCCTCTGGTCTTAGAAAAATCTGTTTTGGAGTGCTGGTGCTCAGACCACTAGCCTACTCAGATCTATCCGCAGACTATCCGCTGGTGACATGTATGTGCTGGAGGAGAGTCTCCTTCCCATCATCTGTTGACTGAGATGAATACATCACCCTGTCTAATGGAAGGGCAAGTCATTCACGGCAGTGTTATGCGCATGCATGTTTTACTTCTGCTTCTGGTGGGAGGAATCACGTGACCGGCTCAACCACGTGACTGGCCTGTGGCCCAAAAAGTTTAGGCACCTCTGTTTTAGGTTATATTTTCTAATATCTAATATCTCCAGTTTGGGACTGCGGTGGCTCAATGGTTAAGAAGGTCACCTTCTTAGCTGAAAGTCCTGCAAGTCGGCATTTTGAGACCCGAGTACTGCATGACGGAATGGATGATGGAAAGTGGAACAACCTTATTTATTTGTTTGTTGATTCCTTTATGACAGCTGTGGACGCATTTACGACAGCCATGGATCGATTTACGAAAGCCGTGGACGCATTTATGACAGCTGCGGATGCATTTACGACAGCTGTGGACACATTTTACAGCAGTGTTTATGGCAGGGGGAACCACCAGTCCAGCCTGCTCAACTGTCTGAGGGAGCGTGACCCAGCCTGCAACTTAAAAAGGTTGAGAACCCCTGGTTTAATATTTCATCAACTTGTATGCCAAATGCAGGGGTCAATGGAAATAGCAGTTGGTCTCACTTCAACACAGGTGGCAAAACAAATCTTCCACTTTGTAGGACTAAGATTGTGCTACTCAAGAGGAATTTTGTGACTCATATTGGTCTGTTCCATATGGCCACTGGGGATATGACTCATGTTGGCCTGTCAGGGGGCCTGACCCACTGGCCCAGCTAATGGGGGCTTGTGGTTCTCAGAGGTTTTTGTCCTGAACAGTCACTTTTCCAAGATCTGCCACTTAGCACATCCTTGCACGCACACGCGTTGGGCCTATAAAATACAGTCTGTTTTAAAAGTTCGTTAAGTCTGGGTTTATTTATTTCTTTTACTTCAGAAGGTCTTCTGAGATAGTGGTGTGAACAATCAACAGTTGAAGAACTGGAGCCAAGAACATGTGCCAACAGATGTGTTAGTTGCCCTCTGGCCATGAGATAATGGAAATGAATAGGAGGGAGTGAGCAAACTGAGAAATTATCCTATTTGAACCTCAGGAAATTCTTTATCATGTCACTGAAAGAATGAGAAGTAATTTCAGTGATGCTACCTCCTTCTTCCATGCCAAAGATCCTCAAGTAGAGCAGTAATGGCAATTAAAACATCAGCAAAACAATAAATTCAAATTACTCAATGCACACGTAGCAAAAAAGGTAAAAACAAGAAGGGAAATTAGTGACTAAACCTTCTCAGGTCACATTCCCCAACAAAAGTGGGCCCGTCAGCTTTTCTGGAACCTTCTAGTCTTCTGCATGAGCGCAGCTCAGCTCAGAGAGAGAGAGAGAGAGAGAAATAATGCCAGAGAATCTTCATGGCACACTTGGCTCCGTTACAGAGCAAAAGTCTGGCATCCACCAAATCCGATGAGTTCATGTTCCACATGAAGCACTCCCAAGTCACTTCGTAGAAAACTGACTTTCACGCCACAAAGCAGGTGCAGAGCCAACCCTGGGAAAAATGGTGAGGTCAGAATATGGTCTGGCTTCTCTGAACACAGGCAACAAAAATTAATTTGAGAAGAACAGGCAGCGAGTTCATGACCTGTCTATCTCTTTGCTCCTTACGTTTCTGTCCACATTCTCTTCCAAAGCAAATTAGGGGCTGTTGCCTGCAAAAGTGTGTGTGTGTGTGTGTGTGTGTGTGCGCGCGCGCGCATGCGTGCATGCGTGATATGATTGCTTGCCCCAAATTATTTATTTATGTTGCTTTCTCTAATCACAGAAAGCAGTGAGGAACACTGGGAAATGGAGGTGTAATAGAGTAGCCCGAATCTTGTTGCTTCATTTAAACCAAATTGTAACTTTCAGTCCTTCCTTTTCAACCTGGTAAATAAACCAACCCAGTTTCCATCTTGGAAGTGCACAGGGTGGGGAGCTGCACTTTGAAGACCTCTAAAGCAGGGGTTCCCAACCTTTTCAAGCTGGGGGCCGGGCCACACTCTCTCTCCATCAGCTTCGAGGGTTTGGACGGTCATTTTGCCCTGCCTGCACGATGGGGATGGCCATTTTGCCCCAACAGCTTCAAAGGTATGGCCATTTTGTTTCTCAAATGCCCTTGGAGGAGGGCACATGAAATGGCACCATGGACCAGTTCTGGCCCACAGGCCTTAGCTTGGGAACCCCTGCTCTAAAGTATACTCTACTCTTTTAACAGGTACCCAGTGCAGCATTCGGAAAGGCAAAATTACAGTGAAAGAAATGAAAACAGAAACATTGGAACACAACATAAAAGCAGCATATATACTGCTGGTCAGATGTGGGGCAAATATGAATGGATGTCTAGAATTAACTAGCATGCACACTTATGGGGTGGTAGCTGGCTATAGCCCATGTGCTGAGATTGTTCCACCATTTCTCCATATTTCTGGTAATTAGGAAATACAGTATGGGGAAATTAAGGCACTCTAACACCCACCTACCCACTCCCCGGGATTGAGCATCACTTCTGCATGGTGAACACTGTTTCTCAGGCTGGACTATGTGACTATCAGCTTTCCAGATGTTTTTGGATTGCAGCTTCCATACTCCTATGCCATTGGTCAGGGCTGTGATGGCAAACCAGATGTTCTTGGACTTCAATTCCCAGAAGCCCAAGTACCATGTGAATCCACATGAATGGGTTTACTGTGATTCATCCGGTCTGCACTGCCCTCATCGCTCCTGGAAGCAGAAGTAAAATGCGCCCGTACGGTTAAGACTCTTCCGGGTTAACCTTTCCTCTGTATGGGTGCGTTTTACTTCAGCTTACGGGAGCAACGAGGGCAGTGTGGGCCAGATGAATCGCAGTAAACCCATTTGTGTGGATTCACAGGGTGCTTGGGCCTCTGGGAATTGAAGTTCAAGAACATATGGAGTGCCAAGATTCACTATCATGGGGCTAGGGCTGCTGGGATTTGTAAGCCAAAAACATCTGGAGGTCCAGTTGGCTCCTTGGTTATGGGGAGACAAGCCCTCCACTGTAAGTTACCATGTTCATTGTTCTTGTGCCTGTTGATTGTTCTTACAAAGCTCTCCAAAATTGTACTGGCCCAGCAGTTGCTGCAAGTCCAAGCATTAGAGTGGGAGTGGCTGATAACATGGATAGGTGATGAAGGGGACTTAAGTCAGACCATTCCTGTTGAGTTTTAAACTAGTTAGTATTGTATGTTTCCACTTAGCACTAGTGTTGCCTTGGGCTTAATTTTTTTAAAAAAATTATTGATCAATAGGTTGTTAATTTTTATTATAATGCTGTATCTCATATATATAATGTCACCTATGTTATGTCCATTCTACTGTGCATCAACATACTGTGTACAGGGTGGCCCATAAGTATTATATTCAATTATGCATGTATTATTAATTTTCTCTCTCTCCAGAGAAATACAGTAAAACCTCACATAAAGAGTGCCTTGCTTAGAGACTAACTCGCTTAAAGAGAAGAATTTTCTCTGAATAGTCACCTTGCTTAACAACTAAAACCAACCAAAATCTCGCTTAACAACTAAATTGGGGTTAGCAATAAGCACCCCCCCTGCCAGAAGTCACAATTGGTCACTTACAATGGTGTTTCGCTTAAAGAGCAAACTTGCTTATATTTGGAATGCATTATGCTCTTTAAGCAAAGTACTACTGTATGGCCTATTTAAGCCCATTTACACTTGAAGAGCATATTGTGACAAGTACGCATAATATTGTGCAGTGAGAATGAGGGACAGCACACAGATACACTGGATATATAAGATATATGGATGGGTAGGGACTTACGGGCAACCCTGTACGAGTGACTGACCGACCGACCGACCGACCGACCGACCGACCGACCGACCGACCGAACGAACGAACGAACGAACGAACGAACGAACGAACGAACGAACGAACGAACGAATGAACGAACGACCAAACGACTGAACAAACAAACAAGCAAGCAAGCAAGCAAGCAAACAAACAAACAAACAAACAGGGTTGTTCCACTTTCCTGTGCCAAAAGCAGACACATCAAACCTGTCCCCCAGTTCAGACCTGGGAAGCCAGAGATCGTATCCTGCGGGCAAGTCACATCCCCTGTCTGTGAAAATAAAATTACCAGAGACTTGGCTCACAGTGATTGCCATCATGAGGGCAAAGTATAATAAGCACACTTTTTCTTTTTTTTTAAAAAAGAAAGGGTTGGCAGGCTGGCGAAGATGTGCAATATTAGCTTGTCTTTGCAGTTGCAGGCGTGTGCCCTTAGGTGGCCTTAAGGAGAAGACAAACTTGTCACCACTCCAAGGTAATGTTGAAGACATAAACCCATCAGCTGGGGGTGGGGGTGGGTCTCCCATTCTCTTTACTCAAGACATTGAGGCATGAAGGCAACATGTGTGCCAAGACTGAAGAAAGGAACAAACTCAAGCCCTCCTCACCTCCTTAACCCCTGCATTGCTCTCCACTGACATCAACATTGAACAAAATCCAAATATTAGATGCACAGCTGGCTTTTGCTGACACCATGGGGGGAAAAGAAACATTCCTGCCCTTGCCAGTCACTTCCGCCAAAAGCCATGAAGTAACCAGGTGGCCACAAAGGCCAAAGGGAGGCATGGAAATGGAGTCCAGCAACAGGTGAAGGAGAGAGCCATGCCAGGGGTCAACTTAAATGGGAGGTTTAAACATCCTCTTCGAATGGGAAGAGCAAACCCACCATCGGGGTGAGAAAACTGGTTCATTAGTTTTCGTGTCAGAGGAGATTACTCTGGGTTGAAAGGATTTTTGCAGGGGACACCCAAAAGAGGCTCCTTTCATGTCCCCCATCGCTCAGCTCTTGGAATCGAACCTGTCTTTCCAGTCTCTAAGCCTAGCACCTTTAGGACAGAACTGAAAACCTGGCTGGTGGGGCAGGTGTGGGGCGCGGATGGAGGAGTGACCCCCGCCTGCTGGTTGGTCTAATGTAACAGTAATTCTATCTCTTTCGAGAAAGTGTGGGTGGTTTTTTAAATGGGTTTTAATGGGGGTATATTTGTATTTTAATGGGGTTTTTTATCTGTGTTGATTTTTTTTTTAGTATTGTAAGCTGCCCAGAGTCCTTGTGAGCAGGGCAGTTATAGAAATATGAAAATGGAATTAAAAATTAAATTTAAATTAACCTCTAAGCCACCAGGGGAGCTGTGTGAATTTGGAAAACAAATCTGATCCATCCCAGTGCAAGTTAAGCCAACTTTGACACTACTCACTATTCAAAACTGCTGGAATATTGCAATGTGGCTCAGTGGTTAAGAAACTTGCCTTGTTAGCTGGAAGGCTGGCAAGTCAGCAGTTTGAGACCCGGGGACTGCATGACGGATTGAGCGCCCGTCTTTGTTCCAGCTCCTGCCAACCTAATATTTCGAAAGCAAGAAATTGCAAGTGGATAAACAAGGGCCACTTCGGTGGGGAAAGATCTTGGGGACATGAAAGGAGCCTCATTCGGGCGTCCCCTGAGTGGAGTTTCTCCAGCAAAAAACCCTTTCAACCCAGAATAATTTCTGACATGAAATTATTATTATTGTAATAATAATAATAATAATAATAATAATAATAATAATAATAATAATAATAATAATAATAATAATAATAATAATAATAATAATAATAATAATAATAATAATAATAATAATAATAATAATAATAATAATAATAATAATAATAATAATAATAATAATAATAATAATAATAATAATAATGATGATGATGATGATGATGATGATGATGATGATGATGTTTCTAGTCTCCAAGCCTAGTGCCTTAACTACTATGCTACTGGGCGAGCTCATTTTGCTTTCTCCTGCACCCAAATTTTTAAAATCTGAAGTTCTTCCCACCGCAAATAGGTGATCTGGCAATTTTGGAAAACTTTGCCAAGACAAATTGAAACAAAATTCAGCACTGGGCTCTCATGTTCCATGAGGAAGTAGGGTCATGCCATACATTCTTCTTGGCTCTTGGGAGAAATGGGTGGCGGCTCAGGGGAAATGGTTCATTTCTCAGGAGAGAGGATGTAGAGGAATTCCCTGACTTAAAACTCAAGCCTTCAAAGTTAGTGCTCAGCACTTTAAGCCTGGATGAACCAATCTTATGGTTTCCGTTTCTCCCCTATTCATTCTTTCCCCTTTAAGGAACAACCTCAGATCCACCACTGACTTAACCTCTTCCTGACAGAGTCCCTGCCCAGCCCTCTGCTCTTGCCAGATAATAATAATTTTGTGTCAGAAATTATTCTGTGTTGAAAGGATTTTTGCGGAAGAAACTTCACTCAGTGAACGCCCAAATGAGTCTCCTTTCATGTCCCCAAGAGCTGGGACAGAGACGAGCACTCAATCTGTAATGCAATACCCGGGTCTCGAACTGCCGACTTGCCAGCCTTCCAGCTAACAAGGTGAGCTTCTTAACCGCGGAGCCACCACAGCCCCACTTCTCCCCAGAGGACCCCACCCCTTTGATCATAGCTCCATCATTTGCTGCCTTTCTTGTGTTTTAACACATTATTTCTTAACCTGAAAACAAGGGATTCCCTTTCCTAACGCTTAATTAAGGGTTCAAAGCTAAAATACACTGAGGTTTGGGGTCTCACTATTTTGCCTTTGGTCTCACCTACCACAGGAATAAAGTCCCTTGAAAACTCTTTAGAAACTGAATTTGGTCCTTGGGCTGAAAAAGGCCCCCCCCCATTTTGTAGGGTCACACTTATCCTTTCATTTTCATTATGTTTTGTTTATTTATGTTTTAAGTGCCGTGAAAACTGAGATTCAGAAGCAATTCTTTCTCCCCATGTAGCAGTTATGACCAAGCTTAGGAGGAAGCACGGCAAAGAGTGAATGCACACGTGGCTGTCATAAATGCATTTACAACAGCCACAGGTGCATTTACGGCAGTGTTCTGCATATGCATGGGTGCATTTTACTTCCGCTTCCGGAAGTGGCATGGGCCAGAAGAGCTGGTGTTGGGGGCTGGATCTGGCCCATGAGCTGTAGTTTGGGCACCCTGCCTTAGGAGAACCCCTATTTGATGACAATTAGATATAAAATGGGGCCCTTGAGAGGAAAACAGGGCACGAGTGATTGGGATAAAGTGCTTGCTACAAGAAACTAAAGAAGGTCACTGTAGGGAAATCTTACTCTGGAACAATATCCAGATTAAGTGGTTGAGGGGCGGATGGAGACTGCAGGCGAAGTTGAGTGAAGTATGACAGCTGCTGAAAGAGGCTAGAGTCTGGATCAAGGAGCAGAGCTCAAGAGAAACAAGAGGGAGAGGAAATGAGAGCTATCATCCTAAAGCAAACAATCCGGGGAGTAAAAATAGGCAGTGAGATTTTGTGATAGACGGGAATCCGATTAACATCATCAGACTGTTCATAAAAGGATGTCTTACATTTTAAAGCCTCCTAACTGCCCCCAACCCACCTCCTCCCCTTCTGATGCTTTGCCACCAACGCTTGCATGGACTATCCACTTAAATCAAGGTAGAGCCTTTCCCAGATTTAATTTCTGGAATAAGAGGTGCAGCAGCAAAAGCTTTCCCTCTGGAAACACTTTGATCTCATGTCATATGAGAGGTATGTTCAAAGCAGTGGTGATAGTAGTGGTTTTGCCACCATAAGCCTATGCTCAAGAGCTTGGAAAATCAAATCCCCATTGTTAGTCCCAGTTAAAATGAAGATGGACTTACTGAGATGGATATAGATGTTGATTTATTGCCCACTAGTTGGCTCAGTCTTTTTACTGAGCAAATTGACCATTGGCCTTGGATGCTAATGGTCAGAATCCTTTACCATGTGCCTATTGGCTGATGGGATTCTGGGAATTATCATACAGACCTGACTGACTAGACATCCCGCTATGGTAATTGTTGTGTTTGGAATATTGTGCCTTTAAGTAATGTAACACTCGAATGAGTGGATATAACAATCACCAGCTGTAACACTGTAACCCTCTGTATTAGGACGCGAGCTAGTGACCACTAGGGGCAATAGCGAGCGCCTAGCTCACATGGTTCCAATTCTCCAAATACCTACAGCGCAGGAAGATTCCCGCCACTACCTCACCTGGACAAGAAGGGCATGACGGGGAGTGACGTCACGCAGACAGTAGCCAATGGGCTATCGAGGAGCCACATTCAAATGTATAGCCACAGCATATATTGAGCTGTTCATCCGCCATTACCACATGTTCCCCCGGACCATCATGCAATAAAGATGTGTTAAGCCAAGCTTTCGGCTGTTTCTATTGTCTTGGTTCTCAAACACTAAATTGGCGATGAAGGTGGGATTATGGATCCCCACGGAATCAAGACAACTCAGGCCGGTTTCAACATCAACAAACCGGAAGAATGGGAACTGTTCGAGATGGACTTCCAAAGCACACTGATGGTGTCCGACATCTCAGACGAGGGGAAGAAGAGGGCCATCCTCATCAGGATGCTCGGGTTCCCTGCCATGAAGGTATTGGTGGACCTGGTGTCTCCGAAGAAGGTGAACGAAGTGCCGGTCAAGCAGCTCCTGAAAGCGATGCGGGACCATTTCCAGCCCTCGGTCTCAATGTTTTCGGCTCGGGGCGCATTCTGGAAGAGGGTCCAGGCGCCGGGTGAGTCTGTGTCTGCCTTTGCAGCGGCCCTCCGTTTGGCCGCCGGCCCATGCAAGTGGGAGAACCTGGAAATCGCCCTCAAGGACCGCATGTTGTGCGGCCTGTGGGACGAGGAGGCCCGCGAAAGCTGATGAACAAGGAGCCGCCCCCGACGTTGCAAGAGGTCGTGAAGGAGGCGCAGGCGGCGGAAGCCATGAGGGCCGGGGTTAAGGGTTTCAGATCAAGGCCCCCACAACCCGACAAGGCAGCGGGCTTGGTGCAAGCGGTCAGGTGGGCACCACACTCCTCCACGGAGAGCAGCGAGGACGACGACATCTGGAAGGTGCGGAAGGATGGCCGGTGTTGCGATGGCTGCGGGGCGTCCCATGACCGCAGCAAGTGCCCGTTCAGGAAGGCCGAGTGCCACAACTGCGGGCGCCGAGGCCACATAGCCAAGGTTTGCAGACGGCGGTGCAGAGACCGGAAAGGCTCAACAGACCGCTCACCGAAGAACCAGGAAGGCGTCCGGGCCTCGAGGAAGCAGGACGGCGTGGGCCGCATCTCCGACAACAGCGACGACGACACGGCGGTCCACAGCGTGTCCTTAGGACACCCACGTTATTTTGTAGAGGTACTGGTGCAAGGGGTCCCCGTTAAGATGGAGATAGACTCGGGTTCCTCATATTCCATCATTTCCCAGAGGGAGTTTTTGGGAATTTCCCCCAACGTGCGGCCCAAGCTCAAAGCACTGAGGTCTACGCTGCGGGACGTGCAGGGAAATAGCATTCCGGTGTTGGGGGTTGGAAAATTCAAGGTCCAATACAAGCAACACGCCGCGGAATTTCCCCTGGTCGTTCTCAAAGGGGGGAGCTGTTGCCTCCTCGGGACTCAATGGTTTAAGCCCCTGGGTTTGTTCATTGGGGGGGTGCATGCCATTGGGACTGACCCAATACAGGAGGTGTGTAATGCGCATCCCGAAGTGTTCAAGAAGGGACTCGGAAAATTCAAGGGGCCCCCAGTTGCGTTTGACCTGGACCCGGAGGTCCGCCCAATAAGACTCAAACCGCGAAGGGTGCCTTTTGCACTTAAAGACAAAATAGAGGTGGAACTGGACAAATTGGTGGGCCAGGGGATCCTTGTTCCTGTTGATTCTGCGGAGTGGGAAACTCCAATTGTAACAGCGCTAAAGGCCAACGGGGAGGTTCGAATATGCGCTGATTACAAATGTACCATTAATAAGGCGATACGCCCAAATGCGTATCCGGTGCCGGTAGTCAGCCACCTGTTGGCCAGGTTACATGGGGGAAATTGCTTTGCAAAGCTTGACCTGGCGCAGGCTTATCAGCAGCTCTCGGTAACCCCAGCTGCAGCTGCTGCGCAGACGATAGTCACTCATAAGGGGGCGTTTCAGGTGACGCGCCTACAGTTTGGCGTGAACTCGGTGCCAGGCATCTTCCAATCACTAGTGGAACGTCTCTTGAAGGGTCTGGAGGTGGTCTTGCCATATTTTGACGACGTATTGATAACAGGGGGGAGTGAGTCAGAATTGGCTGAGAGGCTAAACAAAGTACTGACGGTGTTTGAAAAGGCGGGGTTGAGGTTGCGGAAAGACAAATGCGTCTTCTTCGCAAAAGAGGTTGAGTTCCTGGGTTTCCGGGTAACCCCTGTAGGCATTAAACCCTCCGAATCAAAGGTGGCCGCCGTTCAAAATGCTCCTCGCCCCACCTCCAAGCCCGAATTGCAGTCATTCCTGGGGCTCTTAAACTTCTACCATTCCTTCCTGCCTAGGAAGGCGTCAGTAGCGGAGCCGCTTCATAAGTTGCTAAAAAAAGGACGAGGCGTGGCGATGGGGCGAGAGTCAGGAGAGGGCATTCAATGAGCTGAAACAACTCTTATCCTCAGACGCCATATTAACCCATTTTGACCCCAAGAAACCAGTGGTTCTGGTATGTGATGCATCTCCAGTGGGGGTGGGGGCGGTCCTGTGCCACATGTTGGAAAACGGGCGGGAAGCTCCGGTGGCATTCTACTCCAGGTCCCTGTCTAAGGCAGACATAACTACTCACAAACAGACAGGGAGGCATTAGCGATAATTGCTGGGACGAAGAAGTTTCACGACTTCCTCTATGGCCGCCCCTTTACCATCGTAACTGACCACAAGCCCCTGCTAGGCATTTTCACCGCACACAAGCCCACTCCACAGATTCTGTCCCCTAGGATGCTCAGGTGGGCCATTTTTTTAAATGCGTACCAGAACGCGCTGGTATATCGCCCTGGAAAGGACATAAGCCACGCGGACACCCTGTCGAGGTCACCCCTCCCCCACATGGGCAGCCACGTGTGCGAGGTGGAACAAGACGACCAAGTGCTCATGATAGAGGTCCTGGATTCACCCCCCATAGTGCCCGCAGAGATCGCCAAGGCGACGGGCAGGGACAAGACATTGGCCCTGGTTAGTTCATGGGTGCAGAAAGGGTGGCCAACGTCCTCCCCGGCGGCGGATTTTGCTCCATTTTTTAGGAAAAAGTTAGAACTGTCCATGGAGAGGGGTTGCCTCCTGTGGGGCCAGTGGGTAGTCGTCCCTGAGTCCCTGAGAGCAAGTGTGCTCAAGCTGCTGCACGTCAGCCACCCAGGGATTGTCCGCTCCAAGGCACTGGCCAGGAGCTACTTCTGGTGGCCCCAGTTGGACGCGGATATCGAGCACATGGTGGGCACTTGCGAGAGTTGCCAAAGCTCCCGGCCCGAAGAGGCCCGGCTTCCGCACAGGGAATGGGATGCGGCAAAGGGGCCATGGTCCCGCGTGCACATTGATTTTGCGGGCCCTTTCAGAGGATCGCTTTTTCTCCTTATAGTGGATGCTTATTCCAAGTGGTTAGAGGTTATCCCAGTTGCGAACACCTCCACAGCCGCAACCATTAAACAATTGCACAAGGTGTTTAGTTCGTTCGGTATACCCGATACTCTTGTTAGCGATAACGCTAGTTGCTTCACGTCCGCTGAATTCAGAGCATTCATTGACATCAACGCCATCCGGCACATCACCTCCGCGCCTTTCCACCTGGCGACGAATGGCCAGGTAGAACGCCTCGTGCGTACCACCAAAGACGTGCTGAGGCGCATGGGCCCCAGGGACTTGAACCTGCAGTTGTGACAGTTTTTGCTGGAGTATAGGGTAACCCCCCTAGCGTCAGGATACTCGCCTGCAGAGCTCCTAATGCGCAGAAAACTGACTACGGTACTGACCAGGCTAGACCCTATGAGGGTGGAAGACACTGGGAGGAATATCGGGTTAGCGGGCACGAAGAGTTTCGAAATAGGCGCCCCGGTCCATTGTAGAAACTACTCTAGCGCAGGGCCAGCCTGGGTTCCGGGAGTAGTCATTGGGCAAACGGGTCCCGTGTCGTACTGTGTAGAGACCAGCACAGGTCTACTCTGGAGGCGGCACGCGGACCAACTCCGACGCCGGGTCTCCGGCAACCAGAGCGCGGACAGCGCGGAACAGGATTCAGCGTTAGGGTTCTCCCCCACCCGTTCAGCCCAAGGGGGAGGAGAGGGGGGCCAGTGGTCCCCACCAAGGGGGGAAGGGAATAGGTTTGTCCCCATAGATACCCTGCGGGATACCCCTACAGATATCCCAGGAGGTGATTTTGAGTTTGAGTTACAAAACTTGGTTTTTTTTTCGGAGTGGTCCTCCACCCATCCAGGTGAGAAGCGGGGTTTTTCGTTAGCCCCCAATGCCCCTGGTTTTCCCACAATGGAGTTTACCCCTACCCCGAAAACCGCGGAACCTCGGCGAGTCGCTAACGAGTCTCCCTCTCCCATTGCAGGACAAGAGACCAGGGAACACAGAAGTGATAGCGCCCCCGGGACAAGCCAGCCAGCCTTGCGCCCAAAACGCGCTTGCAATAAACCATATTGGATGAGAGACTTCGTCTCATCCTAGGGGGGAGGGATGTTGTGTTTGGAATATTGTGCCTTTAAGTAATGTAACACTCGAATGAGTGGATATAACAATCACCAGCTGTAACACTGTAACCCTCTGTATTAGGACGCGAGCTAGTGACCACTAGGGGCAATAGCGAGCGCCAGCTCACATGGTTCCAATTCCCCAAATACCTACAGCGCAGGAAGATTCCCGCCACTACCTCACCTGGACAAGAAGGACGTGACGGGGAGTGACGTCACGCAGACAGTAGCCAATGGGCTATCAAGGAGCCACATTCAAATGTATAGCCACAGTATATATTGAGCTGTTCATCCGCCATTACCACATGTTCCCCCGGACCATCTTGCAATAAAGATGTGTTAAGCCAAGCTTTCGGCTGTTTCTATTGTCTTGGTTCTCAAACACTAAAGAAATGGAGTAGACCATACAGCCAGCGCCTCAATGCAGAGTGTTGGGCAGTGGTAAATAACCTGCCTCCTTAAAGGGGCCAATGGCTATGGGCGGATGAGCCCCTTTGGGTGGGGTGATGGTCCCCCTCAGTGGAGGAAATGCCACTGGAAACCATCACATTGGGCCCAATGGCAAAATGAGCAGAGGAGGAAGTCTGATTCCCAATGGTCATGGAGGCAGAAGAGGCCATGCCAGATGGCCTGGCTGTGAAGGCACACTTTGTTCATATCCTCAAGGCTGCGGTGGTCCATTGCAGTCCCAGTGTCAAATCCTGCATGTCTTATATCATATGTGCCACAGGAGATGGCTCCGTGATCATAGTGTGTGGGTCACTGCATGGCAAGCTGGGATCCACCTTGAACAAATTCACACCAATGGCATTTTCCCTGTATTTTCAGGGGCGAAATGTATACTTGGACATGAGTTGGAGCCAACAATCATATGGAAAAATTATTTAGTTCAAGTGTTGCTCCAACTCTAAAGACCCTAGTCAATATTATGTTGGATATTACTGAAGAACACTTTGAGTCTCATTTTGGGGAGAAAGGTCGCCCTTGCTCGAAAGCCAGTCATATTTGACTCAAGGGCTCAGTGCTAATTTCTGTTTATAGCCAAAATGCTAGTGCTGTCAACATCTGCAGACGTTTCCCATGGACATGTGGCAAGCATGCCTCAACACTGGAGTGCAGGGAGCACTGTTTACCTTCCCTATTTATCTACTTGCAATTTCTTGCTTTCGAATTGCTAGGTTACCAGGAACTGGGGCAGAGATGGGAGCTCACTCCATCATGCAGTACCTGGGAATTGAACTCTGATCTTCCAGTCAGCAAGTTCAGCGTCTTAACACTTGAGCCACTGCAGTCCCTTTGGGGAGAAAAGCGGAATATAAATCCAATAAAGCTTACACATTTATACATATTATCTACATCCCGCCCCACTGCCAGGAATGCTATAGCAGGGGTTGAGAAACTGCAGTCCACCAGCTCCTATTATCTCTGATCATCCCTGATGTCTATTTGTATAAACAATGACCATTGTAACACATAGTACGGAAAGCTACAGATCGTTGCGATATCATAGCCATTTTCATTGACAGCTCTTGCTAATCTGGCATAAAAAGAGTTTCTCCAATGTGAATGCCCTCCAGATGTCACTGTACTCCAATCTCCATTAGTCCCAGCCATTATTGTCCGCTGGCCAAGGATGATGGGAGATACAGTATACTGTAATATGGCAACATGTGGTGAGCTAGAAGTTCCCCAGTACTCTGCTAGACTTAGCTTGACTAAGATCCATTTGCCAGCTCCAATGTCATGAGCCTTAGTACAATGAAAAACGTACTTTGCAGGTAAAGGTAAAGGTTGCCTTTGCTCGAAAGCCAGTCATATCCGACTCTAGGGTTCAGTGCTCATCTCTGTTTATAGCCAAAGAGCCAGCACTGTCTGCGTCTGCAGACATTTCTGTGGACATGTGGCAGGCATGACTCAACACTGGAGTGCACGGAACGCTGTTTACCTTCCCACCAAAGTGGTCCCTATTTATCTACTTGCAATGTCTTGCTTTCAAACTGCTAGGTTGGCAGGAGCTAGAACAGAGCCAGGAGCTCACTCTGTCATGCCATACCCGGGAATCGAACTCCGACCTTCCAGTCAGTGTGTTCAGCATGTTAACCACTTGAGGGTACCCGCAGGAGGCTCACCCCAACAGTGAAACAGAGAGGCCCAATTATTTTCAATTGGCATTTATCCAACTGGCATTTATTCAATTGACTAATATATAACACAAGGGCCATGGTGGATATTGTGGTTAAGATGCTGAGCTTGACAACTGGAAGGTCAACAGGTCAACAGCAGTTCAAGACCAAAGTACTGCATGACAGAGTGAGTATCTGTCATCTGCCTCAGCTCCTGCCAACCTAGCGGTTCGAAAGCAAGAAATTGCAAGTAGATAAACAGGTACCCCTTGGGCAGGAAAGGCAACAGCATTCCATGCTCTTCAGTGTCCAGTCACATAACCATGGAAAGACCAGCAGATGCAGACAGCACTGGCTCTTAGGCTGTAAACAGCAGTGCCATAGCCAGGAGATGGCCAGGGTGGGCATTGCCCACCCAGTGTTAGCAGCTTGCCCACCCTCAAACTCCAGCTGCTTATATATGGCACATAAATATGACATTGTTGTCCATCCTGAAAAAATATTTGCCCACCCGCATCTAAAATCCTGGCCACAGCCCTGGAAAACAGAACTAGAGTTGGCCAACATCTCTGACACAAAAAAAGAGTATCTCACACACATCACTTCCAACACCAATATGATTTCAGTTCTAATGATGGCGTATCATAATTTTTCCAATTCTAAGACAAGTACTGTACCTAACAATGTATAGCAAGAGTTCCCAACCTAAGGCCTGAGGGTTGGATCCGGCCCATGGTGCCATTTCATGTGCCCCCCACCCCTCCAAGTGCATTTGAGAAACAAAATGGTTGTCCCTTTGAAGCTGTTGGGACAAAATGGCTACCCCCTTGTGCAGGCAGGGCAAAATGGCCGGCCAGCTGGCCCTCAAAGCTGACTGAGAGAGCGTGACCCAGCCCCCAGCTTGAAAAGGGTGGGAACCCCTGGTGTATAGGGATTCTCAGTCTGGCAAACTCAGACTTGGGGATAATTCAGGAGAAGCTACTGTTGTGTATGTAACAGTATTACTTTAAGAATGTATGAATGTAACCTGACAACGATTACAATGTAACCCAGCTGTTTAAGGAACGCGAGTAAGCTGCCCATAGAGGGCAGCTGCGAGCGTTCAGCTCACATGGTTCACATTCCCCAAATCACCGGCAGCCGCGGGAACCTTTCCCGCGCAAGGATCACCTGGAGAAGATGGGCGTGACTCAGAATGACGTCACGCCGGTAGCAGCCAATGAGCTACCGTGCAATGATATTCAAATGTATTTACTGTAGTATAAAATGAGCTGTACCTCCGCCATTACCACATGTTCATCCTGACCATCATGAAATAAACCTGTGTTTTAGCCCCCACTGCGGCTCCTTCTTTGTCTTCCGTGCAAGACACCAAAGCTACCCAGGCCTTTAAAAAGTAACAGCCGGAGTCCATCTGACTGCTGCTGAGGGCCGGAAGACCAGAAGTTTCATAAATCCTGGTGATAAAGAGGCCAATGGCCTGTTGAAAAAGACACAGAGAGGACAGTTTTCCTCCTTATCTACCAATACTGTGGGCTGCAGCGGCTCATTGTTTAAGCAGCTCGCCTTGTTAGCTGGAAAGCCGGCAAGTCAGCAGTTCGAGACCTGGGCACTGCATGACGGTTTGAGCGCCTGTCTCTGTCACAGCTCTTGGGAACTTGAAAGGTGCTGGTCTCTGCTTTCTGGAAAGATCATAGCTTTTGATCAGGAGAGATGGGTTTCAACAACTGATATGCAGCGGCAGGGAGATGTCGCGGATCAACTGAAGCTTGTGACAGATAACCCGAGATAAACCCCACGCAGAAGCAGACACAAAACCCAAAATGATTTGTAAAAAAATTATCCTCAGCCAGGGGTTTCAGATAAACCGCTTGGCAGCCAAAATGAATCAATTTTGTCTCTGTGTCATGTAATTCCCAATTGTTTTAATTTGATTGGGAACCTATGCACACATGTGACAGTTTGGGGAAATCAAGATACTGTGCATCAATAATCAACTTAACTTTGTTTTAATACAAAAGTCTTTTGTAATTTTTTTTATCTCTACCTCTTTCATTTTCTGTTTTAATCAGGTTGTGAGTCTTTTCACGTCTTCTTCAATCTTGGTGAAAGATATGATATCATCCATCGCCACTATATATTTTTTACAAGCAACTTATAGGCTTTTGTGGTCTCTTTGTGAGCTTTTACCTCTTACATTTATCATTCCCTTTCCTAGAAACAAACAAGTAACCCTTCAAAATATACCCCTGAATATTGTGTTCCACACCTCAACAGACTATATCACCAAACCTATGGCTCAGTGGTTAAGAAGCTCGCCTTGTTAGCTGGAAGGTCGGCAAGTCAGCAGAGACCTGGGTACTTCATGGCAGATTGGGCACCCGTCTCTGTCCCAGCTCCTGCCAACCTAGCAGTGCAAAAGCAAGAAATTGCAAGTAGATAAATAGGGATCACTTTGGTCCCACTTTGGTGGGAAAAGATCTTGGGGACATGAAAGGAGCCTCATTTGTGCATTCCCTGAGCAGAGTTTCTCCAGCAAAAATCCTTTCAACCCAGAATAATTTCTGACAGAAAACTATTATTATTTACTAATACTCCCCTTGTGGCTTAGTGGTTTAGGCGCTGAGCTGGAGACTGGAAGGACGGGGTTCGATACCTGAGAGCTCCACTTGGGGACATGAAAGGAGCCTCATTCAGGCGTACCCTAAAAATCCTTTCAACTCAGAATAATCTCTGACACAAAAAGACACACCAATACTGAATCTTTGACAGATGTGAGATTGAAGACTGGAGTAATTTGGAAATGAAAGGTCACACATCTAAGAACTTGGAGGAATACAGTATATCCATCACAACATCTGTAATCTTGGACACATTCCTTTCCTCACATCCACACAAGTGGCCAATTTCATAGTTTTCCTTTCTCCCCCCTTCAGGTGACAAAATCTGCCTTCCTTTTTGCTTACTTTCCCCTCCAAATGAGTGCCTTTTGTGCCCATTTTAGAAATTTTACACATCGCTTGTGGGGATTCTCTACTTAACTGCTTTCGAATAGGCACCTTTTTTAATCCCACTGGATGCAAACACTACTGTCCATTCAGGTGAGAATCCTGGAGCCCAATAGCATCTGGCCCACATACAGTTCAAGACTTGTTGAACGGAGACAAGCCTGACAAACTGGGGGCTCAAAAGGGCATTCCTTTCTCAAACTGAACAGAAACAAAGCGTGATCTCTTTTTCATGCTGGGACTCCCAGAATGCCCTCTCTAGTGCGTTGTAGTCCAGAAAAACTGTAGTCCCAAAGGCTACCTTTTCCAGGCCCGGCTCAGAAAGCAGCCTTCCTTTTGCATGGGTCGCATTACACATATTTTCTTCTGTATATTCCTTCTCCAATGTATATACTGCAATGGCTCAAGTGGCTAAGATGCTGACTGGGAGGTGGAAGGTCAGCAGTTCGATTCCCGAATACTGCAGGACAGAATGAGCTTCTGTCTTTGTCCCAGATCCTGCCAACCTAGCAGTTCGAAAGCAAGAAATTGCAAGTAGATACATAGGGACCACTTTGGTGGGAAGGTAACAGCATTCTGTGTGCTCCAGTGTCTAGTCATGCCTGCCACATGACCACAGAAACATCTGCAGAAAGCAGACAGCGCTGGCTGTTCGGCTTTGAAACAGAGATGAGCACTGAACCCTAGAGTTGGATACGACTGGCTTTCAAGCAAGGTAAACCTATTCCTTCTCAAAGGGCTGCAGTGGCTTATTGGTTAAGTGTTATGTGTGGAAGCATATGCCTTTAAGAGTAATTGTAACAGGAAGAATAAAAGAATGTAACCTCACATTAACCTCAATGAACACAATGTAACTCCATGTAAGTCAGCTGGATGGAACGTGATTCACCTGCCACTAGATGGCAGCGAATCACGACCACATGGTGTGAATCAACCAATCGCAGTCTACCGCGGGAAATATTCCCGCCACAGGTAAACCTGGTAAAGAATGCGGGGCGTCACCATGACGTCACGAATACAGTAACCAATGGGAAACCGTGTAGCCAGATTCGAATGTAATGCACTGTACAAAAGGAGCTGCACCTCCGCCATTACCTCATGTTCAGATTGCATAACTTGCAATAAAGATGTGTTTGGCCCCCTGAATGCTGCCTACTGTGTATCAATCTGCAAACATCAAATTGGCGACAAAGGTGGGATAATGGCTTCCCACAAGGTCACCCTCGCCCCGTTCGACACCTTGAAGCCGGAGACATGGGACCTCTACGAAGAGCAGTTCCTGTATGCCATGGATGCCGAGGGCATCGAGAGCAAAGCACAGCGACGAGCCTGCCTACTGGCTCAGTGCGGACTGCCGACTCTGGAGCTGGCAAAGAACATCCTGATGCCGAGGCCACTCCGAGGGGTACCCCTCGCCAACATCCTCACGGCACTAAGAGCACATTTTTGCCCGAAGGTGTCGTTTTCCCCGGCAAGGCTGGCTTTCCACCGGCATGACCAGTGGTCTGGAGAGTCCATGGCCGAGTTTGTTGCTGCCCTGAGAGTGGCTGCCATTCCATGCTGGTGGGGCGCATCCCTAGGTGAGGCCTTACGGGAGTGACTATTGCTCGGGTTGCGAGATGAGGAGGCCCAGAGGAGACTTCTGGCCTGCGAGGAGGACATTACCTTTGAATAAGTGTTGTAAGCCGCCCAGGCCACCGAGGCGGTCAAAGATGGGGTGCGAGCGTGCAGGGCCAAGATCACGACCCCCGGAAGCTCAACGTCTGCAGCCCTGGTTCACAGGTGCTCGTCGTACAAGGAGGAGTGGGGACTGGGAGCCGTTGCAGCTGCCGCCACTTCTTCGTCGGACTGCAGTGAAAGTGATGGGGAACCGGATGTCCAAAGGGTGTGGAGACGGCAAGCCGAAAAGAGAGACACCGCCGAGGGAAAACGCCAGTGCGACGGCTGCGGGGGCACGCACGACAGGAGAAAATGTCCATTCTGAAAAGCTGAGTGCCACCACTGTGGACGCCGGGGTCACATCGCCAGGGTCTGCAGATGGCAAAAGGGAGGAGACCAAGAGTCATCCAAGCAGCCGCGATGGAATGGTGGCATTGGACAGGTCATTGAGGACAAGGAAATCGTGGGCCGCGTGTCAGCCCAACAACATTTTGTTGTTGAGATACTGTTACAGGGGGTCCCTGTTCAGATGGAGGTGGACTCAGGGTCATCGTACTCCATCATTCCCCAAAAAGAATTTTTACTCATTCCCCCAAATGAGCACATGAAATTTAAGACGTTAAAGACAACTTTATGGGACGTACAGGGAAACCAAATTCCGGTTCTGGGGGTGGGGGATTGCCAGGTTAGGTTCAAGAGTTTCAAGGAGAAGCTACCCCTTGTGGTTCTTAGACGAGGGATGAGCTGCCTCCAGGGGAGCCAGTGGTTTGCGCCTTTAGGCATCAGATTGTCCGGCATCCACGCCATAGACACTGACCCAGTGTGAGACATGTGTGACGCACACCCAGGGTTTTTTGAGAAGGGGCTCAGGAGGCATAAGGGGCCACCAGTCTCATTCGACCTGGACCCCGAGGTTCGACCCATTCAGCTCAAGCCTCGGTGAGTGCCTTTCGCCCTCAAGGACAAGATTGAGGTGGAATTGGACAAACTGGTGGGTCAGGGGATCTTGGTTCCGGTGGACTCCACAGAATGGGAAATGCCAATTGTTATGGCATTTAAAGCAAATGGGAGGTCAGGATCTGTGTGGACTACAAATACACCATCAACAAGGCCATTCGCCCTAGTGCATACCTGGTGCCGGTCGTTAGCCATTTGCTCGCCACTCGACATGGAGGGAAATGTTTTGCAAAATTAGACTTAGCACAGGCCTACCAGCAGCTCACAGTTAGGCCCACTACGGCAGCTGTCCAAATGATAGTCACGCACAAGGGTGCGTTTAAGGTAACTCGCCTTCAGTTTGGCGTAAACTCAGCCCTAGGAATATTCCAATCTCTCGTGGAAAGCCTCCTTAAGGGTCTCCCTGAGGTCCTCCCATATTTTGATGACATACTGATAATTGCAGGGAGCGAGGCAGAACTAGCCAAGAGATTGGATAGGGTCCTAACAGTGTTCAAGAAAGCGGGTTTGAAACATAGGCGAGACAAATGTGTGTTCCGGGCGAGGGAAGTAGACTTCCTAGGATTTAGGGTATCCCCAGAAGGAGTTAAGCCCTCAGATACAAAGGTTGCGGCTGTTAGGAACGCCCCTCACCCCACCACGAAGTCGGAATTGCAGTCCTTCCTGGGACTACTGAACTTTTATCATTCATTTCTGCTGAGAAAAGCGTCCGTAGCGGAACCTTTACACCGCCTCTTAAAGAAAGACACAGTTTAGCGGTGGGGCGACAGCCAGGAAAAAGCTTTCAAGGAACTCAAACAGCTCCTCTCCTCAGAGGCAATCCTAACGCACTTTGACCCCAGGAAGCCCGTGGTGTTGGTGTGTGATGCTTCACTGGTTGGGGTGGGTGCCGTACTGTGCCACGTGCTCAGAAATGGGCGGGAAGCCCCAGTGGCCTTCTACTCTAGGTCCCTATCCAAAGCAGAGTGCAATTATGCGCAAACAGACAGAGAGGCTCTTGCCATAGTTGCTGGGACAAAGAAATTCCACGACTTCCTATATGGCCGGCCAGTCACGATCATAAAGGATCACAAGCCCTTACTGGGCATAAACCCACACCCCAAATCTTGTCCCATAGGATGCTCCGGTGGGCCATATTTCTCAATGCTTACCAGTTTACACTGGCGCACCACCCAGGAAAAGAAATCAGCCACGCGGATGCATTCTCGCGCTCACCACTGCCAGCGTGAGGGGAGCCTGAATGCGAGATAGAACAAGACCATCAAGTGTTATTGATTGAGTCCCTCGACTCAACACCAATTGTGCCTCCAGACCTTGCCAAAGCGACAGCGAAAGACAAAGTCCTGTCTCTAGTTAGCTCCTGGGTAAAAAAAAGGGTGGCCCACAGCTCCACCGGGAGAGGAATTCAAAACATTTTTCAGGAGAAAGGTGGAGTTGTCCATTGAAAGGGGTTGCCTTCTCTGGGGGGAGAGGGTAGTCATTCCTGAGGAAATGTGCCCAAAGGTACTCAAGTTGCTTCACGTAAGCCACCTGGGGATTGTGCGTTCAAAGGCACTGGCTAGAAGCTACTTCTGGTGGCCCCAGATAGATGCAGACATTGAGCACATGGTTGGCACTTGCAAAAGTTGCCAGAGCTCCCGACCTGAGGAGTCCCGACTTCCTCACAGAGAATGGGACACGGCCCACGGACCTTGGTCTCAGTTGCACATCAATTTTGCAGGACCGTTCAGGGGATCATATTTCCTCCTGGTGGTCAATTCATTTTCAAAGTGGTTGGAGGTTTCCCCAATGCCCCCACCTCCTCAGGCGCAACCATCAAGCGGTTGCAGAACCTATTCAGCTCTTTCGGGTTACCCGACGTGTTGGTCACTGACAATGCCAGTTCCTTCACCTCTGCCAAATTCCAGGTGTTCCTTGAGAGGAATGTGATTTGGAATTACATGACCGGCCCAAACTGGGTGTCAGGGGTTGTTCTCGAGCAGACAGGGCCAGTATTGTTAGTCTGGAGTTCAACCCCAGGGGGTGAGGCATCCTTCCGTTGAGTCACCCGCCACTCTGAGACACGGGCGGGATCTGGAGTTGGGAAATTCCACTAACGAGTCTCATCGTCTTCCCATTGCAGGATGAGGAACCGCAGAGCACAGAAACCCTAGTTCCCCTGACCTCGGCCAGACAGGAATGTTATGTATGGAAGCATATGCCTTTAAGAGTAATTGTAACAGGAAGAATGAAAGAATGTAACCTCACATTAACCTCAATGAACAATGTAAATCAGCTGGATGGAACGCAATTAACCTGCCACTAGATGGCAGCGAATCACGACCACATGGTGTGAATCAACCAATCGCAGTCTACCGCGGGAAATATTCCCGCCACAGGTAAACCTGGTAAAGAATGTGGGGTGTCACCATGACGTCACGAATACAGTAAGCAATGGGAAACCGTGTAGCCAGATTTGAATATAACACACTGAATAAAAGGAGCTGCACCTCCGCCATTACCTCATGTTCAGATTGCATAACTTGCAATAAAGACACTCAGCTTGATGACCAGCAGGTCAGCTGGTCAGCAGCTTAAGGCCCAAGTACTGTGCGATGGAATAACCTCTCATCGTCTGCTCCGGATGTCGTTGGAGGCTACACGTGTCCAAGTATACGTTTCCCCCCTGAAGATCATTTTCAAACAGGAAAAATGCCACTGATGTGAATTTGTTTAAGGTGGATCCCAGCTTGCCATGATGTGACCCACACGCTGTGATCACGGAGCCATCTCCTGTGGCACGTATGAAATGAGACATGCAGGATTTAACACTGGGACTGCATGGACTGCCGCAGCCTTGAGGAGATTATCAAGGTGCGCCTTCACAGCCTGTCCATCTGGCATGGTTTCTTCAGTCTCCATGACCGTTGGGAATCAGAAAGTGGTCCCTCCTCCACTCATTTTGGCTGTTGGGGCCAATGTGATGGTTTCCAGTGGCATTTCCTCCACTGAGGGGACCATCACCCCACCCAAAGGGGCTCATCTTCTGTTAGAGGTAACATCAGACTGCCATGAACTACATGTACCACAATGCATTGCCCATGTGACATCTCCGTGACCTCACCTAACCTTATTAAAGGACCCCAGCCTTCCTGCTCCTCATTTCTTCTGCATACCTCTGAGACCACCACTGACCACTCCATGGGAATAAAGACTTGAAAATACAATTAATAATTCTGGAGTTATTGGACCGTACCATCGGTATTTCTTTGACATCTTCCTGTAGCCGGTGGCCCCTTTTCAGTTTGAAAGCAAGAAATTGCAAGTAGATGAATAGGTACTGCTTTGGCAGGAAAGGTAACAGCATTCTATGCACTCCATAGTCTGCCACATGACTATGGAAATGCCTGCAGTCACAGACAGAGCTTGCTCTTGGGCTGTACGTGATGTGGCTGGCTTTTGGGCATGGGAGACCTTTACCTTTGCTATCCCTTCTCAGATACGTCCAGTGGAAGTTCACTGGTCAAAAACATAACTTTTTGGACTACAAATCCAAGAACCCCCAGCCAGCTTGTGCCAGGCAGGGGAGTCTGTGAGCTGCAGTTATAATAAGCAATATTGCCAAGCTCTGACCCTACAAAGAGCTACCCTGGCTATCTCGGATGGTGCCACAGTGGAGACTCAGTGTCATACCTGTCAAGTTCCAGCCACAAAAATAAGGGAAATTTTCCGACGGGCGCACATACACAGTAACCCCTTCGCGCACGCGCAGTAACCCCTTTGTGCATGCACACCGCTGCCTCCGATTGGTGTGCATGTGCAGTAACCCCTTCGCACATGCACAAACACCCCTTACACATGTGCACTGCCACCTCCAATGGGCACGCATGCGAAGTAACTCCTTCGTGCATGTGTAGCAACCCTTTGCACATGCGCACTGCCACCTCCAATGGGCATGCATGCGAAGTAACTCCTTCGTGCATGTGTAGCAACCCTTTGCACATGCGCACTGTCACCTCCAATGGGCATGCATGCGAAGTAACTCCTTCGTGCATGTGTAGCAACCCTTTGCACATGCGCACTGCCACCTCTGATGGGCGCGCATGCAAAGTAACCCCCCTTTGGCCACTCCAAATTCGGGATGACAGCGGGAAAGAGGGGGAGAGGGGTAAAATACGGGATTTCCTGGCCAAAATGAGATACTTGACAGGTATGCTCAGTTGTACATATCCAAAATAGTCTTTTGATCCACAGTGGCAGGGAACACCAGTTCCAGCTGACTAGAAGTAAACAGCAAAAGTTTGTGGCAGGGATCCACAATGGCTATTCACTGATTGGTGGTGGTAATAATAATTTCGTGTCAGAAATTATTCTGGTTTGAAAGGATTTTTATGGGAGAAACTCTGCTCAGGGAATGCCCAAATGAGGCTCCTTTCATGTCTCCTAGAGCTGGGACAGAGATGGGTGCTTATTCCATCATGCAGACAGTACCCAGGTCTTGAACTGTCGACTTGCCGGCCTTACAGCTAACAAGGTGAGCTTCTTAACCACTGAGCCACGGCAGCCCCATTGCTGGCAGTGATCAGCAGGAGCAGCAGAGATGGGGCACAGCTGATTGGGTTGGGTCCCATCTCCTCTGCTGCTACTGTGGATCATTTTTTAAAGAAATATTCATTTGAATGGATATAGCGATATGCCACTTAAAATATTTTTTTAAAAAAATATCAAGACCTTCAGTAGAGATGGACTTTAGCAGATCGGCAGAGATGAGCACAGCATCAGTAGCAGAGATGCTACTGCAGTCCATTTTCATGAACCAGGTGGAGCTCATCTGACTGCTGCCACAAATTTATTTGGGAAATGCCAGGTAAGCACTGCAGCACATGAGCACACAGCTAAAATCAATGTACAGTGGAACCTCATACAACAATCACCCCGTATAGCAACAAAATCACATAACAATTAGGTTTTGGGGGGAAATGACGTCCCGCACAACAATTTTCCCTATGGAAAAAATCATACAACAATTTTTCAATGGGAAAAACCACTTAGCAAAATAATTTGTTGTACTATGCATCCCATAGGGAAAATCGCTATACTGTACGATGCATGCATCGTATAGCAATTGTTTTGTACAACAACGAGCCCCATGGAACAGATTAAAATCGTTGTATGAGGTACCACTGTATTTTACATCAACGGTGGCAAAAATACTACAGGCCAAAATACTACAAGGCAGTCTTTAAATCGACCCTGAACCAAAGCAGATGTAGGGGATTTTAACAGTGTAGATCAGGGGCTCCCAATCTTTTCAAGCCGGGGGCCGGGTCACGCTCTCTCGGTCAGCTTCGAGGGGTGGACAACCATTTTGCCCTGCCTGCATGATGGGGGTGGCCATCTTGTCCCAGTAGCTTCAAAGGGGCAAACATTTTGTTTCTCAAATGCCCTTGGAGGGGTGGGGGAGCACATGAAATGGTGCCGTGGGCCAGATCCGGCCAGCGGGCATTAGATTGGGAACCCCTGATGTAGATGTATTGAGTTCCGAGTTAGTTTTTCTCTTTCTTTCTCTTTTTTAATCATGTCAGAAGCACACAAAGGTGCTTTCTGGGTTGAAAGGATTTTTTTTAATTTTAATTTTTTGCTGGAGGAACTCCGCTCAGGGAATGCCCAATGACTCCTTTCATGTCTCCAAGATCTTTTCCGACCAAAGTGGTCCCTATTTATCGACTTGCAGTTTCTTGCTGTCAAGCTGCTAGGTTGGCAAGAACCGGGACAGAGGCGGGCGCTCATTCCATCATGCATTACTCAGGTCTTGAACTGCCAACTTGCCAACCTTCCAGCTAACAAGGCAAATTTCTTAACTACTGCATCACTACAGTCCCTCTTTTTCTGCTGCCTTTATTTGCAACCCCCCCCCCCAGGTTTTCCCAGTAAGTCTTGTCTTGGATGCAGACATGATGAGGGGCTGTAAAAGGCATCCAGTAAGCTGAGCCCAATGCCATCTGCCAAAAGTCTGGACTCCTACAGGGTCACCCAAGACAGAATGGCCAAAGCAGAGGCACCAAATTAAGATGCTTCTTTCTTCTTCAGGATTTAACTGTCACATAAACAGAAGAGAATTGATAGTCCCAGTTGTGATGGGCCATGGGAAAGCTTAAAGAGCAGCTATGGGGCGGCGGCATCAGTAGACGAAGAAGACACTTTCATAAAGAACAGCAGTGGCATTCAGGCTAGCTCTTGTTATTGGTACTGCAGTTATTGGTACTGTACGGCTGAGGTGGCTCAGTAGTTAAGAAGCTCACCTTTTTAGCTGGAAGGCTGGCAAGTCAGCAGTTTGAGCCCCAGGTACTGCATGACGGATTGAGCGCCCACCTCTGTCCCAGCTCTTGGAGACATGAAAGGAGCCTCATTTGGGCATTCCCTGAGTGGAGTTTCCACAGCAAATATCCTTCTGACACAAAATTATTATTGGTACACAGATGGTAAACCACTCCTGAGCGTTTCACATCTTGAAAACCCAGTGATCCGATGCATTGTGCCTTTGAGAAATAACAAGCTAGGGGCGGTTGCCTACCAAATTGTGGAAATAAATTGCAAAATATATATCTAAAAAAACTAAAGATCTCTACGTGCATTTTTATTCTTTTTGAAAGAAAGTAACTTCCTAAACCCTCACGAGGAAGCTCCAGGCCAAGAGCTATTAATGGCAGATGCTTGTGAAAAATCATGCCAACTCTAGGACAGACTTCCAACAGCAGAAGATGAATGCCAGAACAAATGGCCAAGAGTAATTGGTGAATGCCAGGGCTTGCCAAGAAAACAACAATAACAATGGCAACAAAACTTTCTGTAGATCGCGGAGGCCCCTAAATTCCATGTCACAGTGGGTATACATAGTGGCCACTCAACCGTTTTCATACCAGAATGGTTGCACTTTGCAGTGAAGGAGCATTTTATTAAAAAATATATACTATGTATAAATAAAGGAAATGGTTTTGAGAGCCAAATCTGTGACACCATATTGCAGCTCAACTCCATCCCACTGGCAGCTTGTGGACTAAGCAAGGCTGTCAGAACCACCTTTATGCCAGCGTTTTAGGTGGTAACTGATCCTGCACTGGTCACATGTCAGCCATGCTCAGTTCTGTCTTTGTCTTCATTCATTTGATTTGTATGCCACCCACTCAGCACACGCCAACTCAAGGTGGCTCACAACATATCAGACAAGAATACAATACAGCAAAAATGAAGTACAAAATATAATAGAATACAGTAACATCTCAGTAACACAATAACATCTCAGTAATACAGTAACATCTCAGTAATGCAATAACATCGCACACATCTCACTCATTCTCTAATGATGTCCTTAGACAGCTATTCAGATCTGCACAAGAGGTCAGGATTCTCCACAAAGGAAAAGGAGGAGGTGCAAATGACCTGGAGAAGCTGTCAGGTCTGATTGGGGATCTTTGTACTGGTTGTTTGGCTTCATTAATGGCTTCCAGATCGCCAATCCCATCAAGGTTTCAGATTATATGAACAGAGGAAATCACAAGCCATGCAGTAGCTTGCAGGTCATTGGCGAAATGTTCCCACTAGCTTCTTCTTTCATGTCCTGATCAAACCCTGGACTGCCAAAATGAAGTGCATGTTTCTAGCAGTAATCGGCAGACCAGTAAATGAGCCGGATTCTGTATCAACCCACATTCACAGAACATGTTGTTGTCTACCAGCAACCCCCCACTTAGGCATGTTGGTCTTGCTTTTAAGGACTACAACTCTAAGCCTAATCAGGGTCCTCCAAGTGATGTAGGGGAGGTTGAGTTCCTCAGCTATATCCTCCTTGTCCAGTGAGCATCTTCCTCCATCTTCTAATTTGATTTTGCTCTTGTGTACCCTCAAGCATGTTTGTTCTTGCCATAAATCTCCTCCTGGATCTGAGCCAGCAGATTTCAGGCTCATCTCCATTCAGAGGATGTCAAAGGTCATTTACTTGCTTAGTTCTCTTGGCGTTCACTGCCAGTTCTCTCCTTATCCTTAGGTGGAGCGATACCAACAAGAGGGTATATTTTCTCAACTGGTGTAGGTTTGAGGCATCTTGTCACTATACACATGGCTGGCTTCATTAACAGTGATGTGAACCTGTTTTGCATGTGTGGATGTGCTCCATGCTGGAGCAGCATACTTTGCTGTGGAGATGCGCGGGGCCAAAGGTGATGTGCTCAGTGTGGATGGTTGAGTTCCTCATTTATAGTTCGTGAGTTTCCTGATGGTGTTCTTCCTTGTACTAACTTTGGTTTCGGTATTCAGTCAGTGCTGCTTAAAAGAGAGTGTCCGGTCAAGCATCACACTGAGGTATTTTGGTGTTGAACAGTGCTGTAATCGATTCCCTTGCCACATAACATTCAACTTAACCCTTGCATCTTGGTTTTGAAGGTGGAAAGCACATACTTGAATCTTGTTTGGATTAGGCTTCAAATGGTTGATGTTGTACTGCTGTCCTAATTCTTCAAGTGTTCCAGTAAGTTTTCCAGTAAGTTTCCCTTGCCTCTTGGTTTTGAAGGTGGAAAACACTACGGCTGCTTTAGCTGGATAAAGAAGAAGCATGTGTGGAATGGGCCTATCTGAGATCAAGGGAGAGCTGCAGCCTCCATTTGCTACATAGCTGTCAGTCTGAGCAGAATCACTGTTGACGCAATAGCTCTGTAGGTTACAGAGTTCCAGTGGTGATCCTTCCCAAAACCATAGGAATGGATACAACATCCACCCCTTATGTCCCCATCCTCTACCCTACTTTGGCTATCTTTAAGCCACCTCCCCCCTAACACATTGGTCCATTCCAATAACTGGGTCAATTAAATGTCCCATAACACCCATTACGTAACACACATTGTTGGCTTTTGATGCAGTGCCAAATGCCCATAAATACTCCTGTCAGGTATTGGGGTCTGGGTGTGAATCCTGCAGAGCTAAGCAGTTAGCTTGTGGCGGCAGCGGTGGTGCCCGTGTAGTGTTTTCACTCTCACTCAGACAGTAACATGCAGAGTTACGATGAAAACAAAATAGCTTTTACTTCAGCAAGTCAGTTCATAAGGTAAACACAAAACAGTAGATTCCTCTCTATGAAAGCAAAGTCAGGTAAACAGTTTGTAAGTCTTTGTAAGCAGTACTTTCAAGGTCAGAGTCCCAGGCTTGTGCAAGGCTGGGCTCTGTGCTTTCTCAGAGTCAAAGTACTCTCCGAAAACTCCAACCTTTTCCCGGGCTGGCTGTATGCTATGCAAAGCCTTGTTGTCCTGGCTTGAGGAAATATCAGAGCCTCCAGGCTTAGTGTCTTTGCTTGGCGTAGCTTCTGGAAACTGGACTCACTTTGTCCATGCAGTTGGATTCCAATCCTCTGGAGAGTTTCAGGCTCCCATTCCTCCAACAGAGGATTCAGCAAAGCAGTAGAAGAACCCCAGGAACTGAAGCATCCTGGCAGAAGCAGTCTGGCATACAAGCAGTTCAGCTAGCAAGCAGTATGGCATACAAAGCCAATGTGGCTAACAGGCAGTGTGGCTAAAAGCAATGTGGCTTTTGAGAAGCCTAGATTTATAGACAATTTGCTCATTCACCCACTCAGTGGTTACAGCTGCATGCTGTGCTGAAGGATCTCTTAAAGACACAGTTTCATGCATCTTACACAATACATTCATATATGCAGGACATCACAACCCTATCAACTCCCAGTATTCCCCACCATTGGTTCTGCTTGTTAGGGTCTGCAGGTATTGAAAGAGCCCTGGTGGCCCATTGGTTAAACTACTGTGCTGCAGACAAAGGGTTGTGAGTTCAATCCAGACATGGATCAAGGTTGACTCAGCCTCTTCCATTCTTCCAAGGTCAGTAAAATGAGTACCCAGCACGTTGTGGGCAAAATCCTAAAACATTACATACAGCACAATTGAACTACTATGTGTACTTGTCTCAAGTGGGACTTATAAACCTTTTCAATTAAATGTACTCAATATCATTAAACTTTTATATATTCATTGGGACTGCAGTGGCTCAAAAGATTAAGACGCTGAACTCACTGACTGGAACGTCAGAATTCAGTTCCTGAGTACTGCACAATGGAGTGAGTTCCCATCTCTGTCCCAGCTTCTGCCAACCTAGCAGTTTGAAAGCAATAAATTGCAAGTAGATAAATAGGGATCACTTCGGACGGTAAACAGCATTCCGTACACTCCAGTGTCTAGTCATGCCTGCCACATGTCCATGGAAACATCTACAGATGCAGAGCTGAGCACTGAACCCTAGAGTCTGATATGTCTGGCTTTCAAGCAATGGCGACCTTTACCGTACCCCTTGTTCCAAAAAGATAATACAACTTTCTCTGGCTTTACTCCTTTGATTTGATTTGATTAATTTGATTTGTATGCCACCCACTCAGCATACGCTGACTCAGGGTGGCTCTTTCCCTTTCCCTAATTCACAATCTAAAAATTCTCCCCATATTTCTCCAAAATTGTTTTTTTAAAAAAAATAATAATCCCTTTTTTACTCTCAACTCACAAGTTAATTTATCATTTATAGCTGCATGCCATATCTCTTTATACCAATCCAATCCAAATTCACAAATACACCTTCTCCTGAAGGTGGATCATGCACTCAAACTTACAAAGGACCCATGAGGGTTTAAAACTAGGGATTTTTCATGTGCACCCCACCCCTGCCTCCACCACACCAGGAAGTGCCATGTGGTGGAAGAAGGGCAGAATGGTCATCCGGCCTCAAAGTTGTCTGAGGGAGCGTGACTTGGCCCCCAGCTTTAAAAGGTTGAGAACTCCTGGTTTAAAATAACAGACCTTAATACCAAATGAGCTTTAAGACCAGGGGTTCCCAACCAAACACCAGTGGGTCAGATCTGACCCACAGCACCATTTCATGTGCCCCCCCCCACTCCTCCAAGGGAACTTGCGATACAAAATGGCCACCCCAATCATGCAGGTAGGGCAAAATGGCCGCCCAACCCTCAAAGCTGACTGAGAGTGTATGACCCGTTCCCCAGCTTGAAAAGGTTGGGAACCCCTGTTTTAGACAAACATGTGAGTTTTTTTTTGTGGCAATGCTTCTATCTCTGTGAAAAATATGTGGAGGGTATGCATTGAATTCTGGACCTCTGGAGAAATATGGTTTTAGACTAGGATGCCAGGGATTCTCTGAACATCCAGGGGCCACCAGGATTGTGAGATTCCAGGATCAGTAGTCTAAAAATATCTTCCAACCGCAAAAAAAGTCCTGCCTAGGATCCGGATTGGAGTTCTGTCCTTAGGCATTCGTTTCTGTGGACATTTGGCAGGCATATCTAGACACCAGAGTGCATGGAACAATGTTTCCTTTCCCACCAAAGTGGTACCTATTTATCTACTTGCAACTTCTTGCTTTCGAACTGCTAGGTTGGCAGGAGCTGGGACACAGATGGGCGCTCACTCCATTTTGCAGTTCTTGGGTCTCCAACTGCCGAACTATCAACCTTCCAGTTGTCACGTTCAGTGTCTTAACCACTAAGCCACCGCAGACCCTTTTGAAAATAGTAAATGTCGCTCTTGCTCGAAAGCCAGTTGTATCTAACTCTAGGGTTCAGTGCTCATCTCTGTTTATAGCCAAAGAGCCAGAGCTGTCTGTGTCTGCAGACGTTTCCATGGACATGTGGCAGGCATGCCTCAACACGGAATGCTGTGGCTCAAGTGGTTAAGACAGTGAACTCGCTGACTGGAAGGTCAGAGCTCGATCCCCGGGTACTGCATGATGGAGCGAGCTCCCATCTCTGTCAACCCAGCAGTTCGAAAGCAAGAAATTGCAAGTAGATAAATAGGTACCACTTCGGTGGGAAGGTGAACAGCGTTGAAAATTGTAGGAGGATGCAAAACAAATCCCTGGCATTGAACATTAAAAAGCTGGTGTACCTTTCCTTCTCGCTCACTTGTTGCTTTCACTCCTCAGCCTTCTTTTCCTTACTCCTCCTCCTCCTGCCTTCCTTTATTTCATGCTTCCCACTCATTCCTCCTTGCTTCCCTCTTTCTTTGCTCACAAACTCCTGTCCCCCCCCCCCATTCTTCCCCTCCTATCCCTTCACTTCCTGCAGCCCCCCCTCCCAATATCCCTGGCCCCCTTTCTCTCTATTCTGCCTTCCCAGGCCTGGGAGTTACAAATGATTAGATTTTCAGCCCAATTAAGGCGGCCTGTCTCCTGGCTGGAAGAGAGAAAAGGGCCGGCTCTGGAAGGTGGGAAACGCACTTTGACAGGCCGTGGCGTCTCCGGTGCCCTCCCATGGCACTGCCTGCTGTGTCCTTTTGTTGCCTTTCGGCAGGAGTAGGGCCAAGCCCAGTGGGGGGAGCGAGGGCGGAGGGGTCTCTTGTGCCCCCTCGTCTTCCCAACCAGAGCAAAAAAGAATAGCTAATTAAGAGGTCTCAGGGCGGCCAAAACTAATTCCCTATTCAGGCCACCGTTGGGCAGCCGGCAGGCAAACGGGGTGGGAGGAAGGCGGACATGAAGAGGTGCATGACATCATGTCTTGGGGGGGGGCTGCTTCCCTGAACCCTGGGAATTGTTTTAACCCAGTGTTTCTCAATGTGGGGCCAAGGCCCCACAGGGGAACTTCAAATCCCAGAAGCCCAAGTCAATATATCGGCTGATCAGTGCTTTAGGGAATTGACTTTGGCTTCTGGGAACTGAAGTCCAAAAACCAAAGGTTATGGTAATAATATGATTTTGTGTCAGAAATTATCCTGGGTTCTAAGGATTTTTGCTGGAGAAACTCTGCTCAGAAGATGCCCAAATGAGGCTCTTTTCATGTCCCCAAGATCTTTTCCCACTGAAGTGGTCCCCTAGTTATCTACTTGCAATTCCTTGCTTTTGATCTGCGAGGTTGGCAGGAGATGGGACAGAGACGGGCGCTCAAACAATACCCATGTCTCGAACTGCCTACTTGCCAGCCCTCCAGCTAACTAGGCGAGCTTCTTAACCACTGAGCCATCACAATTGATGGGAAACATTGGTTCAACCCTTTCCTCCTGGGACATAAAAAAAAAGCCAGCCTTCAGTACCCAGGGAACATAGCGTGGTTCTCCTAACACAGCAGCCTTCAAGTATCAAACAGTCTGAACCATCTTTGCTGGTTTTAAATATCTGATGCAGTCTCCGTCAGACCTGTGTGTTGTTAAATCAGATTCAAGTGCCACATTTCTGTAGCACATATTTGTTTTCCAGGATTGCTTTGTATAATATTTCTCACTCATTCCAAAGGGAAAGCTGCTTCACTTACTCCAACAGCCATGGAGGTACTCACCTGTCTTTGAGCAGAAATACAATAGGGAATGTGGTGGCTTAGTGGTTAAGATGCTGAACTTGACAGGCCAGCAGGTCAGCAGTTTGAGACCCAAGTGCTGCACAATGGAGTGAGTCTCTGTCCCAGCTCCTGCCAACCTAGCTGTTTGAAAGCAAGAAATTGCAAGTAGAGAAATAGGTCCAGCTTCAGTGGGAAAGGTAACAGTGTTCCATGTGTTCTGGTGTCTAGTCATGCCTGCCACATGACGCTAGAGTCGAATATGACTGGCTTTCATGAAATCTCTGCTTTGCTCATTCTGGCAGATACTGCGCAACCATCTTCCAC
Source organism: Bradypodion pumilum (assembly GCA_035047305.1). Classification (NCBI taxonomy): domain Eukaryota; kingdom Metazoa; phylum Chordata; class Lepidosauria; order Squamata; family Chamaeleonidae; genus Bradypodion; species Bradypodion pumilum. Next base: position 16,687,501 of record JAWDJD010000013.1, read on the forward strand.
TTCACTGTAGACTCCTTCTCTCTAGCCATCTTTTCACTTCCTTTCTTCCTTTCCACACCATGCAGAATTTCATGTACAATACCTCTAATCCCCCTCCATTCTCAGTCCAAAGGACATCTTTTAAAAAACCATTTAATTGCTATTCCTTCCTGTTTGCTGTCCAGAACCAAAGTTTTGATAAGCTGCTTAAAAACAACTACACCTCCCAGAATAACCCATGCCTGCCTGGTGGCCAGGAATATAATGTAGATAAATTATGGGAGCTATAAACTGCACCCCACCCCACTCACATATACACGGACAAACAGATAACATTTTCTTAAACTTTGATTTAGGACAGCTCTTTACAAGGGTATCTACAGTTTTGACCCATCATACTAGGTCAAGGTAAAGGCCACCTTTCCTCAAAAGCCAGTCGTATCCAACTCTAAGGATCCAGTGCTCATCTCTGTTCATAGCCAAAGAGCCAGAACTGTCTGTATCTGCAGACATTTCCGTGGACAAGTGGAATGCTGTTTACCTTCCCAACGAAGCTGTACCTCTTTATCTACTTGCAATTTCTTCCTTTCCAACTGCTGCTTCTTCCATGTCCAGGCCAGATGTAAAACTGCCAAAAGAAAACCACCTTTGGTGAACTCATTTCCACAGTTCCTTTCACCTGTCCCAGTGTGAGAATGATTAAAGGTAAAGGTTTCCCTTGCTCGAAAGTCAGTCGTTCCCGACTCTAGGGTTCAGTGCTCATCTCTGTTTTTGGTGTACTGGAACCAAAACAATAGAAGCAGCCGAAGTCTGGCTCAACATCTTTATTGGCACACCAGTAGACTGAACATGTAATGGTGGAGGTACAGCTCCTTTTATAATGCAACAATACATTTGAACCTGGTTACACGGTAGCGTATTGGCTGCTACCTGCATGATGTCATTCTGAGTCACGCCCTTCTTCTCCAGATGTTCCTTGCGCGAGAAGGTTCCTGTGGCTGACGGTAATTGGGGAATTTGTACCATGTGAGCTGAACGCTCGAAGCTGCCCTCTATGGGTAGCTAGCTCGCGTTCCATTAAACAGTTGAGATACATTGTGATCATTGCTAGGTTACATTCAGACATTGCAGTGGTTACATTCATTCTTAAAGTGATACAGTTTCATACACAACACTCCTCCCCCCTAGGATGGGACGAAGTCCCTCAACCATTGTGGCTTCCCGCATATGCACTTGGGGCGAACGACTGCTTGGCTGAGCTCAGGGAAACTAGGGGCTCTGAGTTCCGCAGACTCTCGTCCTGCAACGGAAAGGGGGGACTCATTAGTCATCTGGCGGGGACTCTGTGGCAACCTTGTATTTGGAGAGGGAAATGGGAGATGTAACTGGGATGTGAACCCCTGCCTATCACTTGTGGCACCTGGCGACCCTCCCAGCATGAATCTAGGAACCGATGAGGAGACCATTGTTGTCTCGCCCCGATTTCTTGCGCCTGCAACTGGTGTACTTGTGCTACCCCTGCTGCCTGAGTCGGAGGTCTTGGTGATGGGGTGAACGTACTTCCCCCTGCTGCCTGGGTCGGGGATCTTGGTGATGGGGTGAACTCTAGAACAAAAGGACTGGGAGGGCTGGAAATACCAGGGGTTGAACTAAAACCCGTCTTCTCGCTCGGACGGGTGGGGGACCACTCCGAAACACCCCCCTGGTATGGCAACGTAAAATTAAACTCATCAGGGGACTCCTCGTCCCACTCTTTCAAAGTATCCTCCTCCCCGTGTGAGAATCCAGGATATGCATTTGTAATTGGGGACGTCCCCGTGTCTCCCCCTTGGGAGGGGGTGGGGGAGGACCCTAACGTTGATTCTCTTTCACTGGTAACTCGCCGTCTGAGTTGGTCAGCGTGCCTTCTCCACAGCAGACCTGTACTGGTTTCAACCCTGTATGACACTGGCCCCGTTTGTTCAATAACCACTCCTGGAACCCACGTTGGTCCCGAGGTTGCATAATTCCTACAATGAACCAGGTCCCCTACCGCAAAGCTTTTGGAGCTCTCTCTCTCTCTATTTCTCCCCTCATCCTCCACCCTGGTCGGATCCAACCGATCAAACAGCGTTACCGGCTTTCTCCACATGAGGAGCTCGGCCGGCGAAAGTCCTGAAGCCAGGGGAGTTGCCCTATAACAAATGAGGAATTGACACAGCTGGAGGTTCAATTCACCGGGACCCATGCGCCGCAGTGCGTCTTTCGTAGTGCGCACTTGGCGCTCTACCTGACCATTTGTGGCGGGGTGAAATGGGGCAGAGGTAATGTGCCGAATGGGATTCCTCTCGATGAACACCTTGAATTCTGCAGACGTGAAAGTACTGGCGTTATCCCTCACAAGCACATCCGGCAGGCCGAAGCAACTGAACACCTTGTGCAATTGTTTAATGGTTGCGGCAGATGAGGTGTTGGACATGGGAATGACCTCTAGCCATTTGGAATATGAGTCTACTATCAGCAGAAAAAGGGAACCCCAGAAAGGGCCAGCGAAGTCGACGTGCACCCGAGACCATGGCCCGTGGGCCATGTCCCATTCCCTGTGGGGCAGCCAAGACTCCTCGGGCCAAGAGCTCTGGCAGTTCTCGCACGTGCCCACCAAATGCTCGATATCCGCGTCTATCTGGGGCCACCAGAAATAGCTCCTGGCCAGGGCTTTGGAGCGCACTATTCCTGGGTGGCTGGTGTGCAGTAGCCTGAGCACCGTTGCCCGTAACTTTTCTGGGATGACCACCCGTTGGCCCCAGAGGAAGCAGCCCCTTTCAAGGGTAAGCTCTACCCTGCATCTGAAAAATGGTTTGAATTCCTCCTCGGGGGGAGTTGTGGGCCACCCTTTTCTAAGCCAGGAACTGACTTGGGACAGGACTTTGTCGACTGCCGTGACTTTGGCGAGGTCTGCAGGAACAATGGGGGGTGAGTCGAGAGACTCGATCAGCAGGACTTGGTGATCCTGCTCCACCTCGCATTTAGGGTCTCCTAATTGAGGGAGGGGCGATCGGGACAGCGCATCTGCATGGGAGATCTCCTTCCCTGGGCGATGGACCAGTTCATACTTGTAGGCGTTGAGGAAGATCGCCCAATGCAGCATTCTGGGGGACAGGATTTTTGGGGTGGGCTTGCCTGTAGTAAAAATTCCCAAAAGGGGTTTGTGATCGGTCACAATTGTGAACTTGCAGCCGTACAGAAAATCATGGAACTTCTTTGTTCCCGTGATTATGGCCATGGCCTCTCTATCTGTTTGCGCGTAGTTGCGCTCTGCCTTTGAAAGTGACCTGGAATAAAAGGCAACCGGGGCTTCCTGCCCATTTTCTAACACGTGGCACAGCACGGCCCCCACCCCCACTGGTGATGCATCACAGACCAAGGTTACAGGTTTCCTTGGAGCAAAATGGGTCAGAACGGCGTCTGAGGACAAGAGCCCCTTGAGCTCCTTGAACACTTTCTCTTGCCTATCCCCCCACCGCCAAACTGCGTCTTTCTTTAGCAACCCGTGCAGTGGCTCCACAACCGATGCCTTCCTTGGCAAAAAGGAATGGTAAAAATTCAGGAGCCCTAAAAATGACTGCAGCTCCGGTTTCGTGGTGGGGCGAGGTGCATTTTGCACAGCTTCAACCTTGGACTTGGATGGCTTGACACCCTCTGGGGTTATCTTGAACCCGAGAAACTCAACCTCCCTCACAAAGAACACACATTTATCCCTTCTTAACCTCAGACCCGCTTTCTCAAATACAGTTAGGACCTTGTCCAGCCTTTTTGCTAGTTCTGATTCACTCCCCGCTGTTATCAAAACATCGTCAAAATATGGGAGCACACATGGAAACCCCTTTAAAAGGCGTTCTACGAGGGCCTGAAAAAGTCCGGGGGCCGAATTCACGCTGAACTGTAGGCGCGTTACCTTGAATGCCCCCTTGTGCATGACAATAGTTTGCGCAGCGGCAGCAGCTGGGGTTACCGTGAGCTGCTGGTACGCTTGCGCCAAGTCTAACTTTGCGAAACACTTACCCCCGTGAAAAGTGGCTAGTAAGTGGCTAACTACCGGCACCGGGTAAGCATTTGGCTGAATGGCCTTGTTTATTGTACATTTGTAGTCAACGCAAATCCTAACCTCCCAGTTGGAATTTAAAGCTGTAACAATTGGAGTTTCCCACTCCGCAGAATCCACTGGAACCAAAATCCCTGCCCCACCAATTTGTCCAATTCCGCCTCAATCTTGTCCTTGAGGGCGAAGGGAACTCTTCTTGGCTTTAGTCGTATGGGCCGGATTTCTGGGTCCAAATCAAACAAGACCGGGGCCCCCCTGTAAGTCCCGAGCCCCTTTTTAAAAACCACAGGGTGCGCATAGCACACGTCCCGGATTGGGTCAGTCTCGATGGCGTTTATGCCATCCCAGGGGAGCAAACCACTAGGTTCCCAAAAGGCAACATGACCCCTCCTTGAGAACTACTAGGGGCAGTTTTTCCGTGAACCTTTTAAACTTCACCATGAAGTTGCCCACCCCCAACACTGGGATCCCATAACTCTGCACGTCCCGTAAGTTCGATTTCATGGCCTGCAACTTGGAGCGCGCATTTGGGGGAATGAGCAGGAACTCCTTCTGGGAAAGGATGAAGTAGGACGACCCTGAGTCTATTTCCATCCTAACCGGGACCCCTTGTATCAGTACCTCTACAAAGAAGCGCTGGTGCTCCAGGCCCACGTGGTTCACGGCCACCGCTTCATCGTCGGCCGAGACCTTTCCAATTCCGGCCGCCTTGCGTTGGGGTGTTTGAGGATGTCTCAACGAACCCTTGTCCTCCACTCGCCGGCGCCTGCAGGCCCTGGCGATGTGGCCTTTCTGCCCGCAGTTGTGACACTCAGCTTTCCGGAATGGGCACCTCTTTCAGTACTGAGATGCCCCGCAGCCATCGCAACAGTGGTTTCCCCTCTCGCTGGCTCGGCTCTTTTCTCCGTGCCTCTTGACTCTCTGCACGTCATCGTCCTTGCTGGAGCAGGAGTCCGCAGTCGTGGACGACTCCTCGGAGGTTGCTGGAGTGCTGGTGGGCGGCCGGCACCAGGCCGCTTGTGTTGAGGTCTGCCGGGCCGCTTGCATGGGTGACTTGGCCCCCTCAGGTGCGGCCCCTCGAGACTTGAAGACTTTGACCCCGCTCCTCACCGCCTCGGCCTCTCACACTACCTCGTTGAACGTGAGGCAATGGTCGCGGGTCATCAACTTCCTCTGGACCTCCTCATCCCTTAGGCCACACTGCATGCGGTCTTGAAGGGCTATGTCCAGGTCCTCCCATTGGCAGTGAATGGCCGCCAGCCTGAGGGCCGCCTCGTAGGCGGACACGGATTCTCCCGGGCGCTGGTCTCTCCTGTGGAACGCGACCCGGGCCAGAAAGATGGAGACGGGCAGCTGGAAGTGTTCCCTCAACGTTGTGAGGATGCGATCAATGGGTACCACGTCGACCCTCCGGGGAGCCAACAGGTTCATCAGGATGCACAGCGTGGCTGGCCCCACCTGGGCTAGGAAGTGCGACCGCATCTTCCCTTCGTCGTCGATGCCTGCAGCATCCATCACGTGCCAGAACTGGCACTCGTACAGCTCCCATTGCTCAGGATCGCTGAGATCTTGGGATATGCCATTATCCCATCCTCGTCGCCAATTTGGTATACTGGAACCAAAACAATAGAAGCAGCTGAGGTCTGGCTCAACACATCTTTATTGACACACCGGTAGACTGAACATTTGGTAATGGCAGAGGTACAGCTCCTTTTATAATGCAACAATACATTTGAACCTGGTTACACGGTAGCGTATTGGCTGCTACCTGCGTGACGTCATTCTGAGTCACGCCCTTCTTCTCCAGATGTTCCTTGCGTGGGAAGGTTCCCGCGGCTGACGGTAATTGGGGAATTTGTACCATGTGAGCTGAACGCTCGCAGCTGCCCTCTATGGGTAGCTAACTCGCGTTCCATTAAACAGCTGAGATACATTGTGATCATTGTTAGGTTCCATTCGGACATTGCAGTGGCTACATTCATTCTTAAAGTGATACAGTTTCATACACAACACTGTTCCAAAGTCGAAGAGCCAGCACTGTCTGCTTCTGCAGACATTTCCATGGTCATGTGGCAAGCATGACTAGACACCCAAGTGCACGGAACGCTCTTAACTTCCCACCAAATTGATCCCTATTTATCTACTTGCAATTTCTTGCTTTTGAACTGCTAGGTTGGCAGGAGCTGGGACAGAGATGGTAGTTCATTCCATCCTGCACTACTCGGGAATCGAACTGCTGACCTTCCTTCCGCCTCCCAGTCAGCGTATTAGCCACTTGAGCCAGCAACAAAAGGTTGCTGTTACCAGGGTATGCCTGATTGTGGTTCAAAAAATACCACAATTTCATCATCATCATCATCATCATCATCATCATCATCATCATCATCATCATCATCATCATCATCATCATCATCATCATCATCATTTAATTTATATTTCGCTTTCCTCACCCAGTGGGCGATACATTCCGAACTGCTAGGTTGGCAGGAGCTGGGACAGAGACAGGAACTCACTTCATTGTGCAGCACTCGGGTCTCAAATTGCTGACCTACCAACCTTCCAGTCATCAAGTGCAGTGTCTTAACCATTAAGCCACTGCAGTCCTACGACCCATCATGCTAGCTTTCAACTATTCTTTCCCCAAAAGCCTCAGCCTAAGCATTGCTCCAAATTCTATTATTTCCAGCCACCTGAACAGTCTCTTACTCTTGTGAACAAACCAAATGTTGTGCTATGTTGTGTGAATTGCATTTCAGGCTAACATGAAAAGAAAAATCTCTCTAAATATGGAATCAACTGGCTCAGTTAAGCAGAAGTTGCAGGCCTGTGAGTATTAAATGCTCTGGTTACCTCTTGCATTTTGGGTCTTGCAGTGAACAGAGTCATCGGCTGCAACTCATATCCGAGTGCATTTTCCCCTGAAGCAGAAAAAATACATTGGCATGAATTTGTTTAAGGTGGATCCCAGCTTGCCATGAAGTGACCCACACGCTATGATCACGGAGCCATCTCCTGCAGCACGTATGAAATGAGACATGCAGGATTTAACACCGGGGCTGCAATGGACTGCTGAAGCCTTGAGGATATTATCAAGGTGTGCCTTCACAGCCAGTCCATCTGGCATGGCCTCTTCCACCTCTTAGACTGTTGGGAATCAGAATATGTGGTTCCTCCTCCACTCATTTTATCCGTTGGGCCCAATATGATGGTTTCCAGTGGCATTTCCTCCACTGAGGGGGGCAATCACCCCACCTAAAGGGGCTCATCCGCCCGTAACCAGGTGCATTGGCCCCTTTAGGGAGTCGGGTTATTTACTGCCACCCAACTACAGTACTAGACAAATCCTTTCTGATTCTCAGATTTCATCTTTCTGTTAAAATAACCCTGCCTGTTCTTTCTTGCTGCCCCTTTAAGCCTGGAATCTCATCCAGCCCCCATTGAACGCACTCATAACATTTTCAAAATAGTGAATCAAATGATCTTGTATATGAGTCAGAAATCGTACAGTGGGATATGAATCAGAAGGATGTTCTGGCATTGTTTGAGCAAGTAATTTTTTTTGGATGACAAGTCCCAGAATCCCAAATCAACACAGCTACTGTTCATACTGGGTATGAGATTCTGGAGCCTTAGTCCACCGCAGTAAATCCCCCAAATACTTCTGTTTGGTGAGCTATACTTGGAATGGAAGGGACTGCGGTGGCTCAACTGGTTAAAATACTGAACTCGACGCCTGGAAGGTCGGAGTTTGATCCCCGAGTACTATACAACAGAGTGAGCTCCCATCTCTGGTCCCAGTTCTTGCCAACCTAGCAGTTTGGAAGCAAGAAATTGCTAGTAGATAAATAGAGACCACTTTGGTGGGAAAGTATACAGTGTTCCGTGCACTCTGGTGTTGAGGCATGCTTGCCACGTGTCCACAGAAATGTCTGCAGACGCAGACAGGCTCTTTGGCTGTAAACAGAGATGAGCACTGTACCCTAGAGTCGGAGATGACTGGCTTTCAAGCAAAGGTGGCCTTTACCTTTATTCCTTACTTGGAATGGAATGCCCTTAGGAAATCTATGAAGGAATTCCAATTATTGTGCTACAGTCACGTTGTTCCAGCTTTGGCTGGGGTGTCTGGCAATATGTAGCCCCAAACAGTAATAGTTTAAACCTCTATTTTCTCATTTGCTGGTCTTGGCTCACATGATATATTTTTACTCTTTAACTGTGGTGGCATGTGGCATTGGCCCTTGCTGACTGCATATAATGCAGAGACAATAATCCTTTACTTGGTTACTTGATTGATCCATACTTCACACGTCTATTTTGACGTGGCGAAATGAAGCATCATCTCCCATGAGATTTTCGCATCTTCTCGCCATTGGGAGGTCCTTCTACTACTGTAGCAGTGTCTGATGGTGCACGGGAAACTGAGGCCCGTGTTTTCAATGCTCCTTTAGCCATTTTAAATACAATGACACAGCTGGCTAGGCTCATGTTGAAGTTGGCCATGGTAGAGCAATGCACTGGCCAGGTGCAATGCCTAAGTACCCAACTCCACTTAGCTGACCTGCAGTTGAATGAGGACAGAGGGATGAAAATGGCTCCATGAAAGTGACTTTTAATTAGTTTTAAAAAAAACTTCCTGAGTGACTTTGGACCTGTTATTGTCTCTCAGGCTGAGAGACACAGAGGACAAAGTGATATGAAATAAAGATAAAGCAGAAGGGGAAGATAGCTATATGCTCATCAGAGGCAAGGCAGGTTACAAATATAACCAACCAACCAACCAACCAACCACACATTCAGTGATGAAGCAATCTTTTTCTTTTGTGTCCTGATCAAACCAAAGTCCTCATCAGTGCATGTCTCTGGCAGCAATCAGCAGATCAGAGAATGGGCCAGACTCTGTGTCTCTCCACATTCACATCGTGTGTTATTGTCCACCAGCAGTACCCATTTGAGCATGTTGGTCATGCATTTAGGGACTCCAACCCTCAGTCTATTCAGGGTCCTCCAGGTGATATAGGGGAGATTGAGATCTTCAGCTATATCCACCTTTAATGATGTTCCTTTCCCAGTGAGCTCCTTCCTCCATCTTCTAATTTGGTTTTGCTCTTGCGTACCCTCAAGAATGTTTGTTTTTGCCATAAAGATCTTACTGGATCTGAGCTGGTGAACCTGAGGCTCATATCCATTCTGAGGGTGTCTAGGGTCATTCTCTTGCTTAGTTCTCTCAGCATCTGCTGCTATTTCTCTCCTGATCTTAGGTGGAGTGAAGCCAATGAGACGGTATATCTTCTTAACTGGTGTAGGTTTAAGACATCCTGTGACTATCCTCAGAGCTTCATTAACAGCAATGTCAACTTCTTTTGCATGTGTGGATGTGTTCCATACTGGAGCAGCATACTCTGGGCTCAGGTCCAAAGCTGATGTGCGCAGTATGGATGGTTGACTCCCCCATTTATAGTTTGTGAGTTTCCTGATGATGTTGTTCTTTGGTACTAACTTTGACTTTGGTAGTCAGGCAGTGCTGCTTAAAAAAGAGTGTCTGGTCAAGCATCACACCGAGGTATTTTGGTGCTGAACAGTGCTGTAATCAGTTCCCTTGCCATGTAACATTCAACTTAACCCTTGCCTCTAGGTTTTGAAGGTGGAAAGCACATACCTGAGTCTTGCTTGGAATAGGTTTCAAATGGTTGGTGCTGTAATACTGTCCTAATTTTTCAAGTGCTCCAGCTACCTCATCAAAGCTTGACCCTTGAATGGGCACTGCTGTGTCGTCTGCATAGATGAAGAGTTTTCTATTGTCAGGATCATTTGTATATATATTATACAGTGTTGGAGACAATACACTTCCTTGGGGCAGTCCATTCTTCTGTAACCCTGCATCTGCTGTTCTTTCCATTCACTGTCACACAGAATCTCCAGTTCTGGAGGAAGCTGCAAATGACCCTAGTAAGCTTATTATGTTTGGTAAGCTTATTTATTTTATGGAATAGAATCTTATGATTGACAGTATTGTATGCTCCAGTTAGGTCAATGAAAGCCACTCCTGTAATTTGCTTTCTTTCCAAGCCATTCTCAATGTATTGTGTAAGGTTAAAGATTTGACCACAACATGATCTTTCCATCAATAAATTTGGAGATGTGATTGTGAATCATCCGTTCCAGTGCCTTATAAAGGAGTGACACTGGTCAGTAGCTTTTTGGGTCACCTGGGTCTATGCTGAGTTTCAATAAGCGATCAACTCTAGCCTGTCTCCACAAATTAGGAACCTTAAGTTCGTCCATGCAGTTGTTCATTAATTGCAGGAGCTATTCCAAAGTGTGGGGACCAAACTGCTTTATCTGCTCCATTCTTATGTCATCAATACCTGCTGCTTTATTTGGTTTCATGCTGTTTATAGCTTCCTCCAATTCAGATGCTACAAAGGAGCTATTAAGTAAAAAATAAACCTCTTGTTCCTCTGGTCAGATAGCTCACCCCCCCCCCCAGCCAAAACTTTTAGCCTTGAGTTTTTCCATTCTTTAGCAAATGACTAGCTATTTGGTCTGCTGTTACTCCACTATAGTTTTGCTGTGGCTGGGTTAAATCTGGGAATATTGTTCCTTGATATTATTTTACCAAGATGGACAAATTCATAATATTTATCTGGATGCTGGAGATCTTCTCCATGGTTTTGTCCAGCTGTTCTCAAAAATTCACCCATTTACTCTTCTTAAAGTTAAACCATCTGCAAAAAGGCACTTCCTGGGGTTTCACTGCACCATTTACTATGCACACGATGGGCCTGTGTTGAATACATGGGATCGGGTCATCAACAACTTTCATGCACTATGCTGCTATTTTCTTGCTAACAAAGATGTTGTCTGGATTATACCCACCCACCCCTATTTGCCACTATTAAAGGATGCGGGCAGGTTTGGATCATGAACAAGTTGGAGGTCATGGGTGTCTGCCCAAGATAAATGTTTTGCACCATCCTTATTGGTTTGGTTATACTGTATCCCAAAGCCTCACTGTGACAATTAAAATCTCCAATAACAAAGTTTATTTGGTCATAAAGCAATGAACCAACAGATATCTATTTTTATTATTAATCACCAGAGGAATCGAGACTGTAGTTACAAGTCGCACCATAAAAGCACAGACATCTGGAAGCAAACAAATAGTAGGTTTATAGGGCACAACTACCATCCCATGGAGAGTTATCTTGCAGTAAACTCTGCCAGATTCAGTAGTGCTTAAATCTAATTTCACTTGTTCAGCTTGTAAGACACATTAGAGCTTTAGCAAAGATCTGAAATGCAAGATTTTAAAATAAGTTTCCCCTTGCTCGAAAGTCAGTCGTATCTGACTTTGGGGTTCAGTGCTCATCTCTGTTTCATAGCCGAAGAGCCAACGCTGTCTGCTTCTGTAGATGTTTCCGTGGTCACAGAAATATCTTGTATTTAAACATCTAGAATGCAGTAGAAAATCTATCAGAAAACCTTTAAAAATACGCAGCCTCTGCTTGATTCTCTTCTGTTGAAATATGGCAATTCATCATGCAAATGGTTAAACCATAATCCTGGGAAGGAGGGAGATCTGTTACCAGGACTAACCTGCTTTGTATGTTTTGTTTGCGAACTGATCAGAAAAAGCTTCTGCCTTCCCCTCTGAAATTTGATTGCCTAACCCTAATCCCTAGTCTCCTCTTTGTCTGGAAGAGTTGGCCATTTGTTCTTGAGGGAGATGCAGCCGTTTTGAATTCCTTCTTCCTTTATTTTTTTTAGCCACATGGCTGTCTCATAGGATAATTCTCTTAATTTCCCCCCTCGTAACTAACCTAAATCTTCAACCTCTTCTAAGAAACCTGAAACCAGCCTATTAAGATTTCTGAACATATACTAGGTAAAATATATATTTCTCTTTTATCTCATACTTTTGAAAGAGCCGCTGTGGAGCGGTGGTTCAGCTGCAATACTGCAGTCAAAACTCTGCTCACAATCTGAGTTCAGTCATGATGAGTCAAAGGTTGACACAGCCTTCCATCCTTCTAAGATTGGTAAAATGAGTATCCAGCTTGTTGGGGGCAAATTGCAGTTTACATAATTACCTTCTGCGTCTGGCAAGGTTATCCTGCTATGGTAATAGAGTAGACCATACTGCCAGTGACTCAATGCTGAGTGTCAGGCAGTGGTTAACTAACCTGACAACCCTGAGGACTAATGGCCTTGGGTGCCGAAGTCCACAGGGAAGGGTGATGGACCCCAAATGGATTAAATCCCACTTAAACCCATCTTGATGGAGGGCAGCAGCTTCATCCATCCTGGCCTGGGGTCGATGAGGACTTTGTGTGCCAAAAGGATTCAGGATCAGAAAGTGACTTGTGGAACTGGATCAGTGGTACGGGTGTCATGCTGCAATGTGGAAGGCAGATGAAGGGCCACTACATTTATATTCTCAGGATAGTCTTCATGTCTGTCACAATGAGGATCGCCAATATTTGGATTTGGATACGGCAGAACAACAACAAGAAGAAGATAATTACCTTGTAAACTGCCTAGAGAGTGCTTTAGCACCATTAGGCAGTATATAAGCAGGTGCATTTTCATTTTAAAATATTTTTGGTTGGGAAGCAAGCTGAACATGGGAAACTATGGAGGGAACTTTCAAACAATGTATACCTTAATAATTGCCCCACTTTTATTGTGCAGCGACACACCCCAGAATCATTCTCATTCATTTCTTTGATGTAAATTTATCACCTAGTAAAAAAGGCCCACAGTGGCTTAGTGGTTAAGACACTGTACTTGATGCCTGGAAGTTCAGCAAGTCAGCAGTTCAAGACCAAAATACTGTGTAGCGGAGTGAGCGCCCAATGTCTTTCTCAGTCCCTGCCAAACCTAGCAGTTCGAAAGCAAGAAATTGCAAGTAGATAAATAGGTACCATTTCGGCAGTAAAGGTAACAGCATTCTGTGCGTGTTGGCATCTAGTCATGCCTGCCACATGACCATGGAAACATCTGCGGACGCAGACAACAGGAATGTGCACTGCCCTCTAGAATCAGATCCCTGGCTTTTGAACAAGGGAGACGTTTACCTTTACCAATGTTTGAAAATTTTTATTCTGATATCATTTCCTATCCAGAAGGAGGAGGGTCTGCCAAATTGCCATGGCAACTGATATCCTCTGTTGCTTCCACTCTGGAAAAGATCCTGGAACTTCACCCTCTGGTTTTTCCCTCCACTCTTATCAATCTGCTACATGAGCTACTGGATGGCTAGCAAAGAACTGGGGACATCTACTGACGCGCCTGTATGGTTAAGACTCTTCCGGGTTTACCCTTCCTCCATATGGGCGCATTTTACTTCCACTTCCGGGAGTGACGAGGGCTGCGTGGGCCAGATGAATCGCAGTAAACCCATTCATGTGGATTCACAGGGTGCTTGGGCTTCTGGGAATTGAAGTCCAAAAACATCTGGAGTGCCAAGGTTTGCCATCATAGCCATATAGCCACATTCCCTTCTCTCTGATATCAGTAAATCATCATTTGTACCTTTCTCTATTTGTTGCTGTTGGTGTTCAGTCTCACAGTCAAGTCTACCCTCTGCATGAACCACAGCATGCCAGGCTCCTCTGTCATCCGCCATCCTCAAGAGTCCTCCCAGATCTACGCCAACTGTGTCAACTATGCTGTTTAACCATCTCATCCTCTGCCGCCCTCTTCTCCTTTTGCCTTCGATCTTTCCCAGCATCAGGACCTTCTCCAGTGAGTCATCTCTTCTCATTTGGTGGCCAATGTACTTGAGCTTCATCTTCAGTATTTGTCCTTCCAAAGAGTAGTCAGGGTTGATTTCCTTTAGGTTTGACTGATATGATCTCCTTGCAGTCCAGGGGACTCTCAAGAGTCTCCTCCAGCACGACAGTTCAAAGGCGTCTATTCCTCTGCACTCTGCCTTCCTTAGGGTCCATCTCTCACAACCATGCATTACTCCTCGGAAGATCATCACTTTAAATATTGAAACATTTGCCAGCAGGGCGATGTCTCATAGCACTTGGGTCTCAAACTGCTGACCTGCTGACCTTCCACTCATCAAGTTCAGTGTCTTAACCACTAAGCCACCGTAGTCCCTTCCTAAGGCTTAGGTTGCCCTTGCTCGAAGCCAGTTGTATCTGACTCTAGGGTTCAATGCTCATCTCTGTTTATAGCCAAAGAACCAGTGCTGTCTGCATTTGCAGATGTTTCCATGGACATATGGCAGGCATGACTCAACACCTGAGTGCACGGAACACTGTTTACCTTCCCACCAAAGTGGCCCCTATTTTATCTACTTGCAATTTCTTGCTTTCGAACTGCTAGGTTGGCAGGAGCTGGGTCAGAGACGGGAGCTCACTCTGTTGTGCAGTACTCGGAAATCGAACTCCGACCTTCCAGTCATCGAATTCAGCATCTTAACCTCTTGAGTCACTGTAGTCCCCTCCTAAGGCTTAGACACTGGCAGAAAGAGCTTCTGTGACTAACTTTGCTGGGGTTCTTTGGCTGCACACTCCTACCTTTGGACATACCAATGGAATGTAGTCCTTGTTGCCTCCTCTGAAATTGCATTTGGCCATTGGACAATTCCTTAGGGATGTGCTTCATATCAGTGTTAACTTAGGCACCCAGAACCCATCACAGGTTGCATCAGCTCCCATGATGGGGAGGTTGTGGGGAAGAATACTTGCCCCGGAAGTGCAATTTGTGGGCATGTAAAGGCCAAAAAAATGATTTGGAACAGATAGCATGCAATGGAAACAATCTCTGCTTTAAAGCCTGGAAACCTGTTGCCAGCCAAAGCAAACAATACTCATCTAGAGGCCAACCTGAGCAGTCCTCTACAAGAGGGATTGACAATAATAATGTCATGTAAAAAATTATTCTGGCTTGAAAAGATTTTTGCTGGAGAAACTCTGCTCAGGGGATGACCCAATGTGGCTCCTTTCATGTCCCCCAAGAGCTGCGACAGAGATGGGAGCTCAATGCATCATGCAGTACCTGGGTCTTGAACTGCCAACTTGCCGGCCTTCCAGCTAACAAGGCGATCTTCTTAACCACTGAGCCGCTGCAGCCCCAGCTTCTTGTGAGATGGTTAATCCCTGATCAAATCCATAAAATGCATTTGATCAGGGAATCTCAACCTGTGGCCCGTCGGCCTGATGTGGCCCTCCACCACCTCCACCACATCCAGAAGTGCCATGTAGGGCAAAATGGCTGTCTAGTCTCCGTCCAAAGCTGTCTGAGGGAGTGTGACCTGGCCCCTGGCTTAAACACACACACACATGTCACTCACACCCACACCTTAATAGACCTTTCTTACATTGGTGCATCCAAGAATAATTAGTGAAATGAAGCAATGCAGATCTCAGGCTCATTTGGGAGAGGGAAATTGGTTCCAAATAGCAATGAGAATGGAAGTCAAACTTGCCAGATTGTTGACAGACAACGTGGCCAAATCAAGGCAAGGAAGATTTCCAAGTCTTTGCAAAGCTTCCCAAGGCAGTAAGCAAATTTAGATTCCTGCACTCCCTCCCCAGGACTGAGTTGTTTTCAGCCAAGTCTTTTCAGCTTGTTGGTGTTTCTGGCAAAGCTGAACCAATTTACTGCCTCCAAAAAATAACAGTGCTCTTTATCCATCTTCCTGTTATCGAGAGGCTGAACAGGGGAGCATATGCAGCACACCACAACTCCTTCTTATTAGCTCAGGCAGCAAGAGCCCTTGAACAAAATTGTTGCAAGACCTCCAGACAACATTGCTGAATTTCTCCATCTTCAGATAATCATCCTTTAGCTTTAAGGTCTTCTTGAGAGCAGTCGATGCAACAGCAAGGACGTAATTGTCCAATAATTAGCATTTTGCTTCAGGCCTCCATCTGATTTCTTCCCTCTCTGGTTTAAGTAAACCATAGTTTGCTGAAGCATTCAGATCAGACAAATCAGAGTTTGCCACTAAACCACAGTCAGAAACCCACTTCAAGCCACAGTTTTTAATTCCAGCTTGGCACTGGAGGCAAGTTATTATTTAGCCAATTATTATTTATTATTATTTATTTGTTTTTCTGATTTATATTGCCACCCAACTCCAAAGACTCTGGGCAGCTCACAGAAAATAAAACCAATCACATTTTAAAAAACCAATTAAAACCCCATTAAAACTGCCACCAAAAATTACTCCGACCCCTTACAGATTAAAAGAGGGAGGGAGTGTTCTTACTAAATCAGCCAACAGACAGGGGTCACCACATTGCTGGTTCCCCACACCTGCTTTATGCTATCTGGCTATGGAGCCAGAGGTTTGGAATGATATGTTTATGCTATCAAAGGAAAGTTTGGGCAAATCATTTCTCATCTCCAAACTAATCAGTGATAGGAGAAAGAAATATTGGTCACAAGCCTGTTGCTTCATGTGATAAACCACATTAGAGAAGCCAACTGAATCAGTAGTGTGTCAACTCTTTCTGCAAGTTCCATTGATTCAAATGGGCTTATCCTAATTGCAATTTACTACGCTAAAGTAAGTCACAACTAAAATAGGCCCATTCGAATCAATGGATTTTATGGAAGAGTTGATCTCCCAAATTCTCATTCATTCAATTGACCTACTCTAATGAAAATGCATTTTCATTGTCTTTCCTTTTAAGGTTCATTCATTTCTAAGTAGGCCTTCCCTCTTTAAGTGACTACGTTGTTTATTTCAAAGTAACTTCTTTACCTTTAAGTAATTTCTATCTTTACATAAACTTTTCATTTCTAGTAACTTCTTCATTTATTTTTATTCCTAAGTAACTCCATATGTCTAAATATTTTAAAGCAATTTTCTGTATATCTAAAGTGAACTTCATCTAACTGGAATTCTTATTTTTCTTATTTGGTACTTTATTTCCTTATTTGATTCATAAGTAGACATCTTTAAATTTACATCAAAACAATTTGTCTGTGAGTTTGTTCCTAATTCAACCCTGCCTGTGAATGGTCCCTCAAAATTTAAAAGGTTGCCAATGTTCAGGTAAGTTTTTACCTGAAAATGCAGTGGCTCAAGTGGTTAAGATGCTGACTGGGAGGCGGAAGGTCAGCAGTTCGATTCCCGAGTAATGCAGGACGGAATAAGCTCCCATCTTTGTC
This sequence comes from Bradypodion pumilum, assembly GCA_035047305.1. Classification (NCBI taxonomy): domain Eukaryota; kingdom Metazoa; phylum Chordata; class Lepidosauria; order Squamata; family Chamaeleonidae; genus Bradypodion; species Bradypodion pumilum. Next base: position 16,704,698 of record JAWDJD010000013.1, read on the forward strand.
CCAGCTCCTGCCAACCTAGCAGTTCGAAAGGAAGAAATTGCAAGTAGATAAATAGGAACCACTTCGGTGGGAAGGTAAACAGCATTCTGTGCATTCCAGTGTCTAGTCATGCCTATCACATGACCACAGAAACGTTTGCAGAAGCAAACAGCGCTGGCTCTTTGGCTTTGAAACAAAGATGAGCACTGAACCCTAGAGTCGGATATGACTGGCTTTCGAGCAAGGGATACCTTTACCTTTACCTTTAATGCAATTACTATATTAAGAAACAGGGTTTGGGCTTATCTGTTGTTAGCTATTATAAACAGGCTCGGTTTTTATATACTGTATTATATGTTGTCAAATCATTATAACAACCATAATAGGGAATTCTAGGTAAGTGAGTAATTAAGTAGTAGCTTTAACTCAGTGGTTAGGTATCTGGCTGTGGAGCCAGAGGTTTGGAATTTGATTTCCCACTGTGTCTCCAGGAAAAAGGGGCAGCCTATGTAGCCTTCATAGAAACTTAGAATCACAGAATAACTGAGCTGGAAGGGGCCTTTTAGGCCAGGGTTTTGCAACCTACAGCCCGTGGGCCAGCCCTGGCCCACAGCAATGACCTTAGGAAACAGAAGCGGACATGCCCATGCATGTGCAAACATGCATGTGCAAATGCGCCAGCTCCCATTGTGTCTGGCCCACTCAACTGTCTGAGGGTGAGTAGTCCGGCCTGTAGCACAAAAACTTTGAGAACGCCTGTTTCAGGCATTGAGTCCGACCCTCTGTTCAATGCAGGAATCTGAATCAAAGCAGATATAACAGATTGTTTTCCAATTCTCTCTTGAATGCTTCCAGTGTTGGAGTGCTCACTCCTTTTCAAGGTTGGCCTCTTCTGTGGGGCGGAGAGGTCCCGGAGCAATTGATTCTGGGACAGACCATGTCCGTCGATGTCCTGGGGCCCCCCTAATGCCTCCGGCCAGGACTTAAAGGCCGTAGAGGCGGCAGGATCACCACTTCCCACTCTTGGACTTTTGGGGTCGGAGTGAGTTGTGTGCTACATTGTATGTTGTATTATTGAGTTGTCACTGTTACTTTTCTATTGTATTTTTTGCATCGTGCTTGTTATATTGTATCCTTGGTTTTTTGTGTTTTGTTTTGTTTTTGCTGAATTGTATCTTAATTTGACGTGTTGTAAGATCACTGCAGATGGAGATTGCAGCCATAAAATAAAAAGACGACTGAATCTTGGGAGTCAAGCTATGAAAAACCTGGGGAACATAGTGAAAAGTAGAGACATCTCACTGCGAACAAAGGTCCGCATAGTCAAAGCAATGGTATTTCCGGTGGTAATGTATGGCTGTGAGTGCTGGACCATTAGAAAGGCTGAGCGAAGAAAAATAGATGCCTTTGAGATGTGATGCTGGAGGAGAGTTTTGAGACTCCCCTGGACAGTGAGGAGAACAAATAGCTCAATATTAGAAGAGATTAGCCCTGAGTGCTCCTTAGAAGGACAAATAACAAAGATGAAGTTGAGGTATTTTGGACATCAAATGAGAAGAGAGGATTCACTTGAGAAGGCCTTGATGCTGGGGAAGGTGGAGGGCAAAAGAAGAAGGGGATGGCCAAAGATGAGATGGCTAGATGGTATTGTAGATACAATGGGCACAGGGCTGTGCGGACTAAGGAGGATGGTGGAGGACAGGGGTGCCTGGAGAACAATGGTCCATGGGGTCACAAAGAGTCGGAGTCGACTGTGCGACTGAACAACAACAAGCCGCCCTGAGTTGGCCTGTGCTGAATAGGGCGGGATATATGTCAAATAAACATAAACATGTTTGTGATATGTTTATCACAAAGCAATCTGAAGGCAAGGCATATGTCAATAGGAATGTGAGCGTACATGAGGAAGGGGCTTTAGTGTAAGGGACCAAAGACAATGAAACAGCCAAAGGGTTGGCTTAACACAGGTTTATTGCATGATGATCCGGAGGAACATGTGGTAATGGCGGATGAGTAGCTCAATATATACAGCTGGCTATACATTTGAATGTGGCTCGTCGACAGACTATTGGTTGCTGCCTGCGTGACGTCGTAGAAGGTCACGCCCTTCTTGACCAGGTGAAGAGGTGGCGGGGAATCTTCCCGCGCTGCTGAACCAGGTGAATCTGAGCCATGAGAGCTGGACGCTCGCTATTGCCATCTAGTGGCCGCTAGCTCGCGTCCCCTTATTAGGTTTACATTGATACAGCTGATGGTTATAATGTTGCACACAGAAAGGTTACATTGTTAACACATGGCAAGGGTACATTGTTAAAGGCACAGCTTTACAGAACACAACATCCCTCCCCCCTAGGATGAGACGAAGTCTCTCAGCCAAGATGGCTTGTTACATGTGCGTTTGGGCCGTGAAGAGGGCTGACCCCCCCGGGGGCGCTACTGCTTCTTTGTTCCCCGGTCCCTTGTCCTGAAATGGGAGAGGGAGACTTGTTAGTGGCTTGCCGCTGTCTGGCGGCCTTAGGGGAAGGGAAAAACTCCATTGTGGGCAGACCGGGGGCAATCGGGGCTAACGAAAAACCCCTCTTCTCGCTTGGACGGGTGGGGGACCACTCCAAAAAACCCCCCCGGTTCTGAAAATCAAAATCTAACATAGTAGGGGCATCCACATTTGTGGGGACATTCGGCGAGATATGTATGGGGTCGGGTTCCTCCCCCCCCCTCAGAAAGATCCCCTAGGATATATACGAGAACATCCTCCTCCCCCCTTGGTGGGGGCCCGCGGTCCCCTTTTCCTCCCCCTTGGGCTGAACGGGTGGGGGAGAACCCTAACGCTGACTTTTTCTCTGTTTGGTCTGTGCCCTGCTCCTCGGAGACCCTGCGTCGGAGCTGGTCCGCGTGCCGCCTCCACAGGAGCCCTGTGCTTGTTTCCACGCGGTACGATACGGGGCCGGTTTGCTCCACAACTACGCCCGGTACCCAGGCTGGGCCCGAGCTGGCGTAATTCCTGCAATGCACGGGGGCGCCTACACTGAAACTCTTTGTGGCCTCCAGCCCGATGTTCCTTCCTTTGTCCTCTACCCTAGTGGGGTCTAGCCTAGTAAGTATGGTGGTCAGTTTCCTACGCATTAAGAGCTCAGCGGGGGAGTATCCTGACGCCAACGGGGTCACCCTGTACCCTAGCAGAAACTGACACACTTGTAGGTTCAGATCCCCTGGGCCCATGCGCCGCAACGCGTCCTTCGTGGTGCGGACGAGGTGCTCTACTTGGCCATTGGTGGCCGGGTGAAACGGGGCGGAGGTGATGTGCCGAACGGCGTTGATCTCCATGAATGCCCTAAACTCGGAGGATGTAAAACAACTAGCGTTGTCGCTAATTAATGTGTCGGGTATGCCGAATGTGGAAAAGAGCCTCCGCAAATGCCTAATGGTCTGGGCCGAGGAGGTGCTCGTGACCGGGATAACCTCCAACCATTTGGAGAAGGCGTCCACTACAAGAAGGAACAGGGTGCCCCTGAACGGGCCCGCGAAATCAACGTGCACCCGGGACCACGGCCCCTTAGCCGCGTCCCATTCCCTGTGGGGAAGGCGGGCCTCCTCTGGTCTGGAGCATTGGCAACTTTCACAAGTGCCGACCATGTGCTCGATGTCGGCGTCTAGCTGGGGCCACCAGAAGTAACTCCGGGCCAGCGCCTTGGATCGCACGATGCCGGGGTGGCTGACGTGCAGCAGTTTGAGCACCCGCGGCCGAAGGGAAATGGGAATCACCACCCGCTGCCCCCACAAGAGGCACCCCCTCTCTAGGGACAGTTCTAGCTTTTTTCTGAAAAATGGGGCGAACTCCTCCGCTGGGGCGGACGCCGGCCACCCTTTCTGCACCCAGGAGCTAACTGCCGCTAACGTCTTGTCCTTCTCTGTCGCTTTGGCAATGTCGGCGGGCATTACGGGGGGCGAATCCAGCACCTCTATCATGAGGACCTGATGGTCCCGCTCCCCCTTGCTCACCTGGCTGGGCGTTAGGGGGAGGGGAGACCTTGATAGAGCGTCCGCATGGCTGATCTCTTTCCCGGGCCGGTAGACCAACGCGTGCTGATACGCGTTGAGAAAAATGGCCCACCTGAGCATCCTCGGGGACAGGATCTGTGGGGTGGGCTTATCTGCGGTAAAGATGCCTAGCAGGGGCTTGTGGTCCGTCACAATGGTGAAGGGGCGGCCATACAGAAAATCGTGAAATTTTTTCGTCCCCGCGACTATTGCTAGTGCCTCCCTGTCTGTCTGTGCGTAGTTTCTCTCCGCTTGGGACAGGGACCTGGAGTAAAATGCTATCGGGGCCTCCCTTCCGTTTTCCAACACGTGGCACAGCACCGCCCCCACCCCCACTGGAGATGCATCACAGGTCAGAACTACTGGGCGTTTGGGGTTGAAGTGGGTCAGTATGGCATCGGACGCTAGGAGGCTTTTTAGCTCGCTAAATGCCCTTTCTTGGTCATCGCCCCACTTCCATGCCTGGTCTTTCTTTAGCAGTTTGTGTAGCGGTTCAGCCACCACTGCCTTTCGGGGGAGGAAGGAGTGGTAAAAGTTGAGCAGCCCTAGGAACGACTGCAACTCGGGCTTGGAGGTGGGGCGGGGGGCTTTCTTAATGGCTGCCACCTTGGACTTGGATGGTTTTATTCCCTCAGGAGTCACACAAAACCCTAGGAACTCAACCTCGGTTGCGAAGAAGACGCATTTGTCCTTTCGCAGCCTCAGCCCCGCCTTTTCGAATATTGTCAGGACCTTCCCCAACCTCTTGGCCAATTCAGCCCGACTCCCCCCATTATTAACACGTCATCAAAATAAGGCAACACCCCCTCCAGTCCCTTCAGGAGGCGTTCCACGAGTGACTGGAAAATTCCTGGCGCCGAATTCACGCCGAATTGGAGGCGCGTCACCTGGAACGCCCCCTTATGGGTGACTATGGTCTGCGCAGCAGCTGCGGCAGGGGACACCGTAAGCTGCTGGTAGGCCTGTGCTAAGTCGAGCTTAGCGAAACACTTCCCCCCGTGTAACCTGGCCAGCAGATGGCTGACTACCGGCACCGGATATGCATTCGGGCAGATCGCCTTGTTGATGGTGCACTTGTAGTCGGCGCATATGCGGACCTCCCCATTGGCTTTTAGTGCGGTTACAATTGGAGTTTCCCACTCCGCAGAATCAACAGGCACAAGGATTCCCTGACCCACCAATTTGTCCAGTTCCGCCTCTATCTTGTCCTTGAGTGCGAACGGCACCCGGTGTGGTTTGAGGCGAATTGGGCGGACCTCCGGGTCCAGGTCGAAAGTCACTGGGGGCCCCTTGAATTTCCCCAGTCCCTTTTTGAAGACTTCGGGGTGCGCCTCACACACCTCCTGGATCGGGTCAGACCCAACGGCGTGCATCCCAACGGTGTGCACCCCCCCAATAAACAAACCCAGGGGCTGGAACCATTGAGTCCCGAGGAGGCTGCAATCTCCCCCTTTGAGCACGACTAGGGGAAGGGACGCGGCGTGTTTCTTGAATTGGACCTGAAATTCTCCAACCCCCAACACTGGAATGCTGTTCCCTTGCACGTCCCGTAGTGTGGACCTCAACGCTTTGAGCTTGGGTCGCTTGTGGGGGGCAATTCCCAAAAACTCCCTCTGGGAAATGATAGAATATGAGGACCCCGAGTCAATTTCCATCCTAATGGGAACCCCTTGGACTAGTACCTCAACAAAGTAGCGGGGGTGTCCTGTAGACACGCTGAACACTGGGGCGTCGTCCTCGCTGCCGTCGGAGATGCGGCCCACGCCGTCCAGCTTCCGCGTGGCCTGGGCGCCGTCCTTGGGTCTCGTTAAGCGGTCTTGTCCCGCGGAGCGGTCTGCGGAGCTCCTCCGGGTCTCACGCTTCTTCCTGCACACCTTGGCGATGTGCCCGCGGCGGCCGCAGTTGTGGCACTCGGCCTTCCGGAACGGGCACTTTACGCGGTCGTGGGCCGCTCCACAGCCATCGCATCGCCGGCTCTCCTTCCGGACCCTCTGGACGTCCTCGTCGTCGCTGCTCTCTGTGGACGACCTCGAAGTTCGCCGGGCCACCTGTACCGGAGCCTCTGCCTTACTCGACTTTGGCCGCAAGTCCTGGAGTTCTTGGACCCCGGCCTTCGTAGCTTCTGCGGCCTGGGCCGCTCTGACGACCTCCTGCAACGTGGGAGGCGGCTCTTGGTTCATTAATGTGCGCTGGGTTTCGGCGTCGTTCAGGCCGCACAGCACACAGTCCCGGAGGGTGATTTCGGCATTCTCCCATTTGCACAGGCCGGCCGCCAGCCGCAGGGCCGCCACGAATGCGGCGACCGTCTCCCCGGGCTCTTGGACTCGCCTCCAGAACGCACTCCGAGCAGGAAACATCGCCGTGGCGGGCCGGACGTGCTCACGCAGCATCTGTATGAGTTCCTTGGCCTTGAATTCGCTCACCCTCCTCGGTGCAATCAGGTCCACCAAGGTTCTTTTGGTTTCTTGTCCGAGCATCCTGGTGAAGATGGCCCTTTTCTCCGCCTCTTCTGTGACTTCGGACTCGATCAGCGCGGCCTGGAAGTCCATCTCGAAGATCTCCCAGTCGCCCGGTTTCCTGATTTCGAAACCGGCGCATGTCTTGGTCCCGTGGGCTGCCATATCCCACCTTCGTCGCCAATTTAGTGTAAGGGACCAAAGACAATGAAACAGCCGAAGGGTTGGCTTAACACAGGTTTATTGCATGATGATCCGGAGGAACATGTGGTAATGGCGGATGAGTAGCTCAATATATACAGCTGGCTATACATTTGAATGTGGCTCGTCGACAGACTATTGGTTGCTGCCTGCGTGACGTCGTAGAAGGTCACGCCTTTCTTGACCAGGTGAAGAGGTGGCGGGGAATCTTCCCGCGCTGCTGAACCAGGTGAATCTGAGCCATGAGAGCTGGACGCTCGCTATTGCCATCTAGTGGCCGCTAGCTCGCGTCCCCTTATTAGGTTTACATTGATACAGCTGATGGTTATAATGTTGCACACAGAAAGGTTACATTGTTAACACATGGCAAGGGTACATTGTTAAAGGCACAGCTTTACAGAACACAACAGGGGCTGAGCTTGGAAAAGGTACTGATTTTGCTACAACAGTCCTGTTGTGTATGAAACTGTATCGCTTTGAGAATGAATGTATTACTGCAATGCCCGAATGTAACCTGACAATGATCACAATGTATCCCCAGAAGTCCCCAGAATCCTCCATTACTATGGGTGTTGGCTATTTTGGCTGGGAATTTGGAAGTGGCTGAGTACCCAGCTTGTAATTTTTGCAAACTCAACCCCCCCCCCCAAAAAAAACCCCAAACCCTTGAACAAATGGCAGATATTTTTAGCTGTAGCACCCACACTTTGGAATTCTTTGCCAACAGAAATTAGAACAGCCCTCTCCTATGGACTTTTAGGAAAATGCCCAAAACATTATTATTTATAGACATTTTTCAAATTAGATCTCCCTATAAGTGTCTTTATGAATTGGTTCCATCTAGGTTTTTATATTGATGTCTGATTATTGTTTTGTTTATATATTATTTATTGTCTTTGTTATACTCACTGTATTGTATCATTTAAGAACATAAGAACATAAGAACAGCCTTGCTGGAACAGGCCACAGGAGCCCATCCAGTCCAGCATTCTGTCTCACACAGAGGCTCACCATTTCCTTCAGGGTATTCCCAAGCAGATGCCTCCACCTGCTTAGGATTCCCTGGAAATGGCATTGAGAGATATCCTGCCTATCTCTCCAACCCGGAGGTTGTCCTTAAGTATCCATAATTATAGCCATTGATACCCTTGTCCTCCATGAACTTGCCTAATCCTTTCTTAAAGCTGTCAAGACTGACAGCTGTCACCACTTCTTCTGGCAGGGAGTTCCATAGACCAGGGATCCTCTGGGTGAGGATCTTTTTGTATGCCACTGAGAATAGTGTTTACACTAAATTGGGCAAGGCATAAATTCAGCAAGCAAGTAAGTAAATTTCAGAATGTTTTTCACACAGTGCCATGAGGCATAACACATACCAGTATTTCAACTAGGTCAGGGGTGGCCAAACTATGGTACATGGGCCAGATCTGGCCCATGGTGCCAAATCATCCAGACCATGTCACCCTCGCCACTCCTGAAAGCAGAAGTAAATGTGCCTGCACATGCACAAATCACTGCCATAAATGCATTTACAGCAGCATTTTGCGCATGCAGGTTTTAATTCCACTTCTGGTGGGAGGAACCACATGACTGGCCTGCTAAACCACATGACGGGCCCACAGCTCAAAATGTTTGGGAACCCCTGAACTAGGTGATATCTCTCCTCCAATGAGGCTATCAATAGAGGTATTTAAGATATTTTTGCAGCATACTGCAAAAGAAGTAAAGTTGTTACCTGATCTATCACAGACATAATGCAACATGATGCACCATCATTATTGGAAGAAAGAATTAAGTCTCTGTTGCCATTTGTTTGGAACGAGTTACTTGCTTTGGCCATTGCAGCTAACCAGCTCAAAGCACCTCTTTGTCCTGGAACTCTGAAGCCACAAAAACACTGCATTTTGTTGCCTCTTTGGAAGAAAGATTATCATATTCGACCATGATGAGTTCTCTTGATGGAATCAGGAAAACTAGTGCTGTGGCCTTCCTAGCAAAGTCTGTAGATAAAAACTATTCATTTCATATGAAAGTGCAGTCTCTTATCTACAGTAGAAAGGGTGGGGAGAGACCAAAGGAGAATGACGGAAGTGAGACCGCAGGAGGCCCTGAAAAACAGATGCTCACCTCATGGAAAATAATAATAATAATTGCATGCCATTGAGTTGATTCTGATTTATACCGATGCTTTCCTTGGTTTTCTAACTACAATACACAGAAGTGTATATGTTTGTTTGTTTGTTTTCACTTGTATGCCGCCCACTCGCAATGCAACTCAGGGTGGCTAATAAAGTATCACAAAGTGTCACAGAATATCACAAAATATCAGATAAACATGAAAAGCACAATGAATCCCGATAAATAAATACAAGCAATAGAACAACAAATAAATCATGTAAACCATATTGTCCTCTGTCGGCACTGCAGCCAGACAATAGTGAGGCCCAGGGGTCAGAGCCTGGAGCTCAATGTCTTCGATGGAGTCCAGGTTCAACGTCCCCTGACGGAGTCCGGGGTCTTCAACAGACTACAGTTTATCTACTCCCCGACCCCAGGAAGGAGGTTCAAGGGCAGTGGCAGGAGGAGGAGGAGGAGATGCAGTGCCAGGCATCTTCAGCTGCCTCGAGACCCAGGCAGCCCTTTACCCTCTCTGGCGTTGGTGTGGCCGGAGGGGGAGGAGACATAGTGCCAAGCGTCTTCATCTGCCTCAGGACCCAGGCAGCCCATTATCCTCTTTTCCTTACCTTTCCTCTCCTCTAGAGGGCACCTGGGAGTGTGCAGTTTACCCAGGGCTGGCCTAATTCCCTCGGGAGTGACACGGAACCCTAGGAACTCAACCTCTGTAGCGAAGAAGATGCATTTGTCTTTCCGCAACCTCAACCCCGCCTTTTCGAATATTGTCAGGACCTTTCCCAACCTTGTTGCTAATTCGGCCCGGCTCCCCCCTGTAATTAATACGTCATCAAAATAGGGCAACACCCCCTCTAACCCCTTCAGGAGGCATTCCACCAGTGACTGGAAAATCCCGGGCGCCGAATTCACGCCGAATTGGAGGCGCGATACCTGGAATGCCCCTTTGTGGGTGACTATGGTCTGCGCAGCAGCTGCGGCGGGGGTCACCGGGAGTTGCTGGTAGGCTTGGGCCAGGTCGAGTTTGGCGAAACACCTCCCCCCGTGTAACCTGGCCAACAAGTGGCTGACTACCGGCACCGGATACGCATTAGGGCGGATCGCCTTATTGATGGTGCACTTGTAATCAGCGCATATGCGGACTTCCCCGTTGGCCTTGAGCGCTGTTACAATTGGAGTTTCCCACTCCGCAGAATCAACAGGAACAAGAATCCCCTGGCCCACCAATTTGTCCAACTCCGCCTCTATTTTGTCCTTTAGTGCGAAAGGCACTCTGCGCGGTTTAAGTCTGATTGGACGCACTCCAGGGTCCAGGTCGAAAGTCACTGGGGGGCCCTTGAATTTTCCGAGCCCCTTTTTAAAAACCTCGGGGTGCGCGTCGCACACGCTCTGTATTGGATCAGTCCCGGCGGCGTGTGCTCCCACGGCGTGCACCCCCCCCAATGAACAAACCCAGGGGCTGGAACCATTGAGTCCCGAGGAGGCTGCATTTACCTCCCTTGAGGACGACTAGGGGAAGCGTTGCGGTGTACTTTTTGAACTGGACCTGGAACTTCCCAACCCCCAACACTGGGATGCGGTTCCCTTGCACGTCCTTCAGTGTGGCCCTCAACGCTTTGAGCTTGGGCCGCACGCGGGGGGCGATTTTCATGAACTCCCCCTGGGAAATAATGGAGTATGAAGAACCCGAGTCCACCTCCATTCTAACAGGGGCCCCTTGTATTACTACCTCAACGAAGTAACGGGGGTGCTCCGTGGAAACGCTGCAAACCGGCGTTCGTCCTCGCTGTCGTCGGAGATGCGCCCTACTCCGTCCCGCGTCCTCGTGGTCCGGGTGCCGTCCTTTGGCCTCGTGGTGCGGTCCTGTCTCGTGGTGCGGTCCTGCCTCGCCGAGCGGTCTGGAGAACTCCTGGTGGCCTCGCGCCGTTTCCGGAAGACCTTGGCGATGTGCCCGCGCCGGCCGCAGTTGTGGCACTCGGCCTTGCGGAATGGACACTTGGTGCGGGCGTGGGCGGCGCCGCAGCCGTCGCAGCGCCGGCCCTCTCTCTGGACCCTCCGGACGTCCTCGTCGTCGCTGCTCTCCGCAGACGAGTTCGAAACCCGCCGGGCCGCGCGCACCGAACCCTCTGCCTTGGCGGGCTTCGGGCGCCAGTCCTGGAGCTCGTGCACCCCGGCCGTCGTGGCCTCAGCGGCCTGTGCCGCGTCGAGGACTTGTTGCCACGTGGGAGGCGGCTCCCTTTTCATCAGCGCGCGCTGAGTCTCTGTGTCCCTCAGACCGCAGAGCAGGCAGTCTCGGAGGGTGACGTCGGGGAGTTCCCACTTGCATGGGCCGGCGGCCAACCGCAGGGCCGCGGCGAACTCATCGACCGATTCCCCGGGTGCCTGGACTCGCCTCCAGAACGCGCTCCGAGCGGGGAACATCGCTATTGCTGGCCGGAGATGGGCACACAGCGCCTCCAGGAGCTCTGTGGCTTTGAGGTCGCTCACCTTCCTCGGCGCGATCAGGTCCACCAAGGTCCTCTTGGTCTCGTGTCCGAGCATGCGGACGAAAATGGCCCTCTTTTTGGCCTCATCTGAGACTTCGAGCTCCACCAGCGCTGCGTTGAAGTCTATCTCAAACAGCTCCAAGTCTCCCGGCTTCCTGATCTCGTAGCCGGCGCATGTCTTGGTCCCGTGGGCAGCCATCATCCCACCTTCGTCGCCAATTTAGTGTATGGGACCAAAGACGACCGGACAACCGAAAGGTTGGTTTAACACAGGTTTATTGCATGAGGTTCCAGTTAAGCATGAGGTAATGGCGGTGATACATCTCAATATATACAGTAGCTCTCTACATTTGAATCTTGTAGCACGGTAGCTGATTGGCTGCTACCGGCGTGGCCTCGCCCAGACACGCCTCCTTTCCTGCTGCTGAATGCAGGTCTTTCTTCAGCTGCTGAATGCGGGGAAGGTTTTCCCGCGGCTGTCCGTGATTGAGCAATGTGAACCATGTGAGAGTGAACGCTCGCAGCTGCCCTCTATAGGCTGTCTGCTCGCGTTCCTTTACAGCTGATATCGTTTGTATCTGGAGTGGTTACAATCTTGCCTTTACAGTGTAATGAACATGCATACATACATAACAAGGGGTTCCCAACTTTTTCAAGCTAGGGACTGGGTGACCCTCTCTCAGTCAACTTCAAGGACTGGATGGCCATTTTGCCCTGCCTGCACGATGGGGGTGGCCATTTTGTCCCAACAGCTCTTGTTTCTCAAATGCCCTTGGAGGGGTGGAGGCCACATGACATGGTGGGCTGGATCCGGCTTACGGGCCTTAGGTTGGAAACCCATGATCTATTGCATTAATTCCAGATATTGGAGCCCAATCTCTCTCTCTTTCGTAGGCCAACAAAACTGTTTATATTTGGGAAAGGATTTCAAAGGGCCCATGTTTCCTCCACCACCACCACCTCTGATTGGAAAGGGTCTTTAATGTTGCGAATGTCTTCCCTGTTGTACTTAGAGATAGAAGGGAAGGAACTTGGGAATTTGTGTAAAACCATTGCTCTGTTTTGGAGCTATAGATCTTTTCCTCCCTACCCAAGCTTCCCAGTTTATCCCAGTCAAATCCAATGTGGTGAAATATATTGTGTGTGAAACACAGGATACCTTTTAGGCGGTGGCTCAAGTGGTTAAGATGCTGAACTCGATGACCGGAAGGTCGGAGTTTAATTCTCGGGTACTGCATGACAGAGTGACCTCCCGTCTCCTGCCAACTTAGCAGTTCAAAAGCAAGAAATTGCAAGTAGACAAATAAGGACAACTTTGGTGGGAAGGTAATCAGCTTTCCGTGCACTCCTGTCTTGAGGCATACCTGCCACATGTCCACGGAAACATCTGCAGAGACAGACAGCGCTGGCTCTTTGGCTATAAACAGAGATGAGCACTGAGCCCTAGAGTTGGATACAACTGGTTTTCGAACAAGGGCGACCTTTACCTTTACACGTGACCAGGGGTTCCCAACCTTTCTGCACCATGGGCCGGACCACCACCCCTGGACAGCTGAGTGGGCCGGTCATGTAGTTCCTTCCACCATAAACACTGCTGTAAACTCCATCTGTGGCTGTCATAAGTGCGTTTATGACAGCCGCGGGTGCATTTACAGCAGCGTTTACAGCAGGCACGGGCACGTTTATGGCAGGCACGGGGATGTTTATGCATGTGCGGGCACATTTTACATATGTTGTAAATGCATCCACTTCTGCTTTTGGTAGCGGTGAGGGTGGCAGCGGGTGACATGAAATGGTACCACAGGTCAAGGCCGGCCCACGGGCTGTAGATTGGCCACTCCTATCCTAGACTGAGATGTTGCCTTCAAAAGGTAGCCATTGTCCCACATTGTGATGCATTGGGTGAAAATAGCAGGCTGTCAGTAGAGGGGAAGGGGCAGGGGACTGCCATCTTTAAGCAGCCAAGGCAGCTTGGGATTCTTGGCTCCCGGCTGGTCATCTTTTCTCCCCTCAGCCCCAATTAAAGAACCAAAGGAACGAAGCCCAGTGAACAGAATGGTGTTTCCTGCCTGAGAAGATTAGCTTTCCAAATTACATATGAACATTTCAAGGGGTGGGGTGAGGGGTGGAAGCCAAGAGAGGAAAGGAAAGTAGCCTCCCTGGCAATAAATAGCAAGTTCATTTAATAAAGAGGAAGAGAGGGGTGGGTGGTTTCTGAAAGAAAATGGGGTGGGTGTGGAATTAGCCTTGTCAAACAAGGGGCTTCGCTGTCCCAGGACTACATCTTTATTGCTGCAATTTTTCATGCTTACTTAGCTCTGAATGCAGCAGGAGACAACAGCTTATTATGGTGGTGGTGGTGGTGGGGTTGCAAAAAAGGAAAGGATGGGGTGGAAATTCAAGAGATGGTGGGTGGAGGGGGGTTGTCCTGGCTTGCTCCCTAAGGTATGTGTGTGTGTTTGCAGTATTATGCACGGCAGTAGATTGTAAAAGTGAAAAGATGGCTGAGAAAGGGAATGCCTTTCTCAACCCTAGTGCTGCTGTGAACAGAATTTTAAAGCATCAGTTTGAAGAAACAATGCCTTGTGAAAGGTGGGAAGGAAGCAACTTCCTTGCTGTTATACGTTCTAAAGAAGGTGATTTAACTACTGGCTTTTGATTTTTCCCCAAAGTGGTGATCTAGGTAGTCTATTTCATCATGTGCCACAACACAATGCAACAGCAGCAGCAGCAGCAGCAGCAACCACCACCAAAATCATCATCATAATTTCAGCCTCTCTAAAAACCACAGGGATTTAAATTCAAGATCTTTGAAAGCTTGAGAGTACCAGGCTAGGACTTTGGGAAATTTTGGTTTCTAATCCTCAGCTGGCCATGAATTTCATTTGGTAGTCTCAGTCTTGGCACAATCTCTCAGCATGACCTACCACATACAGTAAGGTTATTGGGAGAATAAAGTGGTGAGGAGAAGATCGTGTGTTGCATCTTGCTGAAATAAAGGCAAAGTATAAGTCTGGCCAGGTTATCATGCTATGGTAATAGAGTAGACGCTACTGCCAGCGACTCAACACCGAGTGTCAGGCGGTGGTTAACTAACCTGAGGACTAACGGGTGCCGAAGTCCACCGGGAAGGGTGATGGAAGGGTGATGGTCCTTAAGTGGATTAAATCCCACTTGAATGTGTCTTTTATGTATTTACTGTCTGCTATGTAAACCGCCCTGAGTTGGGTTGTACCTGAGTGGGCGGTATATAAGCGTGAAAAATAAAATAAAATAAATAAATAAATAAATAAATAAATAAATCCATCTTGATGGAGGGCAGCAGCTTCATCCATCCTGGCCTGGGGCTGAGGAGGACTTTGCGTGCCAAAAGGGCTCATGGCCAGAAAGTGACTGGCAGAACTGGATCAGTGGTACTATGGTATCACACTGCGATGCGAAAGGCAGATGATAGGCTACTGCATTATATTCTCAGGAGAGTCTTCATGACTGACTACAATGATGATCGCCTATACTTGGATTCGGATACGGAAGAAGAAGAAATAAATCTAAAACTAGTAGGTCCACTGTTGGAAAGACAGTTGGGTTTACCTTCTAATACTAAGGAAGAGATTCCAGTTCATGCAATCTGGAAGAAGAGGGAAGTCTGGAGTCAAGATGGGAGCTCAGAGTCGTCTGACTACAGCTATGGAGCCTTCATTCTCACTGGAAATTAAAAGCAGAAACTATGGAGCTGTGACAAAAATCTGCATTACGTTACGGCAACACTTGGCACTTTAAAAACAAAGATTTTCAAGAATCATTTTGAACTACTGCCAATGATGGTGATCAAAGTGATATCAGAAGAAGAAAAATTATTCTGGAGCATATAGAGAAAAGGCATGTGGGGGTGGGAATCCATAGGGGGAGCCTAGTGCCTGCACACTCATGCACAGATACACACTTCTTTGATGTCAGCTCTGGAGATAGCATGGGAGCGGATGCACATTTTTGTTGTTGTTGTTGTCTTTACTGAAGGGAAGATAATCTTATGGCCAGAGGAGACAGCCAACAGTCTAAGAGAGCACCCCGAGCAACAGAATTCCATCCAGGTAATTCAAAAGACTTGTCTCCATATTTTCCATGCAGTACAGAAAGAAAATGCTCACCTTCACCACCAAAACCCTGGAAACCAGAAAAGACAAAATAGGGAGAGCAAAAATAAGGAGAGTAGAGAAAACTAAGTCCAGAGACAGGTCCTAATGTGGTTCAAAATAAGAAAAACTCAAATATTTTCCTCAAGTGTAAGATGCCACAATCTTTGTTTCCCTCACAGAGTAAAGTTGTGCATTTTCACAAGTAGTTTTTGTGAATTTCTGAAAAATGTGGTAACTGTTGACTACTTGTGCAAACTACTAAAAGAAGTAGCATTGGATGGGTTGCATTTATCTTTGTGATCAATCAACTGTCTCTGTTATGCTTGCTCTGTATGTATCTGTGTAAGCACATGCCCACGCACTTGCTTCACAAAGGGAAAATATACCAGTTTTGTTCAAAAACAGGCTCTTCAAGTATATCATATTTTCTGCAAATTGTTAGAATTTGTCGTGACAATTGAGTCCCCCATTTATAGTTTGTGAATTTCCTGATGATGTTGTTCCTTGTACTAACTTTGGCTTCGGTATTCAGACAATACTACTTAAAAGAGAGTGTCCTGTCAAGTGTCACGCTGAGGTATTTTGGTGCTGAACAATGATGTCATTGATTCCCTTGCCATGTAACATTCAACTTAACCCTTGCCTATCGGTTTAGAAGGTGGAAAGCACATACTTGAATCTTGCTTGGATTAGACTTCGAATGGTTGATGTTGTAATACTGTCCTAATTCTTCAAGTGCTCCAGTAAATTTTCCAGCTACTTCATCAAAGCTTGATCCTTGTATAGCCGTTGCTTTGCTGTCTGCATAGAAGAACAATTTTCTATTGTCAGAAACTGGTTGATCATTTGTGTATGTTACACAGAGTTGGAGACAATACACTTCCTGGGGCAGTTCATTCTTCTGCAACCTCGATCTGCTGTTATTTCCATTTAGTGTCACAAAGAACCTCAAATTCTGAAGAAAGCTGCCAATAGCTCTAGTAAGCTTGTTATCTCTGATAAGATCATTTATTTTACGAAGCAGAATCCTATGATTGACAGTATCATATGCTACAGTTAGGTCAATGAAATCCACTCCCGTAATTAGCTTTGTTTCAAAGCTATTCTCAATGTGTTGCATAAGGTTAAGTCAGGGATTCTCAACCTGCGGCCCATGAGCCAGATGCGACCATGACACCATTTCATGTGCCCCCCCCAGCCTCCACCACACCAGGAAGTGCCATGCGGTTGAGGAAGGGCAAAATGGCCACCCGGCCTCTGAACTGTCTGAGGGAGTGTGACCCAGCCCCTGGCTTAAAAATGTTGAGAACTCATGGGTTAAGTCTTTGACCACAACATGACCTGCCCGGCCTGAAGCCTGCTTGCTCTTTCATGACCTTCAGAAATACGATTGTGAATCATCCGTTGCAATGCCATATAAAGGAGTGACACACACTGATCAGCGGCTTAGCCACTGCAACCCACACTCCATCAGTTACTCCTGGACAAATGATTATCTTGAGGGTGGGAGAACAACTTGAATGAAAATAAATCTAGAAGTTGAAATTCACTTGGAAATGTTTAATAATTTAATTTTGCTTTTTAATATACAAAGGATATTCCCAAACATCATCGAATCATTGCTTCAATAAGCATACACATCTTGTGGTTGTTCCCATAGTTCAGGTGAGAAACTACTATTTTTTTTGGAGAAATATTACAAAAGAACAACGAGACTCGTTAGCGGCATGTCGGAAGGCTTGGTCTGATTTAGAAGAGGAACTTGGGAGGGCAAACTGTAAATCAGAACCCCATTTTGTTTCAGAAGGAGCAGGGGATCGCTCGAAATCAAAACCTGGAAGGGGAGAAGAATACCTTAACAAAAAGTGGCTGGGCGACTCAACAGAAATTTGCCTCATTTGTCTAGGAATAATGGAAGACTCGAAAACCAAAGGATGGGGGGATACTGGGGTGAACTCAAAACCCCGCTCCTCGCTTGGATGAGTGAGGGAACACTCTGAAAACTCCTCCCGGTCCTGCAACTCAAAAACTACATTTTTGGGGTCTGAGCTCTCGCGGACCTCAGAGCCCTCCTGCCATGGGTGAAAGAGATGGGGAGTCGGGACCCCTTGACTGGTGTGGAAGGAATTGATATAAGGATCCCTTTGTGGGCTGTTCGCCGTATCTCCCCCTTGGGATAAACGGGTATGGGAGAACCCTAACGTTGACTCACCCATACCTTCATCTCCCTGTGCATCTGTGACCCAACGCCTGAGTTGGTCGGTGTGCCGCCTCCACAGTAAACCTGTACTTGTCTCTACCTGGTAGGACACTGGTCTGGTCTGTTCAATCACAACCCGTGGGACCCACGTTGGGCCGGCGGCCGCATTGTTTCTGCAACACCCTGGGTCCCCTACCTCAAATACCTTGGTGTGCGCAATTTCTATATTCCTCCCCCTATCCTCCACCCTGGTCGGATCCAACTGATCAAAAAGGGAAACTGGTCTCCTATGCATGAGGAGCTCTGCAGGCGAGAGCCTGTATGCCAGGGGAGTTACTCTGTAGTAGATGAGAAATTGGCACAATTGCAAATTTAAATCCCCGGGGCCCATTCGCCGAAATGCCGCCTTAGTTGTTTGTGCTTGGCACTCAACCTGGCCATTCGTTGAGGGGGGGGGGAAAGGGGCTGAAGTAATGTGCCAAATCACATTCCTCTCTAGGAATGCCTAGAATTCGGCGGAAGTGAAAGTACTGGTGTTGTCGGAGACTAGCCCAGAACAACTAAACAGCTTCCGCAAGTGTTTAATGGTTGCGGCAGAGGAGGTATTGGACATTGGGATGACCTCCAACCATTTTGAAAAAGTCAACCACGAGGAGGAACATGGAGCCTCGAAATATACCAGCAAAGTCGATGTGTAACCGAGACCATGGACCATGGGCTGTGTCCCATTCTCTGTGAGGAAGTCAGGACTCCTCGGGTCGAGAACTCTGGCAACTTTTGCAAGTGCCCATCATGTGTTCAATGTCAGCGTCTATCTGGGGCCACCAGAAATAGCTCCTGGCCAAAGCCTTTGAGCACACGATCCCCGGGTGGCTGATGTGCAGCAATTTGAGCACTTTTGCACGCAGTGCCTCGGGAATAACTACCCATTGGCCCCAGAAGAGGCAACCCCTCTCTATCAAAAGTTCAACCCTTTTCCAGAAAAATGCTTTGAACTCCTTGGCTGGCAGAGTCGTGGGCCAGCCCTTCTTTACCCATGAGATTACTAGGGACAGAACTTTGTCCTTCACCGTAGCCTTGGCGAGATCTGTGGGTACTATGTGTGGTGAATCGAGGGACTCAATCAGCAGCACCTGGTGATCTTGTTCCACCTCGCATTCGGGTTCCCCTAGCTCTGGGAGTGCATCAGCGTGGCTGATCTCTTTGCCCTGGTGGTGAACCAGTGTGTACTGGTAAGCATTTAGAAATATGGCCCACCGAAGCATCCTTGGGGACAGAATCTGGGGTGTGGGCTTGCTTGTGGTGAAGATGCCCAGCAGAGGCTTATGGTTGGTCACAATGGTGAACTCCCGACCGTAAAGGAAGTCGTGGAATTTCTTGGTTCCAGCGACTATCGCAAGAGCCTCCCTATCTATTTGCGCGTAGTTGCGCTCTGCCTTAGAAAGTGACCTGGAGTAAAAGGCAACCGGGGCTTCCCGCCCGTTTTCTAACACAGCACTGCCCCCACCCCCACTGGTGAAGCATCACAAACTAGCACCATGGGCTTCCTGGGGTCGAAATGAGTCAAGATTGCCTCTGAGGAGAGGAGCTGTTTCAACTCTTTGAAAGCCTTTTCCTGGCTGTCCCTGCACCGCCAAACCGCGTCTTTCTTTAAAAGACGATGCAGAGGCTCCACTACGTAAGCTTTCCTTGGCAAGAAGGAATGATAGAAATTTAGGAGCCCTAAGAAGGACTGCAATTCTGGTTTTGCGGTGGGGCGAGGGGCATTTCGAACAGTCGCAACCTTTGAGTCAGAGGGCTTAACACCATCGGGGGTTATCTTAAACCCTAAGAATTCTACCTTCCTCGCTAAGAACACACATTTATTACGTCTCAATCTTAACCCCGCTTTCTCGAATACTGTTAGAACTTTATCCAGTCTTTTGGCAAGTTCCGACTCACTCCCCGCAGTAATCAAAACATCGTCAAAATAGGGGAGAACCCCAGGGAGACCCTTGAGGAGGCGTTCCACTAAAGATTGAAAAATCCCGGGGGCTGAATTTATGCTGAAATGTAGGCGTGTTACCTTAAAGGCACCTTTGTGCGTTACGATTGTCTGCGCAGCTGCAGCAGCAGGTGTGACTGTAAGCTGCTGATAGGCCTGCGCCAGATATAACTTAGCAAAACATTTACCCCCATGTAAAATGGCTAGTAAATGGCTAACTACCGGCACCGGGTATGCATTAGGGCGAATAGCCTTGTTAATTGTACATTTATAATCCGCACAAATTCTAACCTCCCCATTAGATTTCATGGCAGTCACAATTGGAGTTTCCCACTCCGCAGAGTCCACTGGGACTAAAATCCCCTGACCCACCAGTTTGTCCAGTTCCGCCTCAATCTTGTCTTTGAGGGCGAAGGGCACTCATCGTGGCTTGAGCCGGATGGGTCGGATTGCTGGATCCAGGTCGAACGAGACTGGGGGGGGCCCTATACTTTCCGAGCCCCTTCTCAAAAACTGCTGGGTGCGCGTCACACACGTCTCGCACTGGAGCAGTCTCTATGGCGTTTATGCCGGACAGTTCAATACCCAAAGGAGCGAACCACTGGCTCCCGAGGAGGCAGCTGGAACCCCGTTTCAGTACCACTAGGGGCAGCTTCTCCGTGAAACTTTTGAACTTAACTTTGAACTCTCCCACCCCCAAAACAGGAATCATGTTGCCCTGAATGTCCCGCAAGGTAGTCTTTAGGGCCTTAAGTTTTGGGCGTGCATTTGGGGGAATGCGCAGAAATTCCTTCTCGGACACAATGGAGTAGGACGAACCCGAGTCCACCTCCATCCTAACTGGGACCCCCTGTAACAGTACCTCAACAAAGAAGCGTTGGTGTGCATTGGACACATGGCTCACAGTTGGCTCATCCACGGAAATCTTCCCGATGCCGTCTCCTTTCCACCGAGGGCTCTCAGCTGGCTCCTGGTTCTCTCTCTGCCATCACCTGCAAACCTTGGCGATGTGGCCTCGGCGTCCGCAGCTGTGGCACTCGGCCTTCCGGAAAGGGCACTTTTTCTGTCGCATCAGCGGTGGACCTTGTCACTGGTGTGTTTCCGGGATGCCTTCCTCTGGACCTTCTGGATGTCGTCGTCGCTGGAACTGGACCCCGATGATGCAGAGGCCTCCAGAGAGGAAGATGCGCTGGAAGAGTGGTGGGGCGAGCGTTGGGCAGCCTGCACCCCAGATGCGGCAGGCTTCTCCCTGAAAGCTCGCACCCTGGACCTCACTACTTCGGCTGCCTGAGCCTCCCGCAAAATGGAGTGGAAGGAGAGGTGCTCCCGGGCCATCAGTCTCCTCTGGACTTCCTTGTCCTGCAGTCCACACAGCAGGCGATCCCTCAGGGCTTCCTCCAGGGCAGGGGGCAGCGGCTAGCCTGAGGGTGGCGGTGTAATCCGCCACGGACTCACCCGGGTACTGCTCTCGCCTGTGGAACGTGACTCTGGCCAGGAAAATGGACACTTTCGGTTGAAAGTGGTTCTGCAGCACCTCCAGTATCTCCGCGAGTGGGACCATCTTGATGTTCTGGGGCATCATCATGTTCATCACCAGCTCTAGTGTGGGAAGGCCAATCTGGGCGAGGAGGCAGGAGCGCATTTGTTCCTCGTCTTCGATGCACTCAGCAGCCATTGCGTGCTCGAACTGGCACTCGTACAGGGCCCATTTCTCCGGCTTCTTGATGTCGAACAGAGGTAGCTTGATGCTGTGGGAATCCATTATCCCATCCTCGTCGCCAATTTGATGTTCCAAGATTGATACACAGTAGGCAGCATTCAGGGGGCCAACACATCTTTATTGCAAGGTATGCAATCTGAACATGAGGCAATGGCAGAGGCGCAGCTCCTTTTATACACTGAGGGACAATACATTTGGGTTTCCCGCCAGAGGTGTTCATTGGTCCTTTGCTCGTTCATGAGGGGGAAGCAAGGGTGCTTATTGGCTATTGCTGATTCATGAGGGGGAAGCAAGGGTATTCATTGGCTGTTGTTAGTTCATGAGAGGGAAGCAAAAGATGTTCATTGGTTGCAGCTGAATCGCTTCCTAACAACTATGTTATATTCTTAAAGATACAGAGTTCCATACATAACAATAACATACAAGCAATCAAAGCCTGGAGCCTGGATTTCCCATTTTTCAAATTCATTCCATTCTAAATATCTGCCATTTTCGTGATTGTTGTGTGTTCAAAAACCAAAATTAAACAAAAAGCTCATTCATTTAGGCTTCAAATACAGTGTAATGAATGCTGATAAAGGAGAGTAACAATCTCTCTTTAACCCTTCCTGAAACGTTGTGGTGTCTAATTAACATTGTATGTTGGGACAATGTGTTGCCTTCCTTCTCCATTAGGTCATACTGCTTATGTGTCAGATCCAATTAGACAGATAATAACTTAGAAAGTCTGTTACTACTGCTGCTGCTACCAGCCTCCTCTTCCTTCCTACTATTCCTACTTTTGAATTGCAATTCCCAGAATAATTGGGTCAGAATTACAACCCAGTGGCCCTGTTGGTTGAAGGATTCTGGGAAATATTGTCCCTAAAAGTACCTTTTCCAGCCTCTGAGTTGGAGTGGACTGAGCATGTTCTTCCATGTAGTGCCCACAAGTCTTCAAATGTGCTTCTTTGCCCAACTCCTAAAGGTCAATGAATTTAATACACTGTAATAGCTTATAATTGTCTTCATATGATTACAAACCCAAATTAAGATTAAGAATTAATACAACAACTAGCTCTACAGCAATAAACAACCAGGAAACATTAAAAATACTATTCTCTTGTTGCAGAAGATCCCTTTAACCAATACTGCTATAAACAATCAAACAACAAAAGTAAAAGCTGAGTGAAGCAAAAGAAATAAATTAAGGGGATCTGACTGGCTTCTCTCACAATGTCAGAGCCATCACTAAATAGGCCCTGCTGCACCTAATAACTACACCAGGGGTTCTCAACCTATGGCCCGGAATCTGGATGCAACCCACACCATTTCATGTGGGGGGCCCAACCGCCTCCACCACACCCGAAGTGCCATGTGTGACAGGCAGGGTAAAATGGCTGTCCGGACCCCGAAGCTGTCTAAGAGAGTGTGACCCGGCCCTCAGCTTGAAAAGATTGAGAACCCCTGAACAACGCAATGAGCTTCATACAGCAACAGTATCTGGATAAAAGCTGTAGATGCAGAGCAAGTGTGGAATTCCTATGGACGAAAATAATCCTTCAGATAACCAAGCGTCATACGGCAGTTGCCCAATCTAGCTCATGCAAGACTGAAGCAGTAATAATAATTTCATGTCTTAACTGCTCAGCCACCACTGCAGCCCTTTACTGAAACAGTAATACATTTTGATTGCAAAACTGTCATCAACAGCTTGGCAGTGTTAGCGGAAGTACCAGCTGGCATTTCCGGACACTCTGAATGGAACAGAGTAATATTCTGGGATTGTTGAGGCTTTAGGAAGAAGGAGGTGGCATATAAAATGAAAATGGAATTGTGCCAATTGAGATGTACATATGCGAATTTAGAAATAACTATCCTGAATCAAGCAGAAACACAACACTTTTCATCACAGCAGAGGTAACTATAGCCAGGTGTATCTGCTATGTGGGTTACCTTAGGGAGTTATTTAAAGATCAAATGCCAATGGTCAATTAGTTAATTAGTTTTTCAATTTAATTGTTTTCAGTAATTTATACAGTGGAACCTCGGTTAACAAACAGCTCGGTTAACATAAAAATCACATAACAAAAGGAAATCCATAGAAAATAGTGGCTTGGTTTACAGAATTTATTTTGGAATGGATTAATTGGTTTTCAATGCATTCCTATGGGAAACCGCATTTCAGTTAACATATTTTGGTTTTTAATGCATTCCTATGTGAAACTGTGTTTCGGTTAACATATTTTGGTTTTCAATACATTCCGATAGAAAATTCGGGATAAGTAATTTTTGCTTTAAGAAACATCGTGGGGAATGCATTAATTATGTTAACCGATGTTTTAATGTACACTACAGTACTTCAAATTTTGGCCAGACCTTTGCTGACTAAACAATAGCCATTAAGGAAATTTAACATGTTGCTGTGGTGGAAAATTGGGTCTGTGTCTTATATTGTATACATTTATTTATTTATTTTCTATTTGGTTAATGGGAACATCACCCAGATGGGCAGTATAGAAATGCATTAAATGAATGAATGAATGAATGAATCTGCTGTCAGAGATATTGTTTTATTTTGGCCGATGGTAGGGAGGACCGTACTGTATTTGTAAAGTGGAAAATTAGCCCTTTTCTAGTTAATCATTTTGCAGCAAAACTGGTAGCTAGTTTTGAAATGCTTCCTTGGGGGTCATATATATTATCCAGACAAATAAAGAAGGAATTTTGAGCTTGATTTAGGCCACAGTTACACTTTACATTTCCAGGCAAGAGACCACAGATATTAACTCGAGTGGCGTTTGTGTGATTCTAGGCCACCAACAAGGCTCTATAAAACCCTGCTGTGACATTCTCTTGTTAGCATTAATCCTTCCCAAGTAACATCATGTTGATAATTAAGTTCTACTTTTTTGAGGGTCAAAGAAAGTTATGCCTCCACCACCACAACTAGATAATCTTATAAGCAAATATTGTAAAACTGACTTTTGCCCTGGCCAAAGGGGAGACTAACCTAATTTGTGAAGACATGTAACAGTTTGAGCCTTGCTCTTCTGCATGCATACATCCTTTCCCTGTAGAGACATAGTGCAACATATCTCTATCAGATGTTAACTCAGTTGGGGCCAGAGATAGTGAGCCAGTAAATTTTGGGGGAAACACCGGCTCTCTTTGTGCATTAAGTCTGTGAATGATTTGATTGGTACATCAAGGTGGTCCAGGAACGGTGGAGGGAATGGCAATAAAGCAACTTCACAGTTTCATGTAAAGTAGTTTGTCCATTAACTTTGTTTGTGCCCATAATTGTGGAGCCTACTTCACCACAAATCAAAACTGAAGCAGAAAAAAGAGAATAAACACTCCAAAACAGAAGAGGACATAGTAAAGCAATGCGATGGGAATAGGTGTGAATGGGGATTTTCCTTCCAGTGGAAATAGCTGGTGTGCAGTTGGGAAGATCTGTTCTTTGCAACAGTTGAGCAAATGGTTAAAAGCTCCCCATGTTTCCCATTTACCTTACTTACCTCTTCAAGTGAATTTTAGATCGCATGACTAATATTACATTTATTTTGGCCCAGGCATATTAAACTTAAATCAAAACAGAGGATTTATTCTCATTCTTCTTCTTCCATGTCTAGGCCAGACTTGAAACTGCCAAAATGAAGCCACCTTTTGGTGAGTCCATTCTGCAGTTCCTTTGACCTGACCTAGTGTGAGAAAGATTAGCTGGCAACACAAGGTTAGCGTTAACCAGGGTACGCCCGAGTGTGGTTCAAAAATAACACAATCTTAGAGGAGGCTCTTTTGGTGTACCCGTACCATGAAGACCGTCCTGATAATATAATGCAGTGGCCCTTCATCTGCCTTCTGCATCGCAGCATGACCCCGTATCACTGATCCAATCACTTTCTGGCCCTGACCTTTTTGGCATACAAAGTCCTCCTTAGCCCCAGGCCAGTATTGATGAAACTGCTGCCCTCCATCAAGATGGATTCAAGTGGAGTTTAATCCACTTGAGACCATCACCCTTCCCTGGACTTCGGCACCCAGGGCCATTAACCCTCAAGTTTGTCAAGTTAGTTAACCTTTGCCTGACACTCAGCGTAGACACGCTGGCAGTATGGTCTACTCTATTACCATAGCAAGATAACCTGGCCATACGCAAATTTATTCTCATATTTATCGACTGATTCACTTATTTAATTTGCATTCCACCTTTCTTCCAAGGAGGTCAAAGTAGTGCAGATGGTCAGCTCTTTGCCAGCAGCTCTCCTGAGACCATACTATTCCACATCCTTTCTAACTGAAGACAGCAATAAATGACTCTTTGATTTTCTGTACATTTGACCACTGGGTTATATGTCCTATGTCAAATGCTAATATGATTACTGTATGTACATTTGCCCCTTACTTAGATTAGCCTTAGGGACTGCGGTGGCTCAAGTGGTTAAGATGCTGAACTCACTGACTGGAAAGTCGGAGGTCAATTCCCAGGTACTGCAGAACAGAGTGAGCTCCCGTCATCTGTCCCAACTCCTACCAACCTAGCAGTTTGAAAGCAAGAAATTGCAAATAGATAAATAAGGACCACTACTGTGGGAAAGTAAACAGCGTTCCATGCATTCTGGTGTTGAGGCATGTCAGCCACATGTCCACGGAAATGTCTGCAGACACAGACCGCGCTAGTTCTTTTTGCTGGAGAAACTCCACTCAGGGGACGCCCGAATGAGGCTCCTTTCATGTCCCCAAGATCTTTTCCCACCCAAGTGGTCCTTATTTATCTACTTGCAATTTCTTGCTTTTGAACTGCTAGGTTGGCAGGAGCTGGGACAGAGATGGGCACTTTGCTGTAGGCAGATTGAATGCACATGGAGCCGGCAGGCGGGCCAAACACTTCTTTATTTCAGCATGGTCAATCTGTACATGGGCACATGTAGGAGACGCAGCTCCTTATATACTGTACAGTATTTGAATTCCCTGCCATTGATACTCATTGGCTGTGGTGGCAGTGACATCATTGGGGGCGTACTGAGTAGCTACTAAGGTACACCTGAAACAGGGCGGTTTCCCGTGCTAGCTGCTGATTAGTTAATTGGAGTTGCATGGGCTGAGCTTCCTCAGCTGCGCTACTGTGGCAGCTGAGTTGCGTGTGGAATCGGGAGAGTTACTTGCATAGTGTTGTGTATGTAACAGTATTACTTTAAGAATGTATGAATGTAACCTGACAATGATTACAATGTAACCCAGCAGTTTAAGGAATGCGAGTAAGCTGCCCATAGAGGGCAGCTGCGAGCGTTCAGCTCACATGGTTCACATTCCCCCAATCACCGGCAGCCGCGGGAACCTTTCCCGCGCTAGGATCACCTGGAGAAGATGGGCGTGACTCAGAATGACATCATGCCGGTAGCAGCCAATGAGCTACCGTGCAACGATATTCAAATGTATTTACTGTAGTATAAAATGAGCTGTACCTCCGCCATTGCCACATATTCATCCTGACCATCATGAAATAAACCTGTGTTTTAGCCCCCACTGCGGCTCCTTCTTTGTCTTCCGTGCAAGACACTAAATTGGCGACGAGGATGGGATACATGGCGTATTCCAAAGTCAAGCCTCATCAATTTGATATCAGCGATCCAGAACAATGGGAGCTGTATGAGTGCCAGTTTCGGCACGCGATGGATGCTGCAGGCATCGACGACGACACAAAGATGCGCTCGCACTTCCTTGCTCAGGTGGGGCCGGCCACGCTGCGTATCCTGATGAACCTGGTGGCTCCCCGGAAGGTAGACGTGGTTCCCATCGACCGCATCCTGTCACTACTGGGCAAACACTTCCAGCCTCCCGTCTCGATTTTCCCGGCCAGGGTCACATTCCACAGGCGGGACCAGCGCCCGGGGGAGTCCGCGTCCGCCTATGCGGCAGCCCTCATACTCGCGGCAGTCAACTGCCAATGGGAGGACATGGACACGGCCCTCTGAGACCGCATGCTGTGTGGCCTGAGGGACGAGGAGGTCCAGAGGAAGTTGATGACCCGCGACCATCGCCTCACGTTCAACGAGGTACTGCGGGAAGCCCAAGCAGCCGAGGTGGCCAGGAGCGGGGTCAGAGTGTTCAAGTCCCGAGGGGCCGCACCCGAGAGGGCCAAGTCACCCGTGCAAGCGGCCCGGCGGACGTCGGCGAAGACGGCCTGGCGGGCACCCCGGTCGCCCGCAGGCACGCCAGTGACCTTCGAGGAGTCGTCCACGACGGCGGACTCCTGCTCCAGCGAGGACGACGACGTACAGAGGGTAAAGAAATGCGGGGAGAAGCACCAGACCAGCGAGCGACAAGGCCACTGTTGCGACGGCTGTGGGGCATCTCACGACCAGACGAGATGCCCATTCCGGAAGGCCGAGTGCCACAACTGCGGTCGGAAGGGCCACATCGCCAGAGTCTGCAAACGCGGGCGAACCGAGGACAAGGGCGCATCAAAACACCCTCGAGCACACCAGCGGAAGGCGGCCAGCATCGGAAAGGTCTCAGCCAACGATGGTGCGGAAGGCGTGAACCGCGTGGGCCTGGAGCACCGGCGCTTCTTTGTAGACGTACTGTTACAAGGGGTTCCAGTGAGGATGGAAATAGACTCAGGGTCGTCCTACTCCATCCTGTCCCAAAAGGAGTTCATGTGCATTCCCCCAAATGCGCGGCCCAAGCTGCGGGCCATGAAGTCACACTTACGGGACGTGCAGGGCTATGGGATCCCAGTGTTGGGGGTGGGGAACTTCACAGTAAAGTTCAAAAATTACACAGAGAAACTGCCTTTAGTGGTTCTCAAAGGGGGAAGATGTTGTCTTTTGGGGACCCAGTGGTTTGCTCCCCTGGGAATTGAACTGTCCGGCATTAACGCCATAGAGACTGACCCAATGCGGGACGTGTGCGATGCGCACCCGGACGTTTTCAAGAAGGGGCTCGGGATGTACAAGGGGCCCCCAGTTTCTTTTGAGTTGGACCCAGAAATCCGGCCCATACGTCTCAAGCCAAGAAGAGTGCCCTTCGCCCTCAAAGACAAGATTGAGGCGGAACTGGACAAATTGGTGGGGCAGGGGATTTTGGTTCCAGTTGATTCAGCGGAGTGGGAGACTCCAATTGTTACAGCCTTAAAATCAAACGGGGAGGTCAGGATTTGCGCTGACTACAAATGTACAATTAACAAGGCCATTCGGCCAAATGCATATCCGGTGCCAGTGGTTAGCCACTTACTGGCCACGTTGCATGGGGGGAGGTGTTTCGCCAAGCTAGACCTGGCGCAGGTGTATCAGCAGCTCACAGTAACCCCAGCTACTGCCGCCGCACAAACCATCGTTACGCACAAGGGGGCATTTAAGGTAACGCGCCTACAGTTCGGCGTGAATTCGGCCCCCGGGATCTTCCAGTCCCTTGTAGAACGCCTCTTAAAGGGGCTTCCTGGTGTGCTCCCATATTTTGACGACGTCTTGATAACGGCGGGGAGCGAATCAGAGCTAGCGAGGAGACTAGACAGGGTCCTTTCAGTATTCGAGAAAGCGAGACTTCGACTAAGAAGGGACAAATGTGTATTTTTTGCGAGGGAGGTTGAGTTTCTTGGGTTCAAGGTAACCCCGGAGGGCATCAAGCCTTCCGAGTCCAAGGTTGCGGCTGTGCAAAACGCCCCTCGCCCCACCGCGAAACCGCAGCTGCAGTCATTCCTAGGGCTCCTAAATTTTTACCACTCCTTCTTGCCGAGGAAGGCATCCATTGCGGAGCCACTGCACGCGCTACTAAAGAAAGAGGCGGTTTGGCGGTGGGGAGACAGGCAAGAGAAAGCGTTCAAGGAGCTCAAAGCGCTTTTATCCTCGGATGCTGTGCTGACTCATTTTGATCCAAGGAGGCCAGTGGTTTTAGTCTGTGATGCATCCCCAGTGGGGGTGGGGGCGGTGCTGTGCCACGTGTTAGAGAGCGGGCGGGAAGCCCCGGTGGCATACTACTCCAGGTCCCTTTCAAAGGCGGAGCGCAACTACGCGCAAACTGATAGGGAGGCCCTGGCCATCATCGCGGGAACCAAGAAGTTCCACGATTTCCTATACGGCCGCGAGTTTACGGTTGTGACTGATCACAAGCCCCTTCTGGGAATCTTTACCACAGGCAAGCCCACCCCACAAATCATGTCCCCCCGAATGCTACGTTGGGCGATTTTCCTTAACGCTTACCAGTATGAGCTGGTCTATCACCCAGGGAAGGAGATCTCCCATGCGGACGCGCTGTCCCGGTGTCCTCTCCCTAGTTTAGGAGATCCCGCATGCGAGGTAGAGCAGGACCATCAAGTCCTGCTGATCGAGTCTCTCGACTCACCCCCCATAGTCCCAGCAGACCTCGCCAAAGCCACGGCAGCCGACAAAATTCTGGCCCAAGTCAGTTCCTGGGTAAGGAAAGGGTGGCCCGCAACTCTCCCCGAGGAGCATTTCAAGGCATTTTTCAGGCGTAGAGTAGAGCTTTCCCTTGAAAGGGGCTGCTTGCTCTGGGGCCAGCGGGTAGTAATCCCCGAAAAGTTGCGGGCGAAGGTGCTGAGGCTACTGCATACCAGCCACCCGGGAATAGTGCGCTCCAAGGCGCTGGCCAGGAGTTACTTCTGGTGGCCCCAGATAGATGCTGATATAGAACACCTAGAGGGCATGTGTGAGAGCTGCCAGAGCTCTCGGCCCGAGGAGTCCCGGCTACCCCATAGGGAATGGGACACGGCCCGCGGGCCATGGTCCCGAATACACGTCGACTTCGCTGGCCCTTTCCGCGGGTCCATGTTTCTGCTGATAGTCGACTCGTATTCCAAATGGCTGGAAGTGATCCCCATGACTAGCACCTCATCTGCCGCAACCATTAAGCACTTGCGCAGGGTATTCAGTTGCTTCGGCCTGCCAGACATCCTTGTTAGCGATAACACTAGTACCTTCATGTCCGCGGAATTCAAGGCGTTTCTCGAGAGAAATGCCATCCGCCATATTACCGCTGCCCCATTTCACGCCGCCACAAACGGTCAGGTAGAGCGCCAAGTGCGCACTACGAAGGACGCACTGCGGCGCATGGGTCCTGGTGAGTTGAACCTCCAACTGTGTCAGTTCCTCATCTGTTATAGGGCAACTCCTCTAGCTTCAGGACTTTCGCCGGCGGAGCTCCTCATGAGGAGGCGGCCGCTAACCCTTTTTGATCGGTTGGATCCGACCTGGGTGGAGGAGAAAGGGAGAAATATAGTGGTAGAGAGTTCCAAAGGTTTTTCGGTAGGGGACCAGGTTCACTGCAGAAACTATGCGGCTTCGGGACCAACGTGGGTTCCAGGGACGATCATTGAACAAACGGGGCCAGTATCCTATAGGGTCGAGACTAGCACAGGCCTACTCTGGAGAAGGCACGCGGACCAACTCAGAAGGCGAGTCACTAGTGACAGGGAATCAGCGTTAGGGTCCTCCCCCACCCACGTAACCCAAGGGGGAGACACGGTGGCGTCCGCGGGTACAAATGCATACCCTGGATTCTCAGCCGAGGAGGACGATACTTTGAAAGAGTGGAATGAGTTTGACTTTATGTTGCCGTACCAGGGGGGTGTTGCGGAGTGGTCCCCCACCCGTCTGAGCGAGAAGAGGGGTTTCAGTTCAGCCCCTGGTACCTCCAGTCCCCCCAGCCCTTTTGTTTTAGAGTATACCATATCACCAAGCCCCCCACGCCAGGCAGCCGGGGGAAGTTCACGCTCCCCATCCCCTAGAACTCCGGGTCAGGCAGCAGGGAGTGGGGCAAGTACGCCGGTTGCAGGCGCAAGGGACCGGGGGGAGACAACAAGGGTCTCCTCGTCAGTTCCGAGGTTCGTGCTGGGGGGGTCCCCAGGCGCCACGGGCAACAGGCAGGGCTTTACATCTCAGTTGTATGTTCCGTTCCCTTCTCCCAATGCAAGGTTGTCGCAGAGTCCCCACCGAACGACTAATGAGTCCCCCCTTTCCATTGCAGGATGAGACTCTGCGGGATTCGGAGCCCCTAGTTCCCCTGAGCTAAACCAAGCAGCCGCACGCCCCAAGCGCATGTGCGGGAAGCCACAATGGTTGAAGGACTTCGTCCCATCCTAGGGGGGAGGAGTGTTGTGTATGTAACAGTATTACTTTAAGAATGTATGAATGTAACCTGACAATGATTACAATGTAACCCAGCGGTTTAAGGAACGCGAGTAAGCTGCCCATAGAGGGCAGCTGCGAGCGTTCAGCTCACATGGTTCACATTCCCCCAATCACCGGCAGCCGCGGGAACCTTTCCTGCGCTAGGATCACCTGGAGAAGATGGGCGTGACTCAGAATGACGTCACGCCGGTAGCAGTCAATGAGCTACCGTGCAACGATATTCAAATGTATTTACTGTAGTATAAAATGAGCTGTACCTCCGCCATTACCACATGTTCATCCTGACCATCATGAAATAAACCTGTGTTTTAGCCCCCACTGCGGCTCCTTCTTTGTCTTCCGTGCAAGACACTAAACATACACAATATCCCTCCCCCCTAGGATGGGACAAGTCCCTTAACCATTGTGGGGGCCGCCAATTTCGCTGTGGCTGGAGCTTCCCGGGGCGCCTGCAGCGCTTGGGCTATTCCCTCGAGAAAACTGAAGGGTCCCATCGAATCCTGGCAGGGAAAAGAATGGGGTATCCCTGGCTCGGGTGTGTGTGTGTGAGGGGACCGTTGGGAGAACTCAAAGCCCCGCTGTTCACTGGAATGAGTGGGGGAACACTCGCGAAAACTCCCCTCATCTGGAAACAAAAAATCAAACTGGGGGTCCGCTTCCTCGGGCTGAAAGGCTGACTCCCGTGACTCCGTGCAGCCTGTGATGCTCAGTCCTGTATCCCCCCCTTGGGTTAAGCGGGTGGGGGGCAACGTTGGCCCGGCAGGCGGGCCAAACACTTCTTTATTTCAGCATGGTCAATCTGTACATGGGCACATGTAGGAGATGCAGCTCCTTATATACTGTACAGTATTTGAATTCCCCGCCATGGATACTCACTGGCTGTGGTGGCAGTGACATCATTGGGGGCGTACTGAGTAGCTACTAAGGTACACCTGAAACAGGGCGGTTTCCCGTGCTAGCTGCTGATTAGTTAATTGGAGTTGCATGGGCTGAGCTTCCTCAGCTGCACTACTGTGGCAGCTGAGTTGCTTGTGGAATCGGGACAGTTACTTGCATACACAATATCCCTCCCCCCTAGGATGGGACAAGTCCCCTAACCGTTGTGGGGGCTGCCAATTTCGCTGTGGCTGGAGCTCCCCGGGGCACCTGCAGCGCTTGGGCTATTCCCTCGAGAAAACTGAAGGATCCCATCGAATCCTGGCAGGGGAAAGAATAGGGTATCCCTGGCTCGGTGTGTGTGTGAGGGGACCGTTGGGAGAACTCAAAGCCTCAAAGCTAACGTTGAATCCTCTCTGTCACTCCTTTCAGCGGGTTCCTCTGGATCAGTCCCCTGGGTGGCTTCTCCTAAGCTGGTCAGCATGTTGGCACCACACCAACCCTGACTCTGTTATTACTTTGTACGAAACTGGCCTGGTTTGTTCTACCACCTCTCCAGGTACCCACGCTGGTCCTGGAGTATAGTTCCTGCAGTAAACTGGGTCGCCTGCCCCAAACACCTTTTCCCGCTCTACTGACACGTTCGTACTCCTATCCTCCACCCTAGAAGGATCCAGGCAGTCGCACAACGTTGGGATTCTCCTCCGCATTAGGAGTTCTGAGGGGGATTGCCCCGACGCTAGTGGGGTGACCCTGTAGGTTATGAGGAATTGACAGAGCTGTAGCTCCAGGTCTCCCGGACCCATCCTCCTTAGGGCCTCTTTTGTGGTGCGGACCATGCGCTCTACTTGGCCGTTCGTGGCCGGGTGAAAAGGGGCAGAGGTGATGTGCCTGACCGCGTTCCGCTCGAGGAACACTTGGAATTCCGCAGGCGTGAAAATGAATGCGTTATCTGAAATTAGCACGACGGGAATGATGAAACAAACGAACATCCTTCTCAGGTGTTTGATTGTGGCTGCAGAGGACGTGTTACACATTGGAATGATCTCAAGCCATTTTGAGAATATGTTGACCACGAGTAGGAACATTGTGCCCCTGAAGGGCCCCATGAAGTCCACGTGGAGTCTGGACCACGGGCCGCGTGCTGTGTCCCACTCCCTGGGGGGTAGCCTATGCTCCTCGGGCTGTGATTGCTGGCAGCTCTCACACTGGCCCACCAATTTCTCTATATCATCATCTATATTGGGCCACCAGAAGTAGCTCCTTGCTAGGGCCTTTGACTTCATGATTCCCGGGTGGCTCATGTGGAGCAGACGGAGCACCTTGGCTCGCAGGGCCTCGGGAATTACTACTCTCTGGCCCCAGAGGAGGTATCCTCTCTCGAGCAAAAGCTCAGAACGCTTCCTGAAGAATGATGCGAGTTCTTCGGAAGGAGACGTTAAGGGCCACATTTCCTTACCCAAGCCAGCGCTTGGGACAAAACCCTGTCCTTGGCAGTTGCCTTGGCAATATCCACAGGCACAATTGGGGGCGATTCGAGAGACTCGACGAGCAACACCTGGTGCTCTTGCTCAACCTCACACTCGGGTTCTCCCAGCTCTGGTAGGGGAGACCTGGGCAGTGCATCTGTGTGCACGATGTCTTTCCCTGGGTGATGCACCAGTGACAAGATCTGTGGGGTGGGCTTGGTCATGACAAAGATACCTAGGAGGGGCTTGTGATCCGTGACAACGGTGAACTCAGTCCCATACAGGAAGTCATGGAATTTCTTTGACCCTGCGATGATCGCGAGGGCTCCCTGTCTGTCTGGGTGTAATTGCACCCCGTCCTTGACCGCCACTGTAGCCTGGGCAGCCCTGAGGACTTGCTCAGAGGTGATGTTCTTGTCACAGGCCAACAGTCTCCGCTGGGCCTCCTCGTCCCGCATGCCGAGGAGGAGGCGGTCTCGCAGCGCCTCGCTCAGGAAGGCTCCCCAGCGGTAAGGGACGCCCGCCAGTCTCAGCGCAGCGATGTACTCCGCCATGCTCTCTCCTGGCTGTTGATCGCGTCAGTGAAAGGCCAGACATGCCGGGAACATAAGAACATAAGAACATAAGAACAGCCTTGCTGGAACAGGCCACAGCCCATCCAGTCCAGCATTCTGTCTCACACAGTGGCTCACCATTTCCTTCAGGGTATTCCCAAGCAGATGCCTTCACCTGCTTAGGATTCCCTGGAAATGATATTGAGAGATATCCTGCCTATCTCTCCAACCCGGAGGTTGTCCTTAAGTATCCATAATTATAGCCATTGATACTCTTGTCCTCCATGAACTTGTCTAATCCTTTCTTAAAGCTGTCAAGACTGACAGCTGTCACCACTTCTTCTGGCAGGGAGTTCCATAGGCCAGTAATCCTCTGGGTGAAAAAGTACTTTCTCTTATTTGTTTGAGAACTAGTACCCAAAAGTTTCATGGAGTGTCCCCTAGTTCTAGTGTTATGCGATAGAGAAAACAGTTTTTCCTTATGGACACCTTCGGCCAGAAGTGTGCCCGCAGTGCGTTCAGGATCTCGCCGAGGGGGACCGACCTTAGGGCCCTCGGCATCAGGAGGTTCCTTGCCAGCTCCAGGGTTGGCAACCCGCACTGAGCCAGTAGGCAGGCTCGTCTCTGAGCTTCGTCTTCAATGCCCTCGGCGTCCATGGCGTACAGGAACTGCTCCTCATACAGGTCCCGTGACTTGGGCTTCAAGGTATCGAACGGTGCAAGGATTACTCTGTGGGAAGCCATAATCCTACCTTCGTCGCCAATTTGATGTAGGCAGATTGAATGCACACGGAGCTGGCAGGCGGGCCAAACACTTCTTTATTTCTGCACAGTCAATCTGTACATGGGCACATGTAGGAGACGCAGCTCCTTATATACTGTATTTGAATTCCCTGCCATGGATACTCATTGGCTGTGGTGGCAGTGACGTCATTGGGGGCGTACTGCGTAGCTACTAAGGTACACCTGAAACCGGGCGGTTTCCCACACTAGCTGCTGATTGGTTAATTGGAGTTGCATGGGCTGAGTTTCCTCAGCTGTGCTACTGTGGCAGCTGAGTTGCGTGCAGAATCGGGAGAGTTACTTGCATACACAATAGGCGCCCAACCTGTCACGCAGTACCCAGGTCTCGAACTGCCAACTTCCCAGCCTCCCAGCTAACAAGACGAGCTTCTTAAGCACTGAGCTACGGCAGCCAGTAGGTTTGGTGATATAGTCTGTTGAGGTGTGGAACACAATATTCTGGGGTGCATCTTGAAAGGTTAGTTGTTTGTTTCTAGGAAAGGGAATGATAAATGTAAGAGAGAAAAGCTCACAAAGAGACCACAAAAGCCTATAAGTTGCTTGTAAAAATATATATACTGTCGATGGATGAATGGATGGATTGATATCATATCTTTCATTATTAATTATTTATTATTTATTTAAAAAGATGCAGCAAGGTTACAAACAAAGAAAGGGAAACACAGACTAGGAAGATGCTGAGTTGACACATTGGAGAAGGAAGCTATGCTCTTTACCATAGAAATTATCCTTGCTTGTGTTGCAGTCCTTCTTTGAATTCTCTGAGTCTGCACTGCTCAGGGACTTGAATCTACAATATCCTGCCTCCTCACAGCCTCAGAGTAGTAGTAGAAAAGGGGGAACAGCATAACTATTTCAGATCCAGCATCACAAGGAAGGAGGAAGAGAGCAAGGGTAGAAAGAAAGCATAGGAATAGAACTGGAAGGTTTATTTTGCAGTTCTTCAAAAGAAATAGACTACCTTTTTCTTGAGTAACTAACTGTGCTTTCTGTGCAAGATGGCAACAGAGAGGACTGAGAAAAGTGGGCAGTGATGTGAAATGCTAATTAGTGTGAAGAAAATGCAGAGTTTCTGTATTATCCAGGGATTCTCAACCTGTGGCCCAAGGGCCAGATGCAGCCTGCAGTGCCATTTCATATGGCACCACCATCACCTCCACCACACCAGGAAGTGCCATGTGGTGGAGGAAGGGCAAAATGGACCCTGAAGCTGTCTGAGGGAGCATGACCCGGCCCCCAGCTTTATAAAGTTGAGAACTCTTGGTATTAGCCTTCTACGAAAGGAATCAAAGAGCACCATGCCCATTCCCTTGTGGCGTGCCTTCCAAAGTTCACCCAACTGTGAAGACAGCCACTTGCCCAACTGCCCTGACCAGAAATCTTTCTGTCCTCAGGGGCTCCAAAAATGCATAAATACCAACACAGAGTAGGAGCTGGTCAGAATACAGTAAAGCCCTGACTTACAAATGCCTCGAGTTATGTAAAATTCAACTTACATAATGATTTTGTGCTAAAACCATGTCCCGATTTACATAAATGTCCCGATTTACATAAATGTGCTTAACACAATTTCCTATGGGTTTGCTTCGAGTTACATAAAAATTCATTTCCCTATGGGTTTGCTTCAATTTAGAAAAAAAATTCATTTTTCCTATGGGTTTGCTTTGAGTTACGTAAAAATATTTTTTTCTATGGGTTTGCTTCAAGTTACATAAAAAAACAATTTAAGCAAAAAGCCTACGAAATTGACTTTTTGCGTAAGTAGTGTTTTTACTGTATCTCCAAAAGGTACAGGGTGGGTTGGGTACTCACTATTGGGTCTTTATTCTGACATGGAAGGGGCAATGCATATGCCTGATTACGACTATTTCTAAATGTGCATGTATACATATACATTACTACATGCAAATGGTATGAAAAATGTGTCTTTTGTCCCTTTTATAAAAAGTGCATAGCATAGTCTGAGTCCTTCTCATTTTGTGAGGGTACGGTTTGCCAGGACTGTGGTGGCTTAGTGGTTAAGACACTGAACTTGATGATTGGAAGGTCGACAGGTCAGCGCAGTTCCAAGACCAGAGTGCAGTGCCGGATCAAGCCAGCACGGGTCCATAGCAAATCATGTCAAGGGGTCCTTGCTTAGATTTAGGATACCTATGAAATAAAACACCACTAATAAAAACAAATAAGTAACACTTTGCATTTCTAAAATACTCTACCCCTTGTCTTGACCCGCTCTCACTCAGGTACACTAAAAGAGCCTTCCTTCCTACCACGTTGCCTTCCTTGCCATTTTTAAAGCCATCTTACAATAAATACACAGAGTTGAATATAAAGAATTGGTCCCATGTAGTGTGTACCCTGGCAGGCAAGACTGGGCACTAAGAGCAAACTATGATGTCAAGAAAAACTCAACACCGCAAGCTGTCATCTCTATCCCAGCTCCTGCCAACCTAGCAGTTCGAAAACAAGAAATTGCAAGTAGTTAAATAGGTACCGGTTCAGCTGGAAAGGTAGCTGTGTTCAATGCATCTAGTCATGTGTTTGATATACTTAAAGGAACATATCTTGACCATGGAGTACTCTGTTTTTAATTATTAATTTAGAGGGGAAGCTAAGAATCACAAAAACAGGAAATATCTCATTAAATACCTGGACCATGCAAACATTTAGACTCTGTGTTTTGAGTTTATGAACATTAAGAAATGTATGAATTTATAACATTAAACAGTGTGAGAGAAGCTGTGCTGGCACTTGGTGAATACATCGCCCTTGCTGGGATGCCAGTTGTATTTGACTCTAGGGTTCAGTGCTCCTCTCTGTTAATAGCCAAAAAGCCAGCTCTGTCTGCATCTGCAGATGTTTCTGTGGTCATATGGCAAGCAGGACTAGACACCGGAGTGCACGGAATGCTGTTTACCTTTCCACCAAAGTGGTACCTATTTATCTATTTGTAATTTCTTATTTTCGAACTGCTAGGTTGGCAGGAGATAGAATAATTTCTGTTGTGAAATTATTATTACAGTATTGCTTCTGCATTTAAAAAAAACCCCAAAATACTTAAAATGTGTTAAAAATATAACATATCTGAGTTCATAACATACTGTGCTGTTACTTTGTTGTATATATTTGAAATTATGAAAACTACATGTAGGAGAGTAAAAATAAGAATCTAAATGTAATATCAAAGGTACATGGAATAATATTTATAATAAAGGTGTGGCTGCATTATACAACAGCATTCAATTTAAACAGAATTTTAAATTTAAATAAAATAATGTCTCTTTAATATTAAAAAATCACTTAAGATATAAAATTTCTTAAAATTCAAAAATCAAAACTATAAATCATTAATGTCAAATTTTTTTTGTTAGGCTGGCCAATCATTGTGTGCCTGTGTAACTGATGTGTATAAATTGATGCCATGAGGCCCCACTCTTATATCCGATGAAGTGGATTTGATCCATGAAAGCCCACATTTAAATACAGTAGAACCCCGCTTTTGTGTTCAGGGAATGAAGAAGCAGACGAGTGAAGTAGTGAAATTCAGCTCTTTATTAGTGGGGTTTGAACACAGTTTGGATGGGGCAAAACTCAGACTTATAAAGACTATAAACAGTAACAGTAACAATAATACAACAAGCCCATTGGCTAACAGAGTGTGCACATTTTCAATCCACTTATTTGCATAAGAATAGATACATGAGAAAAGATACATTCTGCTAGTGTCAGAAAACACAGTTAAATAACATTCTTCCCCTCCAGGTAAAAACAAAATCCTTTAACCAGGATGGCGGTCTAGTTTCTCTTCTGGCAGAAACACTTGGCTGAGCCGGCTCAGGGGCTCGTAGGATGGGCGACCCGACTGGAGTGAGGGATTGACTAGAGGGGGAGGATTGTAAACCCGAATTTAAGCCCCGTTTGTCAGATGGAGGAGCAGAGGATCACTCAAAACCAAAATCTAATTCTGTGGATGAATAAGACAATTCAGGGTCCGTCCTGTGTGTACTAAGAGTCGAGGGTGACTCCAAACAAAATTGGTCATCATCAATAAAGGAATCCAGAGTGCTAGGCTGGGACAGTGTAGGGGTACACATGGCTGGAATAGAGGAGCATTCCACAAATTCCCCTTGAAGTCGGTTCCTAGAAGACACTCCTGGGTCAATGTTGGATGGCTGCTGACTATTACCTCTGCCCCTGGGTTTAAACGGGCGGGGGCCAACCCTAGCATTGAGTGTCTGTATTTGTCTTGTGGGTCCAGTATTCTGGGTCTCAATTGATCCGCGTGCCTCCTCCAGATCAGACCAGTGGCTGTTTCGATTCTGTAAGAAACAGGACCAGTTTGATCGATCACAAACCCAGGCACCCCCGTAGGGACACCAGCTGCATAACTGCAGCAATGTACAGGGTCTCCGGACGAAAAACCCTTCTGGTGTTGGATTGCTATATTTGTGCCTTTGTCATTTACCCTAGAGGGATCCAATTTGTCCAGCAAGGATGACAGTTTCTTTCACTGGAGCAATTCAGCAGGGGACAGCCCTGAGGCAAGGGGTGTGTGTGAGCCTATATGTGAAAAGAAACTGGCATAACTGGACCTCCAAATCCCCTTCACCCATACACCGAAGTGCATCTTTAGTTGTGCACACCTGCCGTTCTACCTGGCCATTGGTGGCTGGGTGGAATGGGGTGACAGTGATTGCCTAATTGCATTCCTTTCCATGAAAAATTGGAATTCTGCAGATGTGAACGTGGACGCGTTGTCCGACACCAGCACATCTGGAAGTCCAAATGCTGCAAACAGCCTTCTTAGGTGCATTATCATGGTGGCTGAAGTGGTATTAGGCACCCTAATCACTTCCAGCCACTTAGAGAATGAATCCACAACCAACAAAAATAGGGCACCCCTAAATGGACCTGCAAAATCTATGTGCAACCTGGACCACGGGCCCCGAGCAGAATCCCATTCCCAAGAGGGAAGGTGGGATTGCTCTGGGCAAGAGGATTGACAACTCGCACAAGTACCAACCATTTGTTCTATGTCTTGGTCCAGTTGAGGCCACCAAAAGTAGCTACGGGCAAGGGCTTTGGAACGGACAGTTCCCGGGTGACTTGTGTGAAGTAGATGTAAAATCTTTTTCATGAGAGTGACAGGAATGACCACCTGCTGGCCCCATAGAAGGCAACCTCGTTCCACTGACAGTCCCAAACGCTTGTGGTGGAATGTTCTGAATTCCTCGGCTAGAGGAGAGACAGGCCAGCCTTTTTGTACCCAAGACATAACTTTAGTCAATGTTACATCCTTGGCCGTAGCCTTGGCCAAGGGGATGACTGGGGGTGAGTCTGTGGAGATGACTGGGGGTGAGTCGAATGCCTCAATCATAAGGACCTGGTGGTCGCTTTCGATTTCGCAATCGGCTTCCCCGACCCCTGGCAG
Organism: Bradypodion pumilum; assembly: GCA_035047305.1. Lineage (NCBI taxonomy): Eukaryota > Metazoa > Chordata > Lepidosauria > Squamata > Chamaeleonidae > Bradypodion > Bradypodion pumilum. Next base: position 16,745,295 of record JAWDJD010000013.1, read on the forward strand.
TGGAGAACGTGACAGGGCATCAGCGTGGCTGATGTCCTTGCCGGGCCTGTGCACCAAAGTAAAATATATGCATTTAGGAAAATTGCCCAATGCAACATCCTTGGGGACAGAATTTTTGGCGTGGGCTTCTTGTTCACAAAGATTCCAAGGAGGGGCTTGTGGTCAGTTATGATGGTAAAAGGCCTTCTGTAAAGGTAATTGTGGAATTTCTTCATGCCTGCTACGATTGCCAATGCCTCCCTATCTGTCTGAGCATAATTTTTCTCAGGCTTTGAGAGCGAACGGGAATAGAATGCTATGGGGGCTCCCTCCCGTCATTTAGTACATGGCATAACACAGCTCCCACCCCCACAAGGGATGCATCACACACAAGTACAACTTCCTTGTTAGGATCAAAAGGAGTTAATACAGCATCCGAAGATAGCAGCCTTTTGAGTTCTAGGAACGCTTTCTCCTGGCAATGGTCCCAGTGCCAAACAGCATCTTTCTTAAGAAGCCGATGTAATGGTCTGGCAACTGAGGCTTTGCGATGGAGAAAAGTGTGATAGAAGTTTAACAATCCTAGGAATGATTGCAATTCAGCTTTACATTTTGGCCTGGGTGCATTTCGCATGGCCGCCACCTTGGAGTCAGAGGGCGTGATACCTTGGGGTGTAATTCGGTACCCCAGGAACTCCACTTCCTGTGCCAAAAACACACATTTGTCTCTTCTGAGACGTAGACCAGCCCTCTCGAAATGTGAGAGGACTCGATCGAGCCTAGCCGCTAGTTTGACAGTGCCCTTAGCGGTGATCAGGACATCGTCAAAATATGGCAGGACACCGGGCAAACCTTTTAAAATATGTTCTACAAGAGATTGAAATATTCCAGTGGCCGCATTCACCCCGAATTGTAGTCTAGTTACATTAAATGTCCCCTATGCATTACTATGGTCTGGGCTATGGCAGCAGCAGGAGACACAGTCAATTATTGGTAAGCCTGGGCAAGGTCAAGTTTTGCGAAGCAATTTCCTCCATGTAAGGAGGCAAGAAGGTGGCTTACCATGAGCACAGGATATGCATTTGGGGGGAATAGCTTTATTGATGCTACACTTGTAGTCAGCGCATATCCTGACCTCCCTGTTACTTTTCAAAGCAGTCACTATTAGTGTCTCCCATTCTGCGGTGTCCACTGGCACTAGGATGCCCTGCCCCACCAGTTTGTCCAGCTCGGCTTCTATCTTCTTCTTTAAAGCAAAGGGTACCTGGCGTGGCTTCATCCAGATGGGCTGGATGGTTGAGTCAAGCTCAAAGTCCACAGGGGGTCCTTTGTATAACCCTAAACCCTTTTTGAACACCTCAGGATGTGCAGCACAAATGTCCCGGATTGGGTCAGCGTCTATTGCGTGAATGCCAGAAAGCCAGATTCCCAGGGGCCTAAATCATTGGGTCCTAATAAGACAGTTAGTGCCCTGCTTAACTACAACCAATGGCAAGGAGATGCGAATGTTTTTGAATGTGACCAAGAAATTTCCCACCCCCAGGACCAGAATCTGGCAACCTTGCACATCCCGAAGGGAAGTTTTAAAAGATTTGAGCTTGGGCCGAGAGGCAGGGGGAATTCTCAAAAACTCCCACTGTGGGATTATGGAAAAGGTAGTACCTGAATCCACCTCCATCTTGAAGGGGATGTCCTGCAGGCTCAGGTCTGCGAAGAAACGCTCACTGGCAATGCCCACTTGGCACGGCTCAGGCTCTGGTGACACTTTGGCGGTGGACATTTTGTGGTGATGACTCTTCTTGGACTCAGGTGCTGGAGTTCTTTGTTTTCGCTGTCGGCATACTTTAGCAATGTGCCCTTGACGCCCGCAGTTGTGGTATTTTGCAGTGCGGAAGGGGCACTTCCTGCGATCATGCTGGGCTTTGCAGCCATCACACTTGCAAAGGAATTTCTTCTCCCGATCATCACAGTGCTCTCGGTGCTTTCGTCGGACCGCTCGGACTTCTCCCTCTGCGTCGCTGGAGAGGTGGAACCAGGTGATGCTGAGGAGGATGAAGATGAATTTTGCACAGCTGACTGGACAGCTTTGCTTATCCTGTGCTGGCCTCCAGTCTAACTCCAGTCTAGTTGCAGTCTAACTAATATGGGATGATGGCAGGAAAGAGTGTAAAATACGGGGGTTTGACAGAAATTTCCCGAAACTTGACAGGTATGGCTCCCTTCTGTGGAAGGCCACCCTGGCTGGGAAGATCGAGACCTCTGGCTGCAGGTGTTTCCTCAATGCGGACATGATTTCTGTGAGTGGCACCACATCCACGTCCCTTGGGAGAACAAGGTGGGTTGCCAGCTCAAGCATCACAGAACCGCACTGAGCGAGGAGACAGGAGTGCTTCTGGTCTTCGTCGGTGATCTTCTGCGAGGCCATTGTGTGGTGGGATCGGCGTTTGTATGTTGCCCATTTCTCTGGACGCGCTGGGTCAAATGGGCCGATGTTGCTGCCGTTTGGGGATGCCATCCCACCTTCGTAGCCAGTTTTGTGTTCAGGTAATGAAGAAGCAGACGAGTGATGTAGTGAAATTCAGCTCTTTATTAGTGGGGTTTGAACACACTTTGGATGGGGCAAAACTCAGACTTATATACACTATAAACAGTAACAGTAACAATAATACAACAAGCCCATTGGCTAACAGAGTGTGCACATTTTCGATCCACCTATTTGCATAAGAATAGATACATGAGAAAAGATATATTCTGCTCCTGTCAGAAAACACAGTTAACATACATAACACCCGCATAACAAAAAAACTCCATTCCACAGATCTCTTTGCTATGCGGATTTTTTCGTTATGCAAAGCTAACGGGGAATACCCCGGATAACAAACAAAAAATGTTCATTATCCGGGGTTCCCATTGACTGGGTATACCCCGGTTACCAAAAAACCCTGCATAATGAAAATTATTTTGTTATGCAGGGATCGCCACTGCTAAACAAACACTCTGTTATGCAATTTTTTTCATTTGTTACTGTATAGGAGTTAGTCTTTCTTTTACTGTTTTTATTTGGTTACTCTCTGATATGCTCGAAAAAGAAGGGTCCCCTTCCCTACCTCTCCCGTTCATTTACTTTCATGTAAGTGGTTGGGGGGTGGGGCACTAACATTAAAATAAAGGTACAGGTTGCTCTTGTCTTGCTCGAAAGCCAGTAGTATCCAACTCTATGGTTCAGTGCTCACCTCTGTTTATTAACCAAAGGGCCAGCACTGTCTGCATCTGCAGACGAGGAGGCGTCTTCCCTCCCTCCCCCTTCTCTGTGCCCTACCAGGCATGCAACAAAGTGGGCTGGCAGGCAAGGAGAGGAAACTCCACTGCTGGCTCACTCCACTCAGAATGAAGCCCACCCACCCCAAGGAGCCAGTCTTAACACCACCCAGAGCCCGTCCTGGAGGCAGGGAAGGGCAAGTGGGTGGGTTGATGGCATGGTGTGGGGCACGTAGCATGTGCTACTCTTGCTATATGGCTAATCCGGCACTGTCAGAGTGCTTGCATGACGGAGTGAGTTCCCGATCTCTGTCCCAGCTCCTGCCAATCTCGCAGTTCGGAAGCAAGAAATTGCAAGTAGATAAATAGGCAAAGCTTTGCTGGGATAGTAACAGTGTTCTGTGCACTCTGGTGTCCAGTCATACCTGCCATGTGCCCATGAAAATGTCTTCAGACGCAGATAGTGCTGGCACTTTGGGTGTAAACAGAGATGAGCACTGAACCCTAGAGTCGGCTTTCGAGCAAGGGCGATCTTTACCGTTACAGTATTTTTTATTGAAACCTTTCCTACATTACATTCATTAAGCAGATTTAATTCTAGCATGGTCATGTGCATTTCTCTAGTCCAGCTCATGTTGCATGACGACAATTATTATGCCTCTGCGTGTGCATGTGTGTATGAGCAAGTGTATTACATAATTGTTTATTCCTCTACCCTTCCCTTTCCCTCTTTCAGTTCGATGCATTGTGATGAATGTGCATTTTCACGTATCCAAATTACACTGTATTATTATGTCTATTATCTTGTAAGCCATCAGTGTAAACTATGAATTATAAAAGCCCTCTCTTTAGGCTGAGTGAGCTGGGTGCCTCAAGCAACAGATGTCAGGGGAGGGGAGCCACATGGAGGTGTTGGGGGAATACAGGCTTTTTTTGATACAGGGTCTTCTCTGCATCCTATAAGCAGGGGGTTCCCAATCTTTTCAAACCGGGGGCCGGGTCATGCTCTCTCAGTCAGCTTCAATGGCTGGACGGTCATTTTGCCCTGCCTGCATGATGGGGGTGGCCATTTTGTCCCAACAGCTTCAAAGGGGGTGGTCATTTTGTTTCTCAAATTCTCTTGGAGGGGTGGGGCACATGAAATGGTGCTGTGGGCCAGATCCATACCTGTCAAGCGCGGCTCCGGAAAATACAAGACCTGCGCAGAACCCTTCTGCGCATGCACAGATGGGTTCTGTGCATTCACGCATGTGCAATAACTACTTTCCCCGCCGGTCAAATTACGGGATGGCGGCGGGAAAGTGGAGGAAATGGCATGGAAATAAGGGAAATCCCCGCCAATCCGGGATAGTTGACAGGTGTGGCCAGATCCAGCCCACAGGCCTTAGGTTGGGAATCCCTGCTTTAAGCTATCCTGCTGCCTTTAAGCTTGCTTCTTCTGGGTCACCACCATTGAACCAAGATTCACATGCCAGACTAGTTGGCTTCTGCTCTGTGTTGGAGCACCATTTTGCCCACCATTTCAGGTAGCAGTAAACCTTGACCCAAGCCAGGTGACAATGTGCTTATGAGACAGCAATGAATGCATACTCAGCAGTAAACTCCTATGAGTTCAGCAGGGCTTTTATGCACAGATAAAAGCTAAAGCAGATTTCTCTGATCCTGGCACAACTGTGGCTTTCATACCCCATTCAAGATTTCAGTATTGACATACAAAATCCTAAATGACCTTAAGACCTTGGTCTCATTCCCAGTCTGGCCAGGTTATCCTACTATGATAGTAGAATAGACCATACTGCCAGTAACTCAATGTCGATCATCAGGCAGTGGTTAACTAACCTGACAACTCTGAGTACTAACAGCCTTTGATAGCAAAGTCCAAACGGAAGGGTGATGGTCCCCAAGTGGAGTAAACCCCACCTGAATCCATCTTTATAGTGGGCATCAGCTTCATCCATCCTGGCCTGGGGCTGATGAGGACTTTGTATGTCAAAAGGACGCAGGACTAGAAAGTGACTCGCAGAATGGGATCATGGTATGGGGTGTCACACTGCGATGTGGAAGGCAGATGAAAGGCCACTGCATTATATTCTCAGGACAGTCTTCATGGCTGATTCAATATTCAGCCAATATTCAGATATGGCACTTGAAGAAGGAGATACTTAGGTTCTCCCAAATCTATGGGCTGCGGTTGCCTATCCTGAAGGCATCAACTAGGAATTGGGGATTCTTGGTAGTGCAATGGTCTTCAATTGTACTTTTGCGAGACTCCCACCCTCTTGTGGTTGCTTAAGGTCATATGATAAGAGCTCTATAAGGAGGTGTTTGGTTAGATCTTGTCCCTGTGATAAAGTGTATTTAATTTCAGTTAAATCTTTTTTCTTCCTCCCCTGAGTGACTTATGTTTTGGCTGCCACCTGCTAAACAGGTAATGCATGTTATGGATTGGGGGTGATGCACATTCTTTATTGGTCTTGTTTCATTGTTTTGTAAACTGCTCAGAATAACTAGTACATTAAATGGTGATATAGAAACAAACAAACAAATAGGACCGCTCCCCCCGCCCCCGCCCCATGCCAGTGATTAAATTCATGTGTAAACTGTTCTGTAATTCTCTGATCAGTTTCTGAAAAACTTGGGAGAATGCTGAACTTTTCATATAGGGATAAATGAAATGTTAGACCCAACTAGAGCACACCTATTGAAATCATTGGGCACTTAATGATGACTAACAATTTGTGACAGATAGGCTTTGACCTGGCCCTTGCCCATGGGGCTCTCCTGCTCCTGGCATGTGTTGTGTATTCAGGCAGAATTGCAAGTTGCTCAAGTAACGCCTTGCAAAAACAAAATGGCGATTTCCCGCCATCAGAATTAGGAGCTAGATTTGGCATGCAATCTCCCCTTCAGGGCACGCTCATAATGATAATTAGAGTTCTGTGATCGGTTACAACTTTGGATCCTGTTCCTGATTGGTTAATTGTAGCGATGTCTGGCCGCTAGGGCGGCGTTAGAGCCCGGAGGAGACTGATCAATGACAACACGAGGCAACAGGAGCGAGATCAGATCAGTGGTTTATTGGGAAAATACATACACCTTATATAGATCAGAAGGCAGGTAGAAAAAACCATCACTCGAAAGTCAATCACATCACCTTGTTTACTCAGGTTAATTGGGAAACCTCTCAAAGGGGAAGTTAATTATTTCGGACAAACACGGGATGAGGGCGACCATTGTTTTGGGGCTTAGACAGGGGTAAACATCTGCACTGTTTGCACCGGGGATTTTCCTTGGCCAGGAGATGAGTGTTTACCTAATCAGTCACTGGAGTTAGTGATTAGCCTACCTTGCAGAATCGTCGGTCAGGTCATGTAATTAGGTGAATCAAACCCTATATTTTATTCACCCCCCTTAATTTGTCTGCCCGCAGAGCCCGCGGCTCAAGGAGCGTCCTCCCGAAGCGGCCTCTGCAAGAGCCGTTTCCATGCCCGATGGGCATGGGGAAACCATATTTCCCCTTTCTTTTTTATTTAAGAACCTGACCGGCGATCTTGCGTAGGAGCGGCATCAGCTGTTGGTCGGGAATGACGTCACGGGGTTTCCTTCTGCGGTGACACTTCGAGATCAGCAGGGGAATACATTGAGCAAAACAGCAAACTGCAATGCCTAGTATGACTACCCCCACCACCACCTTGATCACCGTCTGAAGTCACCCCCAGGGGATCCACGACCACATCCATTTCCACAGAGAGCTCCACCAAGCCCCCCATGCAGAGCCTTCTGTGATGCCTGCTACTATGGTGTGGAGATCTGTGATCTGGCTTTGAATCTTACGAGAGTTGTCCGTAAGATTAAAGCAGCACATACCATGAAAAGACTCGCAGCCCAAGTGGTGCAACAATAAGAGGTAGTCGATAGCCGCCCGATTATCGAGAATGGCATGGCGAAGTTCCGCCTGCTCCTGATTGAGGAGCGCTATCGCTGAGGAGGTATGGTTGATGGCCTTTGCTAACCCGCAGGCCAAGCGACCGATCCTTTTTGCGTTGCCGACGGCTAAGCCGGGCACGCCAAAGATGCTGACTGCCAAAGAGAGGTATTCGGCAGGTCTCATTACTCTAAAGCTGCTTTCACAGGAGCTGTGTAACATGGTGGTGCGAGTGTGCCTTATGAGTGAGGGAACATGGGATACATTAGAAGCATTGGGAACATTAGGACTAGGGGCAATCATGTCCTTAGTAGGAAGCAACAGAGTTAAACGACTGATACAACATATAGAGTCTGTAATATTGGCAGGAATATAGTTAAACGTGTACTGGTTACAAGTGAAGAACCATCCGGACGGTAGGGTGATGTGTGCATACTTTGAACCAAGTGACACTGGGTCGTTGCAAGTCCAATTGCCGCTGCCTACATCGAGGCAACGGCGCCGGGCTCGGCCGGGTCCGGAGCAACCGTGTATCCGGCCGCAGGTAGAGTTCGGGCTGACCGCCACTCGAGGAGTGTGGAGAGTGGCTGCATCAGCCGGCAAGGTCATGGTTAGCCGCATCTCCCAACGAGCATATTCCGAGGAAGCTGATGGGATGTATGGGCTGAAGAGTCTCCTCACCAGCCAGTCCCCGTCCCGGGGGTGTGCGCCTGGAGAATGGCACACCGGGACAAGGCAGGTGCTGAGGATTGAGGCAGAGCCAACGTCCTGCCTGAGGCAAAAATCGGACTGGTTGACAAGGGTAGCCAACCTTTCCCAAATGTTGTACTGCATCCGGGCAGAGAGGTCTCCGCCTGGCATGAGATCGCTGGCCTCCAGTGAGGCGGCCTGGGCGCCTCCCCCCAAAAGCAGGGTGAGGGTCAGGATGACGATGATCGCCATGGAGTTGGCATGAATCTGGGCAAAGACTGCTGCTACGAGGTTCTCCGGTGTCGGCTCCCTCTCCTCGCGCTGGAGGGCGTCCTCAGCCTTACTGCAGAGTGCCTTGACCATCCCCCAGGTGATCTTCGGCGCCGTCGGTGGCCGTCTCCTCCGGCGGGTCCTGTCGGTCAGCGTGAGACCCTCCATCTCCGGGATCGGACTCGGGTCGGTCTGGGTCCACGCCATGTGGTTCCAAATGAGGCTTGACGCACCGAGCTGGAATCCAAACGACACCTGTAGGAGACATAACTGCAGCATACCCTCTTCCCCAGGTTATGAGCGGCACCGGGCCCCTCCACGAAGGGTCTGGTGGCACTCGGTACCGGACCATAGGTCGCGGGAGAGCTTCCGAACGGCGGAAATGCTTCTCCTGCGGCGTACAATCCGAAAAAACATTAAGGTGATTGTATGTGAACAATACCTTATTCAGGCAGAACTGAGCTTCTCCCTGTGATTTGGGGAGGGCTGGTGGCTCCCCCCTTTCTGTTTGTTTGTCAATATAGGACTTTAGCGTCCGATTGACCCGCTCTACAATCGCTTGCCCTTGCGGATTGTAGGGAATTCCAAATGTGTGCTTGATGTCCCAAGTAGCCATGAAGGCGGCCAACTGCCTGGAACTGTAGGCCGGCGCGTTGTCCGTCTTCACGTGCCGCGGCTTGCCCATCGCCGCAATGCAGGAAAGGAGGTGCTGCTCCACGTGGGAAGCAGCCTCCCCTTTCTGCGCCGTCGCCCAAATGAACTGAGAAAAAGTGTCAATGCAGACATGCATGTATTGCCATCTGCCGAACTGCGGCACATGCGTGACGTCCATCTGCCATACCTGATTAGCCTCGGTCCCTCGTGGGTTGACCCCCCACGAGGGCCCCCCCGGTGCTCCTGCACAATGCTGGCAAGAGCGGACTATGCCCTGGGCTTGAGAAAGCGGCAGATTGAACTGCCTGGCGAGTGCCTTGGCATTTTGGTGAAAGAAAGCATGACTTTGAATTGGAGTAGTAAAGACTCCCAAAACCGAACGTTGCTGAATTTCCTTTGCCGCCGCATCCGCTCTGCTATTGCCCGCGGAAATCGGACCCGGTAGGTCTTGGTGACTTCGGATGTGGGCAATATAGAGCGGCTCCGTGCGGTTCCGCAAATGAAATTGAGCAGTGAGAAACAGACTGAGCAAGTTTTTGTCTATCGCGGGAGTGATGTAAGCTCCCGGTAGACTGTGGAGTAAATTCCTAACGTATAGACTGTCAGTAATGATGTTTAAACGCTCCTTGGCGAAGGTGCGCAAGGCAAGGTTCACGGCCGCCAACTCCGCCCGCTGCGCGGACTTCTGTGGAAGAGTTAGCAGCGTGTGCCAAGCTTCGCCCTCCTGCCAAGTCAGGACACCATATGTGCGTCCCCCATCGGTAAAAACTGTCTTGGCCCCCTGAAGCGGGACCAGCGAAAGCAATTCGAACAAACTGACTGTTCCTGTCTGGAGTGAGACAAGTCTGGGGTCTTTGGGCAAATGGTATGCCAAGCTTCCAGTGAATCCTTCCAAAGCTATCGGAAGAGAGTCACCTAGCTGCATCAACTGATGAATTTGTTCCTTGGTGAACGGGACTATGATCTTAGCTAAATCGTGCCCAGAAATGTCCCTTGCTCTCAGCCTGCCGCGGTAGATCACCGCGGAGACCAGTTCTTGGGGCGGAACAATGTTCCGCGAAGAGGTGTTAGGCAAGTATACCCACTCCACAATTTTCGCTCCCTTTTCTGAGTCTACTCCTAGTGCCCCAGTGAACATGGATCCTGACCGTACGATGTACAAATTCAGGATTGGGGCATATGGCCCCTGGGCGATCCTATCCACCCACCTCTGGCTGAGAACTTGGTTCACCTTCTCGAGCGCCAAGCGCGCGTCTCGAGAGATTTTTATCCGGTCTGCCGGCTGCTTACCTAAGGTTAGCAGCGAGAAGAGCGGTTTTAGAAGATCCGTATCTAAACGAAAATACGGTCTGGCCCAATTGATGTTCCCCAAAACTTGCTGCAACTCTACAAGGGTGACTGAGTCTTGTAAATTTATCTGAGGCAGAACTGGCGCTGCAAAAGAGCGGAGAAGCCGATGGCCCAAGTATGAGAAGGGCTCGGTTCTCTGCACCTTTTCCGGGGCAATGAGTAAGCCTTTGTCCCCCAGGCTGGCCTGGAGGTCAGAAAACATTTCGCTGCCGAGTTGCGGCATCGCGACCAAGATGTCATCCATAAAGTGGCAAACTATAGCTTTAGGGTGAAGGCTTCGGAACCTTGCCAGTGCGTCGTGAACATAAATTTGGCACAGGGTGGGCGAATTGAGCATGCCCTGTGGCAAAAATTTCCACGCGTAACGCTGCGTGGGCTCACCGTGGTTCACTTCCGGCACTGTAAAGGCGAACCTTTCCCGGTCCCTGGGGTCTAAGGGGATTGTATAAAAGCAATCCTTGAGATCTACGACTAGAATCTCCCACCCCTCGGGAATCATGTTAGGATTTGGGATGCCGCACTGAAGCGGACCCATCGGCTGAATGCATTTATTGATCTCTCTGAGATCGTGGAGGAGTCGCCACTTCCCTGACTTCTTTTTAATAACAAAAATTGGCGAATTCCAGGGACTAGTGGACTGTTCTATATGTCCTGCGTCTAGCTGTTCCTTGACTAGCTGCTTGAGGGCAACTAATTTCTCCCCCACTACCGGCCATTGTTCAACCCAGACCGGAGTGTCGGTGAGCCATTTAAGTGGCAACGCCATTACCCAAAGGTAAGCGTAGCACCGTACTGCTGCAGAATGTCTCGCCCCCAAAGATTGACGTGCACGTCAAGAATGTGCGGCCGAATTACCGCCGTGCCGTCAGCCCTTGGGATTGTGACTTCTACCCACTCTCGGCTCCTAAACGCTTCCTGAACGCCTCCTACCCCCCACACATCGGAGACCGGCTCAATGGCCCACTCTTTTGGCCACTGGCTCCTGCTTATCACTGTCACATCCGCTCCGGTATCGAGTAACCCTGAGAACACCCTTTTGTTCAAAAATACCTCGATAACGGGGCACTGCTTCCACTCAATGTTGGTCTCCACTGTCGCTAAGACCTGGTATCCTTGCACTGCCTCACTCGCGCTCGAGCGGTCTGCTGAACCGGGCTCTGAGCTGTCCCTGAGCCTTCCCTGGCTGCCTGCTGGCGAGTGACAAGGAACCATGATCAGTTGCGCTAACGTGTCTCCCTTGTGGATTGTTTGGGGCAGGTGTGTCCAAAGCTGGACCTGGAGAATGCCTGAAAAATTCGAGTCGATGACTCCTGGAATTATAAAAATTCCGCGTGCTCCAGCTACACTACGGGGCAAAACTAAACCTATAAAGCCTCTGGGCAGGGGTCCCATGTACTGAGTGTCGACTAGATAGACTGTGCCTGGCAGGTCGCATGTAACGTCCGCCTGGCAAGTCAATTCTAGCCCTGTGCTGCCCTTGGGGCTGGCCTGTGCCCTCGCAGTGCCTGGGATGTGCCTGGAATCTAGTCTAAATCTGGGGAGTTCTGGATCTGGGTGAAGGAAGCCTCTGTTTGGACTGGGGCCAGAGACGTGCCCGGATTCCGGTTTCCCGAACTCGGACAATACCTGGCCCAATGGTAGCCTTTCTTGCACTTCGGGCAGGGGGTATTCGGAGCCTTGGGACGGCCGGACTTTTGTCCGCCTCCCTTGGATCGGCACTCCCTAGCGAAGTGACCGATCTTGCCACAAGTGTGGCATGCCCCTTTGTTCTTACCATTAGGTCTTCTTCCCCCCTGCACCGCTGCCGCTAGCAGACCCATCTTGTAGGAGTCTGTGCCAACGTCGGAGCATGCTCGGATCATGTCCGTTAAGGTTATGTCAGGGCGATTGCCCAGGGACTGCAAGATTTTACGGCAGTCCAAGTTGGCGTTGTCTTTGGCTAACTTAATCATGAGCTCTTGTTGGGCCTGCTCATTGTCAATCTGCCTGCTGATTGCTTCTTCCAGGGGATTGATGAAGTCCATGTAAGGCTCCTGGGCTCCCTGCTTAATGGCGGTGTAATTTTTGGCCGTTTTGCCAGACGCTGGGACCTTGAAGTATGCCCTATAGGCAGCCTCGGCTGACATCTCTAGGGTGGCGAGAGGCAAGTTGATTTGAGCGTTGATGGACTCAAAGGCACCTGAACCATACAACTGGTCAGGGATTACCGCGCCTCCCAGCCTGGCAGCCCGAGCTTGCGCCTCTAGGCGGAACTCATTGTCCCAAATCATGTACTGGCTGGGGGTAAGCATCATCCTCATGACGGCTTTCCAATCATGAGGAATCCACATGGTGGTTTCGCACACTTGCTGAAGCGTGCCCCTCGTAAAACGACTTTGGAGCCCTGTCTCTGAAATTGCTTTCCGTAAAGCCATGAGAAGCTTGTACGGGACTGGGGAGTGTACTACCTGCTGTGCGCCCGTGAGCGCGTCCATCTCCAAGCGGATGGGACAAATCTGTCTGAGCTCAGCTAGCTGTTCAACTGACAATTCCCCCTTCTTAAGTTCTATCTCAGCTGTGCGTTGAAGGGCACTCTTCACGACTAGGGAACCTGGGGCTGTCAGAGAAGTGCCAGCGCCTCTCATTCCTTGCGTTCCCTCAGTGACGTCTGCAGCTGTCACCGCGGGAAGGCTCCCTGCGCTACTCTGCCGATAGCTAATTGACGGATAGAGTGCCGTGGGCGCAGTCGGCTCGACTGGCTTGCCTGATGGCTCAACTAACGGGGGTTCTTTGGCCTCTACCCGGACTGGCTCGATCTGCTCTAAGAGTCTCCTACACTTCCTCCATGTGCGGACTATCCCTCCTGGAGCTTTCGGGGTTTGCTGAATGCAGTCTCCTATCTGATCCCAGAGCTTCAGGGTTAACGTACCTACTTCTGGGTAAAGTAGGCAGTGTTCCCTGAGGTACGCCAAAAGTCTCGCTAGTTCCCTGCTGTGAAATCGTCTTAAAAACCCTGGCCAGGATTTTGAACTCTTGCTCCCGAGTTCTTTGGCTAGCGGACGGACTTGGTCTATGAGAACAAGTCCCCATATTACCTGCGATTGGGTCTCCGGAAGATTCCTCCTCGGGACGAGTCGACGCGTCCTTGCAGGCAACAGGTTCGGGCGTCGGGTGTCTGGGGTAGACCTCGGAGCATGGACCTTCTGCCACGGGCCCTTCTATCGGCCTCTGCGATGTCAGGGGCTCACAGCCTGCCCTGAGCGGAACGCGTTTCCCTCTATGGCAAACCTCTCGAAAGCGGGGAGGAAGCGGTAGGAATGTCTCTCTGGAATGCCTCGCGGCGGGCCGTTCTCTGTCCGGCTGGCTGCCGACCAGAGCGCCGCGCTATCCTCCGGGCTGGCGGGTCGCGGTTCAAGCGTGGAACCGGACCGCGGGGATCGCTACTCACGAGTAGACCTCTCCGGGGTCCTTTACTCACGAGTAAATCACGTCGGGGTCACCAGCTGTAGCGATGTCTGGCCGCTAGGGCGGCGTTAGAGCCCGGAGGAGACTGATCAATGACAACACGAGGCAACAGGAGCGAGATCAGATCAGTGGTTTATTGGGAAAATACATACACCTTATATAGATCAGAAGGCAGGTAGAAAAAACCATCACCCGAAAGTCAATCACATCACCTTGTTTACTCAGGTTAATTGGGAAACCTCTCAAAGGGGAAGTTAATTATTTCGGACAAACACGGGATGAGGGCGACCATTGTTTTGGGGCTTAGACAGGGGTAAACATCTGCACTGTTTGCACCGGGGATTTTCCTTGGCCAGGAGATGAGTGTTTACCTAATCTGTCACTGGAGTTAGTGATTAGCCTACCTTGCAGAATCGTCGGTCAGGTCATGTAATTAGGTGAATCAAACCCTATATTTTATTCACCCCCCTTAATTTGTCTGCCCGCAGAGCCCGCGGCTCAAGGAGCGTCCTCCCGAAGCGGCCTCTGCAAGAGCCGTTTCCATGCCCGATGGGCATGGAGAAACCATAGTTAATACTTGTATAACATGTTATGATTGGTTAGTTATGATTGTCCGGCGGGTTACTACATTGTAGTAATGGAGCCACCGTCATGGAGACACTATATAAGCCCCACAAGTAAACAAGGGTGGGGCCGGGCCGGATCTATGCTTCCCATAACCACTGCAGGTTAAGCCACAGAGAGCTAACCTAGGGGTCTTCTCTATATGCACATCCACAGTGTGTAGCTCAGTGCATTGCCTTCTATGGGTGAATTCAGAGAGACAGATTACATGGGAATTCTGTAGCCATCTGATGTCAGGATAGCCTTGTAAGAGTAACCAGAAGGGCTTTACAATAAACCCTTGTTGTTGTTCTGTTCATCATTGCCTGGACTATTTTTTACAAAGGGCTGGACACGACACTGACCTATGGAACTTCCCCAAAGACTCTGAGCTCAGGAGGCCTACGTGCCATCCTGCATATCCTACATCAACCTGGGACTTATCTGTAGTAACAGAGCCCAGCAATTATTTATTTATTTATTTATTTATTTATTGTTAAATTTTTATACCGCCCACTCAGCCAAAGCCGACTCTGGGCAGTTCACAACAGTGAGTAAAAACAGATAAAAACAAATGAAACATAAAAACCAGCAATAAGAACCCACCCCTAAAAAGAGAGCGGTGCAGGAACTGAAGAAACCGTGGGGCAGGCATCCTCCCCTATATTAACCACCCAACGGAAGCCACCCCTCCACCTGCACCCCAAACTTGGCCCGCCAGCCAGGTTTTTAGTTCTTTTCTAAAGGGCAACAACTCCGTCTGGAGACGCAGTTCCACAGGCAGGAGGTTCCAAAGGGCCGGTGCGGACAAAGAGAAGGCTCTCCTCCTTGTGCCAGAGAGGCGAGCCCCCCTGGCCGATGGCACTATTAGAGAGCCCCTCCGATCCGCTCTGGTTGGACGGACAGACGTCCTTAGGGTGATGCGGTCTCTAAGGTAACCTGGCCCACTACCATATAGGGCTTTAAAGGTCAAAACCAGCACCTTGAATTGCACCCAGAGGCAAACCGGTAACCAGTGCAGCTCCCGCAGCAGTGATGAGGCATGGGCATAATGTCCACACCCCATCACCACCCGGGCCGCCGCATTCTGGACCAGCTGAAGCCTCCGAATGGTCATCAAGGGCAGCCCCATGTAGAGTGCATTACAATAATCTAGTCTGGAGGTCACCAGAGCATGAGTGATCATGAGCAAAGAGTCCCAGTCCAGGAGCGTGCGCAACTGGCGAATCACCCGAAGTTGGACAAAGGTCACCACCTGTTCTTCTAGCAGCAGCCGCGAATCCAGGAGGACCCCCAAGTTGCGCACCAGGTCGGTCTGGGGCAAAATAGCCCCATCCAAAACCAAAGATGGCAGCTCCCGGAATAACACAGGACCTCCCATCCACAGCCACTCAGTCTTACTAGGATTCAGCTGTAACCCATTTGCCCCCATCCAGACCCCAACCACCTCCACACAAGTGGAAAGAACTTTGACTGCATCACTGGGGTCCCCACAGGCCGAGATGTACAACTGTGTATCATCCGCGTACTGATGGTACCACACCCCGTGGGAATGGATGATCTCACCCAGCAGCTTCATGTAGATGTTAAATAGGAGAGGAGAGAGTACCGAGCCCTGAGGCACCCCATATTTTAGGGACCTAGGACTGGACTTCTCGCTCTCCAACCACACCGACTGGGTCCGGCCCCTCAGAAATGAGGAAAACCAGGACCACACCGTGCCCTGGATCCCCAATCCTCGGAGCCGCTCCAGAAGGATACTGTGGTCGACGGTATCGAAAGCCGCTGAGAGGTCAATAAGAGCAAGGACGGACGGATGACCGCCATCCCACTCTCACCAGAGATCATCCATCAGCGCGACCAATGCAGTCTCAGTACCATATCCAGGTCTGAATCCTGACTGGAAGGGGCCCAGATATTCCGCTTCATCCAGTACCCCCTGCAACTGACGCGCCACTGCCCTTTCCAATACTTTCCCCAAATAGGGGAGGTTGGAAACAGGTCTGTAGTTGGTTATGACTGCTGGATCGAGGGATGGCTTCTGCAGGAGGGGGTGCACCAAAGCATGTTTCAACGGTGCAGGAAATATCCCCTCCCGAAAAGACGCATTAATTATAGCCCCGACCCAGCCACCTGTCACCGTCTTGGAGGCTTTTACCAGCCAGGTGGGACAGGGATCCAATGGACAATTAGTGGCGCGGACCACCGCAAGGAGCCTGTCCACTTCATCTGGGGCAACTGGATCAAACCGATCCCAGATAACACAGCAAGACTGTACACTGGCTCCCCCCTGACCCTCCCCATCCACGCCAAGATTAAACCCTGAGCGAATCCGATCGATTTTCTCCACCAGATGGTCAGCAAAGTCCTCAGCCGATCCCTGTCAACCAGGCACAGCCCCCCCCCCCTACCAAGGAGGGACCTGGTCACCCAAAACGGAGTGGCTGGGCGATTATCAGCCGAGGCAATAAGGGAGATGAAGTATTGCCTCCTCACCACCCCCATCGCCACTAGGTAGGCCCTAATAGCGGCTCTAGCTAGTGTCCAATCAGAATCGTTCCTAGTCTTCACCCAGCGGCGCTCAAGGCGTCTCTTTTCCCATTTGAGCTCCCGTAGTTCTTCCGTGAACCACGGGGATGACCACCTCCACAGGCTCTGAGAGGCCGTAGTGGAGCGATTACATCCAAGGCAGCTGTTGTCGACCCACACCACAGGTCAACAAGTGCCTCGGGCGAATCGTGTTGCCAATCCAGGGGAAAATCCCCCAGTTCCCTCTGGAATCCATCTGGATCCATCAGTTGCCGGGGGCGGGCCACTTTAATAGACCCTGCCTCCCTACGATGAAGTGTCGCCCCCAGAAAGACTAGAGCCACCAGATAGTGATCTGACCATGGCACAGGTGTTATGTCTAGCTTCTGTAAACTCAGATCACTTTGCCACCGCTCCGACAAAAAGACTAAATCTGGTGTATGGCCACTGCCCCTGGTAGGGCCCTGAATTACCTGAGCCAGGTCCATAGTTGCCATGGAAGCCATGAACTCTTGAGCCACCCCGGAACCGGACCCCAGCAAAGGCAAATTGAAGTCCCCCAGAACCATCAGCCTAGGGAACTCCAACGCCAATGCTGAGACAGCCTCCAGGAGACCTGGCAGGGAGTCCCTTACCCTGCAAGGGGGCAGGTACAGGAGTAGGATCCCCAACTGACCCTTTGGGCCCAGCCGCAGGAGCAGGGCCTCACAACCCAGAATTTGTGGAGCAGTAGCCCTGGTGACTCCCATTGACTCCCTGGCTATAATGGCAACACCACTGCCCTTGCCCTCATCCCTAGGCTGGTGCCAAACACCGAACCCAGCCAGACACATCTCTGATAGAGGCACCCCATCCTCTGGTCTCAGCCAGGTCTCAGTGATGTATGCCTGGTCGGCCCTCTCCCCCAGAATAGAATCTTATTTTAGGGGTGCCTTACTACAGACTGACCTGGCATTCATCAGCAGCAGCCTAAGGGTGGGGTCACCCTGGATCAGCTGCTCAGGACCTAGAGGTGAAACCGGGGGGCCAGAATGCGGGACAGATACTAAGCATCGGTCCCGCGTTCCCCGAGTGCGGCCCGCCCCGCGGTTCCTGCTATGATGTCCCATGCCCGTCACAACCTCTAAATGGGCCCCTGGAACCTCCACCATTAACCCAGACAGAGTGTCGCCCCATCTTCCCGGCTGGCAAGGCCATCTCTCCCTCCCTCCCTCCCTAACCCACTTAAAACATACCCTCTCAGTCTCTCTACCCGTGTTGATGGTCCCGGCGAGTTCCGACTGGCCGCAAGAGTCTCCAGGGCAGCGGTGGAAATTCCGGTGCGACCGCCGGCCTTTTGAGCCCCCCACAGGGAGGTGGGAGCACGGGACACCGATGGTGGAGGTGGTCCCAACAAGCTCTGATTGGCTGCAGGTGTCTCCAGAGCGGCGGTGGAAGTATTGTGGGGAGTAATGTGTAAAATGTGGTAGCGTGTAGCTTATGGCTTAACTCTTGTCTTACCCCCCTCTTCCAAAGAACAGGCATTGTCGATGAAGTAAAATGTTTATTGTTCTCAAAGCATTTTGAAGAAATAACAGTTCATTTGTTGTTTCAGGATACAGAATTACAGCACACAAACACACTAATCATAAAGGACAGTTAGGGAAATCCACACTCAGCCTTCCCCCAGAAACAAAAGAAAAACCTGACTACCTCTAAGTAATCATGTTGGGTTAGACTAGCGACTCTGGTGTAGCCCCCAGAAATCCCAACCTTGAACTCCAACTCCAACTTGAACTTCAACTAGAACTAACTCCCAAACCTATGTGCCTATAGGAAAGACATGAGCTTGGCCCTCCTAATTAGCATACAGCCAATTAAGGCCCAGGGATTGTATAAACATACCCTGGTTCCCATAACAAATGTCTAGTGTTCCCAGGCTCTCTATGTTGACGTAAACGGACATTCTAGAACTGGGGAAGAAGACAAAACATAGGCCAGAAGCTTTGAGAAGCTTCTTCTAAGCCCACCTGCTTGATAAGCGCAACAGAAAGAATTATGAGGTCTTTGCAAAGAAGCAAAGCTACATTCTAAGACAGTTTAAAAACCAAAGAAACTCCATGTTGAATAACTTGTGACCCATTTTATCACACAATTTATTTTATTTTTTATTATTTACACTTATATCCCACCCCTCTAAGGGAAAAAATCATCCCTACTCAGGGTGGCTAACATCATAATGATGTTAAGGATAACTAACAAGTATCATTCTCCCCCCCCCCCCCCCAAGTCGAGGTAGGAGGGGGCTTTGGTGGCTCAATGGTTAAGAAGCTCACCTTGTTAGCTGCAAGGCTGGCAAGTCGGCAAGTTGAGATCCGGGTATTGCATGATGGATTGAGCACCTGTCTCTATCTCAGCTCTTGGGGACATGAAAGGAGCCTCATTTGGGCATTCCCTGAGCGCAGTTTCTCTCGCAAAATTCCTTTCAATCCAGAATAATTTCGAACACAAAATTATTATTATTAGTCCAGTTAGGACTAACATTGGATTTAGCCCAAAGAGAGATGTAGGAGGTAGGTGTGTGTGTGTGTGTGTGAGAGAGAGAGAGAGAGAGAGAGAAAGAGAGAGAGAGAGCATGTGAGCATGTGAGCATAAATGCACATGTGCTGTGCATAAGCAAAAGTATGTGCACTTAAGCATCTGATTCTTGCCTGAGAAAAAGAGTATGCAGGGAGATTAGAAGGCAGCTTAGAAGACCGAATGGGGGAAAGCTGAGACAATAGCTAGCGGGGGTACTTGCAAAACTCTCTTCCTATTGACAGGTGGAGTCTGACTGGCTGCCTCCATTCAGCTCTAGGAGAATCCACTTTTTTAAAATCTCAGCAGGGCGCTCCCTGCTAGTTACAAGTTCCATAGCTACTCAGGCAAAGGCTGGCCTGGCTTAAGCAGACTAAGCCTGTGCTTCCCTCTCCTAGTGGTTCACATAGCCGACTACCACATAGTAAAAGCCTTGGATAATTTACTTTGAAAAAGTTCACATGGCACTTCAATGCTGAACAGCTGTCAGCCAAGCTTAGCAAACACTCTGAATCCGTGGGCCAAAGGAAGGCGTGCTGGCCGAAGCATTCTGGGGACTGTGGTCCCCAGAAGAGGTTTTGGAAGCCCTGTCCACAAAACTTTTCAAATACTGAAAGGTCTGAGTTCGATATCCGAGTACTGCGTGACAGAATGAGCTCCCATCTCTGTCCCTGCTCCTGCCAACCTAGCAGTTCAAAAGCAAGGAATTGCAAGTAGAGAAATAGGGACCACTTTGGTGGGAGGATAAACAGCATTCCATGCACTCTGGTGTCTAGGCATGCCTGCCATATGTCCACGGAAACATCTGCAGATGCAGACAGCGCTGGCTCTTCGGCTTTGAAGCAGAGATGAGCACTGCACCCTAGAGTCAGATACGACTGGCTTTCGAGCAAGGGAAACCTTTACCTATTGCATGAACCAGTTTTGTAATCTAGTGGTGAGAACACACACACAAAATATTTCCATAGAATACAAAAGATGCCTAAAATCCTTAACTCAAATCTTAAAATCAAGACACAAAATGGTTGGGATTTTTGGCTGCTCTTCTAAGTCCTGTAGGACTGGACCCTCACCTTGCTGCAACTGCTAAGCCCCTACCTGAGAGCCCTGTAGAGGTTCTGGACCTTCATATGTTCAACCTGGAGACCATGGGTGGTTTAGCTATATAAGAACCGGCTTTTTCTCCCTGAAGTTGCCTCAGCAAGGTTGGTCAGTTTTTGAAGATCTCTGTCTTGTTCCTGATTCCTGCTCCAGAAAATCTCCTGCCCTGTTTCTGTGGATTGTTGATGTGCCTTGACTGGATCCTTCCTGCTGGAATTCTCTCTTCATTTTTTTCTCCAACCCTGGAGGATTCTCTGTCATGTCTGTTCCCTTGGTCACCTGACTTCTGAGTCATTTGAATTACCTTTTCGTTGCCTAACCAGGGGTTCCCAACCTAAGGCCCATGGGCTGGATCTGACCCATGACACCATTTCATTTGGTCTTCCACCCTCCAAGGACATTCAGGAAACAAAATGGCCACCCATTTGAAGCTGTTGGGACAAAATGGCCACACACACACCATCATGCAGGCAAGGCAAAATGGCCCTCGGGCCCTCGAAGCTGACTGGGAGAGCTTGACCCGGCCTCCAGCTTGAAAAGGTTAGGGATCCCTGGCCTAAACTCATCATGCATCTCTGGTTTCCCTTGGACTTGGACTTTGGACTGAGATTTGGTTACTGTTTGGCCAATTACCTGGTTGTCCTGGTGTTCGTGTCACTTGTCAGCTGCCTACAACCAGGCCCCTGACAGAAACATGTTGGAGATCTCTAATGGGTACATTTTGTCCTGGGGAACTAAGCTAGGTGATAGCCTTGTTGGGGCACATGGGCTTGAGCGGTCTGACTAGGAAGTGTTTCCTGTCTCTTGTCAATGATGTTAGGCTGGGACTAAAACTTACCAAAGTGTTCTCTGTTGGATCCCTTGGGCAAGGTGAAAGTGGAAGGCACACGTCATGGTCCACTCAGCCAGCAGGTGATATGTTATCCAAATGGCTAAAAAAAACCACATGCAAATGGACTTGATTTCTCAAGTCCATTTGCATGTGTGGAATGTTTTTCACAGAGATGTGTACCAATGCGCAGACGCCTCGGTGAATAATGACTCCAAGGTAAAGGAACTAAGCTTTACTCATACAGCTGTTGCTCTTCTGAGTGGTATTTGCTGTTAAGGATGTTTTGATATTACAATAATTTGAGTAATATATGCACTAATAAATTTTAAGAATGATTCTTTTCATAGCTAATGCCTTTTAGGATGTGTGTTTATTTTTTTAAAAAGGTAGTAATGCAGCTGTGTGGTTCCTGTACACAGTCTAAAATCCAAGTTCAGTTCTTTTACTGGTCCATTTAAAGCATCGTTAAAAGGTAAATTTAAGTCTTACATTTCCCAGTTCTGGATCTGAACATTTTTGGAAATACATTATGACATGGGAGCAGTTGATACCACAGAAAAGCTGGGCAACAGCATTGGTTGCGCTTTTTCAGAGTTTAGACCAGGGGTTCCCAACTTTTTAAAGCTTGTGGGCCCTCCGGACAGCTGAGCGGACCTGTACCATACACCTTGGAAGTAAATGTGCCTGATTCTGTGTTTACAAAAGCCGTGGGCGCATTTATGGCTGACATAACCACATTTACGTATGCACGGGTGCATTTTATGGCTGTTGTAAATGTGCCTGCTCCCACTTCTGGGTGCGGTGAGGACAGTGGCGGGCCACATGAAATGGTCCTGTGGGCCGGGTCTGGCCAATAGGCCGTAGGTTGAGAATCCCTGGTTTAGAGCATTTGCCACTTTGAACTACCGTTCCCAGGAATCCCATGCTAGCTGGGGGAATACTGGGAGTTTCAATTTTTAGTGTATGAGAGTCAAGACACAAAGCACAGCCAACGGCTGGGTTAACTCAGGTTTATTGCATGGTGGACAGAGGGAACATGAGGCAATGGCGGACGAACAGCTCTATATATAAGGCAGTAACGTATTTGAATGTGGCTCCACGGCAGCCCGTTGGCTACTGGTCCGCGTGACGTCATGGCTGGTCACGCCCTTCTTGTCCAGGTGTAGGTAGCGGCGGGAAACTTCCCGCGCTGCGGTCCCTGATGGGTTTGAACCAAGAGAGCTTGGACGCTCGCTGCTGCCAGCTGGTGGTCATCAGCTCGCGTCCTATTACAGGGTTTATGTGATACAGCTGAAGGTTACATTGTTACTCATTGGCAAGGTTACATTGGTTCAGATACATTGATAACACATGTAGAAGGATACACTATTAGGACACAACACTCCTCCCCCCTAGGATGAGACGAAGTCCCTCAGCCAAGATGGCTTATTTCGAACACGCTGGGGTCTCGGCGCGGGCTGCCCTGCCCCGGCTTCGCTCCCTCCTCCTTGCTCCCTGGCTTCCTGCCCTGCAATCGGAGAGGATGACTTGTTAGTGGTTTGCCGCGGCTCTGCGGCTTTGTTGGGAGGTGTGTGCTTTGTTTGGGAAGAACCGGGGGCACTGGGGGCTAACGAAAAACCCCTCTTCTCGCTTGGATGGGTGGGGGAACACTCCGAAAAACCCCCCCGGCTCGCAAAATCAAAATCAAAATCGGATTCGGGGGAAGCGGCAGCGGCGGCCGCACACTCCTTTTCCCTCCCCCCGGGCTCGGATAGAACTGGGGTATCAAAAGGATATGAGTCGGGCTCGCTGCTTTCCCCCCTGTCTCCCCCTTGGGCTAAACGGGTGGGGGAGAACCCTATCGCTGAATCCTGTCGCTGTGCTCCACTGGTCGGTCCCTCGCTCACTCGGTGCCTCAGTTGATCAGCGTGCCTCCTCCAGAGGAGGCCGGTGCTAGTTTCCACCCGATAGGACACTGGCCCCGTCTGTTCTATTATCGTCCCTGGAACCCAGGCTGGGCCTGCGTTGGCATAGTTCCTGCAATGTACAGGATCGCCTATGCCGAAACCTTTCGAGACCGCTAACCCTATGTTCTTCCCTTTGTCCTCGACCCTCGACGGGTCTAGCCTGGACAAAAGCGTGGTCAGTTTCCTCCGCATCAGCAGCTCTGCCGGCGAGTAACCCGACGCTAAGGGGGTCACTCTGTACGCTAATAGAAATTGACAAACCTGGTGATGTAGATCTCCCGAGCCCATGCGCCGCAGCGCATCTTTCGTGGTGCGCACTAACCGTTCCACTTGGCCATTCGTGGCCGGGTGAAACGGCGCGGATGTGACATGCCGAATTGCATTTGCCTCCATGAATGCCGCGAACTCAGCGGACGTGAAACAACTGGCGTTGTCGCTGACCAAAGTGTCGGGTAAACCGAACGTGGAAAAGACCCTCCTTAGCTGGTGAATGGTAGTGGCGGAGGATGTGCTCTTTACCGGAATGACCTCCAGCCACTTAGAGTATGCGTCCACCACCAGGAGAAACATGGTTCCCCGGAATGGGCCAGCAAAATCTACGTGCACCCTGGACCACGGTCCCCTCGCTGCGTCCCATTCCCTATGTGGTAGGCGGGCCACCTCCGGTCGAGAACATTGACATGCTTCACAAGTGCCAACCATCTGCTCTATGTCGGCGTCCAGCTGGGGCCACCAGAAGTAACTCCGGGCCAACGCCTTGGAACGGACGATCCCCGGGTGGCTGACGTGCAACAGCTTTAGCACCTTCGGCCGTAGGGACGTAGGAACCACCACCCGTTGGCCCCACAACAGGCACCCCCTCTCTAAAGACAACTCCACTCGCTTTCGGAAGAATGGGTCGAATTCCGTGCCTGGGGATGACGCCGGCCACCCCTTCTGCACCCACGAGCATACCTTCTCTAGTGTTCTATCCTTTCCGGTCGCCCTGGCAATGTCGGCCGGTACTATCGGGGGTGACTCTAAAACCTCTATTAGCAATACCTGGCGGTCTCTTCTCACCCCTGCCTTCTGGTCGTCCGACAATGGTAACGGCGACCGTGAGAGCGCGTCTGCATGGCTGATCTCCTTCCCTGGCCGGTATTCTAATTCATGTTGATATGCATTAAGAAAAATAGCCCACCGCAGCATCCTCGGGGACAGGATCTGTGGCGTGGGCTTATTTGCAGTGAAGATCCCTAACAGGGGCTTGTGATCAGTAACGATCTTGAACGGCCGACCATACAGAAAATCGTGAAATTTCTTGGTTCCCGCTACTATCGCTAGTGCCTCCCTATCGGTCTGTGCGTAATTCCGCTCTGCTTGGGACAGGGACCTTGAATAAAACGCTATCGGGGCCTCCCTTCCGTCGTTTAACACGTGGCAAAGCACCGCCCCCACCCCCACCGGGGATGCATCGCAGACTAAAACTATGGGCCGTTTGGGGTCGAAATGAGTCAGGATTGCCTCGGATGTGAGGAGTTGCTTTAACTCTGAGAACGCTCTTTCTTGCTCGTCACCCCACAGCCATTTTTCCTCTTTTTTAAGCAGCCGATGAAGCGGCTCGGCAACAGACGCCTTCCGTGGAAGGAAGGTATGGTAGAAATTGAGGAGCCCCAGAAATGACTGAAGCTCGGTTTTGGAAGTGGGGCGAGGGGCTTTCTTAATGGCGGCTACCTTAGATTTGGACGGCCTAATTCCCTCGGGAGTGACACGGAACCCTAAAAACTCAACCTCTGTTTCGTAAAATACACATTTGTCTTTTCTCAGTCGCAGCCCCGCTTTCTCGAACACGGCCAGGACCTTATCCAATCTGTGGGCCAGCTCGGCCTTACTCCCCCCCGTTATCAACACGTCATCAAAATATGGCAACACCCCCTCCAGCCCCTTCAGGAGGCGTTCCACTAGCGACTGAAAAATGCCAGGTGCCGAGTTCACGCCGAACTGTAACCTCGACACCTGGAACGCCCCCTTATGTGTGACTATTGTTTGTGCCGCCGCTGTGGCGGGGGTTACTGGGAGTTGTTGGTAGGCCTGTGCTAAATCGAGTTTAGCGAAACACTTTCCCCCATTGAGCCTGGCCAGGAGGTGGCTGACCACTGGCACCGGGTATGCATTAGGGCGGATTGCCTTATTAATGGTACACTTATAATCAGCGCAAATGCGCACCTCCCCGTTAGCCTTCAGAGCTGTTACAATTGGAGTCTCCCACTCCGCGGAATCCACAGGAACGAGAATTCCTTGACCCACCAGTTTGTCCAGTTCCGCCTCTATTTTGTCCTTAAGCGCGAACGGTACCCTGCGCGGTTTAAGTCTTATCGGGCGGACCTCCGGGTCTAAGTCGAAGGCTACAGGGGGTCCCTTGAATTTTCCCAGTCCACTTTTAAAAACGGCGGGGTGTGCGTCACATACTGCTTGTATTGGGTCCTCGCCTACGGCATGCACCCCCCCTATGAACAGGCCTAAGGGCTGAAACCACTGTGTTCCGAGGAGGCTACAACTCCCCCCTTTTAGCACCACTAGGGGAAGTTCCGCAGAATGTCTCTTAAAGCGAACCCGGAACGTTCCGACCCCCAACACTGGAATGCTGTTCCCCTGAACGTCCCGTAGTGTGGCCCTCAACGCTTTAAGTTTGGGCCGCACGTGGGGGTCGATTTTCAAGAACTCTCTCTGGGGAATTATAGAATAGGAGGACCCCGAGTCAACTTCCATCCTAATAGGGGTCCCTTGTACTAGTACCTCAACAAAGTAATGGGGCTGTCCCGCAGACACGTTGAACACAGGAGCGTCGCCCTCGCTGTCGTCCGAGATGCGGCCCACGCCGTCCTGCTTCCTCGTGGCCCGGGCGCCATCTTTGGGCCTCGCTGGACGGTCCGGTCTGGCTGAACGGTCTTGCGAATGTCTCCGGCCCTCTTTCCATTTCCTGCACGCCTTGGCGATGTGCCCCCGACGTCCGCAGTTGAAGCACTCAGCTTTCCTGAATGGGCACTTCACGCGCTCATGGGCCGCTCCGCAACCATCGCAGCGGCGCCCGCCTCTCCGGACCTTCTGGACCTCCTCGCCATCGCTACTCTCTGACGACGATTTCGAGGTCGGTCGGGTTGCATGCACCGACTGACCGGACTTCCCGTGCGATGAGTTTTCCGCCTTGCCGGCCCTCGGACGTCACTCACGCCACTTGTGCATCTCATCTACTCCAGCATTCGTGGACTCCGCGGCTTCCGCGGCCTCTACAACCTCTTCCAGTGTGGGTGGTGGCTCCCTGTTCATCAAGCTGCGCTGTACTTCCTTGTCCTTCAGGCCACACAGCACTCCGTCCCTGAGGGCCATCTCTAGGATGTGGTCCCATTTGCAGGGGGCGGCGGCTACCCTCATAGCCGTTACGAAGGCTTCTACCGACTCGTCCGGCGCTTGAACTCGCCTCCAAAACGCACTCCGAGCGGGAAACATTGCCCTCGAGGGTCGGAAACGCTCACGCAGCATTTTCATGATGTCACCGGCTTTGAAATCGCTCATCTTCTTCGGTGCAAGGATGCCCACCAGCGTCCGCTTGGTTTCCATCCCAAGCATGCGAGTGAGGATGGCCCTCTTCCTTTCCTCGTCGTCTTCTTTGACTTTGAGCTCCACCAGTGCCGCCTGGAAGTCCATCTCAAAGAGCTCCCAGTCTTGCGGTTTGGTGATGTTGAACCCGCTCTGTGTCCTGGCTCCGTGGGGATCCATCATCCCATCCTCGTCGCCAATTTAGTGTATGAGAGTCAAGACACAAAGCACAGCCAA
This sequence comes from Bradypodion pumilum, assembly GCA_035047305.1. Lineage (NCBI taxonomy): Eukaryota > Metazoa > Chordata > Lepidosauria > Squamata > Chamaeleonidae > Bradypodion > Bradypodion pumilum. The sequence goes on from JAWDJD010000013.1 coordinate 16,772,245, forward strand.
CGGCTGGGTTAACTCAGGTTTATTGCATGGTGGACAGAGGGAACATGAGGCAATGGCGGACGAACAGCTCTATATATAAGGCAGTAACGTATTTGAATGTGGCTCCACGGCAGCCCGTTGGCTACTGGTCCGCGTGACGTCATGGCTGGTCACGCCCTTCTTGTCCAGGTGTAGGTAGCGGCGGGAAACTTCCCGCGCTGCGGTCCCTGATGGGTTTGAACCAAGAGAGCTTGGACGCTCGCTGCTGCCAGCTGGTGGTCATCAGCTCGCGTCCTATTACAGGGTTTATGTGATACAGCTGAAGGTTACATTGTTACTCATTGGCAAGGTTACATTGGTTCAGATACATTGATAACACATGTAGAAGGATACACTATTAGGACACAACACAATTCAATCAAGATTTCCCCTCCTCCCTCCCCAGAATCTTCTGTTATTAGGCTCTTGGATGGGAGACCGGAAGTAACAGCTGCGGAACAAAATAAATATTTTGGATTCTTTTCCCTTCAGTGATTCTTATCGACTTTAGGGTGAATTCAAACATTCCAACAGAGATGACAGAAGGAAAACTGTTTGTTAGAAAGCCCAAGTTTATTTTTTTCTAGCATCAGATATGACCAGCTTCAAAACAAGCCAGTGCTTCTCTATCTTTGCACATTTAAAAGAAGTCGAATTTGTTTTTTGTTTAGGTAGAGCTTTTCTAAGCCTTGTGTGGGAACCTACATTAAACAATATTTCCTCCTCAATGCCATATTTAAAACCCTCCAGTCTCCATTAGCACCTGCTCATCCTAGTGAAAGAAGCTGCGGTGGCTCAATGGTTAAGAAGCTCGCCTTGTTAGCTGGAAGGAGGGCAAGTCGGCAGTTCGAGACCCTAGTACTGCATGACAGATTGAATGCCTGTCACTGTCCCAGATCCTGGGGACATGAAAGGAGTCTCATTTGGGCATTCCCTGAGTGGAGTTTCTTCCACAAAAATCATTTCAACGCAGGATAACTTATGACATGAAATTATTAGAAGCAGAAATATAGAGTAAAACAATGGTATGGGGTGAGCTTGAATGAGGAACAACAGAAGATTTGAGCAGGCACATCCTCTCCTCTGAGGCTGGAGGAGCAGAGGCAATTTTTAATGAGGACTTTAAGTTTGTGCGTGTATGTGCGCACACATGGACACACATGGATCTATGTGTGTATGTCTTCCTCCCAGCCAGGCTCCTTCTGCTGTGTGCCGGCAGTCTCTCCCCAGGCTGGTGTCTTGCACAGGGTCCTTTTGCCAGCCAAAGGAGATAAAAGCGTGTTTCCGTGCATCTGATTCAGGTTCCTAGGCGACGAACATCACCTCACACTGGCACAGAACAATGGCCAGCCTGGGCCACTTGGAGTTGTCTCTAGCTGATGTCACATCTATCATGGCCATCATCCTTCAGGAAGAGAAGCAAAAGCACACCCAAAAGGAGGCCAGTTTCCAAGTCTCCTGAAGGAGTGTGCCTGTCATCTCAGTCCCTCCCCTCTCCCTACCTCCTGCCCTCAGGGTCAGGGAAGGAAGATGCTTTGTGTTGATGGAAAGGTGGAAGAAGGAAGCTCTTAACAGACTAACAAGACTCTGCCAGAGTAGCAGCATCAACTGCTTGGACTTGGAGGACTAAGGCTCCAGTGACAACCCTCTGCACAATTTCATGAACGTAATAATAATAGAGTCAGTGACTTGCGGAAGTGGGTTATGCTGCAATGCGGAAGGCAGATGACAGGCCACTACATTATATTCTCAGGACAGTCTTCATGGCTGATCACCATGATGATCACCTATATTCTGATTCAGATAATACTAATAACTAGCAGGGGTGCCCGGCTTCGTCTGGGTAGTCCAAACCCGGCTAGCTGAGTGCCAGGGGTGAGCCTGTGATGTGAGCTTGGTGATTACATCACAATAACCCCCTGGTTGGCCTAGCACTGGGGCAGACACAAACTCTCCTGTTGAATATCCCCCCCCCCCTTTGCAGATCAATTTAGGGGGCAAACCCCCCGCACAAGGTACGTGTGTGCTGAATCTCATGGGGTTTGGTCAAGGGGTGCAGCAGCCCATTCTGGACACAAAACCCACACCTTTGCTTTATAGGAATAATAATAATAATAATAATAATAATAATAATAATAATAATAATAATAATAATAATAATAATAATAATAATAATAATAATAATAATAATAATAATAATAATAATAATAATAATAATAATAATAATAATAATAATAATAATGGACTTATCGGACTTGAACATCCTAACTCTCCAAGAGACAACTCTACTAGGAGCTGCATATATACTCAGACATTACCTTAACACTTCTTAGGTCCTTGGTTAGGGTTTGAACTGTTAATTTTATTCCAGTCCTCGACTGTGAACCAAATGGTTGATTTGTATCCAATAATAATAATGAATCTGGACAAGGGAAGAAGACTATTCAATTATGTAAGCCTATTACTAGTCTGAGCCACCAAAATATGGATTTCAAAAACGTATGTCCCAAATTTGGAAAGAAAATCACCCAGATTTGGAAATTGGTGAGCAGACTAATGGACCAGAGACGTGTTATTTTGAAACACAAGTTCTTCACTGAACTTGAATTACAAGAGAATGTAAGCAGATCAGGGCAAGATCCAGACCCGAGCATAATTTATAAGGCAGCTAATTCACAAATAGAGAAGCAAGTAGTGGAGAAAAGAGAGGAGACTAACAGGGTTACTGTAAATCCAAAAACAATGGCTGAAAAACACCTTGTAGAACCAATCGGTAGTAATGAATTAGTTGAGAAGATTAACATTCAAATAAAAATGGCAGAAAGAGTCTGACTGCCAAAACTGAACCAATATAATAAGGAAAACTTGGCCAAAATATTGAAGAAAGTGAATGAAGCTGTCTAAAATATTCCAACAAACATAATAGCTCAAACAAATCAACTAATGTATGTAGCAGCTTATGTTACCACCAAAGAACTAGGCTTGAAAGTCCAAAAGAGTCAAGGGCATAGCTGTCAAGTGTCTCGTATTGGCCAGGATCTTCCCGTATTTTACCCTATTTCCTGGCGTCCTCCTGCATTAGGAAGACTGCAATGCCTAATGCCGCCACGAGGGCTGCACAGGATAAGTATAGCTGTCAAGTTTCCCATTTTGTCTGGGAAATTTCCCTTATTTTCAAATCCAAAACTTGACAGGTATGGTCAAGGGATTAAAAAAATAGGAAAACCAAAATGGAAAATTCACTTTGAGTTGAAAATTAAAAACATTCAGTCAGACTTGAGTAAACTGGAGAATCTGAGACAAGGAAATCTAAAAGACAGGAAGATCAAAAGCAGCCTGATAACAAAGTATGATTTGCGCAATAAGGGAATTACAGTAATAATTGAAGAGTTGAAACTAAGAGTGGTGGCCGTTGCAGAAAAGATCAAGTGATAGAATAATCGAGTAATGCAGTTTCAGCAAAATTCACAGTTTCAAGTTAACCAACATTATTTTTACAAGATCCTTGAAAATGGGCATGAAACCAGCACAAGTAAAAAGCCTAACAGAGAAAGCACTCTGGAATTTTGGAGAAACTTGTGGGAAAACAATAAGAAGCATAATGAAAATGCGATATGGATCAAGAAGGTTAAAAATCTAGCAAAAGCACCCAAATGGAAGATTTTCAGATAACAAAAGAAGCTGTACAAGAACAGGCAAAGAAGATCAAAAACTGAAGTGCTCCTGGTTTATATCAGGAGTTCTCAACCTTTTAAAGCCGGGGGCCCGGGTCACGCTCCCTCAGACAGCTTAGGGGGCTGGATGGCCATTTTGCCCTTCCTCTACCACATGGCACTTACTGATGTGGTAGAAGCAGTGGGGGGCATGAAATGGTGCCGTGGGCCACATCTGGCCCACAGGTAGAGAATCCCTGGTTTAGATGAACTCCATGGATTCTGGCTAAAAATGCTAACAAACTTACATGGAAGATTGGCACACCAGAAGAATCAGGTTGACAACTGGTTAACAACTGGAAGGACACTCTTAATTCAGAAGGATAAAGAAAAGGGAAATGAGCCTGGAAACTACAGACCAATAACTTGTCTACCAACAACATAGAAATTACTCTCAGGCATAATTGCAAACCAGATATATGGACATTTGATAAACAACACTTTGTTGCCTGTAGAGCAGAAAGGGTGCTGCAAAAAGTGAGGGCCACCTTGTTCAGGTCAGTGGCACTCGCGGAAGGTGTTGCACAATGGCTTGAGCCCAAACGTCTCCCTCTTCAGTTCCATCCTTCCGGGCTTCCTCCAAGCAAGAAGTGTGGCCCAGTTTGTTTCAAGATAAGTGGTGCTGAGCTTCCTTTGCATTCTGATGTTTTTCAGTGCATGGAGCCCCATGATTCTTGTCACTCTGCAGACACTTCTATATAGAATCGCTGAGTTGGAAGGGGCCTTTTAGGTCATCATGTCCATCCGTTCTACTCAATGCAGGAATCCAAATCAAGGCAGATGTGACAGATAGCCACCCAATTCTCTCTTGAATGCTTCCAGTGTTGGCATATCAGAAAACAACAACAAAATAATAATGAAACAAAAACACTGCAGCACTTTAAAGATTAATTGCTATACTTTTACTGTTAGCTTTCGTGGATCAAGTCCACTTCTTCAGACAAGGAGTAAAACTTCCAGGCATGGTTTATATACACCAAGATGTCACAAGGAAAAAAGGATCACAGAGCAATGAGTAATCAAGCAGAATGACAGACAAGCATACATATCAATACAGCTTCCTACAGTTAGCAGTAACAATAGATTATTCAGATTAGTTTTAAATGTCCCCCTTTCAATCTCAAAAGTGTGAAGTTGCTAAGCAAAGTATATGCTAATGAGTTAACCTTTCTGGTCGACTTCTTACTTGTGTGGACGGACACATCCCGTTGTGTTCATGTTGTAAGAGAGAGTTTGCAGGAAGGTTAGCAAAGGTGGGATAATACACCAAAATATCATAACCTATAAAATCAAGCGTTAACCGTTGGAACTTTTGATATAATCCTAAACCAGGCCCTACTAGCCCGCACTGAACATTCGTGCACACGCCCAAACTGGGTCCGCAGGTCAACAAAGGATTGAGAAATGTGCCAGTGGGGCAAGAGCCTCACAAACACAAAAAAAGGGAAACAACTTCATTTCCCAACGTTCTTTGCGCCGTGCCGTGCCACAGCCAATCAGACTGAGAGCCGCGAGCACAAAGAACGTTGAGAAACACGCTGTGGCCATTCAAAATCGAGCTGCAGAAAAAAACGCAGCACAAACACAAACCCATTACTACAAGCCCCAGATTCCTGCGCACCATGAGCACGCAGAACACTGAAAAGCCCACCGTGCAAAAAATAAAAATTAAAAAACCAGTGCCTCACAGCCACACAAAACAAACAACCGGCCTCAAGCGCCACGGGGTTCCCGCGGTCCGGCCAGTGAGGCTGGGCCACAGGAAGGAAAGCCCACCCACCCCAACGTCGCCTGAACCGGCACTGGGATTCCTGCGGTTCGGCCAGCGAGGCCGGCCCGCGGGAAGGAAAGCCAACCCCAAACCCCAAATGCCGCCTGAAGCGGCGCTGGGATTCCCGTGGTCCGGCCAATGAGGCTGGGCCGCGGGAAGGAAAGCCAACCCCCAATCCCAAACGCCACCTGAAGCGGTGCTGGGATTCCCGCAGTCCGGCCAGCGAAGCCACGCTGCGGGAAGGAAAGTGTTTTGCCTTCAAGCGGGGGCCAAGGCACTGGTGCCTTGGCCACACCTTGAAAGTGAACCCATTTCCAGGGAAATAAAGCCAGCGGACGGTGCTCCGTCCGCTGACTTTACTTACAGAAAAAGTGTTTCGCTTTCAAGCAGGGGCCAAGGCACCAGTGCCTTCCCCCCTTGAAAGAGAAACAAAAGTAAAAAACAAACACCAAAAAATAAAAAATAAAACCATTAATTTAAAAAACACAAACAAAAACATCCAAAATTAATCAAAACCAAAAATGACAAACAGAAAAAACACACAGAGAAACACCAAAAAAGAAAAACCAAAAAACCCCACAAAAGAAATCAAACCAGCCAACTTACCACCACACATCCTCCCTCCACGACGGCCGGAAATGAAAGAAGAAAGAAAGCGAATACTTACCGGAAGAAGCGCCACCCAGAGGCCAGTAGACAAAAAACAGTCAAAGTAAAAGAAACACTCAACACCCCAACCGAGAGGCCACAAGAGAAAAAACAGTCAAAAACATAACATTACATCACACATTCACACAAATCACAAACAAATCACAAACCAATAAAATAAAAACATTTCTCAAAAATCAGAAACAAATCACAAACTAATAAAATAAAAACATTTCACAAAAATCAGAAACAAAACACAAAATAATAAAATAAAAACATTTCTAAAATCCTCTCTAGATTTTCACACAAAAAAAACCCAAAACATCTAAACACAGTTTCAAAACATTGAATGTAAAAAAACATGCACTTTCACATTTTAAAAATTATTATCCAAGGTACAACTACTAAAAAAATTCACATACTAAAACATTATTTGGTAAAATAAAATAATTGTAAAAAATTATATCATCCTTTCCTCTTTTTTTAAACCACAAAAACAAACCCAAAAAAGCTGATCACAGTTTATAACAGCCCGTGTGTATAAATAAACATTATAAAAATCACAATTACAGACTAACCTCATTTGTACAAACATTAACAAAACAAAAACCTTCCAACACCATTTAAAACAGCCCGGCAACACCGGGCAACCTCTGCTAGTAATATATAAAACATCTAGCAGCATATAGCAATCTGTGTATCAAATTTGGTAATGTCCTAGAAACACAGTGCTGGAGCAGGCTCACTGTCTCTCGAGGCAGTTGGTTCCACTGTCATACTGCTCTAACTGTTAATGAGGCTCCTTTCATGTTCCCAATAACTGAGACAGAGACAGGTGCTCAATCAGTCATGCAGTACCTGGGTCTCAATCTGCCAACTTGCCAGCCTTCCAGCTAACAAGGTGAGTTTCTTAAATTAACCACTGAGCCACCGTAGCCCCAGCATCACACAGTGTCTTTAAGTCTTTGTGGCATAAGCATCTGACACATTTTCCCTAATATTCAGCCTATTTCTGGCTTCCTGTAGTTTGAGCCTGGTATTACATGTCCTACACTCTGGGATGATAGAGAACAGATCCTGCCCTTCCTCTTTATGACCATCTTTTGGGTATTTGAAGAGTCTCATCATCATATTCCCTCTCAGTCTTCTTTTCTCAAGGCTAAACATACCCAATTCCTTCAGTCTTTCCTCATATTGGCTTGGTTTCCTGTCCTCTGACCACCCTTGTTGTCCTTCTCTGTACCTGCTCTAATGTGTTTGCATCTTTCTTAAAGTGAGGTGCCCAGAACTGGACACAGGAGTCTAGATGTGGTCTAACTTGTTCTGATTAGAGGGGGACTAGTAGTACATTACAGGTTTTCTATTGTGGGAGGGCGGTGGAGTCTCGCTTCCACCCTCCCTCTCTGGGTCCTGCTTGCCCGGGGGGGGGGGGGGGGAATAAAAAGCTGGCTGCAGCCCACAGCGCCAGATGTCCCGCCATCGACTCTCGGCCCCAACAACGCTGAGGGAAAAAGCAACGGCAGCTGCGGCAGCCGGGCGGTGGAGCCTCACTCCTGCCCTCCCACCCTTTTCCTCCAGGCTTGGCCTTCAATTAGAACTTTAGAAGTTGCTGAGATGTCAGCCCTTCTGCATCTCTTTTTTGGACTTGCCTGGGGTTGGGATGTGTGGAGCAGGGAATTGTTGAGCCAGTATTAGTGTGGTTTTTCTATGGTATGCCGTTTTCTACTTTGTATTGTAACTTGTAATATTGTATTGGGCCTTTTGGCTATGTTGTATTTTTGAATATTGTATTATTGTATTTTGAATTTTTTACCCGTGGGTTACCTGTGGTTATTTATATGTTGTTAGCCGCCCTGAGTCGGCCATGTGCTGAATAGGGCGGGGTATAAATCAAATAAACATAAACAACATAAGGAAGGAACACAGCTGTGTGGTGCCTCTGTTGTAAACAGTGGAATGACAATGTCTATTATAGTGAAGATAATAATCTTTATGGAAGAGCCTTGGTTCAGTCAAGTCAGTTTTTCATTTATTATATAAAGTTGGTTTAGCAAGCATTTTGTTTTCTTCTGATTAGGGTTGCCATACATCCCGCAAAACCAGGATTGTCCCAGATTCAAGGTTGGAAAAATTGTCCCAGCCAGTTCAATAAAAATCATGTTTTAAATCCCAGATTTTTAAAAATTACTGATTGTGTGTTATAACACACCATTAAAATAAATTTGTACTCTCACCATCAAATGAGTGATTTCCTGCCACATTGAAGTTGGAGTATACCTGGAGACAAATCTTAACGTCCTCGCCTCACACCACTGCACGGTAAGTGTGACCAGTGTGCTTCCTGAAATTGAGGATGTTAAGAGCTGACCGCAACACGACTTCTCAGAAGTACAACAGATCATCTTACAGTAAGAATTTACTGTTGTAAATGAATTCATTTATGTATTGATATATTTAATGCAGAAGTGTTTTACAGCTGGTCATTATATTATGTTTTTTTAAAGGCTATTTTGTAGATAGACTGCTCATTTTTGTCTAGTATACTTCTGTCCTGGTCTTGTGAGAGAGAATTATGGCAATTCTACTTCTGACCCATCTATATTGAAAATCTAAAGTTGTAAATATAAAGCTGGTGATGTGAAGGTCATCTGGTTTAGTAGAAACCACTGATTTAGGGAGGGTAGAACACGGGGACTGTTTCATTCATTCCTGTTTCCCACGATGACTTGGACAAGGACATGTGATGAATCTGTGGATTATGTCTGGGCCTTCAGATTCTCCCTAAAGATGGAGGGTTGCTTGAAGGATGGAGTGACTGTTTCTAGCCTATGCTTCTGAAGGCACTTGTTGAACACAGACCCGGAATTCAGCTGAAGGGCAGAAAGGATGGGAAAGAAAGCTGGCTTCAAACCCCACAAGAATTTGCAAGCCTCTCACCACTAATCCAGGCTGAAGATCAGGAAAGCTGGTGGAATAACTTGTTGATCTTTTTGTTATTTTCATTTTGCATGTGCCCGGGTATATTTAGTTCCCATAAAAATGAGGAGTTGTCAGCACTGACTTTAGAGGCAACCATGCTGGAGGCAGCTGTTGCGTAGAGCATGTGAGATAAAGCCAAGCTGATACCTTTGAATTCTGCCCTAAAACTTTGACTGCTGTTCCCAGTTCCCACCCTTCTCTCTACAACACATTTGCTGTTTTTTTAAAGATCTTATCCTACTCACCCAGCAGACAGTATAAGTAACTGCAAAACTAAAAAAGATTTAAACTTAAAATAAAAAAAAGAATTAGAGAATATATGTATAAAATTTGTGCATTAGGGGAGAATATGTGAATAAGAATGTACTGTACGTGGCATAAAATGCCAATGAAAAATGGATAGAAATTTCCTTGCTTATCTGGTAACTGTTGCTCTATCCCAGGGATTCCCAAACTTTTCGCTCCATGGGCCTGACCACGCCCTCCGGACAGCTGAGCGGGCCGATCACATGGTTCCTCCCACCATAAACACTGCCGTAAAATGCATCCATGGCTGTCGTAAATGCACTTACGACAGCTGAAGGTGCATGTACAGCAGGCATGGGTGCATTTACGCACACACATTTTACAGTTGTTGTAAATGCTTCTGCTTCTGGTAGCAGTGAGGGCAGCAGCAGGCCACATGAAATGGTGCTGCAGGCCAAGTCTGGCCCATAGGCCATAGTTTGGCTACCCTTGCTCTATCCTGTGATACAACTCACTGTTATTTGTGGACACTTCAACATTTTTCAAGTTTCTTTATCAATCAAAATGGAAAGTTGAGTCATGCTTTCAATGCTTAGCCCTCAGAGCAAAGTTGAGTTCTTGGTGTGACGCTCGACTGGACGCTCTCTTTTAAGCAGCACTGCCTGAATACTAAAGCCAAAGTCAATACAAGCAGCAACAACATCATAAACTGTAAATGGGGAATCCAAGAGCTCGGACAGAGACAGGCGCTCAATCCATCATGCAGCAGCCTGGTCTTGAACTACCGGCTTGCCAGCTTTCCAGCTAACAAGCCACTGCACCCTATGATGGTGAGCTCTGCTCTTCCTGATTATGTCCATTGGGTATACTGGCTTTTCCTCTTTCCTACACCAGACAGTCAACCCAGCAGGATCCCATTTCTTTCCTGTCCTGGTTTTCTCATTCTACTTTCCCTTTTTCTGCAGTGTGTCTGTTCCAGACTGCTTACTGTTTTATAAGGCTATAAGAACCAGAATGGGAATTTCAGAGATGCCATACAAATATAGAAATGGAGGGGAACTTAAAGAGTCTTAATCAAAGTCCTTGCCTTAAGGCACCAAAACTCTGCCTCCAACATCTTATCTGTTGGGAATGCAAATACAGTAATTCCTCACATAACGTCCGCATCGGGCAACGTCATATTCGCATAACGTCGCAGTTTTTATGGATGCGTGATGCTTCGCATAAAGTCCAAAACTGCTCAAAAATGGACGTTATACAAGGTATTGGTATAGGAACCTTAGATAATGTCCATTTTCGACCAAATTTTTCTTGGACTTTATGCGAGGCATCTCCCCATAGAAACCACATAAGGTCCAAAATCGCATAGCGACCAACTCCGTGGAACGGAGTTTGGACGTTATCCGAGGTTCTACTGTATGTTGGTTTTGCTACCCTGTGTTAAGGAGGCACTTTGGTAAAAGAGGCCAGCAGGGCAGGGTGACTAAAAGATTAGGCAGAGGTGGAGGAGGGAACTATACACAAATTGTATAGTTTTGATGAGCTGTCAGGACCATGCTTGTTCTCATTTTGGTTCAAAGGGACATTTGAATTCGTTAATTCTCCAAGTATCTCCAGATCCAAGTCGTAGCATTCATTTTTGTTATATCATTGTTGTTATTAGGGCTGTGGTGGCTCAGTGGTTAAGAAGTTCACCCTGTTAGCTGGAAGGCTGACAAGCTGGCAGTTTGAGACCCAGGTACTGCATGATGGATTGAGTGCCCATCTCTGTCCCAGCTCTTGGGGACATGAAAGGAGTCTCATTCGGACGTCCCCTGAGCTGAGTTTCTCCATCAAAAATCCTTTCAACCCAGAATAATTTCTGACCTGAAATTATTATTGTTGTTGTTGTTGTTTCTGTAAATATTTTCCCAGGTTTTGAAACATGATAGATAGATAGATAGATAGATAGATAGATAGATAGATAGATAGATAGATAGATAGATAGATAGATAGATAGATAGATAGATAGATAGATAGATAGTTTTGTGTAAGGGACCAAAGACCATGAGACAGCCGAAGGGTTGGCTTAACACAGGTTTATTGCATGATGATCCGGAGGAACATGTGGTAATGGCGGATGGGTAGCTCAATATATACAGCTGGCTATACATTTGAATGTGGCTCGTTGACAGACTATTGGTTGCTGCCTGCGGGACGTCGTAGGAGGTCACGCCCTTCTTGACCAGGTGAGGAGGTCGCGGGGAATCTTCCCGCGCTGCTGAACCAGGTGGCTATGATCCATTAGAGCTGGACGCTCACTACTGCCCTCTGGTGGTCACTAGCTCACGTCCCCTTATTAGGCTTACATTGATACAGGTGATGGTTATAATGTTGCACACAGAAAGGTTACATTGATAACACATGGTAAAGGTACATTGTTAAAGGCACTGCTTTACAGAACACAACAGATAGATAGAGTGTTTTATTGACAACCAGCAGCAAAGAAAAAAGCACTTTATTAATCAGACTGTTCATAGGGAAAGTCTGCAAACCCCCAAAGAAAACCAAATTTTCTACACCAGTGAGGAAACAACAGCTATACCTGCATACCTGGATAAACAAAAAGATACTGTGTCTGGAAAGATACCGTTCCAGCCAGTTGAACCCCAGTACCTCACAAACAGAGCAAAGGACAAACACTAGCCAAGGAAATAAAAAAATCTGTTCCCCTAATACAACCTTACATATTGAATAGTGGAGGAAAAAATTAAGAGGATCAATTAAAAATAAAAATGAATGCATAATATATTAACTAATAAATAATCCACAGGGTAAAACCTGACAAAACAGCAATCCAGAAATAATAATAATAAAAGCAAAAGCCACATACATAAAGGACATAGGTAAAGGTCACCCTTGCTCGAAAGCCAGTTGTATCTGACTCTAGGGTTCAGTGCTCATCTCTGTTTATAGCCAAAGAGTCAGCTCTGTTTGCACCTGTAGACATTTCCATGCACATGTGGCAGGCATTCCTTAACACCAGAGTGCACAGAACGCTGTTTACCTTCCACTGAAGTGGTCCCTATTTATCTACTTGCAATTTCTTGCTTTCAAACTCCTAGGTTGGCAGGAACTGGGATAGAGGCGGGAGCAAAATCCATTGTGCAGTACTTGGGAATCGAACTCTGACCTTCCAGTTGTCGAGTTTAGCATCTTAACCACTTGAGCCACTGCAGTTTGCTATAAAGGACACAAGACTAAGCCAAACCTCTTGAAATTAACAAACAAACAAACAAACAAAACCGCAACAGACCAAACTTAAATGGAAAGATTGGTGTTGATCCTAAACTGTGTTTCTGAGTTCCTAAACTGCAAATCGTGTAATAATTTGTATAATCTCTGTTAAATGTTCTTTACATCTGTGTAGGACTTGTCTATCTTGTTTTGTGGTAGGAAAGTTGTATTAGTTATATTAGACATTTATGGTGAATTTGTGATCATGAAACCTGGATTGTATTTCTGACATGTCTACATATCATACATGCGCACATTATGGCTAGAGAAAACTCCAAGAGATGAAGGCATCAACATAATAGGAAAAAACCCTTAACTTTAGTTCCACACTATTCTCCTCAGAAAGAGATACTGAGTGATAACCCTATGATGGAAGGAAAGCACCATGGACAAACACTTATTCCCCTAGCGGCAAAGTGTGGTGTAGAGAACAGAGTAGGATACAAAGTAGGATACAAAAGGTCTGTGTTCAAATCCCCACTCAGCTATGAAAACTCATGGAGGGTCACATTGGTAAAACCACTCCTTAAATATCTCACATACCTTGAAAATTAGATTAGATTAGATTAGATTTTTAATTTGTACCCCGCCCATCTCAGCCTATAGGCCGACTCAGGGCGGTTTCCAACATAATCAAATATACAATATAACAAAACCAAAGTATAACAAACATATCATATAGTTAAATGCAAATAAATGCAAATGCAAATTCAAAATCCTATTAGGGCCACCATACATTGGATGTGAGTATGTACGTCATTGCCCCAGCACAGAGTTTGCCCAGCCCCTCTGCCCAGCAGCCCAATGAGAGTGCTTCCTCCCTCCTCCAGCAGAGTTCTCCCTGCCCCTCTGCCTAGAAGTCCAATGGGAATGCTTCCTCCCTCCCCCAGCACAGAGTTCGCCTCACCCCTCTGTTTTGGCACTCCATCTCTGAAAGGTTCACTATCACTGGCATATATCAACAACAAAATGGTATAATTGTGCACAAGAAGGAGGAAGCAGCATGATAGGGAGAAACCAGAGAGTTGTAGTACCCCAAATGGGACCATTCTCAAAGGGTATATCAGATGCTTGTCCGTCTTCTCTGTGTCTGGAAAGGAACACCCTGAAACCTTAAATAGGAGGACTCTACCAACCTAGCAGTTCGGAAGCAAGAAATTAGCAAGTAGAAAAATAGGGACCACTTCGGTGGGAAGGTAAACAGCATTCCATGCACTCCGGTGTCTAGGCATGACTGCCACATGTCCACAGACAGCGCTGGCTTTTTGGCTATAAACAGATGAGCATTGAGCCCTAGATATGACTGGCTTTCAAGCAAGGGTAACCTTTACCTTAAATATCTCACATACCTGTAGCTTTTAGCTACAGGTCTCATTTGTTCTACTGTTTGTGGAATCCAGCTCTACTCATCCTTCAAGCCTGCATCGGTTTAATTAGTTTAAGAGTTCGTTCAGTTTTATTAAATAAGGTGAAGGTTTTCTGAGAGTTTGAACTCTGAAAATCTTCTCTAGCTATTACTGGAAATCCATTCTGTTTGCAGTTGTTTTGGAACACAAATCTATGCTTCTTTCTCTAGCAGTTTCATGTTTTGGATTTGCTGAAATTTTGCACACCCATAACATTAAATAATGTATCCTGTTTGATATTTACAATGCATGCATATAACTCCAACTCCAGAGGCTGTCACAGGACACAAACAGTGATCAGGCACATGATCATTAAGATCATCACTTCAGTTTCTACAGTTAGAGCTCCATGTGCATAAAGATTGAAGATGGTGCTGGCCTAAGCTTATATCTGAAAGGCCCAAGACACTTGTAGAAACCAACCATGATATCTGATCCACAATCCAGTGTGTAACTTGGGAAGTTAATCTTCAAACCTCTTGCAAACCAATCCCCCCCACTCCCTTAGCCTTAGTTCAGAAATACAGTTTTAAGGAACCTGGGACCTCGGTTTGATAGCTGGATAAAGCTACCAATAGTAGCCATCAACCAGTGGCTACAGTGCAATAAAAAGCCTAATTCCAGAGCTTGCGTATATAGATACCGTGTTTCCCCTGTCTTATATTTTTTAAAACTCCAAAATTAGCACAAGGTCTTACTTTCAGGGGATGTCTTATTTTTCCATGAAGAAGAATACCAGTCTCGATCGCGCTTCCCCACTCACAACCAAGGGACGCTTCCCTTGGTTGTGAGTGGGGAAGCGCGATCGAGACTGGCCTCAGCTGTGAGGCGGCCGGCGTGGCCCATAGGAAGGCCTGCCGCATTGGAGTCTCGATCCCGCTCTCACCAGGGGAAACTTCTCTTGGTTGTGAGGGGGGAGGCAATCGAGACTCCGATGCGGCAGGCTTTCTTATGGGCCACGCCGGCTGCCTTACAGCCAGGAGGTAAGGAGGTCTTATTTTTGGATGGGGCCTTATATTTCAAAGGCAGGGAAAAAAAGGGGGGCATCCTATTATGGGAGGAGGTCCTATATTCGGGGAAACAGGGTATGTTCGAAATTGTGTCCTCCACTTCAAATGAATGAATGAATTTACTTAATGTCTATTGGAGTCATGGTGTATGAGAGAAAGAGGATGTGAGAAAAAATGCTTGTCTTCCTGTTCAGACCTAGAACAGACTTGTTTTATTTTATTGTCACCAAGCTCAAATATATTAATAAATTTATTATTATTATTGGATACAAATCAACCATTTGATTCACAGTTCAGGACTTGAATAACATTTACAGTTCAAGCCCTAACCAAGGACCTAAGAACTGTTAAGGTAACGTCTGAGTATATATGCAGTTCCTAGCAGAGGTATTTTTTTGGATAGTTAGGGTGTTCAAGTTCAATAAGTCCAAAATTTCCAAATACCTAGAGAGTCCTTGACGTATTGATACAAGGGCTCTGATCACTATGGGAACAACAACAGATTTCTTCTTCCGTAGACTCTCAACTTCAATTTGCAAATCACAACATTTTGTGATTTTCTCCAGTTGTTTGTCTTCAATTTGTGCGTCTCCTGGTATAGCAATGTCAGTAAACCAGACCTTCTTCGTTTCCACGACAGTTATATCAGGTGTGTTCTGAGACACACAAAGTCCCACAAGATCTTGACTCTCTTATATTTTCTAAAACTTTCTCTACTTGATGTTCCCAATGATTTTTACTGCATTCAAATCCAAACTTCTGGCAAAGTTTCCAATGGATAATTTTTTGCAACCCTGTTATGATGTTGCAAATAATCAGTCTGTGAAATTTTGCTGAACCTGTTGATCAGATGAACTACTGTTTCTCCTTTTAATTACAAAGCCAGCATTTTCTATTGTTGGATACATGCTGTATGTATTATTGTCTTCATGCAATTTGTTGGCAAAACATGTTCCTGAGCTGCCAAGATGAATCCTTCCGTTTCCTTCTTCAAAACTTTTGCTCTTAACTATCCCCATGTCAGCTTTGGGTCAGCCTTGCCTTCTATGTTTTTCAAGTATTGACCATAAATAGGCTTGTTTTTCCTGTTTGCAGCTCGTCTTTCTATACTTTCCATCATCATCATCATCATCATCATCATCATCATCATCATCATCATCATCATCATCATCATCATCATAACTGCATGCCATCAAGTCAATTCTACCTGATTAGGTTTTGGGAATATAGAGGAACGTTTATGAATTTATAATCAGGACAATAGTGAGAAGTCTATCACCTCAGTTTCCATCACTTTTTTTTCCTATGAGGATTTCCTTGGAATTATTTTTCTCTGTGAACATGAGTGTTATGAGTTTATTATTACAAGGAGACAAAGCAAAATAAATGGACTTGATACTGTAATTTTTTGAAAAAACATTTATTAGCATTTTATTTGATGCCTCAAACAGTTCTATTTGGTTTTGATCAAGTCAATTCTAACTTACGCAGACTTTTCTAGGGTTTTCTTGGCAGAGAATATACTGAACTAATTTGCCCATCTCTCCTCCTGGGGATGCCCTGGGACTGTTTGGCTTACCCATGGACATAAAGGCTGGCTCTTCCTCTTGGAGGTACAGTGATGACTCAAAATCTGAAGCTTTGGCTTCACAACCCGGTACCTAAACAGTTGAGCTATCCGGCAAGATTCAAAGTCTGCAACATTTCATCAATTTACCCAATATAATATCTTATGAAAGGGGCTTGATATTGCACCATAGCAAATCAGCTGTATTATCTTACCTGGATTATTAAGGTCTTGAGAAACCGTTCTTGTTTAAATTTCCATTGGAGGTCTATTTGAAAGAAATTTTTAAATGGGAAAAGGAGAGGTCTATTTTCACAGAATAACATCGTTGTCGGCTGCAACTCATATCCGAGAATGCATTTTTTTCCTGAAGCCATTGGCATGAATTTGTTTAGGGTGGAACCCAGTTTGCCATGAAGTGACCCACACACTATGATCATGGACCATCTCCTGAGGCACATATGAAATGAGATATGCAGGATTTAACACTGGGACTGCAATGGACTGCTGCAGCCTTGAAGGTGCAACTTCACAGTCAGTCCATCTGGCATGGCCTCTACAGTCATTGGCTGTAGGGTCTACTCCATTACCATAAGGATGTCCAGCCAAACCTGACAGAATAACATATATAAAGATCATCCCATTAAAGATCTGTTTGAGTCAGGTGATTTGACAGCTTTAATTCAAAACTGTCAAGTTTTGATTGAAAAGGGGGTTGCCAGAAGCTACGCTGTGGCTTTGGTGTCTGCTCCAAAGATGTTGAAAGGTGGCAGCTCTAAGGCAGCCACCATCTAGTTAGAACAAAGCTTCATGTTGATCAGAGAGCCTGATGTTTCTTCAGAACTCAGCTCTGTCTCAAGAGGGTGACTTTTGCTGATAGCTGGTTCCAATTTACTCACGTCTTAGAGGAGACACTAATCAAGGAAAGAGATAAATAATCTTCAAATGGAACAATTAAATTTAATTGTCTGAAAACCATTTGTCTCCTTCCGAAGTCTCATCTCTGCTGTAAGCCTTATAAATTGGATCCAGCTATCGTGGAGATTGAACTTTGGCTCTTTTTGAAGCCCAGTTGCCTAGACCAAAACACTGGGGGCTTGGATTAAGCGACCACTGTTGATCTGAATAGTTTCTGGTCATTTTCAATCTCTCAGCCATGGAATTGGCTGCTTTGCAGACTTAAAGTCTCTTTTCAAAGGACTCAGAGGCCCGCATTCACAGCTGGGTGCTAGCATGATTCACTGGATGTTAGTGATATTCTGCAGATGTATGCCAAATGAAGTCTGGGCATGGATGGGCTTCCGGCAGAAGCAAACTGAGATAGAGTAGTGTAGGACTCAAAAGAAGCGAGTTGGTCCTCAGGGTGTAGTTTAGCCTTGCTCAAATTCAGGCTCTGTTGCAGATTCCTTCGGCTGAGCTTTGGAAGCTCCAATTCCCTAATGGTGAAACTAAATGAAATTATTCTGGATTGCCGTTTGAAGTATAATTGCAGGGTGGGGAAATGGTAAATGGTATTGTAAAGCTGCAGAGTCAAACAATACTTTAAAGTTTTTTTAAAAATCATACGGCATAAAAAATTCATGCAACAGTGTTTCTAAAATTAATCTTCATGTGAAATAGCTACCAACCTAGAAAGCGTCCAAACAAAAGGTTAAGACGAACGAATGAAAGACAGGCCAGGAGTTGCTGTCAGCCATTATGGAGATGAACATAAACTTCCTAGGAGCAGCTCGATGACTATTCTTGAATAGTAGTAATCGCAGTCCAGGAGATAAACTTGATATGGTAAAGGTTGCCCTTGTTCGAAAGCCAGTTGTATCTGACTCTAAGATTCAGTGCTCATCTCTGTTTATAGCTAAAGAGCCAACACTGTCTGTCCCTTGCAGATGTTTCCATGGACACATGGCATGCATGCCTCAACACCAGAGTGCGTGGAATGCTGTTTACCTTCCCACCAAAGTGGTCACTATTTATCTACTTGCAATTTCTTGCTTTTGAACTGCTAGGTTGGCAGGAGCTGTGGCAGAGACGGGAGCTCACTCCGTCGTGCAGTACCCGGGAATCAAACTCCGACCTTCCAGTCAGCGAGTTCAGCGTCTTAACCACTTGAGCCTCAATGTATATACTGCCCTTCTAATGAGCACCACTACTCCAGGCAGTGTACATATTTTAAAAAAGTCTCCTCCCCCACCAATTAAAAAAATCAGGAAACTTGACTGTAAAGGAAACTAATCCAAAATTGTTGAAATTTTTGAAGTGGTAGCCATTTTATTGCATGCAAGCATATCAGGGAGTAAACAAAATAAAACAAAGACAAAAAAACAAACACCATTGTGGCACCTTAAAGTCTAAAATGCAGGAGTTAGTCTTTAAGGTGCCACAACGGTTTTCTCCTTTTGTTGTTATTTTGTTTACCCTGCCTTAGTTCCTTCCTTGGTTGTCTGACTCCTGGCCTGCTTAGACTACATCTTGGCTACTGGACTAGTCTTGTTCCACTGTCTGCTCCTGGCTTGGACTTGGATTTGGACATGGATAATGTTTGCCATTTGAACTTTAGCTTGGATGCCCTGGGTCCCGGTGCTTGTCCTGCTGGTTAGCGTCCCCCCCCCCAGACTCTGACACCTATGATGTACCTGGGTTAAAGGTAAATGAATAGAAGGTAGGAATATAAAAGGGTGTTAACGGGATTTAGTGTCTTGCACGGAAGACCAAGAAGGAGTCGCAGTTAGGACTAACACAGGTTTATTGGTTGATGATCAGGATGAACATGTGGTAATGGCGGAGGTACAGCTCATTATATACTGCAGTACATACATTTGAATCTCGTTGCATGGTAGCTTATTGGCTGCTACCGGCGTGACGTCATGCTGAGTCACGCCCATCTTTTCCAGGTGATCCTCGTGCGGGAAAGGTTCCCGCGGCTGCCGGTGATTTGGGGAATGTGAACCATGTGAGCTGAACGCTCGCAGCTGCCCTCTATAGGCAGCTTACTCGCGTTCCTTAACAGCTGAGCTACATTGTAATTGTGGTCAGGTTACATTCATACATTTCTTAAAGCAACATTGTACATACATAACACGGGACAAAAGAGACAGCCTCCTTGCTATAAATCAGGGATTCTCAACCTGCGGCCTGTGGGCTGGATGTGGCCAATGGCACTATTTCATGTGGCCCCCCACCGCCTCCACCATACCATGAAGTGCCATGTGGTGGGGGAAGGGCAAAATGGCTGTTCGGCTCCCAAAGCTGTCCAAGGGAGCATCACCCGGCTCCCGGCATAAAAAGGTTGAGAATTCCCGCTTTAAATGATAATGTTTCAAGTCATTATGTAGAACATTTCTGAAACAGCCTAGTTAGTATGCTTCATTCACTTGTGCTGGTTTGTGTCAGCAACAGAGTTAAGACGGCTCACTTTGCCAATATATTTTGTAGCACTGCATCCTCAAGAGCTGGCTGGATAGTTCAGCAGTTTAGGGAGTTCAGTTCCCCACTGGGCTTCCTAGGGGAAAAACCAACCGGGATGACCTTGGGCAAGCTACACAGTCCCAGCATGCACCCCAGAGGAAGAAAGGATTTTTTCTGGAGGAACTCCACTCAGGGGGCACCCAAACATACCTGTCAACCTTCCCGATTTGGCCGGGATTACCCCGTAAATTGACGTCAATTGACGTCATAACCCGGCCCCCACTGCCAAAACCCCATAATTTGGCAGCAGGGGAAACGCTTTCCGCGCATGCGCGGAAGGGTTTTACCCCTTCCATGCATGCGCGGAAGCGCTACGTCGCTTGCGTAAGGGCTGCGCAAGCGGCGTAGCGCTTCCGTGCATGCGTGGAAGGGGTAAAACCTTTCCACGCATGCATGGAACGCGACCTGCGCACAAGCGATGTGCGCAGGTCCCATTTTTCCGGAGCCGCGGGTTGACAGGTATGCACCCAAATGAGGCTCCTTTCATGTCCGCAAGATCTTTTCAAACAATTGATCACTATTGATCTACTTGCAGTTTCTAGCTTTCGAACTGCTAGGTTGGTAGGAGCTGGGACAGAGACTGATGCTCAGTTTGTCATGCAGGACCAGGATCTTGAACTGCCGACTTGCTGCCCTTCCAGCTAACAAGGTGAGCTTCTTAACCACTGAGATATCACAGCCCTTAGAGGAAAGAAATGGTAATATACTTTCTCACTATTGTTTACCTTGAAAACTGTTATGTATGTATGTGTGCATGTTCATTATACTGTAAAGGCAAGAATGTAACCACTACAAATACAAACGATCTCAGCTGTAAAGGAATGCGAGCAGACAGCCCATAGAGGGCAGCTGCGAGCGTTCAGTCTCACATGGTTCACATTGCTCAATCACGGACAGCCGCGGGAAAACCTTCCCCGCATTCAGCAGCTGAAGAAAGATCTGCATTCAGCAGCAGGAAAGGAGGCGTGCCTGGGCGAGGCCACGCCGGTAGCAGCCAATGAGCTACCGTGCCACAAGATTCAAATGTAGAAGGCTACTGTATATATTGAGATGTATCACCGCCATTACCTCATGCTTCACTGGAACAACATGCAATAAACCTGCGTTAAACCAACCCTTCGGTTGTCCTGTTGTCTTTGGTCCCATACACTAAATTGGCGACGAAGGTGGGATATGGCTGCCCACGGGACCACGACATGCGCCGGCTACGAGATCAGGAAGCCGGGAGACTTGGAGCTGTTTGAGATAGACTTCAACGCAGCGCTGGTGGAGCTCGAAGTCTCAGATGAGGCCAAGAAGAGGGCCATTTTCGTCCGCATGCTCGGACACGAGACCAAGAGGACCTTGGTGGACCTGATCGCGCCGAGGAAGGTGAGCGACCTCAAAGCTACAGAGCTCCTGGCGGCGCTGCGCGCCCATCCCCGGCCAGCAATAGCGATGTTCCCCGCTCGGAGCGCGTTCTGGAGGCGGGTCCAGGCGCCCGGGGAATCGGTCGATGAGTTCGCCGCGGCCCTGCGGTTGGCCGCCGGCCCATGCAAGTGGGAACTCCCCGACGTCACCCTCCGGGACTGCCTGCTCTGCGGTCTGAGGGACACAGAGACTCAGCGCGCGCTGATGAAAAGGGAGCCGCCTCCCACGTGGCAACAAGTCCTCGACACGGCACAGGCCGCGGAGGCCACGACTGCCGGGGTGCAAGAGCTTCAGGACTGGCGCCCGAAACCCGCCAAGGCAGAGAGCTCGGTGCGCGCGGCCCGGCGAGCGTCAAACTCGTCTGCGGAGAGCGGCGACGACGAGGACGTCCAGAGGGTCCAGAGAGAGGGCCGGCGCTGCGACGGCTGCGGCGCCGCCCACGCCCGCGCCAAATGCCCATTCCGCAAGGCCGAGTGCCACAACTGCGGCCGGCGCGGGCACATCGCCAAGGTCTGCCGGAAACGGCGCGAGGCCACAAGGAGTCCTCCAGACCGCTCGGCGAGGCAGGACCGCACCACGAGGCCAAAGGACGGCACCCGGACCACGAGGACGCGGGATGGAGTAGGGCGCATCTCCGACGACAGCGAGGACGACGCTCCGGTTTGCAGCGTTTCCACGGAGCACCCACGTTACTTCGTTGAGGTAGTAATACAAGGGGCCCCTGTTAGAATGGAGGTGGACTCGGGTTCTTCATACTCTATTATTTCCCAGGGGGAGTTCATGAAAATCGCCCCCCGCGTGCGGCCCAAGCTCAAAGCGTTGAGGGCCACACTGAAGGACGTGCAAGGGAACCGCATCCCAGTGTTGGGGGTTGGGAAGTTCCAGGTCCAGTTTAAAAAGCACACCGCAACGCTTCCCCTAGTCGTCCTCAAGGGAGGTAAATGCAGCCTCCTCGGGACTCAATGGTTCCAGCCCCTGGGGTTGTTCATTGGGGGGGTGCACGCCGTGGGAGCACACGCCGCCGGGACTGATCCAATACAGAGCGTGTGCGACGCGCACCCCGAGGTTTTTAAAAAGGGGCTCAGAAAATTCAAGGGCCCCCCAGTGACTTTCGACCTGGACCCTGGAGTACGTCCAATCAGACTTAAACCGCGCAGAGTGCCTTTCGCACTAAAGGACAAAATAGAGGCGGAGTTGGACAAATTGGTGGGCCAGGGGATTCTTGTTCCTGTTGATTCTGCGGAGTGGGAAACTCCAATTGTAACAGCGCTCAAGGCCAACGGGGAGGTCCGCATATGCGCTGATTACAAGTGCACCATCAATAAGGCGATCCGCCCTAATGCGTATCCGGTGCCGGTAGTCAGCCACTTGTTGGCCAGGTTACACGGGGGGAGGTGTTTCGCTAAACTCGACCTGGCCCAAGCCTACCAGCAACTCCCAGTGACCCCCGCCGCAGCTGCTGCGCAGACCATAGTCACCCACAACGGGGCGTTCCAGGTTTCGCGCCTCCAATTTGGCGTGAATTCGGCGCCCGGGATCTTCCAGTCACTTGTGGAACGCCTCCTGAAGGGGTTAGAGGGGGTGTTACCCTACTTTGATGACGTATTGATTACAGGGGGGAGCCGGGCCGAATTAGCAACAAGGTTGGGAAAGGTCCTGACAATATTCGAAAAGGCGGGGTTGCGGTTGCGGAAAGACAAATGCGTCTTCTTCGCTACAGAGGTTGAGTTCCTAGGGTTCCGTGTCACTCCCGAGGGAATAAGGCCAGCCCAATCCAAGGTAGCCGCCATCAAGAAGGCCCCTCGCCCCACCTCCAAGCCCGAGTTGCAGTCGTTCCTCGGACTGCTCAACTTCTACCACTCCTTCCTTCCGCGGAAGGCAGCCGTGGCAAAACCGCTACACAAATTGTTAAAAAAGGACGAGGCATGGAAGTGGGGCGACGACCAGGAGAAGGCTTTCAATGACCTGAAGCGACTCCTGGCATCAGATGCTGTACTGACCCACTTCAATCCCAAACGCCCAGTGGTCCTGATATGCGATGCATCCCCGGTGGGGGTGGGGGCGGTGTTATGCCACGTGCTGGAGAACGGTAGGGAGGCCCCGATAGCGTTCTACTCTAGGTCCTTGTCCCAAGCAGAGAGAAACTATGCCCAGACAGACAGGGAAGCACTAGCAATAATTGCGGGGACCAAGAAATTTCATGATTTTGTGTACGGCCGCCCCTTCACCATAGTGACTGACCATAAGCCTTTGCTGGGCAGTTTCACCGCAGATAAGCCCACACCCCAAATCCTGTCCCCGAGAATGCTCAGGTGGGCCATTTTTCTCAACGCGTATCAGCACGCGTTGGTATACCGGCCCGGGAAGGAGATCAGCCATGCCGATGCCCTGTCGAGGTCCCCCATTCCCCGGGATTGCTGCCACGTGGGCGAAGTAGAGAGG
Organism: Bradypodion pumilum; assembly: GCA_035047305.1. Classification (NCBI taxonomy): domain Eukaryota; kingdom Metazoa; phylum Chordata; class Lepidosauria; order Squamata; family Chamaeleonidae; genus Bradypodion; species Bradypodion pumilum. The sequence goes on from JAWDJD010000013.1 coordinate 16,796,196, forward strand.
GACCACCAGGTCTTAATGATAGAGGTCCTAGACTCCCCTCCAGTAGTACCGGCCGACATCGCCAAAGCGACAGGCAAGGACAAAACGCTGGCCACAGTTTGCTCCTGGGTACAGAAAGGGTGGCCCGTGTCTTCCCCAGCAGCGGAATTCGACACATTTTTCAAAAAGAAACTAGAGTTGTCCCTAGAGAGGGGTTGCCTTTTGTGGGGACAGCGGGTAGTGATCCCCACGTCTCTCCGGCCGAGGGTGCTTAAACTGCTGCACGTCAGCCACCCGGGGATCGTCCGCTCTAAGGCACTAGCCCGCAGTTACTTTTGGTGGCCCCAGCTAGACGCCGACATCGAACACATGGTCGGCACTTGCGAAGCGTGCCAAAGCTCAAGGCCAGAAGAGGCTCGCTCGCCACCTAGGGAGTGGGACACAGCAAGGGGGCCCTGGTCCTGGGTACACGTAGACTTTGCTGGCCCGTTCAGGGGAACGCTTTTCCTCCTTGTGGTGGACGCGTTCTCCAAGTGGTTGGAGGTCATTCCAGTCTCGAGCACCTCCTCGGCCACAACAATTAAACAGTTACGGAGGGTCTTTTCCACGTTCGGTTTACCCGACACCCTCGTCAGCGACAACGCTAGCTGTTTCACGTCCGCCGAGTTTGGGGCATTCATGGAGCGCAACGCCATTCGGCACGTCACCTCTGCCCCTTTTCACCCGGCCACCAATGGCCAAGTAGAGCGCCTCGTGCGCACCACGAAAGACGCGCTGCTGTGCATGGGCCCCGGAGACCTCGACCTGAAATTGTGCCAATTCCTGCTAAGGTACAGGGTCACCCCATTGGCGTCAGGGTACTCCCCCGCAGAGCTGTTGATGCGCAGGAAGCTGGCCACGGGAATCTCCAAGCTAGACCCCACGAGAGTAGAGGACAAAGGGCGGAACATAGTGGTGGAACCCACAAAGAGTTTCAGCATAGGCGCCCCGGTGCATTGCAGGAACTACGCCAACGCGGGGCCGGCCTGGGTGCCGGGCACTGTAATAGAACAAACCGGCCCCGTCTCATACCGCTTGGAGACCAGTACAGGTTTCCTGTGGAGGCGGCACGTGGACCAACTCAGGCGCAGGGTCCCCGGAGAGCAGGACGGAGACGGAAATAGCCTCGAATCAGCGTTAGGGTACTCCCCCACCCGTTTAGCCCAAGGGGGAGGAAAAGGGGAACATGGGTCCCCACCAAGGGGGGAGGAAAGGGATTCGATCCACAGAAATCTTCTGCGGGAGTCCGCGGCAGAAAGGAAGAGCCCCGACCACACACATACCCCTCGGAAGTTTCCCCGAAACACAGATGCCCATAGAAGTTTAGACGTTGATTTACAGTACCAGGGGGAGTTAGCGGAGTGGTCCCCCACCCGTCCTAGTGAAAAGAGGGGTTTCAGTTCAGCCCCTGGTACTTCCAGTCCCAGGAGCCCCTGTGAGTTAGAATGCAATATAGCGCCAATTTCCCGGAGACCGACACCCCCAAGACGGGAGGAAACAGCGAGTCCGCCCACCACAGTCTCGAGGTCCCCCGAGCGGGGATCAGAAGGTAGCCAAACCACAAGGGCGACCTCATCGGTTCCGCGGTTCACAATAGGAGGGTCCCCGGGGTCCGAGAGCAACAGGCAGGGGTTCACCTCCCAACTGTTCATTCCATTCCCATCCCCGAGCGCAAGGCAGGCACGGACGCCCCACAGAGCCACTAACGAATCCCCGTTTCCCGTTGCAGGACAAGCACCCGCGGAGTCAGGGATCACAAGCTCTCCAGTACTAGGTCAGACGCCAGCACGCCCCAAGCGCAAGTGTGGCAAGCCACAATGGTTGCGGGACTTCGTCCCATCCTAGGGGGGAGGGATGTTATGTATGTATGTGTGCATGTTCATTATACTGTAAAGGCAAGAATGTAACCACTCCAAATACAAACGATCTCAGCTGTAAAGGAACGCGAGCAGACAGCCCATAGAGGGCAGCTGCGAGCGTTCAGTCTCACATGGTTCACATTGCTCAATCACGGACAGCCGTGGGAAAACCTTCCCCGTATTCAGCAGCTGAAGAAAGATCTGCATTCAGCAGCAGGAAAGGAGGCGTGCCTGGGCGAGGCCACGCCGGTAGCAGCCAATGAGCTACCGTGTCACAAGATTCAAATGTAGAAGGCTACTGTATATATTGAGATGTATCACCGCCATTACCTCATGCTTCACTGGAACAACATGCAATAAACCTGCGTTAAACCAACCCTTCGGTTGTCCTGTTGTCTTTGGTCCCATACACTAAAAAAACTCTGGAAAGAGTTGCTGTAAGTCAGAATTGGCTTGATAGTATAAACTATCAGAACTGTGTGACCAATCTTGCAACCCGTGCAAGAACAGGCATAGGATGGATCAATGTCCTATCCAGATGTCTGGAAGCTGTTGGGGTCTGGATGGGGGACAACGGGCTACAATTGAATCCCTCCAAGACTGAGTGGCTATGGATAGGAGGTCCCGCGTTATCCAGGGAGCTGCCAACTTTGGTCTTGGATGGGGCTGCTTTGCCCCAGACAGACCCGGTACGCAATTTAGGGGTCCTTCTGGATTTGGGACTGCTACTTGTAGATCAGGTGGCGGCTGTGGCCAGGAGGGCTTTCGCACAGCTTTGCGACATCCATCAGTTGCATTCGCTCCTGGACCGGGACTCCCTGCTCATGGTCACACATGCTCTGGTGACCTCCAGGCAAGATTATTGTAATGCTGCCCTGAGTCGGGTTCTGCCTGAGTGGGCGGCATATATAAATATGACTATAAATAAATAAATAAATAAAATGCGCTCTACATGGGTCTGCCCTTGACAACTATTTGGAGGCTACAGCTGGTGCAGAATGTGGCAGCCCAGGTGGTGATGGGGTGTGGGCATTATGCTCATGCCTCACCATTGCTTCGGGAGCTGCACTGGTTACCAGTTTCTCTCCGGGTGCAATTCAAGGTGCTGGTTTTGACCTTTAAAGCCCTACATGGTAGTGGGCCAGGATACCTAAGAGACCGCATCATCCCAAGAGTCCAACCAGAAATAACTGGAGGGGCTCTCTAATTGTTCCATCTGCCAGAGGGGCTCTCCTCTCTGGCACACGAAGGAGGGCCTTTTCTGTGTCTGCACCGGCCTTGTGGAACCTCCTGCCAGTAGAGTTGCAGGAGCAGACGGAGCTGCTGCCTTTCAGAAAAGAATTAAAAACCTGGATGGTGGGGCAGGTGTGGGGCCCGGATGGAAGAGTGGCCCCCGCCTGTTGGCTTATAAAATGAAGCCTCCCCATCTTTTTAATGCAGGCAGTTTTAATGTGGTTAGTTTTTAATAGGTGGGTGGGTATGTTGGGGTTTTAATTGTTTTTAATATGTATGTTTTAATCCTGTTGTGAGCTGCCCTGAGTCGGGTTCGCCTGATTGGGTGGCATAGAAATTTGAATTATAAATAAATAAATAAATAAAATGGATAAAGGAAAAAAATCAATCAATTGGATACAGAATTTCAAAGAAAAGCTAGGAGAGATAAGAAACCTACCTAAATAGTGCAAAGAAATAGAGGAAAACAACACAAGAGGCAGGACTAGAGATCTTTTTTTTAAAAATGGGGAAATCAAGGGAACGTTTAAAGCAAAAATGACCACAATAAGGGACAAAAACGGCGAGGAGTTAACTGATGCCAAAGAGATTAAGAAAGGATGGCAGGAGTACACAGAGGAACTCTACAAAAAGCACCTTAACACCCCTGATAATAACAATGATGAGGAAATTGAACTTGAGCCAGACATCCTAGTGAGTGAAGTCAGAAAGGCCCTAAAAAGCACTGCAAGCAACAAAGCCAGTGGAGATGATGGTATCCCAGCTGAATTTTTCTAAGCCCTAAAAGATGGTGGAATCAAATTATTACATTCTATATGCCAGCAGATTTGGAAAACACAACAATGGCCACAGGATTGGAAAAGATCAGCATATGTTCCAATCCCAAAAAAGGGCAATGTTTATGTTTATTGGAGTTATACCCCGCTGTACTCGGCACAGGCCGACTCAGAGCGGCTTACAGCAAGTTAATACAAGTACAATAACAATATAATGATACAGAAAATAAATAGTCAATACGCTTACAATAGATTCCACAATAATAATACAATATCTCAGCACAACATGTCAGAATAATAACAATCAATATATCAAAAGGGCATAGCCAACATGAAAATACAATGTGATGCAATACAAGTACAGTTCCAATATCACAAAAAGCAAAAAATACAATATAGCAAACACGGTGCAGAAGACAATAGATACAAAATCCAGTAGATACAAAATACAATGAAAAATAATAGAATAACCCATGACTCACTTCCTCTCCCAACAAATCTGCAGAAGGAAAATAGCGGCCATGAAAGTCCTGGTCGTGGCAGCACCTGGGATGTCTGGGATGCCAGCTGGTGTTGGGCTTGCTCAGTGTCCATCTTCAAGGGGGCCTCCCCGCCGCACCGGGAGAGCCGAAGGCGGTGGCAAGGGCTCAGCCCTCTCAGCAGCCTTTTAAAAGTCCTGGGCTGGAGAATGTTCAAATTATCGAACAATTGCGCTCATCCCACATGCTAGCAAGGTTATGCTCAAGATAATAGAGGATAGACTGCAGCAGCATGTGGAGAGAGAACTACCAGAGGTGCAGGCTGGGTTCAGAAGAGGCAGGGGGACTAGAGACCACATTGTCAACATACGTTGGATCATGGAGAAAACAAAGGAATACCAGAAACAAGTCTACTTCTGTTTCATTGACTACACCAAGGACTTTGACTGTGTGGACCACAACAAAATGTGGCATTTAATTAAAGAGATGGGGATACCAGAACACCTTATATGCCTCATGAGAAATCTGTACATGAGTCAAGAAGCAACAGTTAGGACAGAATACGGAATGACAGAGTGGTTTGGAATAGGAAAAGGAGTAAGACAAGGCTGCATTTTGTCACCCTGCTTATTCAACTTATACACAGAGCACAAAATGTGCAATGCAGGGATGGAGGAATCACAAGTTGGGATCAAAATTGCTGGGAGAAACATTAACAACTTGAGATACGCAGATGATATCACCCTAATGGCAGAAAGTGAGGAAGGCCTAAAGAAGCTCCTGCTTAGGTTGAAAGAAGAGAGTGCAAACGCTGGCTTGAGACTCAACATCAAGAAAACCAAGATAATGGCAACAGGCCATATCAGTCCCTGGAAAATAGATGGGGAAGAAGTAGAAGCAGTGACAGATTTTACTTTCTTGGGATCCAAGATTACTGCAGATGGGGATTGCAGCCATGAAATAAAAAGGCGACTGATTCTTGAGAGACAAGCAATGAGAAACCTGGGGAACATAGTTGAAAGTAGAGATATCACATTGGAAACAAAAGTCTGCCTAGTCAAAGCAAAGGTATTCCTGGTGGTAATGTATGGTTGTGAGAGCTGAACCATTAGGAAAGCTGAGCGCAGAAGAATAGATGCCTTTGAGATGTAGTGTTGGAGGAGAGTTTTGAGAGTCCCCTGGACAACAAAGAGAACAAATAGGTTGATCTTAGAAGAAATTAACCCCGTAACCCCGACTGCTCCTTAGAAGGTCAAATAGTAAAGATGAAGCTAAAGTACTTTGGACATCAAATGAGAAGAGAGGATTCAGTTGAGAAAGCCTTGGTGTTGGGAAAGGTGGAGGGCAAAAGAAGAAGGGGGCGGCAAAAGATGAGATGGCTAGATGCTGGGCGGGTTGAGGAGGTTGGTGGAGGACAGAGGTGCCAGGTGGGCAATGGTCCATAGGGTTGTAAAGGGTCGGAATCAACTGTGCGACTGAACAACAACAAAATGGGATGCTTATGTGAGTACCTGTCCATTTTGCATTCAGGTGATAGGACGTTGGACATAATGCCCACCTGTGAGAATAACTGCTTAAAATAATTCTTTGTTGAGGGTGTGTTGTGGAGGAATGTGCAAACCCATGTGTCCTCTGCAGACAGTGTAGCAAGAAATAACAATGTTTAATAACCAAAATTGCATCCTTCCTTCAAACAGAAGAATGTCTTCTACCATCTCTCACAAAGACATTTCTATGGTCATGTGGTAGACTAGATGGCGGAGTACACAGAATGCTGTTATCTTTCCCGCCAAAGCAGTATCTATTTATCTCTTGCAATTTCTTGCTTGCAACTGCTAGGTTGGCATTAGCTGCAACAGATGATGGGAACTCACTCCGTTTTGCAACACTGTTGTGTTCTAATGGTTTTACCTTCCACATGAATCACAATGTATCTGAACCAATGTAACCTTGCCTATAGCAACAATGTAACCTTCAGCTGTATCATATAAACCCTGTAATAGGACGCGAGCTAATGACCACCAGCTGGCAGCAGCGAGCGTCCAAGCTCTCTTGGTCCGAACTCATCAAAGGCAACAGCGCGGGAAGCTTTCCCGCCACCACCTACACCTGGACAAGAAGGGCGTGACCCACAATGACGTCACGCAGACAGTAGCCAATGGGCTACCATGGCACCACGTTCAAATGTATCCCTACTGTATATAAAGAGCTATCGATCCGCCATTACCTCATGTTCCCTCTGTCCACGATGCAATAAACCTGAGTTAACCCAGCCCGAGGCTGTGTCCTGTGTCTTAGTTTCATACACTAAATTGGCGACGAAGGTGGGATAATGGATCCCCAAGGAGCAGCCAGGGCACAGAGCGGGTTCAACATCACCAAACCGCAAGACTGGGAGTTGTTTGAGATGGACTTCCATGCGGCGCTGGTGGAACTCAAAGTCAAGGAAGACGATGAGGAGAGGAAGAGGGCCATCCTCACCCGCATGCTTGGGATGGAGACCAAGCGGACGCTGGTGGGCATCATCGCCCCGAAGAAGGTGAGCGAATTTAAAGCGGACGACATCATGAAGCTGCTTCGGGAGCGCTTCCAACCCTCGAGGGCGATGTTTCCCGCTCGGAGCGCGTTTTGGAGGCGAGTCCAAGCGCCGGACGAGTCGGTCGAGACATTCGTGGCCGCCATGAGGGTAGCCGCCGCCCCCTGCAAATGGGGCAACATCCTAGAAATGGCCCTCAGGGACGGCGTGCTGTGTGGCCTGAAAGACAAGGAGGTGCAGCGCAGCTTGATGAATAAGGAGCCGCCACCAACGCTGGCAGAGGTCGTCGAGGCCGCGGAGGCCGCAGAGTCCACGAATGCTGGAGTGGACGAGATGCACCAGTGGCGTGAGTGGCGTCCCAGAGCCGGTAAGGCGGAAAAATCGGTGCACGCAACTCAACGGGCCTCAAAGTCGTCTTCGGAAGGCAGCGACGGCGAGGAGATCCAGAAGGTCCGAAAGGGGGGGCGCCGCTGTGATGGTTGCGGAGCGGCCCATGAGCGTGCGAGGTGCCCATTTAGAAAGGCCGAATGCTACACCTGCGGCCGTCGGGGGCACATCGCCAAGGCATGCAGAAAACGGAAGGAGGGCCGGAGGCAGTCACCGGACCGTTCGACCAGACCGGACCGTTCAGCGAGGCCCAAAGATGGCGTCCAGACCACGAGGAAGCAGGACGGCGTGGGCCGCGTCTCGGACAGCAGCGAGGACGACGTCCCAGTGCTCAGTGTGTCCGCGGAACAGTCCCATTATTTCGTTGAGGTACTAGTACAAGGGGCCCCTATCAGGATGGAGATTGACTCGGGGTCCTCCTATTCCATAATTCCCCAGAAAGAGTTCTTGAAAATCGACCCCCACGTGCGGCCCAAACTTAAAACATTGAGGTCCACGCTACGAGATGTGCAGGGGAACAGCATTCCGGTGTTGGGGGTCGGGAAATTTCGGGTTGAGTTTAAGAGACACTCTGCGGAGCTGCCCCTAGTTGTCCTCAAGGGGGGGAGTTGTAGCCTCCTAGGGACACAGTGGTTCCAGCCTTTAGGCCTGTTTATAGGGGGAGTACATGCAGTGGGGGTGGACCCAATACAAGCGGTGTGCGATGCGCATCCCGCCGTTTTTGAAAAAGGACTTGGAAAATTCAAGGGACCCCCTGTAGCTTTCGACCTAGACCCGGAGGTCCGCCCGATAAGACTCAAACCGCGCAGGGTGCCCTTCGCACTAAAGGACAAAATAGAGGCGGAACTGGACAAATTGGTGGGCCAGGGGATTCTTATTCCTGTTGATTCCGCGGAGTGGGAAACTCCAATTGTAACAGCTCTGAAGGCTAACGGGGAGGTGCGCATTTGCGCTGATTATAAGTGTACAATTAACAAGGCGATCCGCCCTAACGCATACCCGGTGCCGGTGGTCAGCCACCTTTTGGCCAGGCTAAATGGGGGAAAGTGTTTCGCTAAGCTCGACCTGGCGCAAGCCTATCAGCAGCTTCCCGTAACACCCGCCACGGCCGCGGCACAAACGATAGTCACTCATAAAGGAGCGTTCCAGGTGTCGCGTTTACAGTTCGGCGTGAACTCGGCACCCGGCCTTTTCCAGGCGCTTGTGGAACGCCTCCTGAAGGGGCTGGAGGGGGTGTTGCCTTATTTTGATGACGTATTAATAACTGGGGGGAGTGAGGCCGAACTGGCAAAGAGATTGGACAAAGTACTAACGGTGTTCGAGAAAGCGGGGCTGAGACTGAGGAAGGACAAATGTGTTTTTTTCGAAACCGAGGTCGAGTTCTTAGGGTTCAGGATTACACCCGAGGGTATCAAGCCATCCAAATCCAAAGTAGTAGCCATCAAAAAGGCCCCTCGCCCCACATCCAAAACCGAGCTACAGTCATTCCTGGGGCTCCTCAATTTTTACCATACATTCCTTCCGCGGAAGGCGTCCGTGGCCGAACCGCTCCATCGGTTGCTTAAGAAAGAGGAGACTTGGATGTGGGGTGACGAGCACGAAAGGGCCTTCAAAGAATTAAAGCAACTCTTGACCTCTGACGCAATTCTAACGCATTTCGACCCCAAACGGCCGGTGGTCCTAGTCTGTGATGCATCACCGGTGGGGGTGGGGGCAGTACTTTGCCACGTGTTGGATGACGGAAGAGAGGCCCCGGTTGCATTTTATTCAAGGTCCCTGTCCCAGGCAGAGCGAAATTACGCACAAACCGACAGGGAGGCATTGGCAATTGTAGCGGGGACCAAAAAGTTTCACGATTTTTTGTATGGCCGCCCGTTCAAAATCGTGACGGATCACAAGCCCCTGTTAGGAATTTTCACGGCAAGCAAGCCCACCCCGCAGATCCTATCACCGAGAATGCTGCGATGGGCCATTTTTCTCAACGCTTACCAACACGAGTTGGTGTACCGGCCCGGAAAAGAGATCAGCCATGCTGATGCACTTTCGAGATCCCCTTTGCCCTTGTCGGACGACCAGAAGGCTAGAGTAGGAAGAGACCGCCAGGTGTTACTAATTGAGGTTTTAGATGCACCCCCAATTGTACCAGCCGATATTGCGAGGGCGACAGGCAAGGACAGGACACTCGAAAAAGTCAGCTCATGGGTACAAAAGGGGTGGCCGGCATCGTCCCCAAGCACGGAATTCGACCCATTCTTTCGGAAAAAGCTAGAGTTGTCCCTAGAAAGGGGGTGCCTATTGTGGGGCCAACGGGTGGTGGTTCCTGCAGCCATGCGGCCGAGGGTGCTCAAACTGCTGCACGTCAGCCACCCGGGCATCGTTCGTTCGAAAGCGCTGGCCCGCAGTTACTTCTGGTGGCCACAGCTGGACGCGGACATCGAGCACATGGTCGGCACTTGTGAGGCATGCCAGGGATCCCGACCAGAGGCGGCCCGCCTCCCGCATAGGGAATGGGACACAGCGAGGGGGCCGTGGTCCAGAGTACATGTAGATTTCGCTGGCCCATTCCGAGGAACCATGTTTCTCCTGGTGGTGGATGCGTTCTCCAAGTGGCTGGAGGTTATCCCAGTAAAGAGCACGTCCTCCGCCACAACAATTAGCCAGCTACGGAGGGTCTTTTCCACGTTCGGTTTACCCGACACTTTAGTCAGTGATAACGCGAGTTGCTTCACCTCCTCGGAGTTCGAGGCATTCATGGGAGCAAACGCCATTCGGCATGTCACATCCGCGCCGTTTCACCCGGCCACGAACGGCCAAGTGGAACGGTTGGTGCGTACAACAAAGGATGCGTTGCGGCGCATGGGCCCGGGGGACCTAAATCACCAAGTATGTCAGTTCTTGTTAGCGTATAGGGTGACCCCCTTAGCGTCGGGTTACTCGCCGGCAGAACTCTTGATGCGGCGAAAACTGACCACACTTCTGACCAGGCTGGACCCGACGAGAGTCGAGGATAAAGGAAAAAACATAGGATTGGCAGTCTCGAAAGGGTTCGCCGCCGGCGACCTTGTTTACTGCAGGAACTATGCAAGCGCAGGGCCAGCCTGGGTGCCAGGAACGATAGTAGAACAAACAGGGCCAGTGTCATATCGGGTGGAAACGAGCACCGGTCTCCTCTGGAGGAGACACGCCGACCAACTGAGGCGCCGAGTGAGTGAAGGGCCGGTCAGTGGGGCACAGCAACAGGATTCAGCGATAGGGTTCTCCCCCACCCGTTTAGCCCAAGGGGGAGAAAATGAGGGACATCAGTCCGAATCCGGGGGGGAAAGCAGTGATCCCGACTCATATCCTTTTGATACCCCAGTCCTATCAGAGCCCGGGGGGAGGGAAAAGGAATGTGCGGCCGCCGCCGCGTCCCCCGAACGTAATTTTGATTTTGATTCGAGCCGGGGGGGTTTTCAGGAGTGTTCCCCCACCCTTCCAAGCGAGAAGAGGGGTTTTTCGTTAGCCCCCAGTGCCCCCGGTTCTTCCCCGAGAAAGAGCATACCCCCCAACAACGCCGTGGAGCCGCGGCAAGTCACTAACAAGTCTCCCTCTCAAATTACAGGGCAGGAAACCAGGGGACAAAGAGGAGGTAGCAAACCCGGGGAAAGGCAGCCCGCATCGAGACCCCAGCGTGTTCGAAATAAACCATCTTGGCTGAGAGACTTTGTCTCCTAAGGGGGGGGAGTGTGTTGAAGTGTGGGCTCGAGACATTGTCTCATCCTAGGGGGGAGGGGTGTTGTGTTCTAATGGTTTTACCTTCCACATGAATCACAATGTATCTGAACCAATGTAACCTTGCCTATAGCAACAATGTAACCTTCAGCTGTATCATATAAACCCTGTAATAGGACGCGAGCTAATGACCACCAGCTGGCAGCAGCGAGCGTCCAAGCTCTCTTGGTCCGAACTCATCAAAGGCAACAGCGCGGGAAGCTTTCCCGCCACCACCTACACCTGGACAAGAAGGGCGTGACCCACAATGACGTCACGCAGACAGTAGCCAATGGGCTACCATGGCACCACGTTCAAATGTATCCCTACTGTATATAAAGAGCTATCGATCCGCCATTACCTCATGTTCCCTCTGTCCACGATGCAATAAACCTGAGTTAACCCAGCCCGAGGCTGTGTCCTGTGTCTTAGTTTCATACACTAAAAACACTCGGGTCTCGAACTGCTGACCTGCCAGTCATCAATCTCGGTGTCTTAACTACTAAGCCACCATGGCCCCATGTCCTTACTTGGACTAAGGATCTCATAATTCACCCAACAAACACCAGAATGTAATGCACATGGGAAAAAGCCCTAAATTGGAAAGCTATGAGGCTTAGCTAGGCCTCGTCTTTCTGCCCCAATGTTACCTGGCGGCTTGATTTTTGAGCAGGAAGCTTGGGAGCAGCTCAATGGCCTGACAGGCTCCTTTCAACTCATGATTCTATTATTCGAAGACAGAATAGCTTCAGGATGGGTAGAATCATATAAAACTCATAGAAGAAATAAACATGTGAAGAAACAGTCAAAAGGCCTGGATATTATTAAAAGCAGTTAAGAACAGCATAACTAAAGGCCCTACTCATACAAATATTTCAGAAAATCAAATAGTCCATCAATTCCTCATTTATTGCAACAGGAAATTAGACTTTAAACTTGAAAGAAATAAGCAACCAGAGACCAACAACCTTACCATGGAATTCCACGTAAACAAACTTGGGTGGGTGGGTGGGTGGGGTGGACTATTTCTAGCTGCAGAGATGGCAGAGTTGGAGGTGCCTTCAAATGCCAAGGGAAAAGCTATGAGTCTACTATCCCACTTCTCACAGATTAAGGCCAAGGGAAAGAAGTTTTAGAACATCTGTGAATCTTGAAAGTACAGCAGTGAATTCAAGGGCAAGAATAAGGCAAGAAAGAACTACTCACCTCTTACAACGGATGGAGCGCCCGGAAAGACTAGCCTATGGTCACAAGAGAGAAGTGTGTTACCTGGAAGATTACAGTTTGGAGCTGGTGGAATCAGAGTGAATTTAAGAAAATGGATTTTTACATCAATATAAACCAAGTCTGTCTGGCCGGACATCCTGCAACGGTAATGGAGTAGACCTTACAGCCAGCGACTCAACGCCGAGTGTTGGGTGGTGGTAAATAACCAGACTCCATAAAGGGGCCAACAGCTATGGGTGGATGAGCCCCTTTAGGTGGGGTGATGGCCCCCTCAGTGGAAGAAATGTCACTGGAAACCTATTGGGCCCAACGGCAACATGAGCGGAGGAGGAACTCTGATTCCCAACAGTCATGGAGGTGGAAGACGCCATGCCAGATGGACTGGCTGTTAATATCCTCAAGGCTGTGGCAGTCCATTGCAGTCCCGGTGTTAAATCCTGCATGTCGCATTCCATACGAGCCGCAGGAGATGACTCCATGATCATAGAAAACTGGGATCCATCTTAAACAAATTCACACCAATGGCATTTTCCTGCTTCAGTAAAAAAAAAAATGCATTCTTGGATACGAGTTGCAGCCGACAACAATAGTTTATAAGTGTAGGAAAAAAACTGTAAACTTCAGACTATGTCAGTGTCCTCTGGGCCACTCAACATGTACTATTGAAGAGTCAAATACTTAGCTACTCCATATACATTTAAAATTGGCTGTTATTGCACAAAAAGATACAATATATAGAGTTTGCCAAAAATGTATACAAATTTTAAGAAAGGAAAAAACTATCAAAATTGTAATACTCAATATATACTGATAACTAAAAGAGGAATACAAGTCATGTGTGACTTCTGCAATTATGAGAGGTGCTCAGAGTGGTTACCATTAGCGTCCAGACACTTCTGATTTCAGCGAACTACTGCTTGAACAACATTGACCGAAGTGTCCACTTGTATTGCTGCGCAAGCCATCTCAATTTCTCCCCAAAGTACCGCCAGTGTAGTTGGATTTCTATGGTACACAACATCGTTTAAGGTCCCCCATAGGTAGAAGTCAGGAGGTGTTAAGTCAGGAGAATTTCAAATACCACTTCAAAATGGTCTTGTGCTCCTCAAATGACAACCATGCTTCTGCCATTTTCTTTGACTGTCCTGCCTGTTGCATGTTGACACTAGAATTAATTCTTTTGAGCTACCATAATTGAATTTAGTCCCCATCACTCCCTGGCAAGCAGATGGAGAAGAAATGAAAGCAGTAACAGACTTTACCTGCTTGGGATCTAAGATCACTGCAGATGGGGCCTGCAACCATGAAATAAAAAGACACTTACTTCTTGGGAGGCAGGCTATGAGAAACCTAGTCAACATAATAAAAAGTAGAGACATCACCCTGCCAGCAATGGTCTTCCCAGTAGTAATGTATGACTGTGAGAGCTGGACCATAAGGAAGGCTGAGCGCAGAACAATAGATGCCTTTGAACTATGGTGCTGGAGAAGACTGTTGAGAGTCCCCTAGACCAGGGAATCTCAACCTGCGGCTGTGAGCAGGATGCAGCCCATGACACCATTTCATGTAGCCCCCCACCGCCTCCACCACACCAGGAACTGCCATGTGGTGGAGGAAGGGCAAAATGGCCATCTGGCCCTCAAAGCTGAGTGAGGGAGCGTGACCTAGCCCCCCAGCTTAAAAAGGTTGAGAACTCCTGCCCTAGACTATAAGGAGATCAAATCAGTCAGTCCTAAAGGAAATCAACTCTGAATGCTCCTTGGAAGGACAAATCCTGAAGCTGAAGCTCAAGTAGTTTGGCCACCAAATGAGAAGAGGGGACTCACTGGAGAAGGCCCAGATGCTAGCAAAGATCAAAGGCAAAAGGAGAAGAGGATGGCAGAGGATGGCAGAGGATGGCAGAGGATGGCAGAGGATGAGATGGCTAGATGGTATCGTTAACGCAGTGGGCGTAGATCTGGGTAAGCTACAGAGGATGGTAGATGACAGAGGAGCCTGGCGTGCGGTGGTCCATGGGGTTGTAAAGGGTCAGACTTATCTGTGTGACTAGGGTTGCCATACATCCCGGATTCAAGGTCGGAAAAATTGTCCCGGCCAGTTCAATAAAACTCATGTTAAAGTCCCGGATTTTTTAAACTTACTGATTGTGCATTATAATAACACACCATTAAAATAAATTCAAACTCTTGCCACCAAACGAGCAAGTTCCTACCACATTGGATTTGGCGTATATCTGGAGCCAATTCTTAATGTCCTCACCTCGCACCACTGCCCGATAAGTTTGACCAGTGTGTTTCCTGGAACTGAGGACGTTAGGAGTTGACAACGTGACTTCTCAGAAATAAAACAGATCATCTTACAGTAAGAATTAACTGTTGTAAATAAATTCATTTATGTATTGATATATTTAATGTGAAAGTATTTTATAACTGTCATTATATTATGTTTATTTTTTAAAAGGCTATTTTGTAGATAACCTGCCCATTTTTGTCAAGTGTACGTCCCGGTTTTGTGGGAGAGAATTATGGCAACTCTATGTATGATTGAACAACAGCAACAACAAAAATCGAATTCAGCTTCAAAAAGTAAGACATAGACAACATATCTTAAAATGTGTATACGTTTTTGGCACCCTCCATATTTGTACTTTTGGTGCTTTTGACATAAACAAAGATGATATACTACAGAACAATTTCAAAACTCAGTGCTGGTTAGTTGATACAAATCTTATTGTACAAGCGGCAGCAATGAAACAACTTGAACAATAAATATAAAATAAAAATATACATGCATGCAGTTTATGTCATAATTATTTTGATCCTATTTTGTCTGTCTGGGTAGAGGCTCCGCCAGTTCAGACAGTTTGAGAGACAGTGTGAATTCCTGATACAGGTGCTATCAATTAATGACTCAATTCAATAGCAAGATCAAAGCCCCCCACAGATGGAGTTAGATAGAACAAAAGGCACTTGAGTCCCATAACATCACACACTAATGCTCACAATTAAAAAGGATTAGCTAGTAGGGCACCAGCTAGATATGGAAGATCTTCTTTACGTGTTCCGATCAAACCCTGGACTGCCAAAAGGAAGCCACTTTTTTAGCTTTGTTGTTGGCCAAACTTAAGTCCTCATCAGTGCATGTTTCTGGCAGTAATTGGCAGACCAGTAAATGAGATGGATTCTGTATCTCTCCACATTTACACAGCATGTTGCTGTCTGCCAGCAGCCTCCATTTGAGCAAGTTGGTCTTGCATTTAGGGACTCCAACCCTCAGCCTGTTTAGAGCCCTCCAAGTAAGGTAGGAGAGGTTGAGTTCCTCAGCTATATCCCCCTTTAATGTTATTCATTGTCCAGTGAGCTCCTTTCTCCATTTTTAAATTTGGTTTTGCTCTTGTATACCCTCAAGAATGTTTGTTCTTGCCATAAAGATCTTCCATATCTAGCTTTTCTTGGATCTGAGCTGGTGGACTTGAGGTTCATATCCATTCAGAGCAGGGGTAGGCAACCTATGACCTGTGGGCTGGCCCTGGCCCATGGCACCAAATCATCTGGCCCATGGCAGTGCTTCCACCACCGGAAGTGGATGTGTTTACAACAGCCATAAATGCATTTATAACAGCTGTACACAAGTTTATGACAGCCGCGGAGGCATTTTACAGCCACATTTACAGCACGGGGGGGACACCAGTCCAGCCCCCTCAACTGTCTGAGGGAGCATGACCTGACCCCCAACTTAAAAAGGTTGGCAACCCCTGGTTCAGAGGATGTTGAGGGTCATTTACTTGCTTAATTCTCTCAGCATCCGCTGCTACTTCTCTCCTTATCTTAGGTGGAGTGATACCAACAAGAGGGTATATTATCTCAGCTGTTGTAGGTACAAGGCATACTGTTGCTATACACATAGCTTTCTTAATAGTGACATCAACTTGTTTTGTGTGAGTGGATGCATTCCATACTGGGGGTTGGGAACCCCTGATCATCTAGAGGAAATGCTGTTGATGTGGCCTGATATTGGGCAGATGTCATCTAGCCTTTTTAAATTCTATTTTGTTTTAGATATGTTAATCTTAGCTTTGTATGTTATTATATACTGGTGGTGCATCTGACACAAATTTTAAAAAAAGACTAGCTAACCAATAAGATTGTTTTAAAAACTCATGCATTTACCATTAATTTCTCTATTCTCTAGTGGTGAAAAAACAACACCAAATACTGAATGCAACCCTAACCTTCATCAGCAGAAGTTCCTGAGTTGTATGACACACTTATTCCAAAGCATATAAAAGCTATCCTTTTTGTGGTATGTCTCCTCTCATTATTTTATGCTACTTCCCAGCTTGTACTATCACCCATAACAGTCCTTTGTGGGTGCAACAACCCGCTTACTCCCAGGTAGGACTCGGTAATCCTCTAGCCTCCTGGTGATGGGATTGCACCTGATCCTGCTTCCCTGGCCCAGATCGGGCCCAGCAGTTCAGAGCTTTTCCTATCAGTGTGCCCAGTCACCCCTGACCAAAATCTAGGTAGTGAGCAAAGGGTGCACGTGAAACTAGTGTAGATTCAATTAACGTGTGCCAAGTAATCACTCCAAGTCTCTTCAGGTATTTTAGAAGTATATTGAAAGCATAGTAAGATTCAGGATACAATCCAGCAAAATCTTAGAAAGCATTTCAAAGCAAGGAAATGAAGCAAACTGGTTCTCTAAGGGATAGCCCATAGCCCCCCCCTTTCTCTCAAGCTTCTACATTTTGGCAGCTTAAAAGCACAGCATCCAAGAGAATGTCTCTGTGTCTACATGTGTGTGTGCGTTCGTCTCTGGATTATATCTCCTCCCCAGGGTCCACCTTTGGCCCTCCTCCTTAGGGATTCCAACCAATGATCTTACAGCAAGACATGTCAATCACACGTTCACATATTTTCTCTCTCCCCCTGATCTGAAATTGCCATATTGAATGAGAATAAAACACAGGATATATGTCATTCTGTTACAGGAGGTAATGGACTGTTTGTGTCCTCACATTGAAGGTGAGGTCTTCATTGGGGGTGGCATGTCATAGTGGCATGCTCATACCCATAGGACTGACACCTCAAAGGTTTCTTAAGAAGCAGAAAGGATATATTGCAAGGAAATGAAAAAGCAGAGTTAGGTCTCAGGTCTTTGTGAGAGATGGTAGAAGACATTTTCTGTTTGAAGGAAGGATGCAATTGCGCTGCCAACAATAAGCCATTACACTTGTTGAAAGCAGCAGGTAGGGTACACAGAAAGAGCCTCCTCGTAGATTGTGGTATTTTTGAACCACAGTCTGGCATACCCTGGTAACGGCAACATTGTGCTGCCGACTAACCTTTCTCACACTAGGTCAGGCGAAAGGAACTGCAGAATGATCTCACCAAACAGTGCCTTCATTTTGGCACTTTCACGTCTGACCTAGACGCAGAAAAATAAGAACCTTTATCACTTGTTTGGAGCTTTCAAATGTACAGCATGAAAAACGATACTTAAAACTGTTTATGTTTTTCCACCATTTGTTTAGCACTCAACTAAAACTGTAGCAACAATTTCTCAGTGGTTCATAAATTTGAATATAATGGCAAACTATAGTTAAGAGGAAATCATGGCTTGCAAACCATCTCTAGGCTGTACTTTGATATGCTCTCTTGGCAGACCCTTGCAAACTGTGGTTTGGGAGCAGACATGGGTCTGGCATAAAAGCAAAACATGCAGTTATAGACTATATCTGAAGAAACCATGACAAACTTTGAATACGCTCTGTGCAATGTTGTGTGTTCTCCAGAAAGTACCTCCAAGCCTTGAAAAACAGCATAATCTGATTTAGCATGTTTATTTGACCAATGTATTCTACACAAGAATGTCTGAATGTCCCAACAGCCCATAAACATTTGAGTAATGTTGGTGGTTGGAGTACTAGACTAAGACTAGACCCAAGGAACCCGGATCCAGCTCTCCACCACTTAGCCATTAGGTGTAGCATGTGACTTTAGAGGAGCCGTTCTCTTTTAGCTCTCTCTCTTTAGCCGTGATCTTTAAATCGTAGCAGTACAGGGCCGTAGCCAGGATTCTAGATGTGGGTGGGTAGAAAAAAATTCAGGGTGGGCAACAAAGCCTCTTTTCAGTGCATTCCTATGGGAAACCACGCTTTGCCAGGGTGGGGAAAGTGCTAACTCAGGGTGGGCAAAGCCCACCCTGGCCACTCCCTGACTACGCCCCTGTTGCAGTATTTTAAGTGGAAAGCCACAGGGTTGTTGTGGCGTTTTCCCTAAACTCAAAGAAAAGGAATGGCACTGCTTTTCACTTGAAAGTGAACAAGAAATGGTAACAAGTTTTGACTTGAGCTGCATAGCTCAAAGGTGACTTGATAAACTCTGGTTAATTTCCTTGCAGAAATCCAAGTTTGTAGAAGGTTTTAGTAATCAAACAAAACTGAACACATGCATTAATTTGTTCTAATTTAAGTGACAGGAATCGTCTGCTTATCAGATCACAAACTAACAATACATTTACAAATACGACAGAAAGATTTCCATAGGATTAGGCATGGGGATATTCTTATTACTTGGACTTCAGATCTCAGAATTAACAAGTATTTCCCCAGCTAGAATTTAATCAGAAAGTCAAAGGGGGATTTAATTAAAACAAAAATTGAAATTCTTCACAGGTGTTTTCAAGTTATTGCAGCTGATTAATTAAGATTCTAGAGCAGGGGTTCCCAACCTTTTCAAGCTGGGGGCCAGGTCACACTCTCCCAGTCAGCTTCGAGGGCTGGACAATCATTTTGCCCTGGCTGCACAATGGGGGTGGCCATTTTGTCCCAACAGCTTCAAAGGGCTGGCCATTTTGTTACTTGAATGAACTTGGAGTGGTGGGGGCCCCCAAATGAGCCAGATGAGCCATGGGCAAGAACCAGCCTGCGGGCCTTAGGTTGGGAACCCCTGTTCTAGAGGACCATGGGGACTAAGTGATTAAGACACTGAGCTTCATGATCAGAAGGTCGGCAGATCATCAGTTCGAGACCTGACTGCTCCTCGGTGGCGTGAGCTCCCATCGTCTGTCACAGCTCGTGCCAACCTAGCAGTTCGAAAGCAAAAAAATCGCAAGTAGATAAATAGGTACCATTTTAATGTGATTGTGCGCCGCCCTGAGTTGCCCTAGGGCAAGATGGCGGGATATAAGTTCAAATAAATAAATAATAAATAAATAAAGGTAACAGTATTCCGTGCACTCCAGCATCCAGTCATACTTGCCACATAACCATGGAAACATCTGCAGACCAGATGGTGCTGGCTCTTTGGCTGTAAAGAGAAATAGGCACCCTAAAGTTGGACACAGTTGGCTTTTGAGCAAGAGAGACCTTTTACCTTTAATTAAGAATCTGGCAACCATTTTCCTCAGGTGGAGAAAGCAAGAGAAACAGGTAGATGGTTTTAATTTGAATGGAGCGGCAAGCAATTGGAGGTCTTCTAGTATTTTGAGAGGCATCCTATGCAGATCTGGTGCCAGGTTGGTTCTCTGGTCTCCACCACAATTGACTCTCCTCTGAGCTGAGCCACCTTAGGATAAGCAAGTAGTGTGGCTAAAGAGAGAAACCAAGTAACCAATAAATAAATATACTGCTTGAAACCTAGTACTGAGTCACAACTAGAGTAGACCCAGTGAATCATTGGGCCATATACTCAATGAACCTAGTCTACCTGTAGTTACAACCTGCTACTAGAGTTCACCTAGTGATATCAGGATACACAGGATAAGATCAGTATCAGATTTATTTTTGAGCAAGCCTCAACTGGATTGCACTGTTAAGAAACTACAATTCTATCCATTTTGAGGCAGGAGATTTCACTGGACATGCCTTGGTACATGTGCAGAGGTAAGCCTGCCACATGTCCAAGGAAACATCTGCAGACACAGACAGCACTGGCTCTTTGTCTATAAACAGAGATGAGCACTAAACCCTAGAGTTGGATACGACTGGCTTTTGAGCCTCATGGGAGTTTTCTTATGGTAGAAGTTCCTTTTTGGAACTTTTGGCTCTGAAGTCTCTCATTTCAAGAGGTTTTAAGAGTATTTCTTTGTAGAGCCAAGGTCTCCTTCAGGGATGGACATTTGAGATGCTTACCTGGTCTCAGGGAGGAACACAATACTGGGTCTTGACAATGAAGACTAGTTCTGACTGAAAAGGCTCATGAAAAGCATCTTTCAAGACTGCAGGCAACCATTGTAGAAAAATGCTCTCAAAACCTCTGACCAAGAGGGTAAGTAGATTCCATACAATAATACTTCATCTTCTTTTGTGCCCAGGTCAAACTTTAAACTGCTAGAAGGAAGCCATCTTTTTGGCTTTGTTGTTGGCCAAACTTAAGTCCCCATCAGTAAATGTTTCCGATAGTAATTGGCAGACCAGCAAATGAGGTGGATTATGTACTGTATCTCTCCACATTCACACAGCATATTGTTCTCCGCCAACAGGCCACACTTGAGCATGTTGGTCTTGCATTTAGGCACTCCAACCCTCAGCCTACTCAGGGTCCTCCATAGGCAAGGTTGAGTTCCTCAGCCATATCCTCCTTGAATGTTGTTCCTTACCCAGTGAGCTCTTTCTTCCATCTTCTAATTTGATTTAGCTCTTGCATACCCTCAAGAACATTTGCCCTTGCCAAAAAGCTCTTCCTGGATCTGGATCATACACTAATATGGGAAATGTTCTGGTGTTGTGATGATTCTCCGCTCCCACAATCCAAACCCATCCCCCCAATTCCCGGGGCTTCTATTTTTTGTACAGAATTGATTTTGATGCGATCAGGGCATGCACCTGCTTCAGTCCATTTGAAGGGATTTGTAGCCATCTCTGTCTGAAGACATTCCCTCCGGCTACAGCAGCAGTGAGAAAGGCTGAAAAGGCGTCTTCCATCTGAACCCTTGCCTCCTCAAACCTGAGGATGGCATGTTCAAGTTAAGAAGAACCAATGCAGTGGTTGTGCCCTCATTCTGACTGTTGTGCAATCCGGTAACTCAGTGGTTAAGAAGCTCACCTTGTTAGCTGGAAGGCTGTCAAGTTGGCAGTTTGAGACCTGGGTACTGCATGACGGGATTGAGCACTCATCTGTCTCCCAGTTCTTGGGGACATAACAGGAGCCTCATTGGGGCATTCCCTGAGTGGAGTTTCTCTCGCAAAAATCCTTTCAACCCAGAATAATTTCCGACATGAAATTATTATTATTATTATTATTATTATTATTATTATTATTATTATTATTATTATTATTATTATTATTATTATTATTATTATTATTATTATTATTATTATTATTATTATTATTATTATTATTATTATTATTATTATTATTGTTGTTGTTGTTGTTGTTGTTGTTGTTGTTGTTGTTGTTGTTGTTGTTGTTATTATTATTATTATTATTATTATTATTATTATTAATAGGATACATTGGTCCTATTGGATTTTATTTGTTCATTTGCCATGGCTTCAAGATGCCATGTTACATTACCTAAATCAGTGGTGGCGAACCTATGGCCCGTGTGCCAGCAGTGGCACTCAGAGCCCTCTCTGTGGGCACCCGTGCAGCAGCACAGAGTTTTCCCCACCCCTCCACCCAGAAGCCCAATGGGAGTGCTTCCTTCCCCCAGCACAGAGTTTGCCCCACCCCTCTGCCCAGAAGCCCAATGGGAGCGTTTCCTTCATCCCCTGTTGCTGTGTTGGCACTTTGTGATAAATCAGTGTTTTTGTGCTTTGCAGTTTGGGCACTCGGTCTCTAAAAGGTTTGCCTATCACTGACCTAAACCAATATTATGTGTAAATAATTTTAGGAGCACTCAATAAAATTGGACGTGGAATGTCCTTAGGGTCTAACCCAATTTATACTGATCGGTTACGAATTGTGACTTGTTTCTTCTGCACTTTTTATGCACATGTGCCATTAGAGAAATATGCTGCTAATAGAAGCTCCTTTAAAATAATTTTTCACATTTTTGTGTGAGAAATGAAGAGCTACTTACCAACTAGAGCTCTTGCTTGGCAGCTTTGTGTGTTGGAGTGCCCACTGAGCCTCATGGGAGATAGATCTAGATCTCTGGTGCCTGTTTTTGTGGACAAGATGCTCTACTGCCTTTCAGAATACCATAGCACAGCCAAAATGGTAGCATCATACCCTACATATGGAATTAAATTATGCTGCAGTAGAGTGGGGACAGTGACAGACTTCCCCTTCTTGCGATCTAAGATGACTGCAGAAGGTGACTGCAGCCATGAAATAAAAAGACGCTTACTTCTTGGGAGGCAAAGTATGGCAAACCTTGACAGCATAATAAAAAGTAGAGACATCACCTTGCCAACAAAAGTCCGCATATGGTCTTCCCAGTTGTAATGTATGGCTGTGAGAGCTGGACCATAAGGAAGACTGAGTGCAGAAGAATAGATGCCTTTGAACTGTGGTGATGGAGGAGACTCTTGAGAGTCCCCTGGATGCAGTGGGTGTAGATCTGGCCGGGCTGCAGAGGATGGCAGATGACAGAGGAGTCTGATGTGTGATGGTCCATAGAGTCGCAAAGGGTCAGACACGACTGTGCAAATGAACAACAACGGGTAGCCACACCCACCGAGTGGGTAGTAAACATTTCCACAGTGCATCACTGTAACCATGTAATGAAATGTGCTTATGCTAGCCTTCCATATGGTAAGTCGGTGCCTTTTGCCTCTGGCAAGGAAACTGAACGGTACTTTTTTCAGTAAACCGTAGCTTACCAGGTTCTCTGAATCTGGCAAAGTGCAGTTTCAAGTTAAGAAAATGGGTTATGATGCTGGCTTGATGAAGCTAAACAAAGTTAACATTAACTGGTTTTGGGTGTCTATGCCATGGTAGGTTGTGGCTAGTAAATTCTAGATGTGTGAAGTAGTACATGTTTTGGCTAGGCTGGGCTCTTTTTTATATCTGGGCTTGTTCACATTAGTGCAATAGCTACATGTAGCTAGTTTGACACAATCATCCTGGGTTTAAGAGGGCACACAAACCTCCTTCTACTTGTCTTGGGATTCTAAGGAATGGAGGAGATTCGTTCTTGTCTTGCATTCTGTACAACAGGGGCGGAGGTGGCTCAGTGGTTAAGAAGCTCACCTTGTTAGCTGGAAGGCCGGCAACTCGGCAGTTCAAGACCCGAGTAGTACATGTCGGATTGAGCACCTGTCTCTGTCCCAGCTCCTGCCAACCTAGCAGTTTGAAAGCAAGAAATTGCAAGAAGATAAAGAGGGACCACTTCAGTGAGAAAAGATCTTGGGGACATGAAAGGAGCCTCTTTTTGGGTGTTCCCTGAGTGGAGTTTCTCCAGCAAAAATCCTTTCAACCCAGAATAATTTATGGCACGAAATTATTATAATTATTATTCTGTACAACAGGTGGCAGCGGTGGCGGCATGTGTGCGTGCGTGCATACATGCGCATGCAACAAAAACTCACAGGGATTTCCCTTGCCCCATATTGGGGTGGGAGAATTTGCTGCTATCACAGGTCAAGTTCAGCTAACTCTTTTGAGAACAACCATATCTACTTTACTCCGGAAGCAGGCACGGCTCTCAACTATCTTATAGGGAGCATCTTTCCTCCTCCTCCGAAGCCAGCCCCCTGTCTCTTTACATGTTGGGGCCAGGCGAAGGGCTATGTCTCGTCTGGTCTGTCAGCAGACTGATTTAGGGAGTCTCAGTGTGTTAGAGTGTAAGATTTGGGAACTCCCTGATTGTAATCCTGGTTCCCCCACTGGCTTGCGGTGACACTTGAGGCAACCCGTTTACTGGATCTGTGCCTTAACCTGTCTTCCCCCAACAGCTAGGAAGACATTGCTAGACAGTGAGGGAAATGACAAGATCTAGTCATGAAATTGCAAAAGTAGGAACCAGAAATGTGCAGAGTGGCTTTTAAGCATCTCAATATCCTCCAGCAACATCACTATCTCACAAGACCGTTTATGAAGCTAAAATGTGGTGCTGAGCGCTGCCAGTGACGAGCAAGCATGACATAAAATGATAATTCGATAAGGCAATTGTGCAGAATGAGGACTGCAGTGGCTCAAGTGGCTAAGACGCTGACTGGGAGGTTGCAGGCCAGCAGTTCGATTCCCAAGTACTGCAGGATGGAATGAGCTCCCGTCTTTGTCCCAGTTCCTGCCAACCTAGCAGTTCGAAAGCAAGAAATTGCAAGTAGATAAATAGGGACCACTTCAGTGGGAAGGTAGCAGCGTCCTGTGTTTAATCATTCCTGCCAAATGACCACGGGAATGTCTGCAGAAGCAGACAGAAGTGGCTCTTCAGCTTTGAAACAGAGATGAGCACTGAACCCTAGAGTCGGATACGACTGGCTTTCGAGCAAGGGAAAACTTTACCATTACCTAATGTGCAGACAAGAGGTAGAGACTTTAATATGCTTTCTGATGCTTCTTCCCCAAAGTATGACCCATGCATGGTTCACTTAAGCTAAGTAAAGGTTAAAGGTAAAGGTCGTCCTTGTTCGAAAGCCAGTCGTATCCGACTCTAGGGTTCAGTGCTCATCTCTGTTTACAGCCAAAGAGCCTGCACTGTCTGCATCTGCAGATGTTTCTGTGGACATGTGGCAGGCATGACTGCACCCTATTTATCTACATGCAATATCTTGCTTTCGAACTGCTCGGTTGGCAGGAGCTGGGACAGATACGGAAGTTCACTCCAATTATGCAGCACTCAGGTCACGACCTGCCGACCTTCCAGTCCCCAAGTTCAGCGCCTTAACGACTAAGCCACCGCAGTCCCTCGCTTAAGCTAGAAAATAGTAATTCTAAATTTGAAAACTAAACCTGGGCCCATGTAATGTTTAAAGTGGCTCCGCAATGACCGTGGTTTCATTCCTTTCCTCCAGCTGCTGCTGTTTGGGGAGCATAGAAACGAAATGCTGTCACTATGTCCTACTCTTTGTGTTGCATTAGAGTATTACTGGATTCAATCAACAGTGCTATTTAAAAGAGCATTTAAATGCCGATAGCTCCAGGCAACCCTCAAGATGGCAGCATGTGTAGACAGTATGGCACCAATCCTACAGCGAGTTCTGCACAGACGAAACGTTCAACCGAGCATTTTAGGATTGGAGCCTAAACTATGAATAAAGAGAGTTAAAGCAGTTAGCGGGGATACGATCAGTGTTATTTTTACACACTTATACACAAACACTCTCCAGTTGCAGGACTGAACTCTTAAAAAAAAATCAGTCCATCAAGTTTGTTAGAAAGGGGACCCGATACTTTCCCTGATTTATGATTTTCTTCTCTGGTTCTTCTGCTTAAAATGGGTGGTTTTAATTTTCCCCCCCCTCTACCTGCTTTGGGTTCCAACATGGCAAAAGGTGATCCAGCTTTTTCTCACTGATCTTTTCTCTCTCTACAGCAGGGGTTCCCAACCTTAAGGCCTGTGAGCCAGATTCAGTCCACAGTCGCCATTTCATGTGGTCCCACACCCCTCCAAGGGCATTTGAGAAACAAAATGGCCACCCCCTTTGAAGCTGTTGGGACAAAATGGCTACCCATATCATGCAGGCAGGGCAAAATGGCCATCCTGCCCTCAAAGCTGACTGAGAGAGCATGACCCAGCCCCTGGCTTGAAAAGTTTGGGATTATTGAATATAGCATAATAACATATGGATGGGTACAGGCCATCCTGCTCTGAAACAGGATCTTGCCTCTATGTAGTTCTGCTTTCAAATGGATAGACACTGTTTTCAAGATTTTTTTAAAATAGTAGCCATGTTAGTCTGTGTTTCAAGCATATCGGAAAACAAAAATGCTGCAGCACTTTAAAGACTAACTGCTACATTTTTAATGTGAGCTTCTGTGGATCCCCTTCACAAGCGTTCCTGCAAAATTTTATTTCACAACATGTCTCACAGAACAAAGGATGTGCTCACACAATAATACTAAGGTTAAACTAATTAGCAAATGCTCAATGCCAGGTATTCCCACTATTACAACTGAAAAGGGGACATTTAGAACTAATCCGAATAACAACCGTAGATCATCTGCTACTGCCAGCTGTAGGAAGCTGTATTGATTTGCATAGTTATCTGTTTAATTACTCTATGCCTCTGTATCTGGTGTATATAAGTTTCATGCCTTGACAGCTTACTCCTATGTCTGATTAAGTGGACTTGATCCACAATTAAGTGGACTTGATCCACAACATCAGACCATACCCGACAAGCAGGGCTCCCAAAAATACAGGAAATGTCTGCGCAGGTGCAAGTACACAGAACCTGTTTGCACATGCGCAGAACCCGTTTGCGCATGTGCAGAACATGTTTGCACATGCGCAAAACAGGTTTTGCACGTGTGCAGTAACCCCTTTCCCCGCCATTCAAAATATGGGACGGCAGTGGGAAAGGGGAGGAACGAGCGCCAGAATACAGGAAATCCCGGACAATACGGGATACTTGACAGGTATGCATCAGACATCCCACTACGGTAATGGAGTAGACTGTACAGCCAGAGACTCAACACTAAGTGTCAGGTGGCGGTTAACTAATTTGACTCCCTAAAGGGGCAAACTGCTACAGGTGAATGAGCCCCTTTAGGTAGGGTGATGGTCTCCCTCAATGGAGGAAATGCCACTGGAAACCATCATATTATGCCCAACGGCAAAATGAGTGGAGGAGGAACCACTTCTGATTCCCAATGGTCATGGAGGTGGAAAAGGCCATGCCAGATGGACTGGCTGTGAAGGCATGCCTTGATAATATCCTCAAGGCTGTGGCAGTCCTTTGCAGTCCTGGTGTTAAATCCTTCATGTCTCATTTCATATGTGCTGCAGGAGATGGTTCTGTGATCATAGTATGTGGGTCACGTCATGGCAAGCTGGGATCCACCTTAAACAAATTCATGCCAGTGGCATTTTTCCTGCTTCAGGAAAAAATGCATTCTCGGATACAAGTTGCAGTCGATGATGATGACGATCCACGAAAGCTCACATTAAAAATATAGCAGTGAGTCTTTAAAGTACTGCAGCGTCTTTGTTTTCTGATATGCCTGTTTTCAAGAAAGATGACTGTGTTCGTTAATGTCCAGAGTTCAGAATTCTCACAGCCAGGATACAGGCGGAAGACATTCACCAAAAGAGCATCACAGTACAGAAAGGAAAGATGGGGGGTCACTCTCATCAGCACAGCTGTCTTTACTGTGGACCACAGTTCTTGTAAGAGTTGCAGCTAACAAATGGCCAACAAAACATGCTACTGGATGTACAAGAACGACCAATAACAATCACAGAAACCAAATAGCAACTGAAACAGCAAAGGAGAGACTAAATCAACAATTGAAGTGTCGCAACAGATGCTTCGTAGTACATATATGGTAGCAAAGTCTACTTTCACATGTCATGTGACTTCATTTTACTTTCAAAAACAAATAGGAATGGCAATATTATTATTATAAGAATAGATTTTCTTTCTTTTGTAAGAGCAGAGATTAGTCCTTCTACATCTATGATAGTACCTCTTGGAAGACCAGTTTACATCTTTGACCTTACAAAATGGAGCTTTGGCTCTCAAACTAGAACTGGCAGAATAGAAAATGCTCTCCCCCATAAAACCACATACTCGAAATGAGGGCTGTAACCCCCAACTAAGGAAGACTAACAAAGGAATATCTGACCATCTGGAGGGAAGGGCATTTCTGTGTGATTTCTTCATATATGGATGGATGCATGCTAACCCAAAAATGTCAAAGTTCTGAGTTGGTAGGTGATTCCAGATGCATGCACACCAGAAAACTGAAATAAGGTGTAATATCTCCAGTATTTGTATCATCAAAGAATTAGTGCCATGTGCAGAACTTTCTGTCCCAAGGCAGCGTTTACGGAATATAAGAGGTTTATTACTTACTTTCTGGGAGGCAAAGCAACCAATGGGTAGATTGTAGCTCAGTTCTCCCCAAATATTAATGCTCATAAGTGTTCCTCTCATGGAATGAGTTGTAAGTCCAGCTGCCATAATATTGCCCACAGAATTCAAAGTTTAAATCATTGTGTTCTTACGTCATTTAGCTCAAGGGTTCCCAGCCTAAGGTCTGTGGGCTGGATCAGGCCCATGGCACCATTTCATGTGTCCCCCCACCCTTCCAAGGACATTTGAGAGAAAAAATGACCACCCTTTTGAAGCTATTGGGACAAAATAGCCACCCCCATCATGCACGCAGGGCAAAATGGCAGTGAGAGATCATTTCGTCTTCTGAACTGTGGGGGGAATGGGAAGACAGCCAGTCATGGATATCAGCAGCAGTATGTGGCCCCTGTCCACTGACTCATCTGAAAGGGTAGCTCCAATTTGTTCTAATGGATGTTTCACTCAGAACCTCAGTCGTCCTCCACAAGAAAAGGCACTCACTGCTTCCTCACACTGAGCAGGTGGTGTGAGAGAAAGCACACAGCTGAAGAGTTTCCTGAGAGAGGGGGCAGGGGTCTTAGAGTGCTTTCCTAACAATCTTTTCGCCATATCCGTAAGAGGTAGAAGCTGTCTTAGGTTGCCTCAGCATGTTCATCAAAGTTAAAGGAGGGAGGGGAGGATGATAGGAAGGGAGGGGAGATTTGTTCCTGGATAAGATTTTGTGCATCAAAATCCACTCGCTTAGATTTTGATCTTTAAGTGCCCACACAGAAGCTAATCTGTAAGACTTCAAGATGCCCCATTCAGTCCCTTGTTTCCCACCACACACCTTTAATTTTGTCACCACATTTCTTTCAAAAGCCATGTCTAGATATAACGAAGGAGAAGGCATAGGACAGTGATGGCGAACTTTTTAGAAACTGATTGGCCAAACTCAACAGGCTGCCATGCGTGCCGTAGAGGGGTGGGGTGGATTCTATGGTGGGAACAGAGAGGAAGTGCTCCCATTGGGCTGCTGGGCTGAGGAGCGGGGCGAACTCTGTGCTGGAGGGAGGGAGGAAGTGCTCCCATTGGTATGCTGGGCAGAGGGGTGGGGTGAACGCTGAGCTTGGGGAGGGAGGAAGCACTCCCATTGGGTTGCCGGGCAGAGAAGCGGGGTAAACTCTGTGCTGGGAGGAGGGAGGAAGTGCTCCCATTGGGCTGCAGGGCAGAGAAGCGGGATAAATTCTGTGCTGGGAGGAGGGAGGAAGTGCTCCCATTGGGCTGCAGGGCAGAGAAGCGGGATAAATTCTGTGCTGGGAGGAGGGAGGAAGCGCTCCCATTGGGCTGCCGGGCAGAGAAGCGGGGTAAACTCTGTGCTGGGAGGAGGGAGGAAGCACTCCCATTGGGCTGCCGGGCAGAGAAGCGGGGTAAACTCTGTGCTGGGAGGAGGGAGGAAGCACTCCCCTTGGGCTGCTGGGTAGATGGGCAGGGTAAACACTGCTGTGGCAATGGCACATGTGCTGACAGAGAGGGCTCTGAGTGTCCCCCCTCTGGCATGCATGCCATAGGTCTGCCACCACTGGCATAGGAGATTAACGAATGATGAGGTCTTAACACAAGGGGGTGAAGATGACCCTGGGCAATATGTGATCTCCACACTCTGTTTTGTGCTCTCCAGTGCTTGCCCAGGGGGAAAAAAACAACCTGAAAGGGAAAATAGAAATTCTGTGATAAACCATTAGAACTAAAACCTAACTTTGTATTCTTAGCAAAGAGAAAAGTGCAACTTTCAAAAAAAAAGAAAGGAGCCAAAACTTTTATAGGGCACCTGGCAAGGATTCTTTGGCCCTTATGATCATGGATCATAGAGGCATCCCCTCCTGATCTAAACTTTCTGTTTCCAACCTAGAAAGACGTTTAAAGTGCAAGCAAAAATAAATAATTTTAAAACTCTTTAAATAATTGGAATGAATGTTTAAACAAGTCTAACTGGTATTGTTTTTTTGCGGGGTGGGTGGGATGTTTAAATAATTTGTAGGAAAAATCATCTTAATGAATTAAAATTACTATTCAATTACTATTAATTGATATTTAATTACATCTGAGTGGATTCTGGGGGGGGGATGTTGGAATAACAGAAAATAAAGCTCTAAAACATTTAATAATGCTAATAACAGCAGTGCTATTAGGTATAATAGTAATAATAATTTATCTGTACATGTAATAAAATCTATTTTCTGCTTTTTCTACAAGGCTCTGTTCTTTATCTTGTGGCCCTGACTCCTTTGGATGTGAAGCCCTCAGCTACATCCTGAAGACAATTAATAAGGGAAATACTGACCGGTGATAACCTATTTTATACCTACTTTACCCATTTTGCTATTCTTTTACTAATCCCCACCCTTTCTTTCTTTGTGGTGTTCTCTTTTAAGTGTGACGTCTTCAACTGCTTGGCCAACCACTTCCTGGCCCTTCACAAAAGGAAAAGAGACTTCTTTAGAGTTTTGCCAAAAAGCCAGCCCTTGGCCTTGAAACAGGGCAACTGTATGAAGGTAGGGAGTTCTTTTCCCGGTAAGGTCAAAGATTGATTTAGTCATTCTAACAAGAGGATGTTTCATCCCAGCTGTAAAATTTGGCCTCTGCTCTCCTTCCAGGGAAAGGACTTTATATCAGGGGTTCCCAACCTAAGGCCCACAGGCTGGATCTGACCCACGATGCCATTTTATGTAGCCCCACCCCACCAAGGGCATTTGAGAAACAAAATGGCCGCCCTTTTGAAACTGTTGGGACAAAATGGTCACTCCCATCGTGCAGGCAGGGCAAAATGGCTGTCCAGCCCTCGAAGGTGACCGAGAGACCGTGACCTGGCTTGAAAGGGTTGGGAACCTCTGCTTTAGATTCTCACTTAGTTTAAACATCTTCTGCAATGTTATGAATTGTAATTATCTAATGGGTAATTTTTTAAAAATGGAAATATTTGATCTTAAAACGATTTTCCCCAGGTACAGTGAAACAAGAAACACTAACAGGATATTTTATTTTTCCAGGCTTGGCGTTTGGGAACGTTCCAGCTAGAAGCAAGGTGGCTTTTCCTTCAATAAATTATTCCCTCCCCCTCCCTTCTTCAATATTCAGAATGAAAAAATAATAATAATTATGTATTGCTTCTTGATTTCTAACCAGTTCTTCTCCCTTACAGAAAATATCTTTCAATAATTTAAATCTGTATCTTTAAGGCTCCAAGACTCCATCCTCAATTCTTGTAATCATAACAACCATATCTCAAAATCTCTTTGGTTAAAATAAATCACACACACACACACACACACACACACACAAAGGTAACACACTGCTCAATATGTTCTTATATTGGCCCAGGGTGTTTGGCGCAAAAGTGTCATTCCATGAAGGAAGTGTTGATGACAAACTGTCTGCTAATGGAGGTTGGATTTTCGTCACTTCCTCTTGTTGTGTGGTGTCTCTCTCATACAGTTGTTGCTGCCCCATATTGGAACAGGAGCGGGGAAGTCTCTTTGATCCGAACACAAAATCTCCCATCAGGCCAGGCCTTCTGAAGTGTCAATGGCAGGAAGTCATTTGGAAGCCACTGCTCCACATCATCGGATACGAACACGAGTCCAAAATGGTCCAATTGTTCTTCGCTGTAGCAAAAAGCACCTGCATTTCCCAGGACATCACGGGAAACCTCATTCATCTCCTGCACTACCAGCTTCACCACATCCTCAGATGACATCTTGTTGGTTATCTGTAGCTGCGCAGAAACAGAGATAAGTAAGAGCAAGAGCAAGGAGAGCACAACAGGGGTACACTCGCATAAGCTGTCTGTTCTGGAGAATAAGCACTACAACAGGCATGGGCAGGGACACCAGGACATCATCCTGGTGCACCCTCGCCTCTGGCGCATACCTGTCAAGTTTCGGGAAATTTCTGTCAAACCCCTGTATTTTACACTCTTTCCCACCATCATCCTGGATTAGATAGACTGCAATTAGACTGGAGTTAGACTGAAGGCCAGCACAGGATAAGCATACAGGTAGCTGTCTTTTTTGTTGTTGTTCAGTCGCACAGTCGACTCCGACCCTTTGCGACCCTGTGGACCATTGATCTCCAGGCACCCCTGTCCTCCACCATCCTCCTCAGCCCGCTCAGCTCAGTGCCCGCTGTGTCCACAATGGCATCCATTTTTGCCGGGAAAT
Source organism: Bradypodion pumilum (assembly GCA_035047305.1). Lineage (NCBI taxonomy): Eukaryota > Metazoa > Chordata > Lepidosauria > Squamata > Chamaeleonidae > Bradypodion > Bradypodion pumilum. The sequence goes on from JAWDJD010000013.1 coordinate 16,828,576, forward strand.
TTCCCTTATTTGACAGAAATTTCCAGAAATTTGACAGGTATGCTCTGGCGCCCTGGGGCGCAAATAATAATTTTATTATTATTTTATCTGCCCGGCACACTGCACTTTAGATTAAGCCATTGCTCCAATCTCCCTTCTCCAGCTTCAAGCAATGACTTATTCTAAAGTGCCGCCCGCCGGGCAGACCAGCGGTTCCTGGGGGCAGCCTGCTCCCCCGTCCCTTGGTCGCTGCCCCTCGCCGATGTCCAGCACCCTCTCATGGTGTCCAGCACACCCCTGTTCTACAACTGAGAAGCTGATCTCCTCCCTCATCTCTAGTTGCAAAGGAATACCCAACAAAGTATATGCCAGTGATGGTGAACATTTTAGTCTTATTTATTGCAAATAAATTGGGACATCCCCTGAGTGGAGTTTCTCCATCAAAAATCCTTTCAACCCATTCCTGACAGGAAGTTATTATTATTAGTCACTCAAAAATGAGCAGTTGGGTTTCGCTTTCTTAGCTTTGTGTGCCAGTCACAAATGATAAGGGGGAAATTATTTCCATCCATTTGGACTCTGAGGGAAAATCTCCCGAAGAAGATAATTTTTTTTGCCCCTTCTGAACCCCCCCCCCCAAATAAATAAATAGAATCCTGGCTACAGCCCTGAACCAAGGTGGTTAGGGTTAGGGAAAGGTGCCTGTCTTTCTTCTGACTTGAAAATATGACCTGTCCTCATGCTGTTCTTTTTCTTTTTCTCTGTTTATTGATATTTATGCATACGCTCTTCTGCTATTACTTCTTTCGGACCTGCTTGTGGAAGTGGGAGTACCCGGAGGTTATAGACACTGTGGCAATATGGTGATGATGAGGCAAAGTGTGGCTAGGTTATCCTGCTATAGTAATAAAGTAGACCCATGATGGCAAACCTTGGCACTCCAGATGTTCTTGGACTTTAATTCCCAGAAGACCCCATGAATCCACACAAGTGGGTTTACTGCGATTCATCCAGCCCACACCACCCTTGTCGCTCCTGGAAGTGGAAGTAAAACGCACCCGACGAGGGCGGCGTGGGTCGGATGAATCGTAGTAAACCCATTTGTGTAGATTCACTGGGGCCTCTGGGAATTGAAGTCCAAGAACATCTGGAGTGCCAAGGTTCACCATCGTGGGATTAGACCATACTGCCAGCAGCTCAATGCCGAGCATCAGGCGGCAGTTAACTAATCTGACAACCGTGAGGACTAGTGGCCTTGGTAAAGTCCACAGGGCAGGGTGATGGTCCCCAAGTGGATTAAATCACAGTTGAATCCATCTTGATGGAGGGCAGCAGCTTCATCAATCCTGACCTGGGGCTGAGGAGGACTTTGTGTGCCAAAAGGGCTCAGGACCAGAAAGTGACTCATGGAACTGGATCAGTGGTACTAAGGGTGTCATGCTGTGATGCAGAAGGCAGATGAAAGGTCATGGTATTATATTTGCAGGACAGTCTTCATGGCTGATTGCCATGAGCATCGCCAATACTCGGAATTGGCTATGGCACAAGAAGGAGGAGGAGGAGAGGCAAAACTAGGAATACCTTGATATTTGTTTCTTTGGAGAGCCCTGTCTCATACTGAGGGCACACATGTATAGTGAAGGTGCCTGCAGACTTCCCCTGGCTTGCTACATGTGGTGGCTCAGGTATCTCCTGGAAGGGGCGAGTCCACTCCATTGAGCGTGTCCGAAAGACAGGTTCAGAAGTCTCTCCAAGCCAGCTGTGCTTGGGGCTGAATGCCGAGCCTACTCCGAATCTCACAGGGCTGCAATGTTCGGTAGTTCTGCTTTCTGTTGGAGAGCTGTCAACTGAGCCAGGGCAGGACTTTCTGGCCCGGTGACAGAGAGGTTTGGGGAAATCCAGGCTACTAGTGCGAACGCAATAAGCCTGCCTCTTCTCTGTAATACGCAGCAGCTCGATTTGCCGGCTGGGGAGCACAAAGTCACTATCATAGAGTTGTGGGGGAGGCTGGGGTTCCTCTGGATGAACTGGAGTTGTCTTTAGCTCATGACTCTGCAGGACATTAGGGGCACTGTCCCTCAAACGATGTGGACTACTTCTACTGCAGCATTCAGGTCCAGAAGAAGAGGAAATGAGGTCAAGCTCTCGAGGGCTCTGGGCTCTGCTGGAGTCATAGTCACTGTCCGTAGCCAAGAATACTTCTGACGAGCCCTCTTCATCTGAGATTGCATGTGAATCTGGAAGAAGAAAAAGAAAAAACATTACCGCAGCTGTGTTACCAAGAGTTTCAAAGGGCTGCGGTGGCTCAGTGGTTAAGGAGCTCGCCTTGTTAGCTGGAAGGTCAACAAGTCGGCAGTTCGAGACCTGGGGTACTGCATGACGGATTGAGCACCCGTCTCTGTCCCAGCTCCTAGCAGTTCGAAAGCAAGAAATTGCAAGTAGATGAATAGGAACCACTTCAGTGGGCAAAATTCTTGGGGACATGAAAGGAGCCTCATTGGAGTATCCTCTGAGTGGAGTTTCTCCAGCAAAAATCCTTTCAAGCCAGAATAATTTCCAACACGAAATTATTATTACCAAAAGTTTCAGTCTGGCTGCCAGTTTAAATATCTCTCAGTATTATAACTTAAAAATCTCCACTTTGTGCAGAGAAGCAAAGTAGAAGCCTACATGTAGAGACTGAAAGCGTTTTAGTATGTTGAAGCTATCCTCCTTCGGCATCTATCAAATGAGTACTGGTAAACACAAAGTGTGTGAAATCTCTGGAATATGCAAACACCTTACTCTTTACCAGGTTCAGTGATATACTGTGGCCGGTTCTCAACGGTTCTTGCAAACCGGTAGCGGAAATTCCAGGCCACTCCCACTTGGCCAGCCACGCCCACCTCTCGGACTCCCCCTCCCAGCGCTGCCGGAAACGCTTCCCATGCGCCTAGCCAAGGGCCAAAGGCATGCTTTCACCTTTGCACTTCCCGCGCGCCTTCGGCCCTGGGCGAGGCGAATGGGACGCATTTCTGGCGGTGCTGGGAGGGGTAGGCCGGCGCCAAACCACCAACCTGCCCCGCTCACCTCCCAGCAGTGCCGCTGGAGAAAGTGTGCCCAGATGGTGAAGGGCTGACCCACCAGCAGCGCCTGGCTGCTCTGGGACTCCTCCTCATCTCCGCGAAGCAAGAAAGCAAGATAGGTTTCTTTTTTTCCTTTTTTTTTTTTTGGGGGGGGGGTTGAGGCCACTCCCACAGATAGCCACACCCACCAATAGCCACACCCACTAAGTAGGTAGTAAATTTTTTTACAGTGCATCACTGACCAGGTTCCTTATATGATCAAGTCAAATTTTATCTAGTCTCAGAGCCTTAGTGCAGAAACATCAATACTTAAGATATCCCATGCCTGTTAAAACTATAAAGACACCTGCATGCCCGTCACATTCAGTACCTTGCTGCTTTAGCTGTTGCTTTGTCCTGACACTAGAATCACACAGCTAAGTGTTGCTAACTGAACTACCGAAGATACTTCAAAAAGCCATATTAAAGAATTACACAGGGACGTTGAACAACAGTACAGCAGCAACAGATTTGAAGAACTTCCACTAGGTAATATTCTTAAATGACTCTGATTTGGGCTGATCTGGACTAATTTGGCATATCTAGTGGGTAAAGTAAAATTGTTGCACAATTCTGGAGGACTGGGTTTGAATTGCACTGGTAGACTTCTACAAGAGAACTTGAAGGCTAACCCAACTACCTTTTGGTTCTACTTCACTCCTCATCATTCTTGCCAGCAGCAATACTGTAATCTACATTCCAACCCATGCCATACCTGGTTATTTTGAAGGAAGCCAGTGGGATGCAAAATTACTAACTAATCCATAGCTTCAGACTGTGGTGGCTCAAGTAGCTAAGACACTAAACTCGCTGACTGGAAGGTCAGAGTTCGATTCCCGTGTACTGCATGACGGAATGAGCTCCCGTCTCTGTTCTAGCTCCTGCTATCCTAGCAGTTCGAAAGCAAGAAATTGCGAATAGATAAATAGATACTGTACCACTTCATTGGGAAAGGTTACAGTGTTCCATGCACTCCGGTGTCTAGTCATGCCTGCCACATGACCACGGAAACATCTGCAGATGCCGACAGCTCTGGCTCTTTGGCTATAAACAGAGATGACCACTGAACTCTAGAGTTGGACACAACTGGCTTTCAAGCCTTTACCTCAAATACCAAATTATGTTAAAAACTTCTTAGCTTCTCCATTGGAAAAATCCATACCTATTCCTGTCCATACTTATCTATCACATAATTTTTCACCAAGCATCCTTATTTTTCTGGGGAAGGAAGGCTTGTTGTTTACAAACCATCACTAATGAGTATTTTGCAAGAGAAATCTGAGATTTTTAAAAATGTTACAAAAACACCAAATTTGCAACAACTTTTGAAATTATGCTGTTAGGATATCAGGAAGGCCTCATAAAGGTTCATCGTCAAACACTTATTCAAGTGTCTTTGGTGGCAAGCATATCTTGGCCTGCATAAATTTATTCATTTATTTAGATTTATATGGCCGCACCTATCGCCAAAGTGACTCAGGGCAGCTCACAATTCATAATCCACAATCACAATAAAATGGTCCGCTATCATTAAAAATCATACACTAAAGAAATAAGGACTCTATTTAAAAATCTAACAGCATCGTAATCTAGAGCTGTGATGGCGAACCTTGGCACTCCAACTGTTTTGGACTTCAGTTCCCAGAAGCACAAGTCCCTGTGAATCCACATAAATGAGTTTACTGCACATACGCCTAAACCCCCGCCGGGCCTGCAGTAGGATATTTTGAGCCAAAAGGGCTCAGGACCAGAAAGTGACACGCAGAACTGGATCTGTGGTATGGGTGTCATGCTGCGATGCGGAAGGCAAATGGAAGGCCACTGCATTATACTCTCAGAACAATCTCCATGGCTGATCACCATGAGGATCGCCAATATTTGAAATCAGATACAGCACTCGAAGAAGAACATAAGAACAGCCTTGCTGGAACAGGCCACAGCCCATCCAGTCCAGCATTCTGTCTCACACAGAGGCTCACCATTTCCTTCAGGGTATTCCCAAGGAGATGCTTTCACCTGCTTAGGATTCCCTGGAAATGGCATTGAGAGATATCCTGCCTATCTCTCCAACCCGGAGGTTGTCCTTAGGTATCCATAATTATAGCCATTGATCCCCTCATCCTCCATGAACTTGTCTAATCCTTTCTTTAAGCTGTCAAGACTGACAGCTGTCACCACTTCTTCTGGCAAGAAGCCTGGTCTCATAGAACAGCTTTCCCTAGTGACATCTATTTAATATTGGGTGGAGGAACAATCCATGAGAGCATCTAAACCAGGGGTTTCCAACCTAAGGCCTGTGGGCCATATCTGGCCCATGGCACCATTTCATGTGGCCCCCTCACACCTCCAAGTGCAGGACTCAATGGCCACCCCCATCATGCAGGCAGGGCAAAATGGCCGTCCGGCCCTTGAAGCGGACTGAGAGAGTGTGAACCGGCCCCCGGCTTGAAATGGTTGGGAACCCCTGATCTAAACATTTGATAAGGAAATAAGGTGATAGAATAATGTTCCAGAATGGTTGTACAGACGGCTACTAGAGAGGCTCCTTGCTGGCTGTCATTTCTAAGAGCAGAAAGATGATTAAGGGGAAAGGACTGCTTAGGACCGTAACGGCGAACCTTGGCACTCCAGATGTTCTTTGACTTCAATTCCCAGAAGACCGGGCGCGTTTTACTTCTGCTTCCAGGAGCGACGAGGGCAGTGTGGGCCGGATGAATTGCAATAAACCCATTCCTGTGGGTTCAAAGGGGGCTTGGGTCTTCTGGGAATTGATGTCAAAGAACATCTGGAGTGCCAAGGTTCGCCATCACGGGCTTAGGAGCTACCAAGGTGGTCGTAGCAAAATGTCAGGGGGGAAATCTCTCACCAGAGTTGAACTTCCGGCTTGCTTCAGGGGACGGGGTGGGTGAAGGAAGGAAGTCCAAATGGGAAGAGGCTGGCAGACTTTCTTCTTTCAGTGCCGCACTAGACTCTTCAATGAAGCACAAGAGCGAAATGCCACATGACGGTTGCTTGTACCTGGCATGCTGCAGGGCATCCATCAGCCAACGCATTTCCTTCCAGATCTCCTCCATTTGCTGCCCCAAAACGAAAAAACACAACCTCAGTTTCTCTATTTTTAATTGGTGCAGAAAAAGGGGACTGAAAAGGGTAGCAGAGCCGTGCATGTTAAACGATGCCCTTTCACGAGACTCATGCATGCATGGAGTACACGTACATCAGGGGTTCCCAACCTCATGCCTGTGGGCCAGATCTGGCCCATGGTGCCATTTCACGTGACACCCCCCCCTCCCAGGGCATTCGAGAAACAAAATGGTCATCCCCTTTGAAGATTTTAGGACAAAATAGCCACCCACGTCATGCAGGCAGGGCAAAATGGCCATCCAGCCCTTGAAGCGGACTGAGAGAGTGTGACCCGGCCCCCAACTTGAAAAGGTTGGGAACCCCTGACATATAGGGACACAAGCCTATATGTATACAGCCTATTCTCACACATATACATTAAACTGAGAGGGGATGTGGACTTCTTTAGAGACATGAGGGTAGCTGATGCCTCTTATTCTATAACTTATCCTTGTCTGCAACTCATTACATTAGATTCCTAGGGTGCTGCATCATCAGTCCAGAAAGTGATGATTCATTTAGTGAATTGGTGTTTTTTCCTAGAAAGCTTTCGTTTTTCCAGCCAAGGAACCACCAGAGTTTTCTGTCATAATGTCTTGTGATTTATTTGTTGTCCTTCACATCCAAACTGCCAAGCAGGTAACATTGATCCAGAAAGGTAGCTTTGGGCAGGGTGCTTGTCCAGTGCAAATCACTGGACATAATATTTGCACTGTGGGTTTGGACTGTTGCCCAGGGCTCCTGCTCATCTTGGGATGGAGAGGGGGACTAAAAATAAATAAACCTCACTGCAAGAACAACCAACAAGGTACATCGGCACCACGGGTTCACTGTTTTTATATCTCCGAGCTGGCAGTTGTAAAAGTGTCACTTCCTGTGTGAAACAAGTGGTTTGGCAGGATACCCCCTTTTAATGCCTGAGCAAACAAGAAACAGCGAATACCACCTAAAGCAGGGGTGCCCAAACCTTTCAGGCCACGGGCCAGCCACGTGGTTCAGGAGGCTGGTCACTATGGTCTACAAGCTAGATCTGGCCCCCAATGCCAATTCATCTGGCCTACAAAGCCCTTGTTGCTCCCGGAAGCAGAATTAAAACATGCCCATACGGGCATTTTTACTTCCCCTTCCAGGAGCAACAAAGGCTTCACAGGCCGAACGAATTGGTGTCAGGGGCTGGATCCAGCCCACGCGCCGTAGTTTGAACACCCCTGACCTAGAGGTTATCCTGCTATGGTAACAAAGTAGACCATACTGCCAGTGACTCAAGGATGAGTGTCAGGCAGCGGTTAACTAACCTGACAACCCTCAAGACTAATGGCTTGGGTGGCAATGCCCACAAGGAAGGGTGAGGGTCCTCAAGTGGATTAAATCCCACTTGAATCCATCTTGATGGAGGGCAGCAGCTTCATCCATCCTGGCCTGGGGCTGAGGAGGACTTTGCGTGCCAAAAGGGCTCAGGACCAGAAAGTGACTCACAGAACTGGACCAGTGGTATGGGTGTCATGCTGCGATGAAGAAGGCAGATAAAAGGCCACTGCATGATATTCTCAGGACAGTCCTCACGGCTGATCGCCATACTGCCTGAGACACAACGGGCACAAAAGATGATGCTCCAACATCCGGGCCCTCTTTAGAGAAAACCACGGGCTGTCCCTGCCGGGTGACTGGCAGCGGACACCCTACCCACAGATTTTTTTCCAGCCTACCTGCATATAGTCTTGGATTTGCTGATGCCTTTGCTTGGCAGTGGTGAGTTCCGAGTCTGAGAAGGCTTCCCGAAGGCTCTGCTGGGAAAGAAGCGACTCTAGCTCCAAGAGAGCAGACACTTGGCAATATTGACAAACGAACTCCTGGTCGTAGGTAAAAAAATGAACTAGGAAACAAAGAGATGTGCAGAAGTCAAAGATCACCAGGAGTGGGACATCACAGAACAAGATCTCTGAATTGCAAAGAAAACTAGAGCCAGGCTTCACAGCAAGTTTGAGTAACAACTGGGGATTATCCATTATTGCCAGTTGTAAAAAGTCACAGGGACTGTGGTGGCTCAAGTGGCTAAGACGTTGACTGGGAGGTTGCAGGCCAGCAGTTCAATTCCCAAGTACTACAGGACGGAATGAGCTCCCGTCTCTGTCCCAGTTCCTGCCAACCTAGCAGTTCAAAAGCAAGAAATTGCAAGTAGATAAATAGGGACCACGTCGGTGGGAAAGGTAAACAGTGTTCCGAGCACTCTGGTGTTGAGGCATGCCTGCCACGTGTCCACGGAAATGTCTGCAGACACAGACAGCACTGGCTCTTTGGCTATAAACAGAGATGAGCACTGAACCCTAGAGTCGGATACGACTGGCTTTTGAGCAAGGGCGACCTTTAACTTTACCTAAAAAGTCACAATGCTACTTTGCTGTTAGGCTGGCCAACCCTTGTGTGCCTCTATACCTGGTGTGCATAAATTGATGCCATGAGGTCTCACTCTCATATCTGACAAAGTGGACCTGGTCCACAAAAACTGACATTTAAATACAGGAGTTAATCTTTAAGGTGCACAACGTTTTTTGTCTTGTTGTTGTTGTTTTGTTTACTCTTTGATACGCTTGCACAGACTAACACGGCTACCACTTAAAAAACAAACAAACAAACAAACAACAAAAAACTAGAGCTGATTTGGCCAAGCAATGATCCCATAAGTAGACCTTTTCCCATTCCTGGCGGTGTTCCCTGGGAAGAAAAGAGCTTGCTAAAATTGGCAAAGTTTCACCACTGTGGACTTCAGCTGCCAATCAATATGGTATGCTCACTGATGTCTCTCTGGTACATGGTCAGTGAAATACATGCATTAATACAGAGTTATGAAAATGGGATTCCTTTGTGCCTACAAGAAATGTGAAGCTGAGCTATAATCTTTAAAATTTGGTTACAAGCCATGTTATTCTAAATCAGGGGTTCTCAACCTTACTGCACTATGGGCCAGACAACTTTCCCTGAATGGGCCGGACACATGGTTTTACCCTGTCGCAAAATGCTGCTGTAAACCATAGTGGGTGCATTTGCACATGTGCGGGGACATCAGCTTCTAGGGTCATTGCTGCAGGCAGGATGGAATGGCATTGGGGGCTGGGGCCAGCCCATGGGCCATAGGTTGCAAACCCCTGTTCTTAATGTTCCCCATAAGGAAGATGGTCTATCGCAGTGTTCCCCAACCTTTGGTGTTTGGACTTCAATCCCCAGAAGCCTAAGTCTGTACACTGGCTGATCAGTGCTTTGGAGAATTGACTTAGGCTTCTGGGAATTAAAGTCCAAAAACCAAAGAATGGGAAACACTGGTTTAGGTAATAATTATTTTTGGACACAGAGAGAATACATGTACAGTGGAACCTCGTGTAACGAAAATAATTCATTCTACAAGGCTTTTCGCTATGCGATTTTTTCATTATACAGTTTCCCACCACATTTTAAAAATCCCTATGGAAAAAAATCGCACAATGAAAATCTCTATGGAAAAAAATTGTATAACGGAAAAAATTTCACTAAGCGGTTTTTCCCATAGACATTTTTGTTATATGATTTTTCCCCCAATAGGGACGCTGTATTGCATAGTGAAAATTTTCATTATACGAGGCACCATTTTAAAAAATTCTTTTTGTTGTGCAATTTTTTTCGCTGTAGGGCTTTCGTTATACGAGGTTCCACTGTATATCCACAGTAACGATTTTGAGAGTCCCCTGGACAGTGAGGAGAACAAATAGGCCGATCTTAGAAGAAATCAACCCTGACTGCTCCTTAGAAGGTCAAATAGTAAAGATGAAGCTAAAGTACTTTGAACATCAAATGAGAAGAGAGGATTCACCTGAGAAAGCCTTGATGCTGGGAAAGGTGGAGGGCAAAAGAAGAAGGGGGGCGGTCAAAAGTGAGATGGCTAGATGGTATTATAGACGCAATGGGCACAGAGCTGGGCTAGTTGAGGAGGATGGTGGAGGACAGAGGTGCTTGGATGGCGGTGGTCCATGGGGTCGCAAAGGGTCAGAATCGACTGTGCGACTAAACAACAAGCGATGTAACAAAGACGTGCAAATTTTCCCATCCTTGATGAAAAATCTTGCTTTCAACTGTTTCAAGATGTTTTCTTCTGCTTGAGAGCAAAAAAGATCAGCTCTTCTACTGGTAGTAGCAGTAAATACCTTGAATCCTTTTTTGTAGAAAACTTTTGTATTTTGCATTTAAAACCTTGTGGGTTTGGGGTTTCGTGTGTGTACAAAATAGAAGGTTTTTATAAGAATAAAAGTTTCCATTATTTCCTCCCAACAATATGCCAAAATGAAAACTCATAATCTCATCTGACAGGGAAAGAATGTTGGAAACTTTTAATTCAAACTTTGCAAGAAAGATCCCCTCCCACCTCTGAATATTCACGTATCTAATTGTTGTCGACTGCAACTCGTATCCAAGAATGCATTTTTTTCCTGAAGCAGGAAAAATGTCATTGGCGTGAATTTGTTTAAGGTGGATCCCAGCTTGCCACGAAGTGACCCACACACTATGATCATACCTAATGTAAACTGTGAAAAAGACAGCATAGGGGATAATGCAGTGAAACCTTAAAGACCAATTTGTGCATTTGGTAATATTTCATTCTAGTGAATGCATGAAACTGAGAAGGAATGTGTTTGGGCAAGAAACCAAGAGGGAAAGGGGGAGATTAAAGGTTGTAGAAGACCATGACTAATGCAGCACGAAGTATATTATGGATGTATTCCACTGATATACAGTACTGCAGTTATTAGTGTTCTCTGGGACATAAACACAATGTTATGGTTCTAAAGTCAAAAACAGCCTGTTGTCTTTATCATAATCTTACACAGTCACAGAGAATTTGGGGTGTGTACCTTTCCCTTCAGATTTTGCTTCTGGAAAAATTAGCCCTTCCTTATCTTGTTCTTTTCTACCACTGCTAAGTTATGGCTTTGGCAGTTAAGTTTATGTCTCTTTGTAAAGCCTAATAGGAATGGGAATCTTTTTGTGTGTGTTTTAATTTGCAGGAAGCATTCCTTTGAATGATCGGTCAGAGGTCAGAGGCAGAGTGATAAAAGAGCAGGGCCACCCATTTCTCCTCTTTCTGCAATCTTCTCCTTCCATATTCTTCTCTTTCTTCATTGCCAGCCTTCTTCACTGGAAATGGGTCTTGTCTTGAGGGATTCTGGGTGCTTCTGTTCCTAAGCTCTGGTCCAGATCATACCTGTCAAGTTTTGTATTTGAAAATAAGGGAAATCCGGTGGCGCTGGGCAGTTGCTGCGCCGGTGCGCATGCGCAGTACGGGGTTTGCCTTTTCCTTCCGTGCAAGGCACCATGGGGGCTGTAGTTCCTGGCCCATTTTGCACCAGTGCCCATGCGCAGTACAGGTTTTGCCTTTCTCTTCCATGCGAGGCACCATGGGGGCTGTAGTTCCTGGCCCATTTTTTTAAAAAATATAGAATACGGGAGATTTACGGGGAAATACAAATACGGGATGACGGCAGGAAAGAGGGGTAAATAACGGGAGTTTCCCGGCCAATACAGGAGATTTGAGAGCTATGGTCCAGATGCCTCAAATTGCTCCAGTTCTCACCTAGCTCAAAGATCTGAAGAGGGAGTGTGAGAAAGCCAGACTGAGGAGAGTAAGGGCTGTTCTGGCCAGGGGCTGTACACACATCATCTGAGGGAGGCAGAAGCAGAAGAAACGAGACCTGTCCTCCGAAGTCCAGAACTTCCTGACTGTACAGACGGAAATTTTTGGCCTGGAGAATTCAAACATGAGAAAGCAATGTTTTACTGCAGTGATCTTAGCCTAAAAATGTACATATGTACACTTGATTTTAAAATGCTATTTTTCTTACACAGAGAATGGATTTCTCAACCAAAATTAGTATTTGTAGGCACTGTATACCGAGAAAGAATCTCCAGTTTTACTATATTCTTCAAGCTAATGTTCACTAGGTAAAAGCTTACTAGGCCATCTAGCTATCCTTGGCAGTGGAAGTCATCGTAGATTGGATTCTTCCAGATAATTTTGTTCACATAACACTGCATCTAAATAAATATATAAATAAATCCAGATTTGGATTCAGTGCACTTAATTTAGTATAGGACGTGTGTGTGTGTGTGTAATCACACACACACACACACAGAGAAGTATATATATGTATATCATATATATACTCTGCCTAGGATGTCAGGATCTTATGTTAATTATGCGTATAGATATGATTGTTCGGTTTACTAACACAACTGCGGCTACTCATCTTTAGCTCAAAGCAGACTCACTATGGCCCAGCTGTATTATCCAATAAGATGGTTTCGCACTAGAGATAAGTCTATGGTCCATCTTGCCTTATAGACCTATTTCTGACGTCAGCTCACTGACTTGCCCAGACATGCCTGACCGCTGCTGGAACATGCATGCCACCAGGGGACATGATTCAGCTGAGGTGGCAGTAGGCATAATTGTAGCTGCAACTGTTATAACGTTCCCATGTAAAACTACATTGCCCAAATGCTGACCATTTGCACAGCTATAGCATGCCTATAACTTAAAATCTGTATGTGATAGGCAAATTCTGAGTTCAGATTTGGAATCAGCACACTCAATATCATGTAAATAACACGTGTTATTCCCAGTAGCAAAATTGTTCTTGTGCCAGTGTAATATACAGTATTTCCATTTAATTTCCACACAAGGGACTGTGGCAAAGTGAAGGCATGTTGAAAGAAAATGATGGTCTGAAGCCATCCTTTTTTCCAACACTTTATAATGATGTTGTGGAAGAAGGGACATCTTCACATAGAAACTTATCACTCAAATACAGCAAATTACACACAGCACAAACAGTGCTTCACCTAACTTAAGTAGTAAAATCACCATTGGGAAAGTGTTAAGTTGGATGTAATGTTTTGAGCATTATTTTGTCATTCCTATTTTGGAACAAGAGAACAAACTCTTTTCTAAATCTCGAACAAGAAACTGAATGCTACACTGACAAAATGTTCACACCAAGTAGCATAACTTTGGGGGCATCTCTTATTTCAAGCCAAACAAATGGCAGATGTACATAAATCTGCCAAGCGGCTGTGCTTTATATCCTCTCTGAGATCCATCCAAATTTTATGGTCTTCAGCACTGCTCAGGAACTCTTTATTTGTTCTGCTCTGGCTATGAACAGTATCTGCACGAAAATTGGAATGATTTCAGTGCAGAACTTATTCTTGGCTATGGAATGGCTGCTTATGAAGAAGGCCAGCCTATGTCCTGGTAAATTGTTGCTGCTTCTGACTTGTTCTGCCATATCCGAATCTGAATATTGGCCATCCTCATGGCGATCAGCCATGAATACTGTCCTGAGAATATAATGCAGTGGTCTTCTATCTGCCTTCCACATCACAGCATGACACTCATACCACTGACCCAGTTCTGCGAGTCACTTTCTGGTCCTGAGCCCTTTTGGCACGCAAAGTCCTCCTCAGCCCCAGGCCAGGATGGATGAAGCTGCTGCCCTCATCAAGATAGATTCAAGTGGGATTTAATCCACTTGAGGACCATCACCCTTCCCTGTGGACTTCGGCACCCAAGGCCGTTAGTCCTCAGGGTTGTCAGGTTAGCTAACTGCTGCCTGACACTCAATGTTGAGTCACTGGCAGTATGGTCTACTCCAGGGGTTCTCAACCTATGGCCCGTGATGCCAAATAATCCGGCCCCACCCTCACTCCAGACGCAGACGCCAGAATCGGATGCGGACTCATTTATCGCCATTGTAAATGTGTTTACAACAGTCATAAATGGCGGGAGGACAACCAGTCTGGCCCCCTCCACTGCTTGAGGGAGCATGACCCTGTTGAGAACCCCTGGTTTATTACCATAGCACAGTGGTGGCTAATCTTGGCACTCCAGCTGGTCTTGGACTTCAATTCCCAGAAGCGCCCTGATCAGCAGGAGAACTTGACTTGGGCTTCTGGGAATTGAAGTCCAAGAACAGCTGGAGTGCCAAGGTTAGCCACCACTGGCATAGCAGGATAACCTGTTGCTACTGGGAGTAAAATTAGGAGGGGACAGCAAGATGATGCCACTTCAGAAAAAGAACAACCATTGCCTCTGCTCTGAAGTCTACAGTGCCTCTTTCTCCCCAACTCTCTACTACAGGGGTGCCCAAACTTTTTGGGCCAAGGGCTGGTCACATGGTTCAGGGGCCGGATCCAGCCCACAATGCCAATTCATCTGACCCGCAACACCCTCGTCACTTCCAGAAGCAGAAGTAAAACACGCCCATACAAATGTGTTTCACCTCCGCTTCCGGGAGTGACAAGAATTTTGTGGACTGGATGAATTAGTGTTGTGGGCCGAATCCAGCCCCCGGGCCGTAGTTTGGGCACCCCTGCTCTATTATATCCCCAACTTGAAAGCTACCTCACGCAGTGGGATGTTGACCAGTTGCACCAGTTCTTTGATTGCCACCTGGAGCTCCTGAAATAAGAGTTTGTGCATGGGGTCTAGGTCTCTCTGGGTGGGGATGGGCTCTTCCAGGCCAGCCAGGTTCTGCAGCCACTCCCATTCCTCCCTTGAAAAGGAAACAAAAGGACTTCTGTGCAGTAAATAAATGCAAATCAAGCATTGATAATTGCAGGTATACAACTGGCTGTGGTCTGCTGGCTTGAATATTTTCAGTTTTGAAGGAAGCGTTCATGTAGGAAATGTGCTAGATTTAAAACAGCCTTCAGTGCTTGAATGACGTGATTATTCATTCTTGATATAGAATCACATTTTTATTTTGGAAGAAAACAGGACAAAGATTATTCTACACCAGTGATGGTGAACCTTGGTCCTCCAGGTGTTCTTGGACTTCAATTACTAGAAGCCCAAGTCAGCACTCCTGCTGATCAGGGCTTCTGGGAAATGAAGTTCAAGAACGAATTGGAGTGCCAAGGTTCGCCATCACTGTTCTACACCATTTAGAAGTGACAGAAAGGAAGTCCTTATCCAGGCACAGAAAGTCTAGGGCAGGGGTTCCCAACCTTTTCAAGCCGGGGGCCGGGTCACGCTCTCTCAGTCAGCTTTGAGGGCCGGATGGCCATTTTGCACTGCCTGCACAATGGGGGGTGGCCATTTTGTCCAAAAAAGCTTCAAAGGGGTGGCCATTTTGTTTCTCAAATGCCTTTGGAGGGATGGGTGGGAGGTCACATGAAATGGCACTGGGGGCCAGATCTGGCCTGCAAGCCTTGTGTTGGGACCCCCTGATCTAGGGAATGTGATCTCAAAATTCCACTGAGCTCTAATCTCAAGGTAGTGAGATGGCAAACCAGGTGTGTTTTGAGGACAGAACAAGAACCTGCAGTAACCACACAAGATATACTTGAGTAGTACCCACAAGTGGGTCACAATCTCCCATAAACAAACTTCCCCACTCAATTCATTTGTTACCCCCAATTCCACCACCTGAAGCTGCAATCAGATGACTGATATTCACCTAACCTGCCTTGCTTTCACAAACAGTATATACAATTTTTCTTACCTATAATTTATAACATAACTAGCAAAGGTTGCCCGGCATTGCCGGGCTGTTTTAAATGGTGTTGGAAAGTGTTTGTTGTTGTTAATGTTTGTAAAGAAGAGGTTAGTCTATAATTGAAATTTTTAAAATTTTTATTTATACAAATTTTTTTTTGATGGCCTGTTATAAACTGTGATGAGTTTTGTTTGGTGTTTTGGTTTTGTGGATGAAAAAAAGAATAAAGGATGATATACTTTTTTGAAAAACTCTTGGGGCCTTTTGTATGGGGCTATTGTGTCTTTTTGATTTTTTTTAAATTATTGTGGGCAGCAAGTGGTGCTGGTAGGGGTTATCTTGTATTTTGACTGTTTTTTTCTCGTGGCCTCTGGGTGGAGCTTCTTCCAGTAAGTAGTCTCTTTCTTTATTCATTTCTTTTCCAGTCATTGTGGTGTAAGGTCGTGTGGTGGTGAGTTAGCTGTTTTTCTTTATTTGGGGTGGTGGTGGTAGTTGGATTTTGTGGTGTTTGGCTGGGTGCTGGGTGTGTTTGGAAATGTTTGTTGTTGTTTACTTTTTTGGTGTTATTTTTGTTTGTTTTTGTGTATTTTTGAATGTTTTTGATTGTTTGTTTTTGTGTTTTTTGGTGTCCTACGGGGGGGATCCCCTCTCTGCCATCTCCCCTGGCTGTAGAAGGCTTGGGGGGGACAGGCTCCTTTTGTCCCCCCAAACCTTCCAGACTCATGGGACCCAGGAGAGGGGATCGAATCCATGCCACCTTCTGATATTAAAAGGGAAATCTCAATTGGGGTTTCCCCTTTAATATCAGTGTGGGGGGGTGTGATCACCCTCTCCGCTGGCTTCCTTGGGTTTGGGAGGGTTGGGTTGAGAAAAGGGGTTTGTCTCCCCAACCCTTCCGGACCCAGGAGAGCCATCGGAGAGGGAGATTCCCCCCTCCCCCCAACCTCTGTTTTTAAAGAGAAGTAACCGCTTGGTTTCTTCCCTTTAATATGGGGTGTGTCTGTGGGGGGAGGGGAATCCCCTCTCTGCTGGGTCCCCTGGGGTCAGGAGGGTTGGGGAGACAGGCTCCTTTGGTCCCCTCAACCCTCTCAACCCCAGGGGAGCCAGTAGAGAGAGGGAGCACAACACCCCCCCCACCCAGTGATATTAAAGGGGAAACTCCGATTAGGAGCTTCAGCCGCCGATGGGGAGGGGGGCTTTTGTTCCCGCGGCTTGTCGGACTTGCTCTCCCAGTGTTTTTGTTTTATTTTTTGGGCGCCAGCTTCCTCAGCGTTCTGCACGCTCATGGCGTGCAGGACGCTGGGGCTTGTAGTTATGGGTTGGTGCTTTGTGTTTGTGCTGCGTTTTTTTAAAATGGTTTTCTTTTGATTGGCTGCGGCGCGTTTCCGAACGCTGTGCCATGCGAGAGCCTCTCAGCCTGATTGGCTCTGGCACGGCGCGGCGCAAGGAATGTTGGGAAGTGAAGTTGTTTCCCTTTCTTCGCGTTTGTGGGGCTGTTGCCCCACTGCCGGTTTTCTCAATCCTTCGTTGACCTGCGGACCTAGATCGGGTGCAGGAAGGGTGAGTGCAGGCAAGTAGGGTGAGGCATAGCAACCTATAGCCAGTTCCAACGGTTAACCCTTGGATTTATAGGTTAAGATTGCATACAAATATCAAATATATAAGCAAATATGCCTTTAAGTTCATCTGCCTAACTGCCCTGCTCAACTATGGGTCCTCCTTGCCCATGGGCTTTGTTCTCTTTACTTTCTCCATTTTGTTCTTGTTAGCTATACAAGGGTTCTCAACAGTGGTGGGCTCAAAAAAAATTACTACCATACTGTGGGCATGGTATGGTGGGCGTGACCAGGGGCAAAAGCCCTGCGTTGCACCTGAATTAGGACTACTTTATTTCAAAACTTGGATGGGTGGGGCCAGCCAGAATATCTGTTACTGGTTCTGGCGAATTGGTGCGAACCTGCTGATGCCCACCACTGGTTCTCAATCATCCTAATCTCCTGGCTGGTACAGAGCAAATAATACATGCACTGTTGGGAGACTTGCTTCAGGAAGTCACTCTGCTTTCCTGTAAAGCAGTGGGTTTGAACTTATGGCACGCCTGCCAGAGGTGGCACTCGGAGCCCTCTCTGTCGGCACCCATTCAGCCACCCCAGCATAGAGTTTGCCCCTCTCCCTGCCCAGCAGCCCAATGGGAGTGCTTCCTCCCACCCCCAGCACAGAGTTCACCCCGCCCCTCTGCCCAGCAGCCCAATGGGAGTGCTTCCTCCCCACAGCACAGATTTAGCCACACCCCTCTGCCCAGCAGCCCAAAGGGAGCCTTTCCTTCCTCCCCTTTTGCTGTGTTGGCACTTGGCGATAAATAAGTGGGTTTTAAGTTGCAGTTTGGGCACTCGGTCTCTGAAAGGTTCGCCATCACTGCTGTAAAGAGTTGCTGAGCTGCAACAAGCTTGGGTATATTTCAAGTACAGTACCTCCATTTTAACTTCTGTTCCCTTTGCTGTTCTGTGCTGGTCTTGGACCGTAATAAAGATTTGATTTGACTTGAACAAGCCTGGTTTGAGAAGTATACCTGGAGATATTTGGGTTCTTCCGTATCTTCACGTGGCATAAAATATTGGGTAGCTGTTCAGGCACTAAAACCCGGATCTGGTCAACAGCACTACAGAGCTTCAAGTAACCCAGATACAGACCAGGAGGGAGAGTCTGGCTGCTTCGCTGGTGATAAGTCAGCTTGTCCTAGAGGAGAAAGCACATCCATAGAAATACTACTTTAGTGTAAGGGACCAAAGACAATGAAACAGCCGAAGGGTTGGCTTAACACAGGTTTATTGCATGATGATCCGGTGGAACATGTGGTAATGGCGGATGGGTAGCTCAATATATACAGCTGGCTATACATTTGAATGTGGCTCGTCGACAGACTATTGGTTGCTGCCTGCGTGACGTCGTAGAAGGTCACGCCCTTCTTGTCCAGGTGAAGAGGTGGCGGGAATCTTCCCGCGCTGCTGCTCCAGGTGAATCTGAGCCATGAGAGCTGGACGCTCGCTATTGCCATCTAGTGGTCACTAGCTCGCGTCCCCTTATCAGGTTTACATTGATACAGCTGAAGGTTCTAATGTTGCACACAGAAAGGTTACATTGTTACCACATGGCTAGGTACATTGTTAAAGGCACAGCTTTACAGAACACAACAACTACTTACCTATTCCATATGTTTAAACCAGGGGTTCTCAACCTTTTCAAATAGGGGGTCGGGTCACACTCCCTCAAACAGTTGTCAAGCTGGACTGGTGCTCCAACCACCACCAGAATTGGTTGCGGACTCATTTACGGCTGTTGTAAACACAGTCCGTGGCTGTTGTAAATGCATTTATGATGGCCGTAAATGTGTTCGTGGCTGATTCCACTGGCGGCAACGGTTGGCCAGAGCAAGGGGAGGGGCCAGATTATTTGGCATCATGGGCCAGATCTGGGCCATGGACCATAGGTTGAAAACCTCTGGTTTAAACTGTTGAGCAAGCCCACCATGAAATGGGTTGTTAATGTAAATTATGTATATAACCAGTCAATAGAAAAGTTTTTTATTTCCCCACCTCTAGGGTCATCTGACATGATTAGGCTGCTTTTAATTCTCTGGATTTTTATTTTTATATAACAGACTAATGCTCTATCTAAAAGGGACTGTGGTGTATATAACCACAGTGGTTAAGACACTGAGCTTGACAACTGAAAAATCGGCAGGTCAGCAGTTTGAGACCTGAGTGATGCATGGTGGAGTGAGTCTCTGTCCCAGCTCCTGCCAATTTAGCAGTTTGAAAGCAAGAAATTGCAAGTAGATAAATAGGTACCACTTCAGTGGGAAGGTAAACAGCATTCCATGCACTCCAGTGTCTAGTCATGTCTGTCATATGTCCACGGAAATGTCTGCAGATGCCAGCAGCGCTGGTTCTTTGGCTATAAATGGATATGAGCACCAAACCTTAGAGTCAAATACGACTGGCTTTCAAGCAAGGGTGACCTTTACATTTACCTATTGCTCTATCTAGCCCATTACTGTTTACTTTAGCCAGTGGTAAGTTCCTATGGTCTGAAACAGGTCTTTTCCTTGGCTTTCACCAAACTCTCAAACAACTCTCCTTTTGGTTCAGGATCAACTAGCTTGTCTATCAGTTTTTTATCCATTAGAAATTTAAATCCAAAACCTTATATATTATATTTAGCTTTACTAAGTGAGTGACAACCAACCAACCAACCAACCCATCCTAAAATAAAAGAAAAACATTTGAATAGGTCTTTTGGGTTTGACATTAGAAATAGTACCATACCTTCCCAGAATCGAATAACTCTTCCCCTTAGTTTGGGGACATATGTTTTTACTACAGATACACAGGACTGAACCTGGGACCAATATTTGCTCAGCTACTGCACAATAATTCGGGGTTGAGTTTCCTTCTTTACTAAGAACCTGGAAACAGCTACCTGCAAAGTCATAAGCAGAACGTCCAGAGCTGTAGGCTCTTCTGGAGATGAGATGGACTTGCGGTTTGTCTGGAGTTTCGAGAGGGGGACCCAGCGGACACTTTCAAAAGTCTGGTTTGTCTTTACCTCCTTTAGGGTCACCAGCAAAATGTTGCCCAACTTGTCCTTGATGGGTTCAAAAAATACCTGTCCTAAGTCCTGGATTCCCAAGAGACCCTTCGGAGATGCAAAGAGAAGACAAAGAATCATAATTCTCAAAAGCGGAAACTGGTTTTAGGTGGTATATCCTTTATGCATAGTAGCATGAAGTTAAAAAAAGAAGTGAGTCTAGACCAGTGATGGCGAACCTTGGCATTCCAGCTGTTCTTGAACTTCAATTCCCAAAAGCAGATAATTGAAGTCCAAGAACAGCTGGAGTGCCAAGGTTTGCCACCACTGGCCTAGACCAGTGATGACGAACCTTTTAGAGACTGAGTGGTCAAACTCAACAGGCTGTCATCTGTGCCACAGGGGGCAGGGGGAACTCTGTGCTGGGTGGGTGGGAGGAACTGCTCCCATTGGGCTGCTGGACAGAGGGGCAGGGCGAACTCTGTGCTGGGCGATGGCACATGTGCCCACAGAGAAGGCTTTGAGTGCTCCCTCTGGCACGCATGCCATAGGTTCGACACTAGTGGTCTAGACAAAATCTCTCATTTGCAAAAGCTACTTGATGCGTGACCGCAGGGATAAATGATTGTCACCTACCAGGAGAAAGTCCCCATCCAACAGGCTTCTTAAGCACAGAGGGAGAGATTTTAAATGGGAAGAGTTGTTTTTGAAAGGACAATACTGTACAGGGAACCTGTGTTTCTTTGGCTTCTGTCCTTCTTCTATGCCCCCACCCTTGCCCAGACATACCCGGAACATGCATGCCACCAGGAACATGCATGACACCAGGGGATGTGATTCAGCTGAGGCGGCAGCAGGTATAGTGGTAGCTGCAACTGTTACAATGTTTCCATGTAAAAATGTATTACCCAATTACTGACCATTTGAACAACTATAGCATTTCTTGAAATCTGTACATGACAGGCAAATTCTGAGTTCATATTTGGAATCAGCACACTCAATATCATGTAAATCACATGTGTTATTTCCAGTAGCAAAATTGTTGTTGTGCAGTGTAATTTAACCAATGACTTTGCAGTAGAAAAAGGAAAGGGAGGCTCATGTTCAAAGGTTGAGAGCGCATTTCTTTCTCCTCGCCACTTCTAATCAGATTTAACATGAGGGATTTGTGGGGAGGCTGCTCCGTCCCTTGGGCAAACAGTGTTTTTTTGCTCAACCTTGTGTTTGCCCTGAAAATGCACGAATACCCCAATCCAGCTCCTATTGACACAGTGGCCTGTAGACAGTGCATGTGCCTAATATTAGCCAACTAAATTGTATGTGATTGCACTACACACATGCTTTTCACTATATGCTAGTGTAAACACACTCTGTGACTTTCTTGTGATGGCTTTCACAGGACAGGTAGAGAGCCCATGAGCACAGTAGCTTCAAGAAGGCCATCATCATTGATAATTTTAATGTAAAATTTAATTTAATTCTCACACTTGTATGCCGCCCAGTCAGGAATCCCGACTCAGGTGGCTCAGTGGTTAAGAAGCTCGCCTTGTTAGCTGGAAGGCTGGCAAGTTGGCAGTTTGAGACCCGGGTACTGCATGACGGATTGAGTGCCCGTCTCTGTCTCAGCTCTTGGGGACATGAAAGGAGCCTCATTCGGGCATCCCCTGAGCAGAGTTTCTCTAGGAAAAAAAATCCTTTCAACCTAGAATAATTTCTGACACAAAATTATTATTATTGATAATACCATACTTGGGAGAGTCTGCATTTTATATCATCATTCCCCAAGAGCCTATCTTTGGACACCCCTGTTATGTGTATAACCATAGCTCAGTATGCTAATTCCGTACAAATGTTTGCTTGTTATCAGCATACCCGTCAAGCACGACTCTGCAAAATACGGGAAATTACTGTGCATGCGTGGACGCGTATGCTCAGTAACCCGTTTGCACGTGCACACCGTGGCCGTGCATGCGTAGTAGCCTGTTTGCACATGTGCACCATAGCCACGCATGCTCAGTAAGCCCTTTCCCCACCGTTCAAATCTGGGACGGCGGCGGGAAAGGGGAGGAACGAGCGCTGAAAAATGGGAAATCCCGACCAATATGGGATACTTGACAGGTATGGTTATCAGGCAGCAATGTGGGTATAAAATACAGTACTCATATTTTATTCTTCTGTGTGTGTGTGTCTACATCACTTTCCTCAATTAAAGACATTTCCCTGACATAGCAAGATTCTGTTATTATTATTTATTTAGATTTATATACCGCCCCAATCTATAGACTCTGGGCGGTGTACACAGTCTACATCCTTCTACATTTGCAATCCCAACTCGCAGCTGAGCTAGCTCATCTTATGGCAAGCATTAGCAGCATCGAGGCCAAGTTCAGGTCTAGATATCTCAGACCTTGTTATGTTTCAGATTGACAACAGCCTGAGATTCTCATCTGTCACTAGAACTCTTAAACATCGGATAGAGCACCCTTTTACCTGCATCTGCGAGATAGCCAGCAGCATCTTGAGACGCGTTTGCAAAATGCAGGAGCAAGACGACTGGGAGACGGTAACACACTGACGCAGCCAAAGTATTTCATCCCACATGCACGATACCTACACAAGCCATAGCAACAAGATTATACGAGTCAGTCTCAGCACAGCTACACAAGCTTAGTATACCTAAAAATTAAGGTAACAAACATCTTGTTCCTGTGGACAACTGCCTGCCTTTCTGCAGCAAATACAAATCTCAACATTTTCTGCAAAGATTCCCTCTTAACTTTCTGTAACACAGCAAAACTTTTTTTAAAAAAGATTAAAAGACTAGGTAGATCGAGAGCAAGGGGTTCCCAACCTACGGCCCACGGGCCAGCCCCGGCCCACAGCGCCTGTCACCATTACCACCACACCCGGAAGTGGAAGCAGGCACATTTACATCAGCTGTAAAATGCGTTCGCGTATGCGTGAACACACCCATGTCTGTCATAAATGTGGAAGTTTACACATTTATGACAGTTGTAAATGCTTGGGGCGTGATCTGGCCCGCAGCACAAAAATGTTGGCCACCCCAATCTAGAGAGAGGTGTTTTGGTAGCCTATAATATATTTTATGGATCGATTCAAATTTTTGAAATGCTTTCCCACCTACAACATGCTTAAAGGAGAGAAAATTAAAACAGCCAAAAACCAAACAAAAACCCCACACACATAAAGATTTGTATCAAGATTCTTGTTATGGAGTTATTTCAGGACAACCGG
This sequence comes from Bradypodion pumilum, assembly GCA_035047305.1. Lineage (NCBI taxonomy): Eukaryota > Metazoa > Chordata > Lepidosauria > Squamata > Chamaeleonidae > Bradypodion > Bradypodion pumilum. The sequence goes on from JAWDJD010000013.1 coordinate 16,852,145, forward strand.
CCTAATACTGCCTAAGGCAGAAGTGGAGGTGGTGAAATGTTATGTCTACAGATCCTAATTTAACAAGAAAGCCTGGTTGCAAAATCCAAGCCGTTTCCATGCTTTCCAAGAGCCCTGGTGGTGCAGTGGTTAAAATGCTGTACTGCAGCCAAAAACATTGTGAGTTTGATCCTGACAGGGTTCAAATGTTGACTCGGCCTTCCACCTTTCCAAAATCAGTAAAATGAGTGCCCAGCATATTGGGGGCAAAAATGCTAACTTGTGAACTGCCCAGAGTTTGGACTATGTGCTATGACGTATAGAAGTGTAATTTCTCTTGCCTTCCTTAGAAACCTGTCCCAGAGAGTGTTCATCCGCAATGACACATGCTGTAAAGTGGGGGTTCCCAACCTAAGTCCCATGGGCCAGATCCAGACTCCCGTGCCATATCATGTGGCCCCCACCACCCCTCCAAGGACATTTGAGAAACAAAATGGCCACCCCTTTGAAGCTGTTAAGACAAAATGGCTGCCCCCCCCATCGTGCAGGCAGGGCAAAATGGCCATCTGGCCCTTGAAGCTCACTGAGAGAGAGTGACCCGGCCCCTGGGTTGAAAAGGTTGTGAACCCCTGCTGTAAAGTCTCTGTATTAAGCAGTCACCTTGGTGAACCAGAGGAAATCCTGCATAAGCAAGCAGGAATAGCTGTCGTCTATCTCCACCACAGGGATCTGATCCTCATGCGTCACCAATATGTTGTCATCCTTGTAGAACATGGACGCCAAATGCAGGCCTCTGCAAGGAGAGAAAAATACTTAGTTTGGGACGGATTCTGTCTAATGTATTAAGGGAGTTGGATAGAATTTCCACCACTTCCTGCAATGCCATAGAGAGTAATGATGTAGAACGGGGCTGCCCAAACTACGGCCCATGGGCCAGAACCGGCCTGGGGACCCATTCCATGTGGCCACCTATCTTGCTGCACCCACAAGTGGTTCTGGATGCCACTGCGCATGCACAAACACACCCTTGCCACATCCGGATGTGGTTCCGGATGCTCACAGTGGATGTGCAAACACGTCCGCTCTGCACCCAGAAGTGAATGTGGACACGCCTGTGCAGGCGCAAATGTGCCCGTGCCACACCAAGAAGTGGTTCCAGACGCCCCCACTCATGCACAAGTGTGCCTGTACCTGCACCCGGAAGTGAATGCGGACACGCCTATGCAAACACACCTGTTTCCGGGGCATGGTCAGGCCCAAGGCACAAAAAATTTGGGCACCTCTGATGTAGAAGAATAAAGATTGACCTCCTAACTGTTACACTACGCATGAAATTTACTACAGGAGATATTGGAGTGCACAGTATTATAGATGGGTCCAGCCAGCTGAGTGCCCCCCACCCTGCCTCTTACCTTTTCAGGGTCTTTAAGAATTTGCTGCCTGGGTGGAAGAGATACTTCAGGCTCTTGGAGACAGAATGCTTCCTGCTCTGGGGCTGATTCTTACAGAGCTCTAAGGAGCAAAGAGAGAGCATACCGAAGCCATTAAACATGCCCCAGCCATTTCATTTCTCTCTCTCCCCACCACCATCCTAGTTACATAAAATGTGAAAGGCCCTAAAATCATGACCCAGGAGAAGTTTGAAGCCGCCTAGATTAACTTTCAGTGTGATCATAGTAACTATTCTGATGTTACCTCATACCAAGAAGCACAAGAATGTCATGCTTGTTGTTGCTGCCACTATTGTAATGTTTTCCTAGATATATATTGTATTTTTGCGCATATGTCATATATACAAAATGTATTTTTCCTATAATTGTTATGTGTTGTGCTATTTTGAATCGATACCTTGTATATTTTGTAAATTTGTGAACCGTTTTGGGTCGCCCTCAGGGTGAGGAAAGCGGTATATAAATAATAATAATAATAATAATAATAATAATAATAATAATAATAATAATAATAATAATAATAATTATTATTATTATTATTATTATTATTATTATTATTATTATTATTATTATTATTATTATTATTATTATTATTATTATTATTATTATTATTATTATTATTCAAACTCATATCTGAGAAAGCATTTCTTCCCAAAGCAGGAAAAATGTCATTGGCGTGAATTTGTTTAAGGTGGATCCCAGCTTGCCATGAAGTGACCCACACACTATGATCACAAAGCCATCTCCAGTGGCACATATGAAATGAGAGATGCAGGATTTAACACTGGGATGTCAATGGACTGCCGCAGCCTTGAGGATGTTATCAAAGCCAGTCCATCTGGCATGGCCTCTTCCACCTCCATGACCATTGGGAATCAGAGTTCCTCCTCCGCTCATTTTGCCATTGGGTCCAATGTGATGGTTTCCAGTGGCATTTCCTCCACTGAGGGGGCCATCACCCTACCTAAAGGGGCTCACCTGCCCATAGCCACTGGCCCCTTTAGGGAGTCAGGTTAGTTAACCTCTGCCTGACACTCGGCATTGAGTCGCTGGCTGTACAGTTTACTCCATTACCATAGCGGGACGTCCGGCCAGACATAAAACAAGTTAAACGTATTCAAACTAGTTAAATGCATTCAAATTCTTGATATCAAAGACTAGGCTGGTTAGTTAAACATCAAGGATTCATTCCCCATGGTCTCCTCGGTCCAGGCTGTCCTGTTGCATCTTGGCCAGATACACGGTGTGATAGTGTCCCATCTTTTTAACTTCTCTTGTCCCATATTCCCTCCTTTTCAAATTCCTTTCATCCGCCAGGCTTCTACTTTCTCTCCACACGTCGATTCAACAGAAACCTGCTAACTATTTTTTTCTTTTTCTTGGTATACTACCTACTGCAGGCAAGGGTGTGCTGGGCAGCTTGGGAGGGCGGTGAGGGCAGGGGGGGGGGAATCTTGTGCCTGGGTGAATTATGCCACCTGGTGAACTAATTCTGCCTGTCTCTGGGGGGGGCGCCAGTTACTGTGGCGCAACAGGATGAGTCCCTGTATCTCTGTGGGTCAGCACACCACTGACTGCAGGGGTGGCCAACCTTGGTGGCTCAGGTGTCTTGGACTTCAGTTCCCAGAAGCCCAAGTAAGCACGCCTGCTATTCAGGGCTTCTGGGAATTGAGGTCCAAGAACAGCTGGAGTGCCAAGGTTCGTCACTGCGGCTCTAGGACTTCCTACCCTGTCTTGATTCTATATGTAAACTTTGCTTCTCAAAGGGGAATAGCTGTGAGGGAATTGCTGTGAACGTTCCATCTTTAGGAAGATCTAATAGACAAGCGACAACCAGTTTAAACCTATTATATATTTATACAAGATAAGGGTTGTAAGCACCATTAAAAGTGATATACATCACTTTAATTGTGTGTTATCCTTTTTATTGCATTCATTTTAACAGCACTATCAGGGATGTCATAATTATTCCAATTTAACAGGCTGAGACAAAGGATATGGTAACTTATCTAGCTGTTCCACATGATATTCAGAGACAACAATAAAGTATTAGCTGGTTTCATGCCCTTTAATCACATAGATTCTCCCCACAGAAACTGCTCAACTAGAGTCAATGATTTGAATCTCTACTAAAAGGTAATACTGTTAAGAGTCCCACGACTCACAGAAGCCCAAATGATCTGGAAGCATGGGAATGTGGTGCGTCAATGGTTAAGAAGCTTGACTTGTTAGCTGGAAGGTCGGGAAGTAGGCATGACCTGAGTACTGCTTGAGAGAATGAGTGCCCATCATGACCCAAGTATTGCATGATGGAAAGAGCACCCGTCTCTGTTCCAGCTCCTGCCAACCTAGCAGATCAAAAGAAAGAAATTGCAAGTAGATAAATAGGGACCACTTTGGGTGGGAAAAGATCTTGGGGACATGAAAGAAGCCTCATCCAGGCGTCCCCTGAGCGGAGTTTTCCAGCAAAAATCCTTTCAACCCAGAATAATTTCTGGCATGAAATTATTATCTAGGACAGGAGTTCCCAACCTAAGGCCTGCAGGCCAGATCTGGCACACAATGCCATTTCATGTGCCCCCCCACCTCTCCAAAGGCATTTGAGAGACAAAATGGCTACCTCTTTGAAGCTGTTGGGACAAAATGGCCAGCCCATCATGCAGGCAGTGCAAAATGGCCGTCCAGCCCTCAAAGCTGACTGAGAGAGCATGACCCGGGGCCCGGATTGAAAAAGTTAGGGACCCCTGATCTAGAAGCAAGAGATGAAGACAGGTTGGTGGCAACATGGCCATACGGTGCTGGTAGCCATTCCCCAGGGCCTCTGCAGCTCCTGAAAGGCCCAGCCAGCCAGTCAGGATGAAAAAGGCTGGGCAGGGGTTGGAATCTCCAGATGCAGACCAGAGGAAGGAACTTTGTCCTCTGGTCCTCTCCTGTCGCAACAAAAAACAGCCAATGGCAGGCTCGGGTCAGTTACCTCCTGAGCTTTCCTAACCACCCTTCCTTATATACATGATTTGGGGCATTGGTCATCTGGCGGAGGACTGGTGAGTGGACACTGTAGCTTTCTTTATGTTAAGTTGTTATTTCAATGTTTGCTGTGGCTTGGCAGGATCCAGTCACAGGAATGTGGCTGAAATGCCTATATTCCAAGAGCATGGGAATCCTCTTAAGGCAGAGGTACCCAACTTTTTCAAGCCAGGGGCCGGGTCACGCTCTCTCAGTCAGCTTCGAGGGCTGGATGGCCATTTTGCCCTGCCTGCACAATGGGGTTGGCCATTTTGTTCAAACAGCTTCAAAGGGGTGACCATTTTGTTTCTCAAATGCCCTTGGAGGGGTGGGGGGCACATGAAATGGCACTGTGGACCGGATCCAGCCCTCGGGCCTTAGGTTGGGAACCCCTCCTATTAAGGAAACATGGGGTGAGGCCAGTTGAGGGCCAGCCTGGCTCCAGGGCTAGCCATGCTAATTCCCCACCCCACTCTAACTCAACAGGAGATCTCCTGAAAGCCTGAGTCTCATCCAGCACCTGGAATGGGATGATGTTGGTCAACAGTTGGGTTGTGGCCAGTGCTTGATTCCACTGCTGAATGTTACTACAAGTTGATTCAGTTGTAAACAATGAAGCTGTGGCCATTTATTTCCCATTAACAATGAGTTGAGGTATATTTCCTGAGAACTCTTGCATTCCCAGCCAGTAATAAGCCCAGTTGCCTAATTGGTTTTCCCCAGTGCTCCAATTAATGGTTGGAAGACTCCTGCCTCATTACGATTTAGTAATGTTTCCCTTAGCAACTGCTTTTTGAAGCTAATCTATCACTGATTTCCCCACTAAAGTTACTTGGCTCTGGCTAACATTTATGTATTGCACAGCAGAACCAAATCAATCTAGTCTTAGTGTGGACTAGAAACAAATAATAAATCCATTGCAAGGGAAAGGCTTTCTTGAGTGTAAGTAAATCAGAGTTTGTATCCTAGGTACCCAGACACAATTTTGAAAAAGCACTGATAAATCATACAGTTTGTGATATATTCTCTTCTTCCTTCTTGATGCAAAAGAAATGATTCCTTCTGAGTTTCTCAGAAGTTTCTTTCCATCAAGTTTCTTTCTATCAAGCTTCAGTTCCCAGAAGCTCTGATCAGCAGATGTACTGACTTGGGCTTCTGGGAATTGACGTCCAAGAACACCCGAGGATTCAAGGCTGGTAAACATTAGTTTAGGATGTGTACAGTGACCCCCAAAGACATCACTTAATCACGACAAAGACACTAGCATACAGTGACCCCCAAAGACATCACTTAATCACAACAAAGACACTAGCAATTGTCTTACAAATCCTGTAACATGATGCAACTATTGCATATGCCAGGGATTCTCAACCTGCAGCCCCCCCCCCCGCCTCTACCACACGAGGAAGTGCCATGTGGTGGAGGAAGGGCAAAATGGCTGTCCGGCTACTGAAGCTGTCTGAGGGAACGTGACCCGGCTCCCGGCTTTAAAAGGTTGAGAACTCTTGGCATATGCAAATGCCCCCTTTTTTTGTAGCCAAGAATGACATCACTTCAATATGTTTAGGACTCTGTTCTAAGTTCCAACAGAAAGTTTTTTAATAATAATTTTTATGCAAATATACTTGGTCTCTTCTATCTCCTGGGAAAGACGGTGTTAAAGGGAAGAGACAATAAGCCAATCAGCTTCAGGTATATTTGCATACACCATAAAGAGGATATTTCGATGATCCTGCCTTAAACACAGAGTTTTTAAAAATGAAATTGAGGTACACAAGGCTAAGACAGTAGATAATTAAGTGATTAAAGTGTAAAAAACAGTTCCATGAAAAATCACCATAATATTAAATGCTGTCGCCGCAGAGAATGTGGAAAGAGATTTAAAATAGAATTATCACAGTAAGGCTGGCCTGTAGGGGCTGGCCTGTTGCCTTATTCCCCATGAGGGTCAGCAGTGGTGTTAAGGGAAGTGGGGGAGTGCCTAGGGGGTGGTTCTTCCTCTAACCGGGGTGGGAGGAGCCCAACACTCGTCCTTGGCTCTGGTGGCTACTCCTCTTCTAGGCTCTTGGATATGCCTGGATTTTGGGAGGAGGGGGCCTGGCCTGATGGGGAGAGGGGCGTGGCCCAAAATTTACCTTATTTTCATGTCCAAAACTTGACAGGTATTATCTGTTTTCATTAACAATGCTATTTGGGGATTTAACTCTTGTCACCAAGATCTTATTAATTTCTTCCTCCATCCTTGTCCAAAATTTTGTTATATATTTACAATCCCACCACAGATGTATGTATGACCCAATTGCCGCTTGGCATCTCCAGCAATTCTTTGATTTAGAATGATCAATTCGATTCAACCTAATATCGTGCAAATGTCCATTCATTTCACTTAAAAGGTGAAATAAATATACAGTATGAGATACTCACTACATGCAAAGTGAGTGATGTCATACCTTAATTCGTTTTAATTGTGATGATCATGGCGTATAGCGTACATGAGATTATGTGATTATTATGGGGTTATTACTGTACTGAATGCACAATATTGTACTATAATTTTCCAAGTTTCACCTGTATATACCAAATATAATAACATACTATAATCATATATAACATGTGAAGTGACAAAAAATAGTGGTACTGAGAAAAGAAAATAATAATAGTAATATTTTTCTATGATTAACTCAGGTATCTCACACAAAATTAAAGCATATTTAAAAATTCCAAAATTTTAACGTTCACAATCTTTTGATAACTTTTGAACTCTCTTTAACATAACCAACTTATCCAATTACCTGATCCTATCTTCGTCTCCTATTATTGTAACACCCAGTGCTATTTACAACGTCCATGAATTTGCTATACCTTCGTTTTACCCTATTTTAGATACCATTTCCATAACAATTTATAATTGTGTTCCCTAATTCTTACAGACATACTTCTCATCATCCTAGTTGTCCACTTGCTACTCCAAGCTTTGTCTGTAATTACAGCCAAAATAAATTTTATCCTCTGTCTTTGTTACCAGAACACTCAAAGAGAACTTTCAGGAAACTGGAATCTTCTAGCCATGAGATGGGACTCACCATGACAAACACAATGTTGGTGCTCCATCTTCACCAGGCTGAGAAGGTGATCCAAAGCTTCAGCTTGACCTCTTCTCCGGGGTGACCTCCCATCATACTCTCTCCAGTCTAAAGCAAGAAGGAGTTCAAATAAGAGCAATAACCACAGTGGCTCTTAGAAGGGCCTGACAAGTGCCCCCCTCCCAATTCTGGAGAGACATGTTTAAAACATAAGAAGCTGTGATGTACTGAGGCCAGTTCTGAATGGTGCTTGCGAACCGGTAGCAGAAATTCCAGGCCACACCCTCTTGGCTGGCCACGCCCAGCTCTCAGCTTCCCCCTCCCAGGGCCGCCGGAAACACATCCCATTCGCCTCGCCCAGGGCTGAAGGCGTGCTTTCACCTCTGCACTTCCCTCGCACCTTCGGCCTTGGGCGAGGCAAATGGGATGCGTTTCCGGTGGCGCTGGGAGGGGGAGGCCGGCGCCAGACCACCAACCTGCCCCGCTCACCTCCTAGCAGCGCCGCTGGTAAAAGTGTGCCCGGATAGTGAGGGGCTGACGCTGACCCGCCAGCAGTGCCTGGCTACTCTGGGACTCCTCCTCCTCATTTCCGTGAAGCAAGAGAGCAAGGTAGGTTTCTTTTCTTGAGGTGGGGTGTGGGGTGGCGGGGGGTGGAGGCCACGCCCACAAATAGCCACACCCACCGAGTGGGTAGTAATTTTTTTTACAGTGCATCACTGATAAGAAGGATATCAGTACCTATGCCTGTGAAACTCAGCACTGATGACCAGTAAAGACAAGTCATGATATGAAATCTTACTCTTATATTAATAGTGAACTGGAGCATAACCTGGTCTTTCACTTCTCTAAATTGTATCATATCAGCAGCGTGTTACTAATTTTTAAAAATGTCTTCTTTCAACCTTTAGATATTTAAGAAGAGAAACGGAGGAGACAGCAGTGAGAGCTGGAGATGGAGGCGAAGAGGAGCAAGAAGAAGAAGAGGGCTGCAGTGAAAGTAAAGTAAAACGTTAACTGGCAGCCTTTCATCATAGTGTTACAAAGATCCTTGCTTTCCAAATCTAGAAGACTACTGTCTTAGGACATGTTTACATGTAGTCTTTGGTTTGGTTTAAAAAAATCAAAAGTCTGCTGCGCTCTGTGTCAAGGATAATGAAATTTTGTAACAAAGCCTGTTTCATTAATGATTTGTGACTATCAGTATATTTCTTTATGTTTGACATATTACTCTGCTTCTACTAATTGTGGAGAGGGGCAGTGGACTGTGGGAAACAAGGCAACCCCTACTCCTGACCATATGGATTAATCCCCACAGTGCCTTTTGAAGTTTAGATAAAGGTCAACCTTGCTTGGAAGCCAGTCATATCCAACTCTAGGGTGAGGTCCTCATCTCCGTTTACAGCCAAAGAGCCAGTGCTGTTTTCTGTGGTCATGTGGCAGGCATGACTAGACACCGAAGCGCGAGGAACACTGTTATCTTCCCACTGAAGTGGTATCTATTTCTTCTTCTTGTGCCGTATCCAATTCCGAATATTGGCAATCATCATGGCGATCAGCCATGAAGACTGTCCTGCGAATATAATGCCGTGGTCTTTGATCTGCCTTCCGCATCGCAGTGTGACACCCATAGTACCACTGATCCAGTTCCGCAAGTCACTTTCTGGTCCTGAGCCCTTTTGGCACGCAAAATCCTCCTCAGCCCCAGGCTAGGATGGATGAAGCTGCTGGCCTCCATCAAGATGGATTCAAGTGGGATCTAATCCACTTGGGGACCATCACCTGGACTTCACCAAGGCCGCTAGTCCTCAGGGTTGCCAGGTTAGTTAACCGCTGCCTGACCAGTGAGTTGGTGGTCTACTCCAGTGAGGGTGAACCTTGGCACTCCAGCTGTTCTTGGACTTCAAGCCAGTGCAGGCCCACTTTTGAGGTTTACGTCAGTACAAATGTTTTAAACATAAATCGCTCCATTTAGGCTTTCAGGATCCAGTTAACCCTGATGCAAGGAGGGAGCAGGCCATCTCTATCCTTTCCATCATTCTTCTCCTCCCAAAAAGAGCCTCTACTGTGCACATCTAAAGCTTTCCCACAAAACCTTGGAACCCTGGAAAATCTGTGCGGGGGCTCTCCATGTAGACCAGAGATTCAAAACCTGTGACCCGTGGGCTGGATGTGGCCTGCAGCACCATTTCATGTGGGCCCCCAACTGCCTCCACCACACTCAGAAGTGCCATGTGGTGGAGGAAGGGCAAAATGGCCATCCGGCCCCCAAAGCTGTCTGAGAGAGCATGACCTGACCCCCAGCTTTAAAAGGTTGAGAACTCCTAATGTGGACAACGTTGTAATTCTTCAGCATTGACAGTGAGAATGGGGCTAGTCTGCTCCCTCTTCTCACAAATTCAGGTTAAGTCTAACATGAACAGCTGAATGGAGCTTCTCTGAAGACAAATATTGAGGAATCCTGAGATACTCAGAATGATGAACCAATTTCCTTGACTTTCCTTTTCACCCTCAAGCTGGAAAAGTTCAGAGATGTAGCCAGTTCTATTGATGTTCCTTCCTACTTTTACATCAGCCTAAGAGCAGTAACCAAGGATTGTGGTGGCTCAAGTGGTTAAGACGCTGAACTCGCTGACTGGAAGGTCGGAGTTTGATTCCCAGGTGCACGACCGAGTGAGCTCCCGTCACTGTTCCAGCTCATGCCAACCTAGCAGTTCGAAAGCAAGAAATTTCAAGTCGATAAATAGGGACCACTTTGGTGGGAAGGTAAACAGTGCTCCATGCAGTCTGGTGTCTAGCCATGCCTGCCACAGATCCATGGAAATGTTTGCAAACGCAGATAGCACTGGCTCTTTGGCTATAAACAAAGATGTGTACTGAACCCTAGAGTCAGAGATGACTGGCTTTCGAGCACGGGCAACCTTTACCTTTACCTAAGGGCAGTACCCACTGGTGGCAGCTGCTTGGAAGGATGATGACCTGTCATAGCTGTTGCCAGCAGGAGGAGACAATGAAGTACAGCTATTTTCAGTCTTTCCAGTGCCTCACTTTTCCTGCTGGCTGTCAACAGGGCAGATGTTTCTCCAGACCAATGCTGAGAGGCCGACTCACCTAGACAAATAAATAAACAGAACCTCTTCTCCTGTGTTTAGTTATGAGGTGACAGAGCTACTGAACAGCGCAGGCAAGTGTGTGTGTGTGTGTGTGTGTGGGGGGGGTGAACAGCTCTTTTACATTAACTTTACGTTAATTGGTATACATACTCCCCTGTACTGCAGTTTTCCATGGAAAGATCAGCTCTGTTAATTTTGGCTAAGGCCTGGCATTATTTTTAGCTGCTTTAAAAACACACACGGTGGTGCCTCACACTTCTACGTGACAAAAGTTGGTTATTTTTATTTAGGGGAGAAACCGTTTCTTTAAACCTGGGGTTCCCAACCTTTACGAGCCAGGGCCTGGGTCACGCTCTCTCAGTCAGCTTTGAGGGCCGGATGGCCATTTTGCCCTGCCTGCACAAGAAGGGTGGCCATTTTGTCCCAACAGCTTCAATGGAGTGGCCATTTCTCTCTCAAATGCCCTTGGAGTGGTGGGGGCCACATGAAATAGAGCTGTGGCCTAGATCTGGCCCATAGGCCTTAGGTTGGGAACCCCTGCTTTAAACCATGGGGAGCAAACAATGTATTTTATAATGCAGGCTAGATATTATAGCTATGAATATTATGACATACTCTCTCATAGATGGAGGGGATAATATACCAAACTTATCTCCTAACCAACCTTCAGTGTGGATTTCTATGCCAGGACACCTGGATCCTCCTTTAAATATTGCCCTTTTGATCTTGGTAGCTCTGAATGTGCCAATTAGGACACAAGAATTAAAAACAGTTTTAAGAACACACATGGGTCAGACATTTTAAAAAGTGAATGTCTCAAGAAAGGATGCAGTAGAAAATTCTGAAGTACTGTATAAGTAGTAATCATAGTTGCCATCAGGGCTGCCATCAGGGCCATACTACCAGTACTGCCGTATAGGGCCCAGAGCTGACAGGCACCCTGCCACCCCCGGCCATAAGTATGTGTGTGTGTGTGTGTGTGTGTGTGGGTGGGTGGGTGGGTGGGTGGGAAATAGGATTGCTCAGTATGGGGTCCAGAAATTTCTGATGGTGGCCCTGGTTGCCGTAGCCAGGCTATATAATTCCATAGTTTGTCTTTCTACCCTAGAGCACTGATCTTTTGTAAAGCTAAGGCAGGGTTCTCAAACTTTTTAAGCCACATGCCAGACCATGACCCCTCAGAAAGCTGAGTGGGCCAGACTGGTGCCCCCCAACTGTAAATGCTGCTGTAACATGTGTCTAGGGCTGTTGTAAACACGTCTGTGGGTGACATGGACCGTATGGAATGGTGCTGCAGGCCGGGTCCGGCCTGTGGGCCGTAGGTTGAAAACTCCTGGGCTCAGGGATTTTGGCTGCCTGTTAAAAATACTCAGTAATACAGCAGGGACTCCCCACAATAATATATAATTGCAACATCCTTTCTGCTTTTGAATTTTGCTGCAGAGTCCAAAGGGAAAAGAGTAGATATGGATGCCTTGAGGAGGGAGCAGATGATATGGTCGTCTTTGGTCATCTCTACTGGGCAACTCTGTAACTGAACTTAACTGTATTTGGTATCTTGTATTTTGCATTTTGTATTCTTGTGTTGCTACTGATTGATACTTTGTATTTTGTTTACTTTGTATTTTTGCTTTGTTATTGACTGCTTTATTTATGCAATACTGTAACTGGATTTGATGCTATGTTATTGTAATACTATGGTTTTGGGGGGGAGTTAATTTATACTGTATTATGTATTTTGTTTTGGAAACCACTTAGAGCATACCTGTCAACCACCCCGATTTGGCCGGGAAAACCCCGTAATTCGACGTCGATTGACGTCATAACCCGGCCCCCGCTGCCAAAACCCCGTAATTTGGCAGCGGGGGAAATGCTTTCCATGCATGTGCGGAAGCGCTATGCCGCTTGCGTAGGGGCTGCGCAAGTGGCGTAGCGCTTCCACGCATGCGTGGAAGGAGTAAAACCCTTCCACGCATGCGCAGAAAGCGACCTGCATACAAGCGATGTACGCAGGTCCCGTTTTTCCGGAGCCGCGGGTTGACAGGTATGGCTTAGAGTCACCCACTGAGTTGAAAAAGAGGTATATAAATAAACATGAAATGAAATGAAAATGTCCTGGTACTTTTTGACCAGGACATTTGACCAGGACAATGTTGTAAGGAGAAATACTGTATAGGGACATGGAATGTGAGATTAATGAACCAAGGTAAACTGGAAGTGGTAAAAAATGAGATGGAAAGAATAAGCATTGACATCTTGGGAATCAGTGAGCTCAAATGGACAGGGATGGGCGAATTCAGCTCTGGAAACCATCACATCTACTACTGTGGACAAGAAAACCTTAGAAGACATGGAGTAGCCATAATTGTCAATAAAAGAGTGAGAAGAACAGTAATGGGATACAACCTCAAAAATGACAGAATGATGTCAGTAAGAATTCAGGGCAAACCATTCAATGTTACTGTGATCCAAATATACGCACCAACCACGGGTGCAGATGAAGCCACAGTGGACCAGTTCTATGAGGACTTACAACACCTCATAGAACAAACACCAAGAAATGATGTTCAAATTATTCTAGGAGACTGGAATGCCAAAGTAGGCAATCAAAAAGTGGAGGGAATAACAGGCAGGTTCGGTCTTGGAACACAGAATGAAGCAGGACAAAGATTGATAGAGTTCTGCCAAGAGAACGCACTGGTCATAGCAAACACCCTCTTCCAGCAACACAAGAGGCGACTTTACACATGGACATCACCAGATGGCCAACACCGAAACCAGATTGACTACATACTCTGCAGCCAAAGATGGAGAACCTCCATACAGTCAGCAAAAACAAGACCTGGAGCAGATTGTGGCTCAGACCACAACCTACTGATTGCAAAATTCAGGCTTAGACTAAAGAAAATAGGGAAAACAAAGAGACCAGACAGATATCACCTAGACAGCATCCCTAAAGAATACACGGTGGAGGTGATGAACAGATTCAATGGCTTAGACTCAATAGATAGAGAGCCAGAAGAATTATGGACAGAGATGAGGGACATCATGCAGGAAGCAGCAAAGAAAACCATACCAAAAGAAAAGAAGAGTAAGAAAGCAAAGTGGTTGTCTGATGAGGCTCTTAAAATAGCAGAGGAAAGAAGGAACGCAAAAGTCAAAGGAGAAAGGAAAAAATACAATCATTTGAACACAGAATTTCAGAGAAAAGCAAGGAGAGATAAGGAAAACTATCTAAAAGAACAGTGCAAAGAAATGGAAGAAAACAACAAAAGAGGCAGAACCAGAGATCTTTTCAAAAAAATCCGGGAAATCAAGGGAACATTTAAAGCAAAAATGAACATGATAAGGGACAAAGACGGAAAGGAGCTAGCTGATGCAGAAGAGATTAAGAAAAGATGGAAAGAGTACACAGAGGAACTCTACAAAAAGGAACTCAACACTCCTGATAGTCACAATGATGAAGAAATTGAACCTGAGCCAGACATCCTGGAGAGTGAAGTCAGAAAGGCCCTAAAGAGCACTGCAAACAACAAAGCTAGTGGAGATGATGGTATCCCAGTTGAATTTTTCAAAGCTCTAAAAGATGATGGCATCAAATTACTGCATTCAATATGCCAGCAGATTTGGAAAACAAAACAGTGGCCACAGGACTGGAAAAGATCAGTATATGTTCCAATCCCAAAAAAGGGCAATGCCAAAGAATGTTCAAATTATCGAACAATTGCGCTCATCCCACACGCCAGCAAGGTGATGCTCAAGATAATACAGGATAGACTTCAGCAGCATGTGGAAAGAGAATTACCAGAGGTGCAGGCTGGTTTCAGAAGAGGCAGGGGGACTAGAGACCACATTGCCAACATACGTTGGATCATGGAGAAAACAAAGGAATACCAGAAACAAGTTTATTTTTGCTTTATTGACTACACTAAGGCATTTGATTGTGTGGATCACAACAAGATGTGGCAAGTGATTAAAGAGATGGGAATACCAGAGCACCTCATATGCCTCCTGAGAAATCTGTACATGAACCAAGAAGCAACAGTTAGGACAGAACATGGAATGACAGAGTGGTTTGGAATAGGAAAAGGAGTAAGACAAGGCTGCATTCTGTCACCCTGCTTATTCAACTTATACACAGAGCACATAATGCGCAATGCAGGGATGGAGGAATCACAATATGGGATCAAAATTGCTGGGAGAAACATCAACAATCTGAGATATGCAGACGACACCACCCTAATGGCAGAAAGTGAGGAAGACCTAAAGAATCTCTTGATCGGTGTGAAGGAAGAGAGTGCAAAAGCTGGCTTGAGACTCAATATCAAGAAAACCAAGATAATGGCAACAGGCCCGATCAGTTCCTGGAAAATAGACGGGGAAGAAGTAGAAGCAGTGACAGATTTTACCTTCTTAGGATCTAAGATCACTGCAGATGGAGATTGCAGCCATGAAATAAAGAGGCGGCTGATTCTAGGGAGACAAGCCATGAGAAACCTGGGGAACATAGTGAAAAGCAGAGACATCACCTTGAAAACAAAAATTAGAATAGTCAAAGCAATGGTATTCCCAGTGGTAATGTACGGATGTGAGAGCTGGACAATTAGGAAAGCTGAACGCAGAAGAATAGATGCCTTTGAAATGTGGTGTTGGAGGAGAGTTTTGAGGGTACCTTGGACAGCAAGGAGAACAAATAGGTCAATCTTAGAAGAAATCAACACTGACTGCTCATTGGAAGGTCAAATAGTAAAGATGAGGCTAAAGTACTTTGGGCATCAAATGAGAAGGGAGGATTCACTTGAGAAGGCCGTGATGTTGGGAAAGGTGGAGGGCAAAAGAAGAAGGGGGAGGCCAAGGATGAGATGGATAGATGGTATTGTAGACACAATGGGCACAGAACTGGGAGGACTGAGGGGGATGGTGGAGGACAGAGGCGCCTGGAGAACAATGGTCCATAGGGTCGCAAAGGGTCGGAATCGACTGTGCGACTGAACAACAACAACACTTTTTGACTCCAGTACAGGTCTCAGCATGTGAGAGAGTTGTAATGGCCATGAGTACACCATCTCCTGCTTTGTCTTATCTCTGGTGTAAAGAAACAGACACACACACCCCACACATGCTTCCTAGATTCAATGCTACCCAGTAGGAAGGTTTAGTGTCTGTTCCAGGAGACATAGAAGGAGTCACAGTGTGGACTAACACAGGTTTATTGGTTGATGATCAGAACGAACATGTGGTAATGGCGGAGGTATCTCACATTATATACAGTGGTACAACACATTTGAACTTGGCTGCATGGTAGCTCATTGGCCGCTACCGGCGTGACGTCATCCGGGTCACGCCCATCTTCGGTGGTGGATCAGTAGTAGTTGTTTGCTGCGGGAAGTTCCCGCGGCTGCAGGTGATTTGAGGAATGATGACCATGTGAGTTGAACACTCGCAGCTGCCCTCTATAGGCAGCTTGCTCGCGTTCCTTTAACAGCTGGGTTACATTGTGATTGTGGCTGGGTTACATTCATACATTTCTTAAAGCAACATTGTACATTCATATGAAGCAGCATTGTACATACACAACATCCCTCCCCCCTAGGATGGGACGAAGTCCCTCAACCATTGTGGCTTGCCGCACGTGCGCCTGGGGCGAGCGGCCGCTTGGCTTAATACAGGGAAGCCTGGCTCTGCGGAGTCCTGTCCTGCAATGGGAAGGGGGGACTCGTTAGTGGCTCGGTGTGGGCTCTGTGGTAACCTTGCATTGGGGGAAGGGAATGGAATGAACAGTTGGGAAGTGAACTCCTGCCTACCGCTTGAGGAGCTAGGGGTCCCCCCCCAGCACGAATCTCGGGACCGACGAAGAGACCCTCGTGGTCTCGCCACCCCCCGTTCCCTGCCTGGGAGTTCCGGGGACTGCGGTGGGTGGACTCCCCCCCGATGCCTGCCTTGGGGGTGTTGGCCTCCGGGGAGCTGGAGCTATGGTATATTCTAACACGAAAGGACTGGGGGGACTGGAGGTACCAGGGGCTGAACTGAAACCCCTCTTCTCGCTAGGACGGGTGGGGGACCACTCCGCTACACCCCCCTGGGACCGTAACTCATAATCATCAAACTGATCCCTCTCTTTCAAAGTATCCTCCTCTGTGGCTGAGAACCGAGGATATGCATTTGTATCCCCGGTTTCCACCGTGTCTCCCCCTTGGGTAATGCGGGTGGGGGAGGACCCTAACGCTGAATCCCCTTCACTAGTGACCCGCCTTCTGAGTTGGTCGGCGTGCCTCCTCCAGAGTAGACCCGAGCTAGTCTCAACCCTGTAGGACACTGGTCCCGTTTGCTCGATGACTGTCCCTGGGACCCACGCCGGCCCTGACGCCGCGTAGTTCCTGCAGTGAACCGGGTCCCCTACCGAAAAACTTTTGGAGCTCCCTCCCCCTATATTTATGTTTCTCCCTTCATCCTCCACCCTGGACGGATCCATCCGGTCAAAAAGTGTTACCGGACGCCTCCTCATGAGGAGTTCGGCTGGGGAAAATCCTGAAGCTAAGGGGGTTGTCCTGTAGCAGATGAGGAACTGGCACAAATGCAGGTTCAACTCACCGGGACCCATGCGCCGCAGTGCGTCTTTCGTAGTGCGCACTTGGCGCTCTACCTGACTGTTTGTGGCGGGGTGAAACGGGGCAGCGGTGATGTGCCTGATGGCGTTTCGCTCAATAAACTTCTTGAACTCTGCAGACGTGAAGGTACTAGCGTTATCGCTAACAAGGACATCTGGCAGGCCGAAACAGGCAAAAAGCTTGCGCAACTGCTTGATGGTTGCGGCGGAGGAGGTGCTGTTCATAGGGATTACCTCCAACCACTTGGAATAGGAGTCGACTACCAATAGAAACATGGACCCGCGAAAAGGGCCAGCGAAGTCGACATGGATCCGGGACCATGGCCCGTGGGCCGTATCCCATTCCCTATGGGGCAACCGGGACTCCTCGGGCCGAGAGCCCTGGCAGCTCTCGCACGTGCCCACTAAACGCTCTATGTCCCCGTCTATCTGGGGCCACCAAAAGAAACTCCTGGCCAGAGCCTTAGAGCGCACGATCCCGGGGTGACTGGTGTGCAATAGTCTCAGTACCTTGGCCCTCAGCTTCTCTGGGATAACTACTCGCTGGCCCCAGAGTAAGCAGCCCCTTTCCGGCGACAGCTCTACTCTGCGCCTAAAAAATGGTCTGAACTCTTCATCGGGGGGAGTCGTGGGCCAGCCCTTCCTAACCCAGGAACTAACTTGGGCCAGCATCTTGTCGGCCGCCGTGGCTTTGGCGAGGTCGGCCGGGACAATGGGGGGTGAGTCGAGAGACTCGATCAGTAGGACTTGGTGATCCTGCTCTACCTCGCATGTGGGGTCCCCTACACTTGGGAGGGGAGATCGGGACAGTGCGTCCGCATGGGAGATCTCCTTCCCTGGGCGATAGACCAGCTCATACTGGTAGGCGTTGAGGAAAATGGCCCAACGCAGCATTCTGGGGGACAGTATTTGCGGTGTGGGTTTGCCGGTAGTGAAGATCCCCAAAAGTGGTTTGTGATCGGTCACTACCGTAAACTCGCGGCCGTATAAAAAGTCATGGAACTTTTTCGTTCCGGCGATGATTGCTAGGGCCTCCCTATCAGTTTGCGCGTAATTGCGCTCAGCCTTTGAGAGGGACCTAGAGTAGTACGCTACCGGGGCTTCCCTCCCGCTTTCCAACACGTGGCACAGGACCGCCCCCACCCCCACTGGGGACGCATCACAGACTAAAACCACTGGTTTTTTCGGGTCGAAATGGGTCAGGACAGCATCCGAAGACAGGAGTGACTTAAGCTCCTTGAATGCTCTCTCCTGCCTGTCCCCCTACCGCCAAGCCACGTCCTTTTTGAGCAGCGCGTGCAGTGGCTCCGCGACCGATGCCTTCTGAGGCAGGAAGGTATGATAAAAATTTAGGAGCCCTAGAAATGACTGTAGCTCCGGTTTTGCGGTGGGGCGAGGGGCGTTCTTCACGGCGGCAACCTTTGACTCAGAGAGTTTGATCCCGTCCGGGGTTACCTTAAAACCTAGAAACTCAACCTCCCTTGCAAAGAAGACGCATTTGACCCTCCTCAGTCGAAGGCCTGCCCTCTCGAACACTGAAAGGACCCCATCTAGCCTCTTTGCCAACTCTAATTCGCTCCCCGCCGTTATCAACACGTCGTCGAAGTATGGGAGGACGCCTGGAAGCCCCTTTAAAAGGCGTTCCACGAGGGACTGGAAAATTCCGGGGGCCGAATTCACGCCAAACTGAAGGCGCGTTACCTTAAACGCCCCCTTGTGCGTCACTATCGTTTGCGCGGCGGCAGCAGCCGGGGTTACAGAGAGCTGCTGATACGCCTGAGCCAGATCTAACTTGGCGAAACACTTCCCCCCATGTAACGTGGCCAGCAAATGGCTGACCACGGGCACTGGATATGCGTTTGGCCGAATGGCCTTGTTAATGGTACATTTATAGTCCGCACAAATCCTGACTTCCCCGTTCGACTTAAGGGCTGTAACAATCGGCGTTTCCCACTCAGCCGAGTCAACTGGAACCAAAATCCCCTGCCCCACCAGTTTGTCCAGTTCCGCCTCGATCTTGTCCTTTAGGGCGAAAGGCACCCTCCTTGGTTTGAGGCGGATGGGCCGGATTTCTGGGTCCAGCTCGAAGGAAACCGGGGGGCCCTTGTATTTCCCGAGCCCCTTCTTGAAAACGTCCGGGTGCACGTTGCACACGTCCCGCATTGGGTCAGTCTCGATGGCGTTAATGCCGGACAGTTCGATTCCCAGGGGGGCAAACCACTGCGTTCCCAAAAGGCAGCACCTCCCCCCTTTGAGGACCACTAAGGGCAGTTTCTCAGAGTAGCCCTTGAACTTCACCTTGAAGTTCCCCACCCCCAACACTGGGATCCCGTTTCCCTGCACGTCCCGAAGGTGTGACCTCATGGCCCGCAGTTTGGGCCGCTTGTCTGGGGGAATACGCATGAACTCTTTTTGGGACAGGATGGAATAAGAGAAGAAGTGGTGACAGCTGTCAGTCTTGACAGCTTTAAGAAAGGATTAGACAAGTTCATGGAGGACAAGGGTATCAATGGCTATAATTATGGATACTTAAGGACGACCTCTGGGTTGGAGAGATAGGCAGAATATCTCTCAATGCCATTCCAGGGAATCCTAAGAAGGTGAAGGCACCTCCTTGGGAATACCCTGAAGGAAATGGTGAGCCACTGTGTGAGACAGAATGCTGGACTGGATGGGCTGTGGCCTGTTCCAGCAAGGCTGTTCTTATGTTCTTATGTTCTTATGTTCTTATGACCCCGAGTCTATCTCCATCCTCACTGGGACCCCTTGCAACAGTACCTCTACGAAAAACCGCCGGTGCTCCAGACCCACGCGGTTCACGCCTTCCTCATCGTAGCTGGCTGCGACCTTCCTGGTGCCGGTCGCCTTCCGCTGGTGCATCTGGGGATGGCTGGAACGCCTCTTGTCCTCGACTCGCCCGCACCTGCATACTCAGGCGATGTGCCCCTTTCGGCCGCAGTTGTGACACTCGGCCTTTCGAAACGGGCACCTCATGCGGTCATGGGACGCCCCACAACCGTCGCAACGGCGGTCCTGCCATTCTCGGGACTGCCGCTTCTCGCCACGCTTCTTGATCCTCTGGACGTCGTCGTCCTCGCTGGAGTAGGGGTCCGCTGTTGTGGACGACTCCTCGGACGACGTTGGTGTGCCGGCGGGCGGCTTGGGGGCCCGCCAGGCCGTCTTCGCTGGTGTCCGCCGGGCCGCCTGTACTGGTTACTTGGCCCGCTCGGACGCGGCCCCTCGTGACTTGAACAGCCTCACCCCGCTCCTGGCCTCCTTGGCTGCTTGGGCCTCCCGCAGCACCTCGTTGAACATGAGGCGTTGGTCGCGGGTCATCAGCCTCCTCTGCAGCTCCTCGTCCCTCAGACCACACAACATGCGGTCACGGAGGGCCTGGTCCAGGTCATCCCACTGACAGTGGACCGCTGCAAGCCTGAGGGCCGCCGCGTAGGCGGACACGGATTCGCCCGGTCGCTGGTCTCGCCTGTGGAACGCGACCCGTGCTGGGAAGATCGAGACGGGCGGCTGGAAATGCTCACCCAGTCTCTCCAGGATACGGTCGATGGGGACCTTGTCTACCTTCCGGGGGGCCAACAGGGTCATCAGGATCCGCAGCGTGGCCGGCCCCACTTGGGCCAAGAAGTGGGAGCGCATCTTCGCGTCGTCGTCGACGCCCGCGGCTTCCATCGCGTGCCGAAACTGGCACCCGTAGAGCTCCCATTGTTCGGGCTCGCTCACATCGAACTGGTACGCCTTGACCTTGGGATTCGCCATCGATCCCACCTTCGTCGCCAATTTAGTGTCTGTTCCAGGAGACATAGAAGGAGTCGCAGTGTGGACTAACACAGGTTTATTGGTTGATGATCAGAACGAACATGTGGTAATGGCGGAGGTATCTCACATTATATACAGTGGTACAACACATTTGAACTTGGCTGCATGGTAGCTCATTGGCCGCTACCAGCGTGATGTCATCCGGGTCACGCCCATCTTCGGTGGTGGATCAGTAGTAGTTGTTTGCTGCGGGAAGTTCCCGCGGCTGCAGGTGATTTTAGGAATGATGACCATGTGAGTTGAACACTCGCAGCTGCCCTCTATAGGCAGCTTGCTCGCGTTCCTTTAACAGCTGGGTTACATTGTGATTGTGGCTGGGTTACATTCATACATTTCTTAAAGCAACATTGTACATTCATATGAAGCAGCATTGTACATACACAACAGAAGGAGTCCCACATTCTAATGCCCTTGTGAATTGGGGGGGGGGGGGAGAAGATATAATTATTAAGTTTATTTTTTCTTTGATGAACTGTACTATGCATCATACAAACTGCCATGATGGCCTGACGCAATGGGCGTAGAGCTAAGCGGGCTGCAGAGGATGGTGGAGGATAGGGTGCCTGGCGTGCAGTGGTCCATGGGATTGCAAAGGGTCGGACTTGACTATGCGACTGAACAACAACAACCTTTATAATATCATTTCTGCTTTGGTATCATTTGTGCTTTGAAAGTTATGTTCTGCCTTACTTTGGAGTACCAGATAAGGCAAGACATAACTCATGAAATTAAATTCCCACCCACCATTTAATAAAGCCACAACTAATAAAATTTAAAGTCACAGTTAAATAGCAAAAGGAGTAGTGAGCTATCTCTCCTATTTATGTGTTAGTTACATTGATTTATGCCATGCCTCTTCTCCAATGAGCTCAAGGCTCTCCCCTTCCCTTCTTTATCCTCACAGCAACACTGCAAGGTGTAAGAATAACACATCCTACCATCCCACTATCATGGTTGTTGACTGCAAACTCATATCCGAGAATGCATTTTTCTCTCTCCTGAAGCAGGAAAATGCCATTGGTGTGAATTTGTTCAAGGTGGATCCCAGTTTGCCATGAAGTGACCTACACACTATGATCTCGGAGCCATCTCCTGCAGCTTGTATGAAATGAGTCATGCAGGATTTGACACCGGGACTGCAATGGACTGCTGCAGCCTTTAAGATATGGACAAGGTGCGCCTTCACAGTCACTCCATCTGGCATGGCCTCTTCTGCCTCCATGACCGTTGGGAATCACAGTTCACCTCTTCTCATTTTAACAATATGATGGTTTCCAGTGGCATTTCATCCACTGAGGCGGACCATCACCCCACCTAAAGGGGGTCATCCACCTGAAGCCATTGCGCCCTTTAGGGAGTCAGGTTATTTACTGCCACCTGACACTCAGCATTGAATTGCTGGCTGTATGGTCTACTCCATTCCCAAAGCGGGCTGTCCGGCCAGACATCCACTATCGTAGGACTACAGTAAAACCCCAACTTACGAAAAAACTCTATTCCATAGGCTTTTGCTTAAATTAGTTTTTTATGTAACTCGGTGCAAACCCATAGGAAAAATTATTTTTTTACGTAGCTCGAAGCAAACCCATAGGAAAAATGAAATTTTTATGTAACTAAAAGCAAACCCATCCGAAATTATGTAAATCGGGACATGGTTTTAGCATAAAATCATTATGTAAGTCGAATTTTATGTAACTCGAGGCTCCCTTTAGAAATGCTTTGTTGCTAAAGATGGGTCCTCCTTTTGATTGGAGACACTATGTCTACAAGGACAGATTTGGCTAGTGGTGATTATTTCCGCTTTAATTTAGTTTGTTTAATTTCATGCTATTAATATGTTACTTTTCTTCCAGTTCAAGGTGCACTGAGGAGGAACCCCTGGACTCTGGAAACCACAACACCAAGACACATACAGGCAGGCAGCATTGAGCAGCAACACCGAGATGTCCACACAAAGTTCCCATCCTGCCATGTTCACACTTACTTGAGGGAATCGCAAAGGGTGGCACTGAAGCTTGTGGTTGCCCCCAGCCTTTCATGTTGTAGGCAGATACTTGGACATAATAAGGTGTGCCCTGTGGTGAAAGGCAAGAGAGAAGCGGTCATTAGGGTTAAGAAAAACCCTTTCTGTTTGCAGTCACACAGAGGGAAGTATCGTTTCATATTTACTTTCCACACGACAGTCATTAAGCATTGTTTAAAGGTATCTTGCTGATGGTACAAAGATCATCACCCATGTTATTAAAATCCTATAGCTTAAACCTGGGGTTCCCAACTTTTTGAATCTCAGTCAGCTTCGAGGGCTGAATGCCCATTTTGCCCTGCCTGAACAATGGCGGTGGCCATTTTGTCCCAACAGCTTCAAAGGGCTGGAGGGCCACATGAAATTGCACCGTGGGCCAGATCCAGCTCATGGGCCTTAGGTTGGGAACTCCTGGTTTAAACAATTTTCCCCTTCTGCTAAAGATCCAGACTAAATGACCTGAGAAACTTTGGAATAACCTTTAAAAAAAACAGTTTGGGGAAAATTTAGCTTCTGTAGATTAAATCTGACTGGACCTCAAATACTCTGGAA
Source organism: Bradypodion pumilum (assembly GCA_035047305.1). Taxonomy (NCBI): domain Eukaryota; kingdom Metazoa; phylum Chordata; class Lepidosauria; order Squamata; family Chamaeleonidae; genus Bradypodion; species Bradypodion pumilum. The sequence continues at coordinate 16,875,790 of JAWDJD010000013.1, forward strand.
TTGAATCTACACCAGGGGTTCTCAACCATTTCATGCCATGGGCCAGATGATGCCCCCTCAGACCGCTGAGCGGGCCGGACACATGGTTTCACATGGCTGTAAACTGCAGCTGGCATAATTTGTGCATGCACGGGCGCATTTACGGTTGTCATAAACCCGTCCACTTCTGCAGTCATCACCATGGACAGGATGATTTGCTAGGGTAGGCCGGGTCCGGACCAAGGGCCATAGGTTGTGAACCCCTGGTCTACACCATGTCTGACGTAAAATTACTCTTCATTAAAGATCTGTAGGCTCTCTTGGAAACATTAACACAGTGTGTCAAAGCCTCAGTCCATTCTGTAAGCCTACCTTGCCATTAATGGGGTTCTCCATGCTGACCTGTTCCTTCTTCCCATTCATATCACATGCCAGAGAGAAGGGAAGTCGCACATGGTGTGGTCATGTGATGCCTTGCACTAAAATGGTTTAGAAAGCCAGTGAGTCCAGATTAACTATCTGGACATCCAAGCAGCAGCCAATACATCTGAAGTCTACCATTCATCTTATTTTGCCTTGTAACCTTACTAGAAAAATATTAATTCCACATTCTGTGTGCAGTTCCAGGACATGCAATGTTGAACTTCAAAAGAATGGGAAATTGTCTCCCTGTCATAAAGCTAAGCAATGCCAGCAGGTGGGGTACACAGAAAGAGCCTCCTTGAAGATGGTGGTGTTTTTGAACCACAATTGGATGTACCCTGGTAACGGCCACCTCGTGTTGCCGGGTAATCTTTCTCACACTCAGTCGGAAGGAACTGCAGAATAAACTCACCAAAAGGTGCCTTCATTTTAGCAGTTTCACATATGGCCGAGACACGGAAGAAGAATGCCAGCAGGTATCTTAGGGAAATCTCCAGTACCTGATGCTTCAGTTGTGCTTCACATTTGCAGAGGTTTGTGTTTCATTCTTCAAATGTATGGTCAAGACCGAACTGATCTTTATTCCAGGTTTTGCCACAGACAACTGAATGTCATCCGCAGACTGGCCATTAGTGGTAGCCCCCAGCTGGCATGATAATAATAATAAATTTGTGTCATAAGAACATAAGAACAGCCTTGCTGGAACAGGCCCCAGCCCATCCAGTCCAGCCTTCTGTCTCACACAGTGGCTCACCATTTCCTTCAGGGTATTCCCAAGCAGATGCCTTCACCTGTTTAGGATTCCCAGGACATGGCATTGAGAGATAGCCTGCCTATCTCTCCAACCCGGAGGTTGTCCTTAAGTATCCATAATTATAGCCATTTGATACCCTAGTCCTCCATGAACTTGTCTAATCCTTTCTTAAAGCTGTCAAGACTGACAGCTGTCACCACTTCTTCTGGCAGGGAGTTCCATAGACCAGTGATCCTCTGGGTGAAAAAGTACTTTCTCTTATTTGTTTGAGAACTAGTACCCAAAAGTTTCATGGAGTGCCCCCAGGTTCTAGTGTTGTGCGATAGGGAAAACAGTTTTTCCTTATCTACTTTGTCCACACCGTGCATGATTTTATAAACTTCAATCAGGTCACCTCTTAGACGTCGTCGTTCAAGAGTGAAGAGGCGCAACCGTTGCAGCCTCAGATGGTAAGGAAGGTGTTCCAGTCCCCTAATTATTCTGGTTGCCCTCCTCTGCACTTTTTCCAGCTCCATAATATCCTTCTGGAGGTATGGCGACCAGAACTGTACACAGTATTCCAGATGGGGCCTCACCATAGATTTATAAAGAGGCAAGATGATGTCGGAAATTATTCTGGGTTGAAAGGATTTTTGCTGGAGAAACTCCGCTCAGGAACGCCCCAATGAGGCTCCTTTCATGTCTCCAGGATCTTTCCCCACCAAACTGGTCCCTGTTTATCTACTTGCAATTTCTTGCTTTCGATCTGCTAGGTTGCAGGAGCTGGGACAGAGTGCAGTACCCAGGTCTCAAACTGCCAACTTGCCGGCCTCCCAGCTAACAAGACGAGTTTCTGAGCCACCGCAGCCTTCCCACAGACCTTCCCACAGACCAGAGTGTGCTAACTTGTGAGCTTCTTTAGGAGAATTAAGGAAGCAAAGCCGGCAGAGGATCCATTTTATCGACAATTTATGTCCTCTCCCTTCTACACGGCGCTTCCCTGCTGCATGTTAAGCTGTAGAGACCATTGCCAGGAGGACAGCTGACAGGCACTGTGGGCCCTGTGGTTCCCAGAGAGATAAAACGACATGGTGGGGGCCAGTTGCCAGCTAGCCCATGACCTCCATACACTCAGGGACTAGAACAGAGTCACCAATTCTCATCACCAATTAGCCATAGAACTGGGTGGAGAGGGTTTTATCCTGGTCAGGAGGGAGGGAGGGGGCAACCAGTTTCCGATTTATTGGTCCAGAGTGGTGTGTGTGAAGAGCAAGCCCAAAGGAGCAGAAATGGCACAAGGAAGGGAGGCCATAGATCAGGGGTTCTCAACCTTTTCAAGCTCAGACAGCTTCGGGAGCTGGACAGCCATTTTGCCCTTCCTTTACCACATGGCACTTCCTGGTGTGGTGGAGGCTATGTGTGTGTGTGTGGGGGGGGGTACATGAAATGGTGCTGTGGGCCAAATCTGGCCCATGGATCGCAGGTTGAGAATCCCAGCATTAGAGGCTCCCCTTTATCCTGGGCATTTCTGGGTGTGGCGGGTACATGAAATGGTGTTGTGGGCCACATCTGGCCCCTGGCCATAGGTTGAGAACCCCTGCCATAGATTGTGCTGCTTAGGGAATTATCTCCCCTGTTACCCACCCACTCCCCTGTTGCTCCCCTGTTACCCACCCCTGTTACCCACAGGAGACTGAGGCATCTGTTTCAGGATACTCAGCCTTTCTCATGCAAAGCATACAGGAAAACCATGCCTTAATCCTGTCATTTAGTACTTGGCATTTACTGGGGAAATGCCCATTAATAATTCCCTCACCCCCAAAAGGCTCTTTTTAATAGGACTGCACTGAATGTCCTTTAGCTTTGATGTCCACTTCTTTATTCGATGCCATCAAATGAAATGAACAAGAAAACTTCCTTCTTGCCAAATATCTGCCTTGGTTCACTGTTGGTTTATGCTTTTATTTCGACCCCCAGTAAGCCGCTGTTTCCTGATGCCCCTTTCTTTCTTCACCATCACCACCTCACCTTTTCACACTCCCCTTAACAGCTGTCATGGCTTGTGCAGAGTCCTCTTATGAGCATTGGTGAGATCATGTTAGACACAGCTTTGTCAAAAATGGCATAGATCACCACAACTAATTGGATTAAGTGGCCTTGTGGGCTCATTGCAGCTGATAATTCAGCTTCACCAGGAAAGCTTACTTCCATGATGTTTGTCTCTATATGAGAGAGCAGGACAAAATGTTTACTACTAGGAAGCAAAGCAGTGTTTACAACTTGACCGTCGTCATTGTCAGCTGCTACTCATATCCGAGTATACATTTTCTCAGTGGTGGGCTCCAATTTTTTTTACTACCACACGGTGGGCGTGGTATGGTGAGCGTGGCCAGGGGGAAGCCCTGCGTTGCACCCGAATTAGGACTACTTTATTTCAAAACTTGAATGGACGGGCCTAGCCAGAATTTCTGCTACCGGTTCTGGCGAACTGGTGCAAACCTGCTGATACCCACCACTGCATTTTTTCCCCTGAAAATCATTTTCAGGGAAAATGCCATTGGCGTGAATTTGTTTAAGGTGGATCCCAGCTTGCCATGAAGTGACCCACACACTGTGATCATGGAGCCATTATCTGCAGCATGTATGAAATGAGGCATGCAAGATTTGACACCGGGACTGCAATGGACTGCCGCAGCCTTGAGGATATTAAGAAGGAGTGCCTTCACAGCCAGTCCGTCTGGCATGGCCTCTTCCGCCTCCATGACCATTGGGAATCTGAGTTCTTCCTCCACTCATTTTACCGTTGAGCCCAATATGATGGTTTCCAGTGGCATCTCCTTCACGGAGGGGACCATCGCCCCACCTAAAGGGGCTCATCTGCTCGTAGCCACTGGCCTTTTTAGGCAGACAGGTAATTTACCCTTGCCCAACACTCAGCATTGAGTTGCTGGCTGTACGGTTTACTCCGTTACCATAGAGGGATGTCTGGCCAGATAGTTATCACTTTTTAATTTAGCATAAATTAAGGGTACAAACTAGGCATTCAATAAGCTCTTAGCACTCTATTCAAGGTGACAGGTCTACAAGGGGAGCAGCCACCTTGCAAATTGTATCTTCTAGGTCCCAAACAGACTGCAAAATGGTTAAAGGGAGCTTAAAATGGGCCTTTACAAATAGCTGTCAATAACAGCCACTGTGAAATGGGAGGATTTCTTATGGAAAGCAAACTGTAAACATTTTGGCCATCTTTACTGGCTAGCTGCAAAGATGGTGACAAAGCAGAATGACTGAGGCAGAGGGTTGGGTCAGAGCCATGCCCAGAAGTAACCTTGTGACCCAACACCCAGCCCAGTAACTTACTCACCGAGACCAGGTCATGGATGGTGATATGTAGGCTTTTCAGCTTGTCGATCACCACTTTGCCCAGTGGTGGGGAAAAGGTGGGGGAGCAGCTCCACTCAACTAGAAACAAAGGGAAAGCACAGCCACTCGGTCAGGAACTGGGGCTCTTTCATCAACAAGGCAAAAGATGGAGCACTTGGCAGGCGGACAGGGCTAGATTAGAGAGCGGGGCTGCCAGGGACGGTACAGCTGCTGTGGGAGAGGATTGACTGTGAAATTGAAGAACCAGCTACAGCAAGGCCAGCTGTGCACACTGGAAAAAAAATGTCTGAGAAAAGGGCAGAGAAGAGCCGGAGGGAAGGGAAGTGCAAAGTGGCCCAGAACAACAAGAGGAACCACCTTTCTCCTTATTCAAAGGAGCCAGTGCTTTCCCCTTGTAGCAGGGGAATTGGTGATTTGCTATAATAATAATAATAATAATAATAATAATAATAATAATAATAATAATAATAATAATAATAATAATAATAATAATAATAATAATAATAATAATAATAATAATAATAATAATAATAATAATAATAATAATAATAATAATAATAATAATAATAATAATAATTTCATGTCAGAAATTGTTCTGGGTTGAAAGGATTTTTGCAGAAAGACACCCAAATGAGGCTTCTTTCATGTCCCGAAGAGCTGAGACAGAGACGTACACTTAATCTGTCATGCATTACCCAGGTCTCAAACTGCCGACTTGCCAGTCTTCCAGCTAACAAAGGTGAGCTTCTTAACCAGTGAGGCACTGCAGCCCAGGGAACACTCTCCAACTAATGCTTCTTCAAATGTATACCTCAGTACAGATGGGGGGACAACAGAAACCACTGAAGGCAAAGGATACCAAGCCAACAATTTGGCCAATGGACTGAGAATGAGAAAGACAGAGAAAGAAAGAAAGAAAGAAAGAAAAAACCGATAGATCAAAGGGAAAAAAAACAGATTGATAGTGAGAAACTGAGGTATAATAATAATTTCATGTCAGAAATTATCCTGGGTTGAAAGGATTTTTGTGGAAGAAACTCTGCTCAGGGAATGCCCAAATGAAGCTCCTTTCATGTCCCCAAGAGCTGGGACAGAGACGGGTGCTCAATCCGCCATACAGTACCCGGGTCTTAAACTGCCGGCTTGCCAGCCTTCCAGCTATCAAGGCTAGCTTCTTAACCACTGAGCCACTGCAGCCCCAGAGGTGAGTTTAGGTTAAATGGCAGGATTTTGTGATGTCTGGTAAAAGAACCATTTCATGAAAGCAGAATTTATTTAAATGAATCGGAGGTATATGCTGAGGAAATAGTTGTTGAAGCTAAAATAACCTGTTTTTATAGGATCCCGACAAGAACCTGAGGGTGGGAATGGATTATGGTTCACTGACTGAACTGTGGGGAGGACAAGATTGAAAACTTTCTGCATAATATATTTTGTCTGGGGTGAAAACTGCCCACATCTGGGTGCGATCGTAAGTCACTGCCACTTCTTTTCTCCTCAAATTGCACAGAACGGACATGGTGCTTTCTAGCATATTCCCAGTGGCAAAGGGGTGAAACAGGGTCAAGGCACACAGGTGGCCACTGATCAAGCTGGGATATAGAATCATAGAATAAATGATTTGGAAGGGGGGCCTTTGAGGTCATAAAGTCCAACCACCTGCTCAAGTCAGGAATCCGAATCAAAGCAGATCTGACAGATGGTTGTCCAATTCTCTCCTGAATGCTTCCGGTGTTGGAGAGCTCACCACCAATCCAGGCAGTTGGTTCTATTGTCATACTGCTCTAACCGTTAAGAGGTTTCCCCTAATATTCAGCCTATATCGGGCTTCCTGTAGTTTTTGCATCTTTCTTAAAGTGCAGTGCCCAGATTTGGACACAGTACTCTAGACATGATCTAACTGGTGCTGAATAGAGAGGGACTGGTACCTCACAGGTTTTGGAGATTATACTTCTTTTAAAGGTAAAGGTCACCCTTGCTCAAAAGCCAGTTGTATCCGACTCTAGGGCATACCTGTCAAGTTTTAGATTTGGAAATAAGGGAAATTTCCCGGCAAATACGGGCTACTTGACAGCTATGCTTATCCTGTGCTGCCCTCCAATGGTGGCAATAGGGTATAGTCTAATTAATAAGGGATGACGGTGGGAAATAGGGTAAAATAAGGGGTTTTCCTGGCCAATAAGGGATACTTGACAGCTATGCTCTAGGGTTCAGTGCTCAACTCTGTTACATAGCCGAAGAGCCAGTGCATCTGCAGATGTTTCCGTGATCATGTGGCAAGCATGACTAGACATTGGAGCACACGGAATGCTATCTACCTTCCCACCGAAGGGGTCTCTATTTATCTACTTGCAATTTCTTTTTTTCGAACTGCTAGATTGGCAGGAGCAGGGAGAAAGATGGGAGCTCATTCCATCCTGCAGTATTCAGGTGTCAAACTGCTGACCTGCCGCCTTCCAGTCAGCATCTTAGCCAAACAACATTGGCCTTTTTTACAGACACATCACACTGTTGACCCATATTTAGCCTGTTGATCTACAACAATTCCAAGATTTTTGTAACTGTGCTTCTGGTTCTTTCTCCCTAGGTGTAAAACTTTGCACTTATCCCTGTTAAATTTTACTCTGTTGGTTTCAACCCACTGTTGTACCCTATCAAGATATTTTTTGAATTCTTTTCCTGTCTTCCAAGGTATTAGCTTTTCCACCTAGTTTTGTGGACTAGAAAGAGAGTGTGGAAATATTTCACATTCTCAAGAAGAAAACCTCATGGTTTAGGCAAACTGGGAGAAAATGCAACAACTCATTTTTTAAACACGATCTCAAATGCAAAAATAGGCTTTGCAAAGTTAGAGTCTGCAGTAAATCATCCAAAAAAGGCATGCATTCATGGGTAATGAACATGCAATTATGAATGGGTCACACCATATTTCCCATAAAACATTAGAATTTTAGCATTGAAACTTTTGACAGCAACAAGGGACACGACAGCTGCCCCCAGAAATGGCTCATAGGGACTACATAAAGCTAACGAGTTACATGTTGCCCATCTCAACCCAATGTTTTCTATGCAGCACAAGACAGTCCTTGCTCAAAATGCATGGATGAAGGAATGGGAGAACAAGAGGAAGAGAATTTTATCCACAAAAGCTCACACTGAAATAATAAATTAATTATTTAATTAATAAATATGATATGATATAATAATAACACACGGAAATAATAATAATAATTTTGTATCAAAATTATTCTGGGTAGAAATAAATTTTGCTGGAGAAACTCCACTCAGAGGATGCTCGCATGAGGCTCCTTTTATGTCCCCAAGATCTTTCCCCACCGAAGTGGTTTCTATTTATCTACTTGCAATTTCTTGCTTTTGAACTGCTAGGTTGGCAGGAGCTGGGACAGAGACAGGTGCTCAAACCATCATGCAGTACCCAGGTCTCAAACTGCCGACTTGCCAGCCTTCCAGCTAACAAGGTGAGCTTCTTAACCACTAAGCCACCGCAGCATCACACTGAAATAAAGCTGGTAGTCTTTATATTGCAGCATCTCCCTTTATTTTCTCCATTTCCCCTTTAATTTTGCCAACAAATTCAACAAGTAACTTTTAACAAAATTTCTTAGTACTGTATGTAATTTGTAGTTTAGAAGTGAATGGTGATGAAGCCCCTGGGAGGACAATAAAGAAAAATGTTCATCTTCAATCATGTATCAATCAATTCTACTTCATTTGGTAGCGGTGGGATGGGAGAAGTGGATCAGCAGTGTGGATGTTTTGACAATAGAGCAGGAGTTCTCAACCTTTTAAAGCTGGGGGCCGAGTCATGCTCTCTCAGACAACTTCGGGAGCTGGACGGCCATTTTGCCCTTCCTCCACCACATGGCACTTCCTGGTGAGGTGGAGGCAGTGGGGGGGCTACATGAAATGGTGCTGCATGCCAAATCTGGCCCATGGGCCGCAGATTGAGAATCCCAGCATTAGAGGCTCCCCTTTATCCTGGAGCTCCCAAAGGCTTCTCCAAGTTGAGAGGGATCCCTAAGGAACCTTGGAAAAAGGGAGTGGTAGGAAACTTTAAAAATGTTATTGTGTCCACAACTGATGACATTGTCCAGATCTATATCTGCATAGTTACACAACAGGACTAAGTAAGTAATTCACTGAAGATGGATCTAACTAGAACAGTGTGCTCCCAGGGATTAGTTCGGATGCTACTTCAAAGTCAACAAGGATTTCTATGAAGGAAAAGAAAATCAATCCACAAGTCGCCATACATTGGGAAATGTGGCTCTGATAATACTATAGGTTTACCTTTGTATTTGGTGACAACAGCTGAATTGACGCTCAATGGCTCCTCGAAGGAAACTTCCACAGAGGTGCTGCTAGCCACTGACAGGTGAACATTTGTGGGTGGATCTGGAACTCCTGGAAACAGAAGATGGGTCAATTAGAATAACTAAGGAATGGAGACTCCATTATAGGGTGAGGCAGGAACTGGAAAACCCATTTCCTTGTTTGCGTGCCTAGGTACAGTAAGTGGATAAGAGATAGGATTGCGTTCTGCATAAATGAAGTAGGACAGGGATGACAAATCGCTAGAGTAGGGGGTTCCTAACCTATTCAAGCCAGGGGCCAGGTCACGCTCTCTCAGTCAGCTTCGAGGGCCGGACGTCTGTTTTGTCCTGCCTGCATGATGGGGGTGGCCATTTTGTCCCAGCACTTTCAAAGGGGTGGCCATTTTTGTTTCTCAAATGCCCTTGGAGGGGTGGTGTGGGGGTACATGAAATGGTGCCATGTTCCGAATCCGGCCCATGGGCCTTAGGTTGGGAACCCCTACGCTAGAGGAATCAGAACTGAAGAAGTTACTCAAACCCCAAGTTTCACTGCTGAAATTATGAAGGAATGGCAGGGGAGCTTCAATAAACTCCACAAGCTCTAACTGGACTGGTGCAGTTTGATTCAAACCACTTCTTTCCCTCATAGCATTCTGAAGACGGTAGTTGAGAGAGGCCATCATGTACCATGATGAGTACCATGGGCATCTCGTTCTTGTATTATATCTGATTGATTGTTTAAAGTTGATATTTTTATCTTGTTGTTTTTAACTGCTTGTAAGCTGCCCAGAGTGGTCCTGTTATCAAAGGGGTGGGATATTTTAGTGTAAGGGACCGAAGACAATGAAACAGCCGAAGGGTTGGCTTAACACAGGTTTATTGCATGATGATCCGGAGGAACATGTGGTAATGGCGGATGGGTAGCTCAATATATACAGCTGGCTATACATTTGAAAGTGGCTCGTCGACAGACTATTGGTTGCTGCCTGCGTGACGTCGTAGAAAGGTCACGCCCTTCTTGACCAGGTGAAGAGGTGGCGGGAAATCTTCCCGCGCTGCTGAACCAGGTGAATCTGAGCCATGAGAGCTGGACGCTCGCTATTGCCATCTAGTGGTCACTAGCTCGCGTCCCCTTATCAGGTTTACATTGATACAGCTGAAGGTTATAATGTTGCACACAGAAAGGTTACATTGTTAACACATGGCAATGGTACATTGTTAAAGGCACACAGCTTTACAGAACACAACAGATATAAAGGTGATTTATTAAACAAACAAGCAAATGAAAGAAAGACTATTAAGCAGTCTTGACTTTCTCTCTGAAACAATCTGATATTGCTACAAACAGGAATGTAGCATCAGGAAGATTTGTGATGGTGCAACAATAATAATTTTGTGTCAGAAATTATTCTGGGTTGAAAAGATTTTTGCAGAAGAAACTCCGCTCAGGGAATGCCCAAATGAGGCTCCTTTCATGTCCCCAAATGCTGGGACATAGATGGGTGCTCAATCCGTCATGCAGTACCTAGGTCTCGAACTGCAGACTTGCCAGCCTTCTAGCTAACAAGGCAAGCTTCTTAACCACTGAGCCACCACAGCCCTGATGGAGCAATGGGAAAAATAGTGTTTGGGGAAACACTTAGCCGCTGGATTGGCCTTTGTAACGGCTGGGATATTTGGGGTTACAAATTAATTTCCCTAAAAAAATGAAATGGGCTGTGTTGGGTGAACAAAACTTCATTTTACTTGCTGCACCTACTGTTATTTCAGTAATCTTACTATGTTACTGTTTTCATTACTGTAATTACAATCAGCCTCTGCTATGGGGTTATTTAATGTGCATGGCCCATTATGGACTTTCAGGCTGCCTTTATTTATATCAACCAGCGAGGCACTTAATGTTGCATGTGGGTGAGGGATGTGGTTTCAAATGTCCATCCAACAAAGAACTACTAGGATAACACTAGGGTAGTGATGGCAAGACTTGCCACTCCAGCTGTTCTTGAACTTCAATTCTGGGAATTGAAGTTCAAGAACAGCTGGAGTGCCAAGGTTTGCCATCACTGCACTAGGGAAGTTGCTATAATTCAGCCTCAACTGCTTATCTAGTATTACCAATGGATAATTGTTTGTTTCATCATCATCATAATTTGATGTCAGAGATCACTCTGGGTTGAAAGGATTTTTAGGGGATGCCTAAGTGAGGCTCCTTTTATGTCCCCAAGTGGAGCTCTTGGGTATCGAAACCTGACCTTCCAGCTCAGCACCTTAACCACTAAGCCAGCAGGGGAGCTGCTTGTTTCATCATCATCATCATCATGAATTACTATGCACATCATTATCACAGTAGCAGCAAGGGATAACTTTGTGTGTGTGCGTGGGGGGTGGGGTGGGGGCATGGGACAGATCCTTTCCCAGTGCCCAGGCACTGTCAAAGATGATTCCGAACCTTTGAAATTCTGAAGACCTGCAGGGACACAGTCACTGGTCTCCCCTCCCCTGATCTACTTGGTTGGTGTGGCGAGGGAGCCCTGTTCTGCCAGACACTCACGTGCGTGCTCAAATCCAGCGTTCATGCGCTTGTAGAGCCGGTAGCGCCACTCCCAGGCTTTCAGCTGTTTCTCTTTTTCCAAGCGGTCTCCAGCAGTGACCTCGTTCTCCACCTGGGCAGTCAGATCACTGACCTGCTGCTCTGCCTCTTGGACAAGAGCCGACAAGTGCAAGGATCGGCTCTCCAGGCTGCCAACTTCAGAAAAAAGGAGAAGAAGGGGAAGGAAAGGAACATGTTCAGATAATGCACGAGAACAGAAGGAAGGAACGAACTACTTCTCACAGTTCCAGACGGGATCCCTAAGGGTGGCCTTGTTTAACCTTGTGCTCATCAGATATGTCATAATCTCACGGCCTGTGACTTTACCCTCTGCAGATTCTCTGGCTCAGGGGTGGCCAGCTTTGGTGCTCCAGCTGTTTTTGGACTTCAATTCCCAGAATCCCTGATCAACTGGTATGCTGACTTGGGTTTCTGGGAATTGAAGTCCAAGAACAGCTGGAGCACCAAGATTGGCCACCCCTGCTGGCTGCCTCATCAAAACCTTGTGCCTCTGGCTCACCTTTCCAAGATTTTGCCTTTAATATTACCTTTATAGCATGGGTTCCCAAACCTATGGCCCATGGGCCAGATACAGCCCCCAACACCATTCCATCCACCCCATGCCTCCCTCGCCACTCCCAGAAGCAGAAATTTACGACAGCCATGGGTACATTTACAGCTGCGTTATGCGCATGTGCAGGCGTGTTTTACATCCACTTCTGGGTGAGAGGAACCATGTGACTGGTCAGCTCAACCACGTGACTGGCCCATGGCCCAAAAAGGTTGGGAACCCCTGCTTTATAGGAGTGAATAAGTCCTGGGACTGGAAGACCCTTGAAACCAGGAAACACTTTTCCAAAGGAAAACAATTACCGCCTCAGGTTCCCCGTTTCTTGTGGGAGAAAGGAAAATAATGTATCTTCCTACATTTCTCTCCTAGGAACAGCTTTAAGTAAGCTCTGAAAGAGTAGCAGATTAAAACTCATACTCAATTTTTAAAATACTTCCTCCCCCTAACCTGCCACAAAATCACTCACATCTGTATGTGCATTCAGATGAAACACCCAGAAACTTTCCTGGACACCCTTTAAGAGGTTGTGCTTTGTTGTTGCTGCCCAAGAAGTAACTTGTGTAAAGTGTGGTCGAGTGCAAAAGCAGTCAACTGTGTGAGTCTCCACAAACGAGAGTAGAAAAGACCCACCATGGGGTTCAGAATGCATGTGCTGGATTCACTGGAACCTCTCGGTTTGCTGGACTCGTATGGCCAGCCAGCAAAAGAAAGGCAGACTACATGGGGAGTTCACTACCTCCTTTCACTCCACTCCATTATTACACCCAGCAAGCAAAGACTCCAGTGGCCACCCAGCAAGCATTGACTCCAGTGGCCGCATCCAGTGCAATCTATTTAGAGAGTGAGTGAATGAATGAGAGAGAGTGTGTGTATGTGCGTGTGCGTGTGCATGTGATTGAGAGAGAGAGAAAGAAAGAGTGAACTTGTGGGAGAATATCCCCATCTCTAAGGACAGAGTGCTAATAAACATTTATTCAAAGTCACTCCCCTTCTGCTCTCCATTCACAGCGATGCCTTCATTTAAAGAAAGGGCATTCTGTTCCTGACCCTAATTCCAGCACATTAGCTTCCTCCTGAGACAGGCTAGCTGCAAATAACTGGCAGCTGAAGATTTTCCTGCTGCTCTTAGCCTGAAGGAAAGCATTCGGTTTACTTCACCTGATCAGCCAGTGGTGATGTTGCTTGAAGCTAAGGAAGACAATCTTCAGAGACTGATCCTGACATTCATTAGGGGTGTGATTTTTTTCCTGCACTACGAGCAACACAGCTTGCAAACTGCATATCAGTTTAAAGAATCTTCTGCCAGCCTTGCACGCTCGCCTTATGTTTTTGCCAGGAGGCATAGCTCCTCATTTGACATTCACTGCTGACAGCATTTCAAATACCCAATCAAGATGAGAAGCTATATCTTCTTGGGTGACAGTCTCCCACTGGAAATATATATATATATATATTGCAAGTAGATAAACAGGGACCACTTCAGTGGGAAGGAAAACGGAAATGTCTGCAAACGCCGACAGCGCTGGCTCTTCGGTTATAAATAGAGATGAGCACTGAATCCTAGAGTCGGATATGACTGGCTTTCGAGCAAGGGTGACCTTTACTTTACACTTGATTCAAATCAAGTTCCCAGGTCTTTTGCTTCACCATGCTCAGAAAGTGTTCCTACTGTATGAAAAATAAATGTCTGGCAATAGGATCTCCCTCTACAGGTGAAGGTAAAGGTTGCCTTTGTTTGAAAGCCAGTTTTATCTGACTCTAGGGTTCAATGCTCATCTCTGTTTATCACCAAAGAGCCAGCGGTGTCTGTGTCTGCAGACTTTTCTGTGGACATGTGGCAGGCATGACTAGACACTGGAGTGGACAGAACACTGTTAACTTTCCCACCAAAGTGGTACCAATTTATCTACCTGCAATTTCTTGCTTTCAAACTGCTAGGATGGCAGGAGCCAGGACAGAGATGGAGGTTCATTCTATCATGCAGAGATGGAGGTTCATTCTATCGGGTCTCGAATGGCTGAGATACTGACCTTCCAGACGTCGAGTTCAGCATCTTAATCACTGAACCAGTAGTCCCCTCTATATATATGCAGACTGTGAAAGATACCACTGACAATTTAGATAGCATTTCAAGAAAACGCTGCCACTTGGATCAGTGTTCTCTCCATCCCTATATTTGATGACTTACAATGGGGGCTTTCCTTGGCTCCAGCCAACAGCAGAGTCTTGGCAATGGGTGAATTGTTGGTCATGATCGCAACATCCAATGGCAGAAGACCTTCACTGTTAGGGGTGTTGAGGTCCATCTCTTCCACGCTATACTGCTTGAGCAGCTCTTGCACCTTCTCAAGGTCTTGCTGCTCAACAGCCTCAAAGAGAGCAGCGTTGCCTTGAAACTGCAGGGAGGAACAGGGTCACACAATACTCTCAGATCTGAGAATGTCATTCGTTTTTTTCAGATTCAACAGGTCAGTTGCTTTTACTATGTTTAACAGGATGGAAATGACACACTAGAAATGAAAACTGAGTAGACCAGTGGTAGTGAACCTATGGCATGCATGCCAGAGGTGGCACTTGGAGCCCCTACTGTGGGCACCTATGCAGTCACCCCAGCACAGAGTTCGCCCTGCACCTCTGCCCAGAAGCCCAATGGGAGTGCTTCCTCCCTCCCCCAGCACAGAGTTCACCCCGCCCCTCTGCCCAGCAGCCCAATGGGAGGGTTTTCTCCCTCCCCCAGCACAGAGTTCACCCCACCCCTCTGCCCAGCAGCCCAATGGGAGCACTTCCTTCCTCACCTGTTGCTATGTTTATTTATATTTATTTATTTATGGTTCAAATTTCTATGCCGCCCAATCAGGCGAACCCGACTCAGGGCGGCTCACAACAAAATTAAAACATACATATTAAAAACAATTAAAACCCCAACATACCCACCCACCTATTAAAACTAACCACATTAAAACTGCCTGCATTAAAAAGATGGGGGCTTCATTTTATAAGCCAGCAGGCGGGGGCCACTCTTCCATCTGGGCCCCACACCTGCCCCGCCAGCCAGGTTTTTAATTCTCTTCTGAAAGGCAGCAGCTCCATCTGCTCCCACAACTCTACTGGCAGGAGGTTCCACAAGGCCGGTGCAGACACGGAAAAGGCCCTCCTTCGTGTGCCCAAGAGGCGAGCCCCTCTGGCAGATGGAACAATTAGAGAGCCTCTCCGGTCTGCTCTGGTTGGACGGACAGACAGACACTCTTGGGATGATGCGGTCTCTTAGGTATCCTGGCCCACTACCATGTAGGACTTTAAAGGTCAAAACCAGCACCTTGAATTGCACCCGGAGACAAACTGGTAACCAGTGAAGCTCCCGAAGCAATGGTGAGGCGCGAGCACAGCGCCCGCACCCCATCACCACCCAGGCTGCTGCATTCTGCACCAGCTGTAGCCTCCGAATGGTCATCAAGGGCAGCCCCATGTAGAGCGCATTGCAATAATCTAGCCTGGAGGTCACCAGAGCATGTGTGACCATGAGCAGGGAGTCCCAGTCCAGAAGCGAACGCAACTGTCAGATGACGCAAAGCTGTGCAAAAGCCCTCCTGGCCACGGCCGCCACCTGATCTACAAGTAGCAGTCCCGAATCCAGGAGGACCCCTAAGTTGCGTACCGGGTCTGTCTGGGGCAAAGCAGCCCCATCCAAGACCAAAGTTGGCAGCTCCCTGGATAATGCGGGGGGGGGGCATCCATAGCCACTCAGTCTTGGAGGGATTCAATTGTAGCCCGTTGTCCCCCATCCAGACCCCAACAGCTTCCAGACATCTGGATAGGACATTGACCGCATCACTGGGGTCCCCACGGGCCGAGATGTACAGCTAGGTATCATCAGCATACTGATGATACCTCACCCCATAGGAGCGGATAATCTTGCCCAGCGGCTTCATGTAGATGTTAAATAGGAGACGAAAGAGCACCGAGCCCTGAGGCACCCCATAACGCAGGGGCCTAGGGTTGAACCTCTCACTCTCCAACCACACCGACTGGGTCCGGCCCTTCAGAAATGAGGAAAACCAGGATAACACAGTACCCTGGATCCCCAATCCTTTGAGCCGTTCCAGAAGGATATCGTGGTCAACAGTATCAAAGGCCGCTGTTGGCACTTTGCCATAAATAAGTGGGCTTTAGGTTGCAGTTTGGGCATTCGGTCTCTGAAAGTTTCGCCATCACTGGAGTAGACCAACGCAGAGGCTGGAATTTATAAAACAGGGGTGCCTAAACTTTTCGGGCCATGGGCTGGTCACGTGGCTCCTCCAATTGGAAGTGGAAGTAAAACATGCCCCCGCACACACAAAACATTGCCATAAATGCACCCACGGCTGTCGTGAACATGTTTACGACATCTGTGGGTGCATTTAAGGCATCATTTTGCGCCTGTGTGGGCACGTTTTACTTCTGCTTCCAAGAGCGGCAAGGGCACTGGGGGCCAGATGATTTTGCGCCACATGCTGTAGTTTGGACACCCCTGTTATAGAAGATTGCATCTGGCTCGACTTCTCCACTTGCTGGTAAAGCCACTATGTCTCAAAATCGTAATTCACCAATTAACAGACAATTCCACATCCTCAGTTCCCCAGCTAAAACCAATCTGATTAATATTTAGACAATCTTTGAACAATGTCAACTGTATATTGAGAATATAGTCAGCTACTTGTCAGTTAGGTGTCCCTCCTTTTTCTGTATCATCATCAAGCCACTCCTACAGTTATCTATCTTTCACAAAAGGTAATCATTTAGTAACACAGTGAAACACAATGCACTAGATCAGCATTTTTTGTCCTAGGAAAGGAGAGGGAGAATGCACAAGGGCTATTGTTATGAAAGGATTACTAAATCCCATTTTTGGTTACCTCAACAGTGGCTAGGTACTGATCCTGGGAAATTACTTGCTCAACAACACAAGAGTAGGAAAAAAATTAGGCCTGGCTTTCTTATCACAACTTAGTTGAACTCAATGAGATCTATCAATACTGTTCTCCTTCCATGGTATTAAGAGAACAAAAGTAGTTCTCAAGTTGAGTGTCATTACTCTTTCGTTTCTTGGGAATGACTACAGGCACATGGACATTTGTTGTGCTGTTTGGTATTCTCTACAGCAGGAGTTCTCAACCTTTTTAAGCCGGGGGCCGGATCACGCTCTCTCAGACAGTTTCGGGGGCTGGATGGCCATTTTGCCCTTCCTCCACCACATGGCATTTTCTGGTGTGGTGGAGGCGGTGGGGAAATGGCACCGTGGGTCACATCCAGACCATGGACCGCAGGTTGAGAATCCCTACTCTAGAGTCAGGTTGTTTCCTCCTTTGCTGGTGACCAGGCAACGCAAGTGCCAACACAAACCAGCCTGTCTCAAGAGTGTTTCCACCTGATCTTTCCTGGTTCCTTGTCAGGGGCTACTCTTTTTAGGAACAGGAAGATCACTCCTTTTAAGGTTCGTTTCCAGCATATATGATCACTGGGATGGAAACAGAGTAGGACTTGCTGTTTTAAAGCTGCCTTTCACTTTCAATTTCCCAATATTGTTCCGTGGCTTAAGAAGACAACTTAGCCACTCCCTGACAACGGGAATTTTTTAGAAGCCTTCTATTCCTCTGTGGAGAGGCAGATGAGGGGAGCAAAAGAGGTTTTTTTTAAAAAAAAAACATCTATTAGGACAGAGCTGATGCATTGTAACTTATAGGGCAGGGGTTCCCAACCTTTTCAAGCCAAGGACCAGGTCACACTCTCTCAGTCAGCTTCGAGGGCCGGATGGCCATTTTGCCCTGCCTGCATAATGGGGGTGGCCATTTGTCCCAATAGCTTCAAGGGGGTGGCCATTTTGTTTCTTGAATGTCCTTGGAGGGGTGGGGTGGGGATCCAGCATAGAGGCCTTAGGTTGGGAACCCCTGTTTTAGGGGGGAAATGTGATGGATAGAAATCCAGGCTTATGTTTTTGTTAAACCGTACTGGAATTTTTTTTGTGTTCACTGAAGTGGGGTGTCAGTGATGCATTCTGGGTTGTTACTAGGCAAGAATTGTGTTGTAGACAAAACAATGTTGTGTGTGTTCTGGGAGAAACAAAACCTAAATTTTGATGGGCATGGAGGACTGTGTAGTAATTGGCTGGAGTCCTTCAGAGGAAGGGCCAAATTGTCTGAGGGGATAAAAGAAGGAGAGAAAGGAGTGGTCTCTTTGCTCTTTTCACCATACTTCATAAGTAGTTCTCTGGGGTTCTTTGAACTGAGCAAACATGTAGTCTTTTGAACTAGAGGGGGCCCCCTCAGGGCTTCCAAACTTAGAATAGGTTTCATTGCTTTCAATGTGTTTTATGAACTGAAGATGCTTCATTTGCCTAGAATTTTTTTTGCTTCCTGAAGCTCTGAATTGTAAAATTGCTAAAATACAACATCATATTTCAATGAAGGACTGGAGTGTTTTTTCCATCTGCTACTTTTCTAACTGCCTGACTTAGGTCAGGATCTGTAAGAATGCAAGCTGGAATCCTGTCTTGCTTAGCCTCAGGGCGTCAATTCAGGTGTGTTCCCGCTAACTTGTAGGCCATGTCACGGCCCAGCTTCTGTAGGTCACGGACCGTGACAGAAAATAAAATCTTCCTCCTAGAACAGGAGTTCTCAACCTTTTTAAGCCGGGGGCTGGGTCATGCTCCCTCTGACAGCTTCAGGGCCAGATGGCCATTTTGCCTTTCCTCCACTACATGGCACTTCCTGGTGTGGTGGAGGCAGGGGGTGGGGGGATGAAATGGTGTCGCAAGCCGCATCTGGCCCATGAGCTGCAGGTTGAAAATCCTTGCCCTATAAGAAGGGATAGAAAGGGGAAAGGATGGAAACTGTTTTGTTTCACCTTCTTTGTTTTATTAAGGAGGGTGGGCCAAATAGGGTCACTTGAGGAGCATCGAATGTCATACCGATCATCTATGTGACCTGAATCAACCCTGTTTAGCCCTCTCCAGCCTGTTCCAATTGAGCCCTGTAGCCAAGACCTTTTCTCCAGCAACAGTTTGGGTAATGTGATTTACTAAGGCATGTGATAGCAGTTTAATATCTATCCCTCGTCCTCCATGCTAATTCCCACTGTGCAAGGAAGGAAGTGAGGAACCATGGCAAAGTCCAAGAATAGCCTTAAGGCGAAGCACCTTAACTTCACACTTCCCTTGCACAGATTCTGTTCCCGTGACCGGGCATATAACGTTCTCAAAACCCCAGACTGCGGCTCCCTCGGAGACGGCCGAGGCACATACTTACGAGGTAAGATTTTCGCACCTTCTCCTTTTCATTCCTTCCCACTAAGCTCCCTTCATCAAATGACATGTAGTTAACTCGGAATTTTCCAGAGAGGTTCCGGTAGAGCCTCTTGGCAGCATTTGGAGAAGACAGTCCCGGCTGCTTCCTCGACTGGCCCAGCTGCAGCTCTCTCATTTGCTGTGTCATGTTAGGTGAGGAAGACCTAATTGGGGGGTGGGGAGAGAGAGAGAGAAAACCCACAAATGATAATAAGTTAAATAAGTGTCAGTGGAAATTTGGTTGAGTGAGAAGACCTTCCGTTCGTGCCGCAGTGCTCTTGCCTGAAGGTTTTTGAGCAGCTTCAGTTCGGTATGCAGTGGTACCAAAATAATTGGCCCGTTATATTTAGGAACAATTTATGTGTCTTCTCCGCAGTTCCTTCTGGGCAGCTAATTATGTCCAGTGGTTCTAGAGACCTGCACCGGAGAAACTATGCTGCGTCTCACAGAATGTGTCTAGCATGAAATCTTAAACCTTTCACAAAATCATGACATGCAATCTTTTCTTTTTGAAGAGAAGCAATGCTTAAGCTTTTGCTGGCTGGTCACTTGCCAGTGACCCCCTTGGTTGTGGGGTTTGGTGTTCTTTTCCCCATAGCTTCGGTCCTCACACCCCACACCCCAGTCCCTTAGTTTGTATTCTTACACAGCTTGAGTCAGCATAACCAAAGAAACCCTGTACAGTGGAACCTTGGTTAACAAATGGCTCGGTTAACATAAACATCGCATAACAAAAGGAAATCCATAGAAAATAGTGGCTGGGTTTACAGAACCCACTGCCCCACCCACCCCTCCACCCACCCCCGAACGGACTAATTAGTTTTCAATGAATTTCTATGGGAAACCACGTTTTGGTTAATGTATTTGGTTTTCAGTGCATTCCTAGGGGAAATTCAGTTAAAGTAATTTTCACTGTAAGAAATGTCCTGGAAAACACGTTAAAGTGGTACCTCAGATAAAGTCCGATTCAGATAAAGTCCGATTCGGATAAAGTCACGGTTTTAATGCACACATGATGCATTGCATAAAGTCCAAAACCACTAAAAATTGACGTTATCCGAGGTATTTGGTATAGGAACCTCAGATAAAGTCCATTTCTTGGACGTTATCTGATGCATCGCCCATTTGATTCAGATAAAGTCCAAAATCAGATAAAGTCCAGACTTGTGGAACACTCCCCCAGCACAGAACACTGTTACCTTTCCCACCCAAGCAGTACCTATTTATCTACTTGCAATTTCTTGCTTTCAAACTGCTTAGGTTGGCAGGAGCTGGGACAGGGATGGAAGCTCACTCCCTCATGCAGTACTCGGGTCTCAAACTGCTGACCTGCTGATGTTTCAGTTATCAAGTTCAGCATCTTTAATTTAATTTAATTTAATTTAATTTAATTTAATTATCACATTTATATACCGCCCACTCGGCCAAGCCAACTCAGGGCGGTTCACAACAAAAGTTAAAAACACAAGTTAAAACAGTTAAAACAGTTAAAACTACCCACCCCCTAAAAATAAGGGCTGCAGGATCCGAAGGCACCATGGGGAAGAGTTCCTCTACACCAACCACCCAATGGCGGTTACCCTTCCACCTGCACCCCACACTTGACCCGCCAACCAGGTTTTAAGATCTTTTCTGAAAGGCAGCAATTCCGTCCGAAGACGTAGCTCTGTTGGCAGGAGGTTCCAGAGGGCCGGTGCAGACACGGAGAAGGCTCTCCTCCTTGTGCCAGAGAGGCGGGCCCCTCTGGCTGATGGAACAACTAGAGAGCCCCTCCGGTCCGCTCTGGTTGGACGGACAGACGTCCTCAGGGCGATGCGGTCTCTTAGGTAACCTGGCCCACTACCATATAGGGCTTTAAAGGTCAAAACCAGCACCTTGAATTGCACCCGGAGACAAACTGGCAACCAGTGCAGCTCCCGGAGCAGTGGCGAAGCACGGGCATAACGCCCACACCCCATCACCACCCGGGCTGCCGCATTTTGGACCAGCTGTAGCCTCCGAATGGTCGTCAAGGGCAGCCCCATGTAGAGCGCATTGCAATAATCTAGTCTGGAGGTGACCAGAGCGTGAGTGACCATGAGCAAGGAGTCCCGGTCCAGGAGTGGGCGCAACTGGCGGATCACCCGGAGTTGGGCGAAAGCCCTCCTGGTCACAGCCGCCACCTGTTCCTCTAGCAGTAGCCGTGAATCCAGGAGGACCCCCAAGTTGCGCACCGGGTCCATCTGGGGCAAAATAGCCCCATCCAGAAACAACGATGGTAGCTCCCGGGTTAACACAGGACCTCCTATCCATAGCCACTCAGTCTTGCTGGGATTCAGCTGTAGCCCGTTAGCCCCCATCCAGACCCCCACAGCTTCCAGGCATCTGGAAAGGACTTTGATGGCATCACTGGGGTCCCCATGGGCCGAGATGTACAACTGAGTGTCATCCGCGTACTGATGGTACCGCACCCCATCTTAACCACTAAGCTACCACAGTCCCACAAGAGAAGTATATGGATAATTAAAATGTCTCATAAATAAAGCAAGGAATGTAAACATGTTTAAAAACCCACATAGCATAGAGACAAAAACAACTGCTAGTTTAATACTCATTATTACTTTCTTGTCATTAACACTTATTATTTGAAATATTCCAAACTACACATATCTGATTTCACCTTACTTCAGAAGCTAAGGGTCATTGTTGTTTAGTACTTGGATTTGTTTTCATATCAGAGATTACTCTAAATTGAAAGGATTTTTGCACTGGATGCTCGAATCAGGCTCCTTTCATGCCCCCCCTCCCATCAAGCAGCTCTTGTGGAATTAAACTCCATCCTTCCAGTCTCCAAGCACAGCACTTTTACCCACAGAGCTACCAGGGAGCTGTAGTACTTGGATGGAAAACAACTGGAAATTGCCAGGCTGGGCAAGGAGGAAGGGGATCCTTTTGGGAGTCCTGCAAAATCCGCTGGACAGCCAATGTCTGTTGGAGCTGACAATACTGGCCTATACGGATGAATGGTTTGGCCCTATGTTGAGCAAAGAAGTGACTGGTCCAATGGAATCAATAAGCTTTCTAGCCCTGAAAACTATAAAAACTCAGAAATAAATTTTCCCTCCTACAAAAAGCCTTGCTAGCAAAATATGACAGCATTTTGCACAAGGAAGGATGTAATGTAGGGGGTTGGTTTACAGCAGGGGTGCCCAAACTATGGCCCAGGGGCTGGGGCCTGCACCAGTCCATGGCCCCACCACTACCAAAAGTAGAAGTTAAATGCATCCATGCATGTGCAAAATGTTGCTGTAAATGCACCCACGGCTGTCGTAAGCCAAGGCTCTACTCGGGAGCAAGGGGAGCACTACATGGTGGCAGCGGTGGGATTCGAACCCACACTCTCAAAGAGACTGGAGTTTTACTTCCACTTCTGGTGGGAGGAACCATGGCCCGAAAAGTTTGGGCACCCCTGGTTTACAGTGCACTTTAAGTTGAGAGTTCAAGCAGGCAAGCAGTATTGCTAAGACGTGTGGGTACCAAGGTGTGAAGGGGTTCACGAGAAGAAAGACCACCAGAGAAGCATCAAGGGAATCAGTCTAATTGACAGTAAACAAGATGAATAAGTACATATCTCAGCATTTACTAGGAAAGTAGTACCAATGCTTAACATCCACAGAAACCTCCTGTGTTGTCTTTCAACATAGCAGCTTATAGAAGGCAAAATGAGATCCTTCTGGTTCCTCAGCTTACCAGATCCTGCTAGAGAAAAAGGGAAGCAGAATGTCCACTGGCCACTCATAGGAATCTCAAGCCCATCACCCACTCCAAACCTATGCAACAGCAACAGCCTTTCAGACAGAAAGCTAGCACCGCAGCAAGTGTACTGGGATTGGACATGAGGTGCTGTATTGAGGTGCTGTATTGAGGTGCTTTGTGTTTTGTTTTTTCCAAACTAGAGGGCATTTTAAAATAGCATCTCCCACTGAACTGGTGAGCCGATGTCAGTTACAGCAATAGCATTAAGGTGGCTCAATATAAAGCAGTTACTTCCATAATTCCCACAGCCTCAGGCAAGCACAGGGAATGAATACAGTTCTTACCCCATACCTTATTTCTACACCCTGAAGAGAAAGAGAGTGAGAAAGAGCACTTTCCCCAAGGGCATCAATCTGTGTGTTCTTAGCTATGAATACAAATTTCTCAAACTCTTACATTCTACCTATTATGTTTTATTATACCTTTCCACTCCATAATATTGCTTAAAAATACTTTACAGATTTATAGCTTCTGTTCTGGAAACATGCCACGATGATGGGAAGCAAAATCACGTCTACAGTTTTCTTAAAGGAAGGTGAAGTAACTTCATAATTGCATGAAGCTGAACCCAGCGGGAATCCAGGTTGAAGCTGAGGACATTTAATTCTCAGTATTTCACAGTGGGACTGTAACACTTGTTTATTAGAGCAGAGGTTCCCAACCTTTTCAAGCTGGGGGCCGGGTCACACTCTCTCAGTCAGCTCTGAGGGCCAGAAGGCCATTTTATTTATTTATTTGTTTGTTTGTTCAAATTTATATTGCTGCCCACTCGCCGTGGCGACTCAGGGTGGCTTACAACAATACAACAATACAACAACAGTAACAAAATATGGTAAACAAACACAGAACATATCCCCTCCAATGGTTGCCCCCCCCAGCACAATCGGGGTGGCCATTTTGTTTCTCGAATGCCCTTGGAGGGGTGGGGGTCACATGAAATGGTGCTACAGGCCGCATCCAACCCACGGGCCTTAGGTTGGAAACCCCTGTATTAGAGGGTAGTCAGTACTCACTATTTGTCAGAGGCAAATGCAGTGGAGCCTCATAAAACAATCGCCCCGTATAGCAACGAAATCACATAAGAATTAGGTTTGGGGCAGAAATGGTGTCCCGCTGTTGTGTATGTAACTGGTTTATTGCTTTAAACAGTTTGTAATTATTATTGTGGGATAGGGGTGATCCTCCATTTTGTCTTCTTTATGGTACCAAGCTATCACGGGACTTGCATTCCTGCTCTTTCTAACAAGACATGCAAAGTCTCCCCAGTCTCCAGTCACCCCATGATCACCCCACCCCTCTCCCAACAAATCCTGTTGTTTCCCGCCCGAATGTATCCATTGTATATTGTATATAAAGTGCTGCTGCACCATTGCTGTTCATGTTCGGTTTGCTTACAATAAAGTTGTGTTTGGCCCTGTTATGCTGGCTGGTTCTCTTCAATTCCCGACCATCAAACCCGCATAACAATTTTCCTTATGGAAAAAATTGTACAACAATTTTTCAATGGGAAAAACCACTTAGCAAAATAATAATAATAATAGTTGTACAATGCATCCTATAGGGAAAATCGCTATACGATGCATGTATCGTATAGCAATTGTTTCGTACAACAACCAGCCCAGTGGAACGGATTAAAATCGTTGTATGAGGTACCACTGTATCAGCAAAACCAAAAGGTTGAAAAGTGTACTATTTTTGCATGTCTGAAAGCAGGCATGATCCTGATTCTGTAAAATCAGAGAGGATAAGCTTGTTCTACAACTCTCTTCATTTGCCTCCAGGCTCTTCCACTTGAACTCTTGGCAAACAGCCATCATAATGTTGGTAAGTATGTTGAACAACAGCTAGTTTTCGGAAAGTGGGGTGGGGGAACTGAACTACAGGCAGGCAGGCAGTGCAAGTTATGAGACAGTAATTAGAAAGAGACCACTCCACATAAATACTAATTAATTTAAGCTGTGAATAATTGCTTTCCCTTAATTAGATTTGTCTGCAATGTTAAAATAGGAGACAAATCTACACAGCAGACTGACATGATTGGTGTAAAAAAAATCTGCATTAAAACAATTGTAACATAATTACTGCAGTGGCTCAAGTGGTTAAGATGCTCAACTCACTGACTGGAAGGTCGGAGTTTGATTCCTGGGTACTGCATGACGGAGTGAGCTCCCGTCGTCTGTCCCAGCTCCTGCCAACCTAGCAGTTCGAAAGCAAGAAAATGCAAGTAGATAAATAGGGACCACTTCGGTGGGAAGGCAAACAGTGTTCCATGCACTTCAGTGTTGAGGCATGCCTGCCACATGTCCATGGAAACGTCTGCAGATGCAGACAATGCTGGCTCTTTGGCTATAAACAGAGATGAGCACTGAACCCTAGAGTCGGATACAACTGGCTTTCAATCAAGGACGACCTTTACCTAACATAATTTTTTTTGGGGGGGAGAAGTTCTCATTTACTGAATCAACTCTAGTTTAGAGCCACAAAAATATGAAACACTCATGCATTGTACTTTATTCCAACCTCCCAAAACTATGGAAGCTCCTCCTCAGAAGTAAAGGACACTTGTATTGTACTGTATTGTAGTTGGTGTAATACCATGTACTGTTGTGTAATTTTGCATTGTTGTTTTGCTTGTGAAATTGTATTTTGCTTTGTATTGGTGCTATATTGTATTTCTGTACGTTATGCATTGTGAACCGCTTTGGGTTGTCTGCTGGACGAGGAAAGCGGTATATAAGAATAAATTTCAATTCAATTTCAATTTCAATTCACTGACAGCAGATCTATAGAGGTTATCATGTGCCATGTGGGAGCTTAGAAAAGCAGCTTTTCCCACAACTCTTAGCTGTTTCTTCAGACTTCATATCAGATGCAGCAGTGGGAGAGTTATAGAAATGACAGTGGTGGAAGGCAACAGAAATCAAATTGCTTACTAGCCTTTCCATTAAACACTTGCTGGCAAACCACCTTGGCGCAAGGTGAAAGAAACCTGATCCCTCAAGTCAAAGTCACTTGACAAAGACCTTTGATACCTATGACAGTGTATTTTTAACAGACAGTTAAAGAGTTCTCATTTACAAAATCTCAAGCCACCATAATATACTATTGCACTTTGTGCCTTCCTGAATTAAAGTGTGATCTACCTCTCAAGTCATTGACACAACCACCCAAGAACACTTCTTAAAGTGACAGTCTAGCCAGACATCCCACTACGGTAATGGAGTAGAACGTACAGCCAGCGACTCAACGCCAAGTGCTGGCCGGTGGTAAATAACCTGACTCCCTAAAGGACCAACGACTATGGGTGGATGAGCCCCTTTAGGTGGGGTGATGGTTCCCCCTCAGTGGAGGAAATACCACTGGAAACCATCCTATTGGGCCCAACGACAAAATGAGTGGAGGAGGAACTCTGATTCCCAATGGTCATGGAGGCAAAAGAGGCTATGCCAGATAGAATGGCTGTGAAGGCGCACCTTGTCCATATCCTCAAGGCTGCACCAGTCTATTACAGTCCTGGTGTTAAATCATACATGTCTCATTTCATATGTGCTGCAGGAGATGGCTCCATGATCATAGTGTGTGGGTCACTTCATGGCAAGCTGGGATCCACCTTAAACAAATTCACGCCGATGGCATTTTTCCTGCTTCAGGAAAAATACATTTTTGGATACGAGTTACAGCTGACGACAACCATGAAGATGGAGCCATAACATTTTGAGAAGGCAAAGTATGAGTATAGTCAATTTTGTGTGTTACCAGAGACACTGTCCTAATAAAGATTTTGGAGACTGATTTGCGCCTCCTGATGTATGACCTCTCCCTCCATCAATTTTCAGACACGGATGTGTTGGCGATTTCCTATTGTCCACCAATCTGTCAATTTTGAAACAGCTAGGAAATGTAGGTACTGCATTAGGTTTTGGGGGCTGATGTGCATATATAACCAAACAATGTAATTGTTAAAGCAAACCAAACCATCCCAGAACAATCCTACCCAACCAAACGTCGAAGTAGGTTTCTGCTATTTTGTGGTGGGAGTGCAGGCAAGTTTACTCTAGTTTGGTCTGTTTCTTTGCACATACAATCACCAGGAACAGACCAAAATTGAGCCTTCTAGCTGTCAAAGCTCTCAAGACCCCTTCCATTGTCATTTTCTGTTATCATGAAGTGGCTTAATAAATGAGAGACTTCAGGTTATCAGCAAATTGAACAGTGAATTGATTTTTTTTGCCTCTGCTAGACTATCACTGATGCACTGTATCATATAGATTACATTTTTAAAAACATATTTTATGTGCCTTGTGTGTCATGCTGATCAAAATTGCATCTGTGGGCAGTGTCTTGACATACAATGAAAATAATATTTAAATATCACGGCAAATGTATTTAATACAACAGTGTTACCAGCAATGTTGTATGCATCCAAAATGTGGGCAATAACAAAATCAGAGGAAGAAAACTGTCAGTAACCCAAAGAGCAATGGAAAGACAGAGGTGTGGCGTAACAATCAGGGATAAGGTCACCAATAAGGAATTTACACCAAAGAACTGGACAGTGCGATGTGCTTGATGAACTATATGTGGCAAAAAGATGATGGGCAGGCCATATCACCCACCTAAAAAGTAACAGATGGACTTGTTGGCTAACAGACTGATACCAAGGGACCACAAAAGACCACTAGGCAGACACCCCCCCCCCAAAAAAAAAACACCAATGGGATGAGCCGATGGTAGAGCTTTTTCAGCCAGAGATGGAAACAGAAGGCAAAGGATAGAACACTTTGGAGTTCAGTTGATTTGTGCTAAAAGTGATGGCAAATCAATATTGGATATTGTGTTGGATGGGACAAAGAGGAGCAGGAGGATTCAGTTTGGTGATATCCCAAAATAACTTGCTTATTAACCCACTTCATGATTAATGGAAATTGACAGAGGTAAAAGCCAGACCAAATAGGTTTGAGGTTAGTATGCCATTTGGATGTGAGGACCATTTCACCTCCACCTAAACTCAATCAGCCCTACTGAAACTGCAGTAGTCTGCTCTGAAAGGGCCAAGGTAGACATATCCTGAGTTAGCTTACCTTTGCCCATTACTAATGGAATTAATTAGTTTAAAAGTTGTCTTGAGACTGGAAAGACCTGAAGGGCAGTGCATTCTGGTCTTGTCCATCAGCCAAAATCCCATCTCTCAGGAAGAACATCAGAGCAAAGGGTAGATAAATGTGGCCTCATTTCAATAGCCACGGAAGGAGCTACTTCTTTAAATATTGCAATTCCAAATTTCTTTCTTTCTTTCTTTCTTTCTTTATTCATTCATTCATTAATTTATTTGTTTATTTATTTTTCTGCATTCTGCCAATTGGATGGTGAAACATCTAGCAAAACAGGAAAATGCCATTGGCGTGAATTTGTTTAAGGTGGATCCCAGCTTGCCATGAAGTGACTCACACACTATGATCATGGAGCCATCTCCTGTGGCACGTATGAAACGAGACATGCAGGGTTTAACACCAGGACTGCAATGGACTGTCGGAAATGTGCCTTGAGGATATGGACAAGGTGTGCCTTTACAGCCAGTCCATCTGGCATGGCCTCTTCTGCCTCCATGACCATTGGGAATCAGAGGTCCACCTCTGCTCACTTTGCTGTTGGGCCCAATATGATTGTTTCCAGTGGCATTTCCTCCATCACCCAACTTAAAGGGGCTCATCTGCCTGTAGCCATTGGTCCCTTTAGGAAGTCAGATTATTTACCGCTGCCCAACACTTGGTGTTGAGTCGCTGGCTGTACGGTCTACTCCATTGCCATAGCGGGATGTCCAGCATGACATTTACATGTCCAGTGTACAGAGGAAGAAAACACTGAAGTAGAGATATTAGTTTCAGAAAGCAGAAACTGCGTCCAAGTCCCATTCCACTATATTAACAGTTTAGGACCTTAATACCTGTTGGAATGTCTCTATTTTGAAACAGCTACATGACCTACCCATTCTTCACAGTCTATAACACTAAAAATGGTAATACTAGGGAGGCCATAAGAAACAAGAATCAGATTCATTCTAGAGCAGGAGTTCTCAACCTTTTTAAGCCAAGGGCTGGCTCACGCTCCCTCAGACAGCTTCGTGGGCCAGGTGGCCATTTTGCCCTTCCTTTACCACATGGCACTTCCTGGTGTGGTGGAGGCGGTGGGGCCCCACATGAAATGGTGCCGCGGGCTACAGGTTGAGAATCCCTGTTCCAGAGGGAACAAACTTCCAATAGAGGTTCACTAGGTGAACACCCCCCTCCTTTCTCAGCTTTTAAGAAATGTGTCAAAACAGAATTGTTCAGAGCTGCTTTCTATTAGAGATTTAAAGCAACCAATGTAGTTTAAAATTTGTTTAACAGTATGTATCTAAATACAAGTTTAGCTAGTTCTGTGATTTTATTATTTTCTATTTGTATATTGCACTGTATTATTCTTGACTGAAATTGATCATGTTGTGAACTGCCCAGACAGTGCTTGCACATAGGTTGGCATACCAGCTGCATAGCTCAGGCTTTTAGGCAACTGGCTCTGGCTGTGGATCCAGAGATTTGAAGTTCAATTCCCTATTGTGTCTCCTGGGAGAAGAGCCAGCCTCTGTAAGGCAAGCTACACAGCCCCAGGATGGTAAATTACTACAGAGTAGAAAACCTTGAAAAGAGTCGCCAAAAGTCAGAGGTGACTCAGCGTGCAATTATTATTATTTTATAATATGCCAGAGAGAGAGAGAGATTGCTTTTGATTTACAAACATCAACTTCTCCGAAATTGCAAGGTATGTTTTTACAAATGTCCACACCTAATTCACGTGGTGCTAGTATTTACCATAAATGTTTGTCATAGGAACAAACCTACTCCTCAATGTGGTAAATACCAACTGCCATCATATGGAGGAGGTTGGAAGGGTTGTATCACATCAAGTTGTTAAAAGGAAGTTAAAATAAAGTTTGGGACCGGGCCGGGGCCACTGTTGTACTAAAAAAACCTCCACTTTTCTGCTTTGAAGCTTTCAAGGCAGCTCCTAAAATCAGTAACACCATTTCCAATAAGATTCACATAAAAACTCTGGAAAAATCAACAATCCCAACCCCATAACCTTTATAGAAAAGTAGCAGCCTTCATTTTGGCAGTTTCACATCTGGCCTAGACACAGAAGAAGAAGTGCCAATGCCTCCTCTCATTTGCCCAAAGGGCAAAATGGTTTGTCAGTCACTTCATTATACCAACAAAGGTTGTTTGGTGTCTTTGGACAGGGGAAGCAGGTTAAATGTTATTTAGACCCTCCCTGTCTTAAACTAATCCCAAACTCTCCAAGCCCAGATCCCTGCCCAAGGACCTGATCAAGAAACAATGGAAACAGAGAGGAGGTATGCAGGTGTCTGTCAAATTTAGTTAGGCAGGTAGCTAGAAGGTAATTCTAACCTCACTAATGAGGTGTGAATTGCTGGAGATTTAGCATCGATTACTTTTCAAGTGTTTGTGTTTTCACACCTCAGCTGAGACAGTGTAGTAGATTCACTTGCTCTGAGGAAAGCCTCTTTTCAAATCTGCTTCAGTCCCTTGAGCAACTAATTGAGTAAGTGCTGCAGAACTGCAAGTTAATTTTGATGTCACTGTTGAGAGAGGGTTCCCAAAGGATGCTGAGAACATGCAGAAATTGTCTTTTTTAAAACTAATGTTATACAAGACAGTGCATGTGGAAGGGGTGGGACAGAGTGGGGGGTTCAGACATTTTAAGGTATTGTCTCTGGAGTTAGGTAAAGGTAATGGTCGCCCTTGCTCAAAAGCCAGTTGTATCCGACTCTAGGCTTCAGTGCTCATCTGAAGATGTTTCCGTGGACATGTGGAAGGCATGCCTCAACGCTGGAGTGCACGGAATGCTGTTTACCGTCTCACCAAAGTGGTCCCTATTTATCTACTTGCAATTTCTTTTGAACTGCTAGGTTGACAGGAGGTTGGCAGGAACTAGGACAGAGACAGGAGCTCCATCATGCACTACCCTAGAATCAAACTCTGACTTTCCAGTCAGCAAGTTCAACATCTTAACCACTTAAGCCACTGCAGTCCCCATTGTCGGCGGTTAGAATGGGTAATTTTCCTAAGTCCCAAGACGCTACAGAGGGGATCAAAACTCAGAAGTCATAAACTTTTCAGGTGGGAGTCCCAAATAACTATTCATTAAAGATTCCATTGGAGGAGAAAGAGTCATATGGGACAGTCATGCTTCGATTTGTATCCTGGGAAAGTAGGCAGATCCCATCTGATGACCCCTAGACCATACCTGTCAACCATCCTGATTTGGCCAGGAAAACCCCATAATTTGACGTCCATTGACGTCATAACCTGCCCCGCGCTGCCAAAACCCCGTAATTTGGCAGCGGGGGAAAACGCTTTCCGCGGATGCATGGAAAAGCTACGCCACTTGCACAGCCCCTACGCAAGCGGCGTAGTGCTTCCGCGCATGCGTGGAAGGGTTTTACCCCTTCCACGCATGCGCAGAAGCGCTACGCCGCTTGCGTAGGGGCTGCGCAAGCAGCGTAGCACTTCCGCGCATGCGTGGAAGGGGTAAAACCCTTCCACACATATGTGGAAAGCGACCTGTGCACAAGCGATGTGCGCAGGTCCCGTTTTTCCAGAGCCGCAGGTCGACAGGTATGCCCTAGACTCCAGATACTCTTCCCCAGAGCCACTGGCAGCTTATAAGGCCATGCTTCTTCTACAACAGTGCAGAATCTAGCCCTGCCAGATAATCAACAGCAGGGATAAGCAATCTATGGCCCATGGGCTGGATCCGGCCCATGGCACCAAATCAAATGGCGCCTTGCATAACAAACATTTTTGCTATGCGAAAATAGCACTCCCTACGGGAAAAATTCATATAATGAAAATTTCTATGGGAAAATTCATGCAATAATTTTTTTCCGTTATGCGAGTTTTACCATAGGAATTTTTGTTTTATGAAAAAATCGTACAATGAAAAAAATCACATAGTGAACAGCCCCACAGAATGGTTTGTTTTTTTTTGGTTATACGAGGGTGTTGAGGAGCTTTTTGTTGAGTTCCTCTGTGTACTCTTTCCATCTTTTCTTAATCTCTTCTGTATCAGATAACTCCTTGCTATTTTTGTCCCTTATCATGGTCATTTTTGCTTTAAACGTTCCCTTGGTTTCCCCAATTTTTTTAAAAAAAGAACTCTAGTCCTACCCCTTATGTTGTTTTCCTCTATTTCTTTGCACTGTTCATTTAGGAAGGTTTCTTTATCTCTCCTTGCTTTTCTTTGAAATTATGTATTCAAGTGATTGTATTTTTTATCATTTCTCCTTTGCCTTTTGCGTTCCTTCTTTCCTCTGCTATTTTAAGAGCCTCATCAGACAACCACTTTGCTTTCTTATGCTTCTTTTCTTTTGATATAGTTTTCTTTGTTGCATCCTGCATGATGTCCCACATCTCTGCCCATAATTCTTCTGGCACTCTGTCTATCAAGTCTAAGCCATTAAATCTGTTCCACACCTCCACCGTGTATTCCTTAGGGATGTTGTCTAGGTCATACCTGTCTGACCTAATTGTTTTCCCTATTTTCTTTAGTCTAAGCCTGAATTTTGCAATCAGTAGATTATTATCTGAGCTACAGTCTGCTCCAGGTCTTGTTTTAGCTGATTGTATGGAGGTTCTCCATCTTTGGCTGCAGATTATGTAATCAATCTGGTTTCGATATTGGCCATCTGGTGATGTCCATGTGTAGAGTCATGTGTTGTTGGAAGAGAGTGTTCACTATGGCCAGTGCGTTCTCTTGGCAGAACTCCATTAGCCTTTGCCCTGCTTCATTCTGTGTTCCAAGACCAAATTCGCCTGGTATTCCATTTACTTTTTGATCTCCTACTTTGGCGTTCCAATCTCCTAAAATAATGTGGACATCATTTCTTGGTGTCTGTTCTATGAGGTGTTGTAGGTTCTCCTAGAACTGGTCAACTGTGACTTCATCTGCACAAATGGTTGGTGTATATATTTGGATTTCAGTGATATTGAAAAATCATTCTGTCATTTTTAAGATTATATCCAGTGGTGGGCTCTAAAAAAAAAATTACTACCACACTGTGGCCGTGGTATGGTGGGTGTGGTCAGGGAGAAAGCCCTGCATTGCACCTGAATTAAGACTACTTTATTTCAAAACTTGGATGGGTGGGGCCAGCCAGAATTTCTGCTACCGGTTCTGGCGAACTGGTGCGAACCTGCTGATGCCCACCACTGATTATATCCCATTACTGCTTTTCTCACTCTTTTATTGATAATTATGGCTACTCCATTTCTTCTGAGATTTTCTTGTCCACAGTCGTAGATATGATGGTTTCCAGAGTTGAATTTGCCCCTTCCTGTCCATTTTAACTCACTGATTCCCAAGATGTCAATGCTTATTCTTTCCATTTCCTTTTTTACCACATCCAGCTTTCTTTGATTCATAGATCTCACATTCCATGCCCCTATACAGTATTGTTCCTTACAACACCACATTTCTCCTCCCACTGTCCTATCCACCCCCTCTTCTATTTTGCCTGTAGGAATCGGGGCCGCAGAGGGCCGGAGGTCCCGGAGGAGACTGATCAAGAAACGATACGAGGCAGTATGGAGGAGGATAAGATCAGTGGTTTATTGGGAAAAAGGCATCATCATATATAGGAGTAAAAGCGCAACGGTGGCAAAAACAGTCATCTGACAGAAATCACATCACCTGTTTACTCGGGTTAATTGGGAATCTCTTGGAGGGAAGTTAGTTAACTTGGCCAAACACAGACTGGGGAAAACACCATTGTTTGGGGATTAGGCAGGGGTAAACATGGCATCTGTTTACACCTGGGGTAAAGTTGAGCTTGGAGATGAGTGATTATTCTAATGGGTAACTGGGTTAGCTATTCGCTCTCTCAGCAGATCCGCTGGTCAGGTCAGGAAATTGGGTGAATCAAACCCTATCATTTATCCACCCCCCTAAATTTCTCTGCCCGCAGAGCCCACGGCTCAAGGAGCATTCCCCCGAAGTGGCCTCTGCGCGGGCCGTTCCATGCCACTGGGGCATGGGGGAACCACATCACCCCTTTTAATTTCATTTAAGGACCTGACTGGCGGCTCTGCGTAGGAGAGGCATCAGCTGCTGAGCAGGAATGACGCTTCGGGGTTCCTTCTTGGGGCGGCACTTCAATATCAGTGAGGGGATACATTGTGCCAAGCAGCAGACTGCTATGCCTAGCAGGACCACCCCCACGACCACCTTAAGTACCGTCTGAAGCCACCCCCATGGAATCCACGACCACATCCAGCTCCACAATGAGCTCCACCAGTCTCCCCATGCAGAGCCCTCTCTGATGCCCTGGACTATGGTGTGGAGGTTTGTGAGCTGATTCTGCACTCTGCGGGAGTTATCAGTAAGGTTGAAACAACACATACCATGGAAAGACTCGCAACCCAAATGATGCAGCATTAAGAGGTAGTCTATAGCCGCTCTATTGTCAAGTATGGCATGGCGAAGCTCCGCCTGCTCCTGGTTGAGCAGCGCGATCGCCGAGGAGGTGTGGTTGATGGCTTTGGCTAATCCGCAAGCCAATTGACTAATCCTCCGAGCGTTGCCGACGGCTAAGGCTGGCACGCCGACTATGCTGACTGCCAGTGAGACATATTCGGCTGGACTCAAAACTCTAAAGCTGCTATCACATGAGCTGTCTAACTGGGTGGTACGAGTGTGCCTTATGGGTGCTGAAACATTTGAAACAATTGTGCTTGGGGTGATCATATCCTTAGTAGGGAGTAACAGTGTCAGACGACTAATGCAACATGTGGAATCTGATACATTTGCGGGAATGTAGTTAAAAGTATACTGATTACATGTAAAGAACCAACCAGATGGTAACGTAACATGGGCATACATTGAACCAAGTGTCTCTGGTTTATCACAAGTCCAGTTGCTGCTGCCGGTATCGAAGCAGCGGCGCTTAGTTCGGCCGACTGCAGCGCACAAGTAGAGCACAAGTAGAGTTCGGGCTGGCCGCCACTCGCGGAGTGTGAAGAGTGGCTGCGTCAGCCGGCAAAGTCATGGTGAACCGCAATCCCCCCCAGCGAGCGTAGGCTGCAAAACTTGGAGGGAGGTGCGGTCCGAAAATCCTCTTCAGCAGCCAGTCGCCATCCCTGGCGTGCACATCTAGAGTGTGGCACACTGGGATGAGACAGGTGCTCAGAATTGCGGCAGAACCAATGTCCTGCTTCAGGCAAAAATCGGACTGGTTGATGAGACCCGCCAACCTTTCCCATAGGTTATAATGCATGCGGGCGGAAAGGTCTCCGTCTGGTATTAAGCTGCTGGCCCCAAGTGGGGCGGCCTGAACGCCTCCCCCCACAAGTAGGGAGAGGGTCAGGATGATGATGGCTGCCATGGTGTTGCCGTGAATTTGGGCGAAGACTGCAGCCGTGAGGTTCTCCGGTGTCGGCTCCTTCTCCTCGCGTTGGAGGGCGTCCTCGGCCTCACTGCAAAGGGCCTTGATCATCCCCCAGGTGATCTTCGGCGCTGTCGGTGGCCGTCTCCTCTGACGGGCCTTGTCGGTCAGGGTGAGGTCCTCCATCTCCGGGACCGGACTCGGGTCGGCCTGGGTCCACGCCATGTGGTTCCAAGTGAGGCTTGACACACCGAGCTGGAATTCAAACGACACCTGTAGGAGACATAACTGCAGCATACCCTCTCCCCCAGGTTATGAGCGGCGCCGGGCCCCTCCAGGAAGGGTCCGGTGGCACTCGGTATCGGACCACCGGTCGCGGGAGAGCTTCCGAACGGCGGAAGTGCTTCTCCTGCGGCGTGCAATCCGAAAAAACATTAAGGTGATTGTACGTGAACAATACCTTATTCAGACAATGCTGTGCCTGAGCCTGTGACTTGGGGAGGGCTGGTGGCTCCCCCCTTTCTGTTTGTTTGTCAATATAGGACTTGAGCGTCCGATTGACCCGTTCCACAATCGCTTGCCCCTGCGGATTGTAAGGAACGCCAAAAGTATGCTGAATATCCCAAGTGGCCATGAAGGTGGCCAGCTGCCTAGAGCTGTAGGACGGGGCGTTATCGGTTTTCACGTGCCGAGGTTTGCCCATGGCTGCAATGCAGGAAAGGAGGTGCTGCTCCACATGGGAAGCAGTCTCCCCTTTCTGCGCCGTAGCCCAAACGAATTGTGAAAAAGTGTCTATGCAAACGTGCATGTACTGCCATCTGCCAAACTGCGGAACATGCGTGACGTCCATTTGCCACACCTGATTGGCCTCCGTCCCTCGTGGGTTGACCCCCCACGAGGGCCCCCCCCCCGGCGCCCCTGCACAATGCTGGCAAGAGCGAACTATGCCTTGGGCTTGAGAAAGTGGCAAATTAAACTGTCTGGCAAGTGCTTTGGCATTTTGGTGAAAGAAAGCATGGCTCTGGATTGGCATAGTAAAAACACCCAAAACTGAACGTTGCTGAATTTCTTTTGCCGCCGCGTCCGCTCTGCTATTGCCCACGGAAATCGGACCCGGGAGGTCCTGATGACTTCGGATGTGGGCAATATAGAGCGGCTCCGTGCGGTTTCGCAGATGAA
This sequence comes from Bradypodion pumilum, assembly GCA_035047305.1. NCBI lineage: Eukaryota > Metazoa > Chordata > Lepidosauria > Squamata > Chamaeleonidae > Bradypodion > Bradypodion pumilum. The sequence continues at coordinate 16,912,535 of JAWDJD010000013.1, forward strand.
ATTGAGCAGTGAGAAACAAACTAAGCAAATTCTTGTCTATCGCGGGAGTGATGTATGCTCCCGGTAGACTGTGAAGCAAATTCCTAACGTACATGCTGTCCGTAATGATGTTTAAACGTTCCTTGGCGAAGGTGCGCAAGGCAAGGTTCACCGCTGCCAACTCTGCCCGCTGCGCGGACTTTTGTGGAAGAGTTAACAGCGTGCGCCAAGCTTGGACCTCCTGCCAGGTCAAGACACCATATGTGCGACCACCATCAGTAAAAACTGTCCTGGCCCCCTGAAGTGGAACCAGCGAAAGCAACTCAAATAAGCTAACTGTCTGCGTCTGAAGTGAGACAAGTCTGGGGTCCTTTGGCAAGTGGTATGCCAAGCATCCGGTGAATCCTTCCAACGCAATTGGAAGTGAGTCACCGAGCTGCATTAATTGCTGAACTTGTTCCTTGGTGAACGGGACCACAATTTTGGCCAAATCATGCCCTGAAATGTCCCTAGCTCTTAACCGTCCGCGGTAAACCACCGTGGAGACCAGTTCTTGGGGAGGAACGATGTTTCGTGAAGAGGTGTTCGGAAGGTACACCCATTCCACGATACTCGCCCCTTTCTCGGCATCTATGCCGAGCGCTCCAGTGAACATGGATCCTGACCGTACGATGTACAAATTCAAGATCGGAGCATATGGCCCTGGGGAGATCCTATCTACCCATCGCTGGCTGAGAGCTTGGTTGACCTTCTCGAGAGCCAAGCGTGCGTCTCGAGAAATCTTTATCCGGTCTGCTGGCTGCTTACCTAAAGTTCGCAGCGAGAAGAGCGGCTTCAAAAGATCCGTATCCAAACGAAAATACGGTCTGGCCCAATTGATGTTCCCTAAAACCTGCTGCAATTCTACCAGGGTGACTGAGTCCTGTAAATTGATCTGAGGCAAAACTGGTGCTGCGAAAGAGCGGAGAAGCCGATGACCCAAGTATGAGAAGGGCTCGGTTCTCTGCACTTTCTCTGGGGCAATGAGTAAACCTTTGTCCCCCAGGCTGGCCTGGAGGTCAGAAAATATTTCGCTGCCGAGTTGCGGCATCGCGACCAAGATGTCATCCATGAAATGGCAAACTATGGCTTTAGGGTAAAGGCTTTGGAACTTTGCCAGTGCGTTGCGAACATAAATTTGGCACAGGGTGGGCGAATTGAGCATGCCCTGTGGCAAAAATTTCCACGCGTAACGCTGCGTAGGCTCACTGTGGTTCACAACCGGCACCGTAAAGGCGAACCTTTCCCGGTCCCGGGGGTCTAAGGGAATTGTAGAAAAGCAATCCTTGAGATCTACAACTAGGATCTCCTACCCCTCGGGAATCATGTTCGGATTCGGGATGCCGCATTGGAGTGGACCCATTGGCTGTATGCATTTATTGATCTCTCTGAGATCGTGGAGGAGTCGCCACTTCCCCGACTTCTTCTTAATCACAAAAATTGGCGAATTCCATGGACTCGTGGACTGCTCTATGTGTCCTGCGTCTAGCTGTTCTTTAACCAGCTGCTTAAGGGCGACTAACTTCTCCCCCACTACCGGCCATTGTTCTACCCAGACCGGCGTGTCGGTGAGCCACTTAAGTGGCAACGCCATTACCCAAAGGTAAGCGTAGCACCGTACTGCTGTAAAATGTCTCGCCCCCAAAGGTTGATGTGCACGTCAAGAATGTGCGGCCGAATTACCGCCGTGCCGTCAGCCTTTGGAATTGTGACTGTCACCCACTCTCGGCTTCTGAACGCTTCCTGAATGCCGCCTACCCCCCACACATCGGAGACCGGCTCAATGGCCCACTCCCTTGGCCACTGGCCTCTGCTTATCACGCTCACATCGGCTCCAGTATCTAATAAGCCTGAGAATATTCTATTATTCAGAAATACCTCGATAACCGGGCGCTGTTTCCACTCAATGTTGGTCTCCACTGTCGCTAAGACCTGGTATCCTTGTACTGCCTCCCTGGCGCTCGAGCGGTCCTCTGACCGGGACTCTGAGCTGTCTCTGAGCCTTCCCTGGCTATCTGCGGGTGAGTGACAAGGAACCATGATCAGTTGCACTAATGTGTCTCCTTTGTGAATTGTCTGGGGCAGGTGCGTCCACAACTGAACTTGGAGAACGCCTGAAAAATTGGAGTCAACGACTCCTGGAATTACGAGAATTCCGCGTGCTCCTGCTACACTGCGGGGCAAAACTAAACCTATAAAGCCCTTGGGCAGTGGACCCATGTACTGGGAATCCACCAGATAGACCGTGCCTGGCAGGTCGCATGTAACGTCCGCCTGACAAGTCAAGTCTAACCCTGTACTACCCTTGGGGCTGGCCTGTGCCCTCGCGATGCCTGGAGTGGGACTGGGATCTAGTCTAGCTCTGGTGAGCTCTGGATGAGGGAAGCCTCTGTTTGGACCGGGGCCAGAGACATGCCCGCGTTCCGGTTTCCCGAATCCGGACAGTCTCGGGCCCAGTGGTAGCCTCTTCTACACTTCGGACACTGGGTTTTCGGAGCCTTGGGACGGCCGGACTTTTGTCCGCCTCCCTTGGATCGGCACTCCCTAGCGAAGTGACCAACCTTGCCACAATTGTGACATGCTCCTTGGGTCTTTCCTTTTGGTCTCTTACCCCCTTGCACTGCTGCCGCTAGCAATCCCATCTTGTAGGATTCTGTGCCAACGTCGGCACAAGCTCTAATCATGTCCGTGAGTGTCAAGTCGGGACGATTGCCTAGTGACTGCAGGATTTTACGGCAGTCTAGATTGGCATTGTCCTTGGCTAGCTTCATCATGAGCTCTTGCTGGGCCTGCTCATTGTCAATCTGCCTGCTAATTGCTTCCTCCAGGTGATTGATGAAGTCCATATAGGGCTCTTGGGCTCCCTGCTTGATAGCGGTGTAATTTTTAGCCGCTTTGCCAGTTGCTGGGACTTTGAAAAACGCCCTGAAGGCGGCCTCGGCCGACATCTGGAGAGTGGCAAGAGGCAAGTTGATTTGGGCATCGATGGGCTCGAAGGCACCTGAACCATATAACTGGTCAGGAAGTACTGCGCCTCCCATCCTGGCAGCCCTCGTCTGCGCCTCTAGGCGAAACTCGCTGTCCCAAATTAAGTACTGGCTAGGGTTGAGCATCATCCGCACGACGGCTTTCCAGTCATGGGGAATCCACATGGTGTTCTCGCACACTTGCTGAAGTGTGCCCCTTGTAAAACGACTTTGGAGCCCTGTTTCTGAGATGGCTTTCCGTATGGCCATGAGAAGCTTATACGGAACTGGGGAATGAATTATCTGTTGGGCGCCTGTGAGCGCGTCTATTTCCATGCTGATGGGACATATCTGACTAAGCTCAGCTAGTTCTTCTGCTGGCAACTCCCCCTTCCTAATCTCCTCTTCAATTGTACGCTGAAGGGGACTTTTGGTAACTCGGGAACCCGTTGCTGTCAGAGAAGCGCCTGCGCTCCTCATTCCCTGCATTCCACCAGTGACGTCTGCAGCTGTCACCGGGGGAAAGCTCCCTACGCTACCCTGCCTAAATTGGAGTGACGGATAGAGCGCCGTAGGCGCCGTTGGCTCGGCTGGCGCTTCTGGCAGATTTGGGGGTTCCTTGGCCTCTACCCGGACTGGCTCTATCTCCGCTAAGAGCTTCCTACACTTTCTCCATGTGCGAATTACGCCTCCTGGAGCTCTCGGGGGTTGCTGAATGCAGTCTCCTATCTGATCCCAGAGCTCGAGGGTTAACGTACCTACTTCTGGGTAAAGCAGGCAGTGTTCCCCTAGGTACACCAAAAGTCTCGCTAGCTCCCCGCTGTGAAAACGCAAATTAAATATCCTGGCCAGGATCTTGAACTCTCCCTCACGAGTTCTTTGGCTAGCGGATGGACGCTGTTGCTGAGGACAGGCCCCCATATTACCTGCGATTGGGTCCTCCGAAGTTTCCTCCTCGGGACGAGTCGACGCGTCTTTGGCAGGCAACAGGTTCTGGCGACGTCGCTTTCTGGGTAGAGCTCGGAGCGTGGACTGCGGCCACGGGCCCTTGGTGGCCACTGCGCTGTCAGGGATTCACAGCTGTCCCTGCGGAACGCGTTTTTCCGTAACCTGCAAGCTGCTGCGAAAGCCGGGAGCACGCTGTAGGATGCCTCTTTGGACTGCCTCACCGCAGGCCGTCCCTCCGTTCGGCTGGCTGCCGGAGGGAGTACCGCGCTGTCCTCCGGGACGATTCGGACACGGTTCAAGCGCAGAACCGGACCGTGTGATCGCTACTCTGAGGAAGACCGCTTGCTTACTCACGAGTAGATCACGTCTCGGGGTCACCAGATGTAGGAATCGGGGCCGCAGAGGGCCGGAGGTCCCGGAGGAGACTGATCAAGAAACGATACGAGGCAGTATGGAGGAGGATAAGATCAGTGGTTTATTGGGAAAAAGGCATCATCATATATAGGAGTAAAAGCGCAACGGTGGCAAAAACAGTCATCTGACAGAAATCACATCACCTGTTTACTCGGGTTAATTGGGAATCTCTTGGAGGGAAGTTAGTTAACTTGGCCAAACACAGACTGGGGAAAACACCATTGTTTGGGGATTAGGCAGGGGTAAACATGGCATCTGTTTACACCCGGGGTAAAGTTGAGCTTGGAGATGAGTGATTATTCTAATGGGTAACTGGGTTAGCTATTCGCTCTCTCAGCAGATCCGCTGGTCAGGTCAGGAAATTGGGTGAATCAAACCCTATCATTTATCCACCCCCCTAAATTTCTCTGCCCGCAGAGCCCACGGCTCAAGGAGCGTTCCCCCGAAGTGGCCTCTGCGCGGGCCGTTCCATGCCACTGGGGCATGGGGAAACCACATTTGCCCCTTTGTTTTGCCTTTTGTTCTTGTTCATAGAGTTCTCTTGGCAAACTTTCTGACGTGGTTTGGCGGTTTCTACGCCAGTATTTTACTGTCATACATATTATCATAATTTAACCCAAAGTAACAGACTAAAATTAAGTTGATTCATGCTGGATATATGAAACAATAAGTTATATATGTAGTCAAAAGTTTAAAAAGTATCTCGTTAGTCATCAACCTTGGGATGAAAAGGAAAACCTTGGTATAAAAAGGAAGGTTTACTATATCGAGTCAACTATGGTAATTCAATTACTTATCAAATTCATGCAGCTATGAGTCTTTAGTGAGAACATCCATCACGGTGACTCCTTCCCTCCTCCGGGCTGCATTCGCTAGTTAGGCCTGGAGGCCCGTGTTGGTGTCCTCTGCCACCCACCTGTCCGAAGTAATTTACCATTCCATTTTTCTGGGGTCGCTCTGGGACAGAACAGTTTGCCCACAACTTCACTGGAATCAAGAATCAACCTCCCAACTCTGGCTCCATAGCCAAATACCTAAACCACTGAAATGCTAAAACAATAAAGTCAAAGCTATTCATGAAGATCAGTGATGTGCTAAATTGTAATGGAGGAAAATAGATTAGCGATAAGAAGGATTCTGACAGAGCTACAAAGGTTCCAATGTGACATGCTGTCACTTTGTGAAAAGGTATCCCGAAATTAGTTTTCAGGATAGTTTGTTCACTTAGAACAGTGATGGTGAACCTTGGCACTCCAGATGTTCTTGAACTTCAATTCCCAGAAGCCCTGATCAGCAGGAGTATAGCCTGCTTTGCCCAAGGAAATCCATTTTAAATTATTGCTCACTTTTCATTGCTAGGTTTTTGGACTTTATGTGTGATGAGCCATTACTTTTGCTACTGCCTTTGGGTTAGTGTTTTGTTTCTTTGATTGCAGGTTGTTGTGTAATTACTTTGTAATATGTATAATTTTACTGTTTGTCTGATTACAACCATTCGTGGAACTGGTTCTGTTAGAGGAAAAGGAGGATATAATTTGAAAAACTAAAAAGGTCTATCAATTATTTGCCCACGTGTACCAAATACTTATAGCATGAGCTGGAAATGCCTCTGACAGATCCTACTGGAAGAAAGGACAAGCAACAGGGATATCTGGTATAGAGATATTTTTTGGGGGGATACTGTACCCATGAGAAGCTGAGCTAGAGATGTGAAAGTTTCTCCTATTTTCCTCGTCCTTTGGCAAACTTGCTTGTTTTGAACAGAGGTGCTTGTTTGGTCTTGCAACAACAACTTACATTTACAAAGGTTCTACTCATGCCAAAACCAATTTTTTGGTGTTATTCTCCTGCATCTCTAATGATGCCAGAAAAGCTGCAGGCAACAAGGCCATGTAGTTAACCACAAAGCCAACAGGAGACAAGCAACTGACTGTGGGTTTGTTTGGGGGGCTGTTTTTCTTAAACAAGATCTAGTGTAGAAGGAGTAGCAATCTCAGCTTCATACATTATAAGGATATTCCATTATACACACACTTACATCTTCTTCTATCAGATGATGAATGGGAAGAAATAGAGAAGTCATGGGAAAACACACAAAGTATCCTGAAATTTTTGAAATGGTAGCCGTGCGCTCAGTATCCTGAGAGTCATGTGAGACACATGTCTGCTATTGCTCCTAAGAACTAAACAGTGGCCAGTATCCTGTCCCATAGTTTTGCTGGCATAATGGGAATAATGTAACTGGCAGCATCAGACGACCACAAGGTAAAGAATCCTTGCTTTGACTTCGGAAGGAGTTGTACCCCACACAGAACCAAAGCAGGGAGTCTTTAATCAGTTCTGAAGAGTCAGGGGAACTAGAGACCATATTGCTAATGATGCTGAATCACGGAGAAAGCAAAGGAGTACCAGAAAAACATCTACTTCTGTTTCATTGACTATGCCAGGAGGTCTCAACCTTTTCAAGCCGGGGGCCAGGTCATGCTCCCTCAGACAGCTTCAGGGGCCGGATGGCCATTTTGCCTTCCTCCACCACATGGCACTTCTGGGTGTGGTGGAGGCGGGGGGTGGGGGTGGGGACACATGAAATGGTGCTGTGGGCCTCATCGGGTCTGTGGGCCACAGGCTGAGAATCCCTGGACTATGCTAATGATTGTGTGGATCACAACAAACTGCAGCAAGTCCTTAAAGAGATGGAAGTACCAGGCCATCTCACCTGTCTTCTAAGAAACCTGTATGCGGTTCAAGAAGTGACAGGACTAGTTACGGAACAACTGATTGGTTTAGAATAGAAAAAGGAGTACGAAAAGGCTGTATATTGTCACCTTGCTTATTTAACTTATACGCAGAATACATCATATGTAATGCACGGATGGATGAAGCACTACCCTAATGACAGAAAACAAAGAAGATCTAAAGTGCCATTTGATGAGGGTGAAAGAGGAGAGTGCAAAATCTAGCTTGAAATTCAACATAAAAACCCCCCAGATCATGGCATCTGGCCCCATCACTCCCTGGCAAATAGAAGGGGAAGAAATGGAAACAGTGACAGACTTTACCTTCTTGGGCTCTAAGACCACTGAAGATGATGGCTGGAGCCATGAAATAAAAAGACACTAATTGGGTGCCAAACCATTGAAAACCAAGGCAGCATAATACAAACTAGAGACATCACCCTGCCAGCAAAAGTCTGCATAGTTCAAGCATTGGTCTTCCCAGTAGTAATATATGGCTGTGAGAGCTGGACCATAAGGAAAGCTGAGCGCAGAAGAATAGACGCCTTTGACCTGTGGAGCTGGAGGAGACTCTTGAGAGTGCAAGGAGATCAAATCAGTCAATCCTAAAGGAAAACAATCCTGACTGCTTCCTTGGAAGGGCAAATACTGAAGCTGAAGCTCAAGTACTTTGGTCACCAAATGAGAAGACAGGACTCAATGGAGAAGGCCTTGATGCTGGGAAAGATTTAAGGCAAAAGGAAAAGGAGGCAGCAGAGAATGAGATGGCTAGATGGCATTGTTGATGCAGTGGGTGTAGATCTGGGCAGACTCCAGAGGATAACAGAAGAGCCTGGTGTACATGGGGTCGCAAAGGGTCAGACTTGACTGTGCAACTGTCGTTTCTCCTATCGCACAAACGACGTCGTTTCTCCTATCGCACAACACTAGAACTAGGAGACACTCGATGAAACTTTTGGGTACTAGTTCTCAAACAAATAAGAGAAAGTACTTTTTCACCCAGAGGATTACTGGTCTATGGAACTCCCTGCCAGAAGAAGTGGTGACAGCTGTCAGTCTTGACAGTTTTAAGAAAGGATTAGACAAGTTCATAGAGGACAAGGGTATCAATGGCTATAATTATGGATACCTAAGGACAACCTCCGGGTTGGAGAGAAAGGCAGGATATCTCTCAATGCCATTTCCAGGGAATCCTAAGCAGGTGAAGGCATCTGCTTGGGAATAATACCCTGAAGTACATGGTGAGCCACTGTGTGAGACAGAATGCTGGACTGGATGGGCTGTGGCCTGATCCAGCAAGGCTGTTCTTATGTTCTTATTTCATCAGCTCCTGCCAACCTAGCAGTTCGAAAGCAAGAAATTGCAAGTAGATAAATAGGGACCACTTCAGTGGGAAGGTAACAGTGTTCCGTCCGCATCGGGGTCTAGTCATGCCTGCCACATGACCACAGAAACGTCTGCAGAAGTAGACAACGCTGGCTCTTCGGCTTTGAAACAGAGATGAGCACTGAACCCTATAGTCGGATACAACTGGCTTTTGAGCAAGGGAAACCTTTACCTTTGCCTAACACTTAAATTACTGGAAGAAGAAAAAAGATAGCAAGGGATTGTTTGGCAGCTAATACCTGCTTGTAAACAAGATTGACAATTACACAGGCTGCTGATATAATTGTCTCTGGATCTCGGTTTCTGGATTCTAATGGAGCATTGCTGAAGACTTTTCAGACGGTTTGCAACCCAACAATTTTGTCTTGTTATTGTTGGAGATATTTTTACAATCTCACATGCTACTTGTAGTTGGAGGGACTAGAAATGTATCAAAGTGAGTTATTGAGACTGAGTGCCAGCCAATGAGAAAGGGTTAGACTCTGGGACCATTGTAGCTTTTCGCCTCTGTGGTCCCCTGCAGTTCTACTATAAAAGAAAAAGGGAATTTTACCAGAAATGTCTTGCAGTAGAAAATCTGGGAACCGCAACATCATTTCAACTGGCAATTTTAAGAAATATTTAAGAATGGAGAGAAGGATTGGCATAGACCATGGGTTTGCAACCTACAGCCTATGGGCCAGATCTGGCCAGCAGCACCAAACAATCCAGCCCCCAGGCCTTGCTCCAGCCACCCCCGCCGCTGCAATCGGCCGCAGACTCATTCACAGCCACATAAATGCATTTACTACAGCCATAAATGAGTCTGTGGCCGTCGTAAATACATTTGCGACAACCGTGAATGCATTTTACAGCACTAGTCCCCGCTCAGCTGTCAGAGGGGGCATGGTCTGGCCCACAGATGAAAAACATTGAGAACCCCTGGCATAGACAGATAATGTTTGCTCATCATTTTCAAGTACTTTTACTCAACAATTTAAAAAAAAACAACGCTTAAATTTGATGTTATATTCTGCTATAGCAGAAAGGCTATCAACAGTCCCTTTTCCTACTGCAAGCAGTACACGCCGACACTTCATATACACCTCATTTTATTTGCCATCGAATGGAGAAAATATATTGCCCTCTGGAGTCTAGTGTCTTGCACATCCCATTAGAGAAGTTTAGTGACTGTAACATCTTATGCAATCTGATATTTATAGATTACAGGCTATATTTTTCAGTGTGCCTCACAAATCTAGATCCCAGTATAATTTCCAGGTCAGCAATATTCAGGATGTATTAGAACATTGTGGGACTCAGGACTGAAACAGGGCTATTGGTATTCTGCCAGAGAAATAGGTATATTTAGAGGTTAAGCTCCAATATTAGGGCTATGAGGTTGGGTACAAATCAACAACTGGTGTGCTAAGAGAGGAAAGCAATGCACCTATTTAATAGGTAGGGTTAAATTGCATGCCATCTTTGCTCGGAGAATCCAGCTGGTTTGCTCGAGGGACTGTCTCCTTTCGTTTCCCCCAAATTAGACACTGGAGAGGCTCAGCGGGTTTCCCCCAATGCATTCCTCACCACCAAACCCTAATTGCTGCTTCACATTAAATATCGAAATGAGGAAATGTTGGGCAAATGTTCTTGCTATGGGAACACACTGTTCCCTTTAATTATATTGTTGTCATTTGGCCTTTTTTATTATTATTATTAGTTGTGCTGTGGGCTCCCCCTCCTTGACAGGGCCAGAGAAGCACATGCTAAATATGGCTGGTTTTTAAAAGTCCACAGTGAAACCTGAATCTCGGCACCAGACTGACTGGAATCGGTGCAACCAAGGGTTACGGAGAGATCCACATTCCAAACTCTCTACGGTTCCCACTCAGATCCACAGTGAAATAACAGCAAACCCCCTCCTTTCCAGGGTTGCCTGGAAAATGTTTCTGGTCTACCTAGAGACATACGGCTCTTGTGGGTCCTGTTCAACGCACTTAGCATTCTAGACAGGCAAAGAGAGTAAGTTCCTGCACATTTGCTCACAAAAGCATTCCCTCTCCTTGCCAGAGCTGTCCAACACTTATTATCCTCTACTTGTTTCCGTCATGTGGTTTTCCAAAGCAAGAGCCCTCGATCTCTCACCACGTCCCTGCCTGTTGTTACTTTGGCCAGTGTCTCCAGTTGAATCCTCTTGGCCCTGTATGTAAGACTTTCTCTTAATTTCCTTGTGTTTAAAATATTCTCTCTCCCTGTGCTAAGATGTACATTTTATGATTTTTAATTTAAAGGATAAGAATAATTTCGTGGCAGAAATTATTCTGGGTTGAAAGATTTTTTGCTGGAGAAACTCCACTCAGAGGATGCCCGGATGAGGCTCCTTTCATGTCCCCAAGATCTTTTCCCACTGAAGTTAGCTGGAAGGTCAGCAAGTCAGCAGTTCAAGACCTGGGTACTGCATGACGGATTGAGCTCCCGTCTTTGTCCCAGCTCCTGCCAACCTAGCAGATCGAAAGCAAAAAATTGCAAGTAGGTAAATAGGGACCACTTATGTGGGGAAAAGATCTTGGGGTCATGAAAGGAGCCTCATTTGGGGTCCCCTGAGTGGAGTTTCTCTTGCAAAAATCCTTTCAACCCAGGATAATTTCTGGGACAACATTATTATTATTATTATTATTATTATTATTATTATTATTATTATTATTATTATTATTATTATTATTATTATTATTATTATTATTATTATTATTATTATTATTATTATTATTATTATTATTATTATTATTATTATTATTATTATTATTACTTGAAATTTCTTGCATTCGAACTGCTAGGTTGGCAGGAGCTAGGACAGAGACAGGCACTCAATCCATCATGCAGTACCCAGGTCTCGAACTGCCAACTTGCCGGCCTTCCAGCTAACAAGGTGAGCTTCTTAACCACTGAGCCATGCAGTCAGGCTTTGGACGTGGCTTGTTTTGATGGGTTGTTTTTGTACAGGAAGATTAATTATTTAATTAGGAATCTGTCTTAATTGTGGCTGCAATCAGAATTACAGTACATGGATATGTGTTTTATTTTGTTGGGAAAGCTTTTAAAAACATTCCATAATTAACTCACAGGAAGGAACAAGGTGAAAACAGAACAGAGTAACAAGTCAAAATGACCTAACTGTGTAAATTACTTAATTAAAATATGCTGGCATTGAGAACTTTTGTTGGGAGCTAGGAGTGGAATCCATTTAGCAGAATTCAAAGGAACATTGCCTCCAGAAAATTGCTAAAGGTGAGGTTGCAGATCTACCTATTTATCTACTTGTAGTTTCTTGCTTTCGAACTGCTAGGTTGGCAGGAGCTCAGACTCCATCATGCAGTACTTGGGTCTCAAACTGCTGACCTCCCGAGCTTCCAGTTATCAAGTTCAGCGTCTTAACCATTAAGCCACCGCAGTCCCACCCAGAAAATTACATGCCTTTCAACTGAGAATTGGTCTCACACTGGCCCAGCAGTCTTTACAAAGCAAGCAAACATTCACAACATGAATATCAATTAGCACTGGAAGGGAGGAAAACACATACAGGAGAAATTCGGAAAATTAGAATATTGTGCAAATGTTTGTTTATTTATTTATTATTTTGATTTCTATACTGCCCATTTGGCCAAGGCCAACTCAGGGCATTTCACAATCATAATAAAAACTTGATTAAAACAGCTTAAAAACTACCCTCCCCTAAAAAAGGGTGCAGGGACCGAGGGGGCCGGAATTACACTATACCAGCCACCCAATGGAAGTCACCCTTCCACCTGCACCCCATACTTGGCCTGCCAGCCAGGTTTTAAGTTCTTTTCTGAAAGGCAGCAATTCCATCTGGAGACGAAGCTCTGTTGGTAAGAAGTTATCCGGTGTATGACCACTGCCCCTGGTCGGACCCCGAATTACTTGAGTCAGGCCCATGGCTGCCATGGAAGCCATGGACTCCTGTGCAGCCTCGGAGCCAGTCCCCAGTGACGGCAAATTGAATTCCCCCAGGACCATCAGCCTAGGGAACTCCAATGCCAACACCGAGACGGCCTTGAGGAGCTCAGGTAGGGAGTCCCTTACCCTGCAAGGAGGCAGGTACAGGAGTAAGACTCCCAACTGACCCTTAGGGCCCAATCGCAGGAGCAGAGTCTCACAACCCAGAATTTGTGGAGCGGTGGCCCTGGCGGCTCTCAGTGACTCCCTGGCTATAATGTCCTCTTCCCTAGGCTGGTGCAAAATACTGAACCCGGCCGGACACAATTCCGAGAGAGGAACCTCATCCTCCAGTCTCAGCCAGGTCTCAGAGATGTATGCCAGGTCGCCCCCCCCTCCCCAGAATGGCATCCTGTATCAGGGGGTCCTTATTACAAACCGACCTGGCATTCATCAGAACAAGCCTAAGGGCAGAGCCACCATGGATCGACTGCTCAGGGCCCAGAGATGTAACCGAGGGGCTGGAACGAGGGACGGATACTAGCCATCGGTCCCTTGTTCCCCGAGAGCGGTCCACCCCACGGTACTCGCTATATCATTCATTTCACTTAAAAGATGAAACAAATATATGAGATAGACTCACTACATGCAAAGCGAGAGATGTCATGCCTTAATTCGTTATAATTGTGATGATCATGGTGTACAGCGTACATGAGATTATGTGATGATTATGGGGTACATGAGATTGGGGGGGTTGGGGTTTTCATAAACCGTAAGCCATAAGCATCAATAATATAACAAAGTAAGGCTTGAACTATCTCACTTTGCATGCAATGAGTCTATCTTGTATATTTGTTTCACATTTTAAGTTGCATTACTGAACTGAATGAACATTTGCACGATATTCTAATTTTCTAAGTTTCACCTGTACCTTAGCAGTAAAATGGGAGACACAGAAAGAGCCTCCTCAAAGATTGTGGTATTTTTGATCCACAATTGAGTGTAGCCTGGGCAATGGCCACCTTTCGCAAGCTAATCTTTCTCACAGTAGGTCGGGCGAAAGGAACTACAGAATGAACTCACCCAAAAAGTGGCTTCATTTTGGCATTTGCACGTCTGGCCTAGATGCAGAAGAAAAAGAAGCAGCAGTAAAATACTTATTTATTTATTTTGTTCGACTTTTACCACGCCCCCTTGCCGAGGCAACTCCAGGCGGCTTACAGTCTTACCAGTAAGAATACTAAAATATAAAAGCATCCCCACAATAACAATTAAAATCATAAAAGCATTAAAAAAACGGTTAAAATACCCCTCCACATTCACAACAATTAAAAACTAAAACCCAGATGGCCATTCATGTGAACCAGTGTGTGTGTGTGGGCTGCTCCACAGGCAGCACCCCATACCCGCTGGGCCAGCCAAGTTTTGAGGCCTTTTCTAAAGGCTAATAACTCTGACTGGAAGCGTAGTTCGGTCGGCAGGAGGTTCCACAGGGCCGGAGCAGATACCGAAAAGGCCCTCCTTCTAGTGCTAGAGAGGTGAGCCTCTCCAGCCATTGGTACCATTAGGGAGCCCCTCCGGTCCGTCCTGGTGACCACTCTGATATCCTTGGGGTGACGCGGTCTCTTAGGTAACCTGGTCTACTACCATGTAGGGCTTTAAATATAATAACCAGCACCTTGAATTGCATCTGGAGGTGCAATTCAAAGTTGAGAAAATGCTTGTAAGAAGAATAGAATGGTTGGGGGAAATGGCACAGATTTGCTGCAGATATGCACACCTTGTGCAATGTGTCTGGCCAGGGATGCGGTGGCTCAGTAGTTAAGAAGCTTGCCTTGTTAGCTGGAAGGCCGGCAAGTTGGCAGTACGAAACCCGGGTACTGCAGGATGGGTAGAGCACCCGTCTCTGTCCCAGCTCTTGGGGACATGAAAGGAGCCTCATTTGAGCATTCCCTGAGCGGAGTTTCTCCCGCAAAAATCCTTTCAGCCCAGAATAATTTCTGACATGAAATTATTATTACCCTGCTATGGTAATGGTGTAGACCATACTGCCAGTGATTCAATGCTGAGTGTCAGGCGGTGGTTAACTAGCCTAATGGCCTTGGCTGCCAAAGTCCATAGGGAAGGCTGATGGTCACCAAGTGGATTAAACCCCACTTGAATCCATCTTGATGGAGGACAGCAGCTACATCCATCCTGGCCTCGGGCTGAGGAGGACTTTGCATGCCAAAAGGGCTCAGGGCCAGAAAGTGACTGGCAGAACTGGATCAGTGGTACTATGGGTGTCATGCTGTGATGCGGAAGGCAGATGAAAGGTCATGGTATTATATTTGCAGGACAGTCTTCATGGCTGATGGCCATGAGGATCATCAATATTCAGATTTGGATACAGCAGAACGGGAAGAAAGATGCACATCTTACTGGCATTTGCCTTTCCATCAGCTCTGCTGAAAGGCTACCTTCATCCTACTCTTCTCGCAGCTGGTGGCATTAGTAGTTAAGGTAAAGGTAAAGGTTTCCCTTGCTCGAAAGCCAGTTGTATCCAACTCTAGGGTTCAGTGCTCATCTCTGTTTCAAAGCCAAAGAGCCAGCACTGTCTGCTTCTGCAGAATTTCCGTGGTCATGTGGCAGGCATGACTAGACCCCGGAGCGCACAGAACGCTGTTACCTTCCCACCGAAGTGGTCCCTATTTATCTACTTGCAATTTCTTGCTTTCAAACTGCTAGGTTGGCAGGAGCTAGGACAAAGACCGGAGCTCATTTCATCCTGCAGTACTTGGGAATCGAACTGCTGACCTTCTGCCTCCCAGCATAACTGTCAACCTTACCGGATTGACCGGGATTTCCCGTTTGTCGGTGCCAATTTGCACCATTTCCCACCCGGAGCTGCCAAAACCCCGGAATTTGGCACCGGGGGAAGAGGTAAAAGCTTGGCTACGCATGCGTAGAAGGCTACGCATGCGTAGAAGGGTTCTATGCATACGTAGAAGGGTTCTACGCAAGCGTAAAATGGTTCTACACAAGCGTAAAAGCCTTCTACGCATGTGTAGAAGGCGACTTGCGCAGAACTCTTATGCGCAGGTCCCGGATTGTCCGGAGCCGTGGGTGACAGGTATGCCTCCCAGTCAGCGACTTAGCCACTTGAACCACAGCAACCCATAGTAATTACAGGTAGTTAACTAATTATAGCCAAGCTTTCTTCCAGTTATCTCAAGATGGGGTATATGTCTGTCCTTCCCCTCTGAGGTAATCCAACCTGAAACAAAGCCTGATTGGTCCAATATCACAATGACATTGTTCAAAAAGAACCGAAATGGCAAAAGGGGTGGTAGAGTCATGGTATGTGTTATAGTAATAATACTCTACTCAGGGGATGCCCAAATGAGGCTCCTTTCATGTCCCTAAGAGCTGGGACAGAGACGGGTGCTCAATCAGTCATGCAGTACCCGGGTCTCGAACTGCTGACTTGCCAACCTTCCAGCTAACAAAGTGAGCCTTTTAACCACTGAGCCACTGCAGCCCCTTAGAGTATAGGTTAAAAACACATATCCCTATGTAAAAATAAAGGAAGATGAGCTTGTAGGTCCCATAGAAAATTTGTCACTCAGTTTCCGTCTCTGT
Organism: Bradypodion pumilum; assembly: GCA_035047305.1. Taxonomy (NCBI): domain Eukaryota; kingdom Metazoa; phylum Chordata; class Lepidosauria; order Squamata; family Chamaeleonidae; genus Bradypodion; species Bradypodion pumilum. The sequence continues at coordinate 16,928,559 of JAWDJD010000013.1, forward strand.
CCCAGCTCCTGCCAACCTAGCAGTTCAAAAGCAAGACATTGCAAGTAGATAAATAGATACCACTTCGGTGGGAAGGTAAACAGTATTCCGTGCACTCCGGTGTTTAGTCATGCCTGCCACATGTCCACGGAAACCTAGAGTCGGACACGACTGGCTTTCGAGCAAGGGCAACCTTTACCTTTAATGAATGTAGGCACTGGTTTTAATTCATAATTCATTTCTTTCTTAGGTATGATAATGGCTCTGAAAGTACAGGAGGATATGAATAAAGACCAAATGATGGCATAGTGCAGTGGTGGTGAATCTATGGCACGGGTACCAGAGGTGGCACTTGGAGCCCTCTCTGTGGGCACCCATGCCACCACCCCAGCACAGAGTTTGCCCTGCCCCTTTGCCCAGCAGCCCAATGGGAGTGCTTCCTTCCTCACCCCAGCACAGGGTTTGCCCCACCCCTCTGCCCAGCAGCCCTGTTGCTGTGTTGGCACTTTGCGATAAATAAATGGGTTTTGGGTTGCAGTTTGGGCACTCAGTCTCTAAAAGGTTCGCCATCACTGGCGTGGTATTTTTAAAGAGAGCCTTAAGACTGCTTGCCATTTGTGGCACTCACATGATTTTCTGAACATTTGGAGCCGCACTGTCCTGCTCTTAAAGGGGAGGGGAGGGGCTACTCGTGCAGGTTGTTGTGCAAGTTGCTGCGGCAACGCAAGCCTGCTTGGAGCCAACAGCTTCATTTGAGCATCAGCCCAGCTTGAGAACCGGGCTCAAGGACAGGAGGAGGCCAGACTGGGCTCTGACGGTGGGCAGCCTGCCTGAGCCTCTGTCTCTCCAAGCCGTGAGCTAAATACAGGAGACCTCCCTGAGCTGTCCAAAGCTGCCGGTTTGTCTCTCTCCTTCCTTTCGCTCCAAGCCATCTCCAGCTGAGTCCATGTGGATGAGCAATTTGGAGCCAATGTTTTGTTTGGGACAAAACGAGGCCACTGCCTTGACTCAAGAGAGCCACCGAGCACGTCTTTCTCAGCCAGCTCTGCTGAAATGCTTTTCTCCTGAAAGGGGACATCCTCGCCCAGACCCTGAGACACTGCTATCCATTTGGCATAATTAGGAGAGGAGACTCTCCAAGGGTCGCACTGCTGTGCCACAGCCAGCACTCATTCATCATGGAAGCTTCGCTAGACTGGGACCTCCCTTGCAGCCATCCCAGTCTGTTCCTTGACCTGGCTACTCATGGAGCTTTGGCAATGGCCATCCATGTTGCACTTTATGTCAGGAGTTCCCAAACTTTTCAAGCCGGGGCCCGGGTCATGCTCTCAGTCAGCTTTGAGGGCCAGACAGCCATTTTACTTCTGTCAGCTTTGAGGGCCAGACAGGCGCGGTTTACTTCCGCTTCCAGGAGCAATGAGGGCAGCGCAGGCCAGATGAATCACAGTAAACCTATTCGTGTGGATTCACAGAGTGCTTGGGCTTCTGGGAATTAAAGTCCAAGAACATCTGGAGTGCCAAGGTTTGCCATCACGGGCATATCCTATGAATATCAGATGGCATGGACTCTAGCCACACTTACACCCATTTTGTTGCATATCGGAAATTATTAGCACACAGCTCTTCAGCTGTTCTAAATGTAGGTTGTCAAGATTTCAGCCTGTGGATGGATCTGCTGGCAGCATATTCATGTATAGGTAAGTTAGGAATTTTGGCTATTTTTCCATATTGGTGCAGCAGGGGCTCCTGTGTTCTAAGATATGGAGGGGCAATGTGGCTGAGTGTTGGGAGCCAAAGTATTGGTGTTGATTTAATACATCTCATTATGATGCACATTGTGTTGTTCAATTGAGTGTCCAACCTATGAACATGTCTGCTATTTAGCCATGCTGGAGCTCCATACTCTGCAGTGCTATAGGCAAGACGTGATGGCATACACTAAAGCAGGGATTTCCAACCTATGGCCTGTGGGCTGGATATGGCCCATGACACCATTTCACGTGGCCCCCAACCTTCCAAGGGCATTCAAGAAACAAAATGGCCACCCCTTTGAAGCTATTGGGACAAAATGGCCACTCCATCTGTTGTGTTCTGTAAAGCTGTGCCTTTAACAATGTACCTTGCCATGTGGTAACAATGTAACCTTTCTGTGTGCAACATTATAACCTTCAGCTGTATCAATGTAAACCTGATAAGGGGACGCGAGCTAGTGACCACTAGATGGCAATAGCGAGCGTCCAGCTCTCATGGCTCAGATTCACCTGGATCAGCAGCGCGGGAAGATTCCCGCCACCTCTTCACCTGGACAAGAAGGGCGTGACCTTCTACGACGTCACGCAGGCAGCAACCAATAGTCTGTCGACGAGCCACATTCAAATGTATAGCCAGCTGTATATATTGAGCTACCCATCCGCCATTACCACATGTTCCTCCGGATCATCATGCAATAAACCTGTGTTAAGCCAACCCTTCGGCTGTTTCATTGTCTTTGGTCCCTTACACTAAATTGGCGACGAAGGTGGGATGATGGCAGCCCACGGGACCAAGACATGCGCCGGTTTCGAGATCAGGAAACCGGGCGACTGGGAGATCTTCGAAATGGACTTCCAGGCAGCACTGATTGAGTCCGAAGTCACGGAAGAGGCAAAGAAAAGGGCCATCTTCACCAGGATGCTCGGACAAGAAACCAAAAGGACCTTGGTGGACCTGATCGCACCGAGGAGGGTGAGCGAATTCAAGGCCAAAGAACTCATGCAGATGCTGCGTGAGCACGTCCGGCCCGCCACGGCGATGTTTCCCGCTCGGAGTGCGTTCTGGAGGCGAGTCCAAGCGCCTGGGGAGACGGTCGCCGCATTCGTGGCGGCCCTGCGGCTGGCGGCCGGCCCGTGCAAATGGGAGAATGTCGAAATCACCCTCCGGGACTGTGTGATGTGCGGCCTGAACGACGCCGAAACCCAGCGCACATTAATGAACCAAGAGCCGCCTCCCACATTGCAGGAGGTCATCAGAGCGGCACAGGCCGCGGAAGCTACAAAGGCTGGGGTCCAAGAACTCCAGGACTGGCGGCCAAGGTCGAGCAAGGCAGAGACTCCGGTGCATGCAGCCCGGTGAGCTTCGAGGTCATCCGCAGAGAGCAGCGATGACGAGGACGTCCGGAGGGTCCGGAAAGAGAGCCGGCGGTGCGACGGCTGTGGAGCGGCCCACGACCGCGTAAAATGCCCGTTTCGGAAGGCCGAGTGTCACAACTGCGGCCGCCGCGGGCACATCGCCAAGGTGTGCAGGAAGAGGCGCGAGACCCGGAGAAGCTCGGCAGACCGTTCCGCGGGACAAGACCGCTCAACGAGACCCAAGGACGGCACTCAGGCCACGCGGAAGCAGGACGGCGTGGGCCGCATCTCCGACGGCAGCGAGGACGCCCCCCCAGTATTCAGCGTGTCCGTAGAACACCCCCGCTACTTTGTTGAGGTACTAGTTCAAGGGGTTACCATTAGAATGGAAATTGACTCGGGGTCCTCATATTCAATCATTTCCCAGAGGGAGTTTTTGAGAATTGCCCCCCACAGGCGACCCAAGCTCAAAGCGTTGAGGTCCACACTACGGGACGTGCAAGGGAACAGCATTCCAGTGTTGGGGGTTGGAGAATTTCAGGTTAAATTCAAGAAGCACGCCGCGTCTCTCCCTCTAGTCGTGCTTAAAGGGGGAGATTGCAGCCTCCTCGGGACTCAATGGTTCCAGCCCCTGGGTTTGTTTATTGGGGGAGTGCACGCCGTTGGGATGCACGCCGTTGGGACTGACCCGATTCAGGAGGTGTGCGAGGCGCACCCCAAAGTTTTCAAAAAAGGACTGGGGAAATTCAAGGGGCCCCCAGTGACATTCGACCTGGACCCGGAGGTCCGCCCAATTCGACTCAAACCACGCCGGGTGCCGTTCGCATTCAAGGACAAGATAGAGGCAGAACTGGACAAATTGGTGGGCCAGGGAATCCTTGTGCCTGTTGATTCTGCGGAGTGGGAAACTCCAATTGTAACCGCACTAAAGGCCAATGGGGAGGTCCGCATATGCGCCGATTACAAGTGCACCATCAACAAGGCGATCCGCCCGAATGCGTATCCGGTGCCGGTAGTCAGCCATCTGCTGGCCAGGTTACACGGGGGAAAGTGTTTCGCTAACCTCGACTTAGCACAGGCCTACCAGCAGCTTACGGTGTCCCCTGCCGCAGCTGCTGCGCAGACCATAGTCACCCATAAGGGGCGTTCCAGGTGACGCGCCTTCAGTTCGGCGTAAATTCGGCGCCTGGAATTTTCCAGTCACTCGTGGAACGCCTCCTGAAGGGGCTAGAGGGGGTGTTGCCTTATTTTGATGACGTGTTAATAACGGGGGGGAGTCGGGTCGAATTGGCCAAGAGGTTGGGGAAGGTCCTGACAATATTCGAAAAAGCGGGGTTGAGACTGCGAAAGGACAAATGCGTCTTCTTCGCGACCGAGGTTGAGTTCCTAGGGTTTTGTGTGACTCCTGAGGGGATAAAACCATCCAAATCCAAGGTGGCCGCCATTAAGAAAGCCCCCCGCCCCACCTCCAAGCCCGAGCTGCAGTCGTTCCTAGGGCTGCTCAACTTTTACCACTCCTTCCTCCCCCGGAAGGCAGCAGTGGCTGAACCGCTACACAAACTGCTAAAAAAAGACCAGACATGGAAGTGGGGCGATGACCAAGAAAGGGCATTTTGTGAGCTAAAAAGTCTCCTAGCGTCCAATGCCATACTGACTCATTTCAACTCCAAACGCCCGGTAGTCCTGACCTGTGATGCATCCCCGGTGGGGGCGGGGGCGGTGCTGTGCCACGTGCTGGAAGACGGAAGGGAGGCCCCGATAGCATTTTACTCCAGGTCCCTGTCCCAAGCGGAGAGAAATTACGCACAGACAGACAGGGAGGCACTAGCGATAGTTGCGGGGACGAAAAAATTTCACGATTTTCTGTATGGCCGCCCCTTCACCATTGTAACGGACCACAAGCCCCTGCTAGGCATTTTTACCGCAGATAAGCCCACGCCACAGATCCTGTCCCCGAGGATGCTCAGGTGGGCCATTTTTCTCAACGCGTACCAGCACGCGTTGGTCTACCGGCCCGGGAAAGAGATCAGCCATGCGGACGCTCTATCAAGGTCTCCCCTCCCCCTGACGCCCAGCCAGGTGAGCAAGGGGGAGCGAGACCATCAGGTTCTTATGATAGAGGTGCTGGATTCGCCCCCCGTAGTGCCCGCCGACATTGCCAAAGCGACAGGGAAGGACAAGACGTTAGCGGCAGTTAGCTCCTGGGTGCAGAAAGGGTGGCCGGCATCCTCCCCAGCGGAGGAGTTCGCCCCATTTTTCAGGAAAAAGTTAGAGCTGTCCCTAGAGAGGGGGTGCCTCTTGTGGGGGCAGCGGGTGGTGATTCCCACTTCCCTTCGGCCGAGGGTGCTCAAACTGCTGCACGTCAGCCACCCTGGCATCGTGCGATCCAAAGCGCTGGCCCGGAGCTACTTCTGGTGGCCCCAGTTGGACGCCGACATCGAGCACATGGTCAGCACCTGTGAAAGTTGCCAATGCTCCAGACCAGAGGAGGCCTGCCTTCCCCACAGGGAGTGGGACACGGCTAAGGGGCCGTGGTCCCGGGTGCACATTGATTTCGCAGGCCCGTTCAGAGGCACTCTGTTTCTTCTTGTCGTGGACGCCTTCTCCAAGTGGTTGGAGGTTATCCCAGTCACGAGCACCTCCTCGGCCCAGACCATTAAGCATTTGCGGAGGCTCTTTTCCACGTTCGGCATACCCGACACATTAATTAGCGACAACGCTAGTTGCTTCACGTCCTCCGAGTTTAGGGCATTCATGGAGATTAACGCCGTTCGGCATATCACCTCCGCCCCGTTTCACCCAGCCACCAATGGTCAAGTGGAGCGCCTCGTCCGCACCACGAAGGACGTGTTGCGGCGCATGGGCCCCAGGGATCTGAACCTACAAGTGTGTCAGTTTCTGCTAGGGTACAGGGTGACCCCGTTGGCGTCAGGATACTCCCCCGCAGAGCTCTTAATGCCGCGGGCCCCCACCAAGGGGGGAGGGGGAAAGGGGGGATGTTCTCGTAGATATCCTGGGGGATTTTTCTGAGGAGGAGGAACCCGACCCCATACATATCTCGCGGAATTCCCCCACAAATGCGGATACCCCAACTGAGTTAGAATTTGATTTTCAGAACCGGGGGAGTTTTTCGGAGTGGTCCCCCACCCGTCCAAGCGAGAAGAGGGTTTTTTCGTTAGCCCCAATTGCCCCCGGTCTGCCCACAATGGAGTTTTTCCCTTCCCCTAAGGCCGCCAAACCGCAGCAAGCCACTAACGAGTCTCCCTCTCCCATTACAGGACAAGGGACCAGGGAACAAAGAAGCAGTAGCGCCCCCGGGGGGGGTCAGCCCTCATCACGGCCCAAACGCACGTGCAATAAGCCATCTTGGCTGAGAGACTTCGTCTCATCCTAGGGGGGAGGGATGTTGTGTTCTGTAAAGCTGTGCCTTTAACAATGTACCTTGCCATGTGGTAACAATGTAACCTTTCTGTGTGCAACATTATAACCTTCAGCTGTATCAATGCAAACCTGATAAGGGGACGTGAGCTAGTGACCACTAGATGGCAATAGCGAGCGTCCAGCTCTCATGGCTCAGATTCACCTGGATCAGCAGCGCGGGAAGATTCCCGCCACCTCTTCACCTGGACAAGAAGGGCGTGACCTTCTACGACGTCACGCAGGCAGCAACCAATAGTCTGTCGACGAGCCACATTCAAATGTATAGCCAGCTGTATATATTGAGCTACCCATCCGCCATTACCACATATTCCTCCGGATCATCATGCAATAAACCTGTGTTAAGCCAACCCTTCGGCTGTTTCATTGTCTTTGGTCCCTTACACTAAACCATCATGCAAGCAGGGCAAAATGGCCATCCAGCCCTCAAAGCTGACTGAGGGAGCATGGCCCGGCTCTCAGCTTGAAAAGGTTGGGAATTTCTGCACTAAAGCATAGTTGCCATTGCAGAGATTTTATAGCATACTAGCAAAGGTTGCCCTGCTTTAAATGGTGTTGGAAAGTTTTTGTTGTTGTTGTTGTTAATGTTTGTAAAGAAGAGGTTAGTCTATAATTGAAATTTTAAAATTTTTATTTATACAAATTTTTTTTGATGGCCTGTTATAAACTGTGATGAGTTTTGTTTGGTGTTTTAGTTTTGTGGATGAAAAAAAGAATAAAGGATGATATACTTTTTCGAAAAACTCTTGGGGCCTTTTGTGTGGGGCTATTGTGTCTTTTTGAATTTTTTTATTATTGTGGGCAGCAAGTGCTGCTGGTAGGGGTTATCTTGTATTTTGACTGTTTTTTCTCTCGTGGCCTCTGGGTGGAGCTTCTTCCAGTAAGTAGTCTCTTTCTTTATTCATTTCTTTTCCAGTCGTTGTGGTGTGAGGTCGTGTGGTGGTGAGTTGGCTGTTTTTCTTTATTTGGGGTGGTGGTGGTGTTTGGATTTTGTGGTGTTTGGCTGGGTGCTGGGTGTGTTTGGAAATGTTTGTTGTTGTTTACTTTTTGGTGTTATTTTTGTTTGTTTTTGTGTATTTTTGAATGTTTTTGATTGTTTGTTTTTGTGTTTTTTGGTGTCCTATGGGGGGGATCCCCTCTCTGCCATCTCCCCTGGCTCTGGAAGGCTTGGGGGGACAGGCTCCTTTTGTCCCCCTAAACCTTCCAGACTCATTGGACCCAGGAGAGGGGATCGAATCCACGCTACCCTCTGATATTAAAAGGGAAATCTCATTTGGGGATTCCCCTTTAATATCAGGGGGGGTTGTGATCCCCCTCTCCGCTGGCTTCCTTGGGTTTGGGAGGGTTGGGTTGAGAAAAGGGGTTTGTCTCCCCAACCCTTCCGGACCCAGGAGAGCCATCGGAGAGGGGGATCCCCCCCAAAAAAACCTCCGTTTTTAAAGAGAAGTAACCGCTTGGTTTCTTCTCTTTAATATGGGGTGTGTGTGGGGGGGGGAGGGGAATCCCCTCTCTGCCAGGTCCCCTGGGGTCAGGAGTGTTGGGGAGACAGGCTCCTTTGGTCCCCCCCAAACCTTCCAGACTCATGGGACCCAGGAGAGGGGATCGAATCCAGGCTACCCTCTGATATTAAAAGGGAAATCTCAATTGTGGTTTCCCCTTTAATATCAGTGGGGGGGGGTTGTGATCCCCCTCTCCGCTGGCTTCCTTGGGTTTGGGAGGGTTGAGTTGAGAAAAGGAGTTTGTCTCCCCAACCCTTCCGGACCCAGGAGAGCCATCGGAGAGGGGGATTCCCCCCCCAAAAAAAACAACCTCTGTTTTTAAAGAGAAGTAACCGCTTGGTTTCTTCTCTTTAATATGGGGCGTGTGTGGGAGGGGGAGGGGAATCCCCTCTCTGCCAGGTCCCCTGGGGTCAGGAGGGTTGGGGAGACAGGCTTCTTTGGTCCACCCAACCCTCTCAACCCCAGGGGAGCCAGTAGAGAGGGGGAGCACAACCCCCCCCCCACCCAGTGATATTAACGGGGAAACTCCGATTAGGAGCTTCAGGCGCCGTTGGGGAGGGGGGCTTTGGTTCCCGCAGCTTGGCGGACTTGCTCTCCCTATGTTTTTTTGTTTTTGTTTTATTTTTTGGGTGCCGGCTTCCTCAGCGTTCTGCACGCTCATGGTGCACAGGACACTGGGGCTTGTAGTTATGGGTTGGTGCTTTGTGTTTGTGCTGCGTTTTTTTAAAATGGTTTTCTTTTGATTGGCTGCGGCGCGTTTCCAAACGCTGTGCCGTGCGAGAGCCTCTCAGCCTGATTGGCTCTGGCGCGGCGCGGCACAAGGAATGTTGGGAAGTGAAGTTGTTTCCCTTTCTTCGCGTTTGTGGGGCTGTTGCCCCACTGCCGGTTTTCTCAATCCTTCGTTGACCTGCGGACCCAGATTGGCCGTGTGCAGGAAGGGTGAGTGCAGGCAAGTAGGGCGAGGCATAGCAACCTATAGCCAGTTCCAACGGTTAACCCTTGGATTTATAGGTTAAGATTGTTTCCCGTTTAGACTTTGGCCACGTTGATAATGAGATGTTATTTGTAGAAAAGGGTGTGATCCATAGTGATACCCAAATATTTTGGATTGAAATTATGTTTGAGCTGAGTACCATCAGGAAATCAAAGTTATTGATTGGAAAGATTAGTATTTAGATGGAAGCAACTACATTCAGTTTTAGTCGGATTGGAGGGTCAGTTTCCATTTACTGTAATATTCCCTCATAATTTGAAGATCATTTGTGAAAATTTGTTCTGTGAGAAGCATGGTGTCCCATTTGACAGCTAGTGCCATATCATTTGCATACGCAAACCTGATGTTGTCTCTGGCATATATGTTTTGAGAAATTGCTTAACAGACAAGGAATGAAATGTATTTCAGGACACCTGGAAAGCATCATCTTGAAAAAGGATTTTCAGGCATTTCCACTTACTCAGCAACCAATGACTTTCCTGTGCTTTCTGTATTGCAACACACAAAAATTCTGTATCAATGTAAAATAATAAGCTTGCTACCAAACAGAAGGACTCTGAAACAGGGGTGCCCAAACTATGGCCCACAGGCCAGATCCAGCCCATGGCACCAATTAATCCAGTCTGCGCCAGTCCCGCAAGCAGAAGTAAAACATGTATGCACGGGTGCTGAACACGTCCGCGCATGTGCAGAATACAATACAATTTTAATTTATACCCCACCTTTCTCGGCCAAGGCCGACTCAAGGCAGCAACAACGTATCAATGCAATACAATATAACAACATCAGTATAAAGATACAAAAATTCAAGATACAATATAACCAGATACAGTTACAAATAATTCATCACAATTCACATTATACAATCTTCTTAACCTATAAATCCAAGGGTTAACCGTTGGAACTGGCTATAGGTTGCTATGCCTCGCCCTACTTGCCTGCACTCACCCTTCGTGCACATGGCCGATCTGGGCTCGCAGGTCAACGAAGGATTGAAAAAACCGGCAGTGGGGCAACAGCCCGACAAACGCGAAGAAAGGGAAACAACTTCACTTCCCAACATTCCTTGCGCCGCGCCGTGCCAGAGCCAATCAGGCTGAGAGGCTCTCGCACGGGGCAGCGTTCAGAAACGCGCCGCAGCCAATCGAAAGAAAAGCATTTTAAAAAAACGCAGCACAAACATAAAACAGCAACCCATAACTACAAGCCCCAGCGTCCTGCGCGCCATGAGCGCGCAGAGCGCTGAGGAAACCGGCGCCCGAAAAATGAAAAAGAAAAACAACTCACAGCCAAGCACACACCAGCTGGCTTTCTTTCCCTCACCCACGGCGCCTGAAGCTCCCGACTGGAGTTTCCCCTTTAATATCAGTGGGTGGGGGTTGCGATCCCCCTCTCCGCTGGCTACCCTAGGGTTGGGAGGTTTGTGGGGACAAAAGGGATATATTGCCCCAACCCTTCTGGACCCACAGGAACAGGCAGAGTGGATCGATCCCCCACCCCCCCTCCTTAAAACAACTCCGTCTTTTCTTCTCTTTAAAAACGGACTTCTTTTAAGGAGGGTGGGTGGGGATTCCATCCAGTCTGCCTGATCTTTTGGTTCCAGAAGTGTGGGGGCAATATATCCCTTTTCTCCCCACAAACCTCCCAACCCTAGGGTAGCCAGCGGAGAGGGGGATCACAACCCCCACCCACTGATATTAAAGGGGAAACCCGATCTACTTTCACGACTCCACACAAACAAAGCACCATAACACACTACAGCCCCCCTCCCCCCCAACTAGCCCACCCTTCCTAACCCCCAATGACCATGTCCCCCTCCCCACCACCGAGCCCACCCTTCCTAACCCCAACAACAACGCCCCCCCACAACCTAGCCCACCCTTCCTAACCCCCAACGAAAAACAACTCACTGCCTCACAGCCAAGCACACACCAGCCGGCTTTCTTTCCCTCACCCACAGCGCCTGAAGGTCCTGACTGGAGTTTCCCCTTTAACATCAGTGGGTGGGAGTTGCGATCCCCCTCTCTGCTGGCTACCCTAGGGTTGGGAGGTTTGTGGGGACAAAAGGGGTATCCCCCCCAACCCTTCTGGACCCACAGGAACAGGCAGAGTGGATCGATTCCCCACCCCCCTCCTTAAAACAACTCCGTCTTTTCTTCTCTTTAAAAACGGAGTTGTTTTAAGGAAGGGTGGGGGGTGGGGATTCGATCCAGTCTGCATGATCTTTTGGTTCCAGAAGTGTTGGGGCAATATTCCTCTTTTCTCCCCACAAACCTCCCAACCCTAGGGTAGCCAGCGGAGAGGGGGATCACAACCCCCACCCACTGATATTAAAGGGGAAACCCGATCTACTTTCACGACTCCACACAAACAAAGCACCATAACACACTAAAGCCACCCTCCCCACCACCAAGCCCACCCTTCCTAACCCCAACGGCCACGCCCCCCCTAGCCCACCCTTCCTAACCCCCAACGACCATGCCCCCCTCCCCACTACCTAACCCACCCTTCCTAACCCCCAACGACCATGCCCCTCTCCCCACCACCTAGCCCACCCTTCCTAACCCCCAATGACCATGTCCCTTCCCCACCACCAAATAAATAAATATTTTTTAAAAAAATAACTAAAAACAGTCAAACACATCCAAAAATACACAAAAACGAAAACACCAAAAACAATATGAAGTAAACAAAGACACAATCAAAAACAAACAGACAAAAAATACAAATTCCAACCCCCCCCGCCCACACACACACACACACACACACACAAAACAAAGAAAACAAGCAAACTTACCAAAACATGTGCTACCACCACCAGGACTGAAAAACAAATGAATAAAGAAAGAGACTACTTAACAGAAGAAGCTCCACCCAGAGGCCAGGAGAGAAAAAAAAAGTCAAAATACAATAACCCCTACCAGCACCACCTGCTGGCCACAATAGTAAAAACAATTCAAAAACACACAACAGCATAACACAAATTCACAATTTTACACAAAAGGTCACACCAATAAAAACAAGTAAAAAAATTACACTAAAACATATGTCAATAAAATACAATAGAAACTTTTAAAAATCCTGTGCTGAGTTATAACTCAAATTTAAGCTCAAAACATCTAAACACATTTTAAAAACATTGAATGTAAAAAACATTTACTTTTACATTATGAAAATTATGACCTAGGGTACAACTAATTAAAAAATTTCAAAAAACTAAAACATTATTCACTTACATAAAACAATTTGGAAAAATTATATCATACTTTCTTCTTTTATTAATCCTAAAAAAAAACCAAAAAAGCAGATCCCAGTTAATAACAGCCAAGCCAAAAATTTTCTACATAAATAAACATTTAAAAATTTAAAATTACAGACTAAGCAATTTTTAAAAAACATTAACACAATTTAACCTTCCAACACAATTTAAAACTATTGCAAAAATAAAATTGGTTCATTTTTTTATTAAAACACACGGGGGGAAAAGCCCGGCAACGCCGGGCAACCCTTGCTAGTACAGTATATAAAAATACACAATGCAAGAAGAGCACAAGCAAAAATACAATCCAATAAATACAAAATACAGTCTCACCATAGTGCGCAAGATGCAATATACTCGGCGATACAGAAAATCCAATACCCCAAACCCAGTGGCCTCTTCACAGACACATGCCCAGAGCCCAGGTCCCAAGCCCCAAGGGAGCCCATGCTCCAGAAAAGGTGCGATGAGGCTCCTTGGAGATGACTCCAGTCAAGCAGGGCCGGAGGGAGGTGGGGCCGGTGACCGCAGCTGACTCCCATCTCGGGCCGATGGTGTGGGCTCGGGAGAGTTGCGGCGAGGCTTCATGGCGGCGGCTCCAATGTCCTTCTTGTTCCTCCGTTCAGGCAGGGCTGGAGGGAGGCGGGGCCGGTGGCTGCAGCTGACTCCCATCCTGACCGATGGCTTGGGCCTGGGAGAATCATGGCCATAAATGACCCATGGCTGGATTAATTGGCACAGTGGGCTAGATCTGGCCTGCGGGCCGTAGTTTGGGCACCCCTGTTCTAGAGTCCTTCTGTTTGGTAACAAGCTTATGCAAAATCTCTGTGTGTTGCAATATAGAAAAAAGTTTTGGGCAATATAGAAAAAAGTTTTTGGCACTCCTGCTCTAGAGCATGAGAAAGTTCTGCCACTGGGTGAGTTGTTTTGGTCTGAAGATATTCCAGGCAGTAGGTTCACAGGAGGGGAGAGTGGTCTAGCAAAAAGGAGGCAAAGCCTTGGAAATATGCCTGGCCAAAGGAAAATGAAAGGAAGGGTTAGGCTTTGTGGACTGGGAAATGAAGTTGTTGTGGTGATTATGGTGGGCGAAAAGGAAGACAAACAGACGAAGGAAATCTAGGCACGTGCCAATAGCCACAGGCTGCAGATATGAAGAAAACTAACATTTACATAACGATTTAAGATAACTAGCAATTTTGGGGGGCTGCCAGACTGCAGTTTATTTGAATACAATTACTCTTGATGTGGAAGAAATTGAAGAAATACATATGTTCTTCAAACAAGCCCTGGGATAGCCACATTATTGTAATCTAAGCAGCTTTCCCCATTTCCAGAGCCTTCTAGCTTCAAATGTGAAAATGTGCCTAAGAGTGACTACATTGGAAGTTAATTTGTAAAAGATTACGTCAAGGTGAAAGCTAAGGGTGTCTGTCCTGTTCTACTGAGATCACACTCTCAGTCTACACATGCAAATCTATCAGGTCAGTTTACATCATATTGATCACAGCATGCCACAAACACTCCACAGAAGTCAGCAAGTTGTTCCTGATTCATAAGAGATGCCTGCTAAAGACAGATGAAGTTTTCCAATAAAACTGGAGGGCTGAATCAACCACCAGCCAGCAGGACTCAGAGAAAACTGTCTTTCAGACAATGCTTGAACAGACCAAGGGATTCCCAACCTTTTCAAGCCGAGGGCTGGGTCATGCTCTCTCAGTCAGATTTGAGGACCAGATGACCATTTTACCCTGCCTGCACAATGGGGGCAGCCATTTTATTGCAACAGCTTCAAAGGGGTTGCCATTTTGTTTCTTGAATGCCCTTGGAGGGGTGGGCGGCACATGAAATGGTGCCACAGGCCGGATCTGGCCCATGGGCCTAAGGTTGGGAACCCCTGAGTTAGATCATCTATATGAGAAGAAAGCTCAAATAACAATCCTCATTCTCTCTCTCTCACACACACACACACACACACATGGAGACCTTTGGAACAACTTGATGTCACTAGATGCATCTTGTAACTAGATGCATTGCCTTCAGTGGCCATTTATTAATGAGAAAGGAAAGGAAAGGAAAATATACTTCCTAACCCTAAGACCATTAAGGAGAGAGTGACCCTTCATTATCTCAACCGAGAAGTGTGAACTTTAAATAAATCTTTGGAATTTGTCAACTTTTAGGTTTGCCACTTTTAAATTGCACTGTGCACAACACAGTGGTTGTATTTAACCAAAAGATAGGAATCGGGGGTAGAAGTTTATAAAATGGCCAAAATCCCTTCACTAAGGATGGGGAAGCTGTAGCTTGATGCTGCTAAACTGCAATTCTGAATATGCCTCACCCCTCACTATGTTGGCTAGGGATGAAGGTGTCATGGAATTAGAAATATAGGCTTGTGGTGTTTTTTTTTTTAAACTGTAATGGAGATTTCTGAGTGTCCTTCACTGAACTGAAGCATTCTGGGTTGTTGCTGGGAAGATATTGATTGATGGTTTAAACAATCTAACCTCGTGGTCTGGGGGAAAATGAAACCTAAATTTGGATGGATTGGGAGACAGCCCCCGAAGCTGTCTGAGGGGGTGTGACCTGCCCCCCCACAGCTTAAAAAGGTTGAGAACTCCTGGTGTAAAGGCTAGCTAAAATCCTGGATTGCTAAACCGCAGGGCGTCAATTCAGGTGCGTTCCCACTAACTTGTACTCTACTCATTCATTCATTCATTCATTCGATTTATATCCCGCCCTACTACTCGGTAGTAATGGGGTCACTAACAGAAGGCAACTGCAATTCTGCAACATTTGGAGATCCACTCTTTGTCTGGACCTACGCTACACCAATGGAAGATGATACAGTAACTGGATACTAATTTGCTTCACTGTGTATCCCTTGACTAGAAAAGCACCAGCCCAATAGACAAGATTACAGTAATCAAACTGTACAGAGAATAATAAATAGTTGGAATAAGTGAGAGAAAAATCCCAGTGGGGCCTCTGAGTGATGTCAGCAATGATCGGGATGGAACTTCACTTGCCAGAAACAGCAAAATGACATTGTGTCATTTATAGCCTTATTGCTTACTTTCGCAAATGATTATACGTTTCTGCTTTCTTAATGACAAGTGAATCCCGGAATAGGCTCCAGCTCCCAATAATTGAGAACCTGGAAAATATTTGCATTGGAAATAGTCATTATTTTGGGATGTTATTTCCCCAGTTGGCTCATGTCCCCCCTCCCTGCCCAAGTCAGAGGGGGGAAAACAAAAGAGGTTTACTTTTTATTTTGGAGGGAAAATAGAAATAAATTGTTTAAAGTAGCCCCCACTTCATATATGCTAACTTTCAAAAGACACAAATGCCTGCTCAAAATGCAAAGTAAGAGCACAATCTATAGTGGAAAATGACAATTGAGGAAGCTAAATTCAAGATTCTTGTAGCAGTTGAGCATCTGGAGTACACAGAAAGAGCCTCCTTGAAGATTGTGGTATTTTTGAACCACCACCGGGCATACCTTGGTAACAGCAACCTTGTGTTGCCAGTTAATCTTTCTCACACTAGATCAGGCCAAATGAACTGCAGAATGGACTCATCAAAAGGTGGCTTCATTTTGGCAGTTTCACGTCTGGCCTAGACATGGAAGAAGCATCATCATCTGGATCCATTAATATTAAGATTTGCTGTTTTCTGAAATAAAGGCATATATATACACACCCCTCCCCTTGTAAAATACATTACAGAACATCACTGACATGATCTTGCAGCAAATGTGAATGTTACAAGTTACAAGACTCTATGCCCATGATGGTGAACCTTGGCACTCCAGATGTTCTTGGACTTCCATTCCCAGAAGCCCCTGTGAATCCACACAAATGGGTTTACTGCCTTTCAATCCACACAAATGGGTTTACTGCCCTTGTCGCTCCTGGAAGCGGAAGTAAAATGCAGCCATTTCCAAAAGCATGGCAAAAAATTCCAAACATGTGGCGAAAATGCCCCCCCCCCCCCACCATGGGAAGCACCGGAGGCTGCAAAAGCAGCTGAAAATCCCATGATTGTTCCCACCGCCACAGGAACTGAAAGCACCAGAAGCGGTGGGAGGAACCACACCTCTGGCCCGCACAGCTGTGTGTCAGGGGCGGGTCCAGCCCGTGGCAGGAAAATGTTGAGAACCCCAGCACTAAACCTAACGTTACAATAGAACAGTCTTTAAGGTGCCACAGGATATTTGCCTTTATTTTTTATTTTTATATTTAGTTTCTCTTTGAAATACTTACATGCACTAACATGGCTGCCACTTTGAAGGAGGTTATTGCAAAATGCAGCAAATGGAATATTGAATGAGACTACAATCCATCTCCAGAAGGGAATAACAAGAAACAAATGTAAATAGCCATATGATATGTGTTAGGCAATACCTTTAATGAATTGCGGAATAGTTAAATATAAAAGCATTTTCTGAATTCTACAGAATTCATTATACTGCACAGCAACAATTTTGCTACTGGGATTAACACATGTGATTTACGTTTATATTGAGCATGCTGTTTCCAAATCTGAGCTCAGAATTTGCCTATCACATACAGATTTTAAGGCATACTATAACTGTTCACATGGTCAATCATTGGACTGTGTATTTTTACATTGGAACATTATAACAGTTGCAGCTACCACAATGCTTGCCGCCTCCTCAGCTGAATCACGTCCCCTGGTGGCATGAATGTTCCAGCAGCAGTTGGGCAGGTCAGTGACATCTTATTTTTGGCCACCCCCTTCTTTTGTCCTCCACCTTTCCCTGCATCAAGGCCTTCTCAAGTGAATCCTCTCTTCTCATTTGATATCCAAAGCACTTTAGCGTCATTTTTACTGTTTGACTTTTAATGAGCAGTCATGGTTTATTTCTTCTAGGATCGACCTATTTCTAACACCACATTTCAAAGGCATCTATTTTTCTGCGCTCAGCCTTCCTAATGGTCCAGCTCTCACACCCATACATTACCACCGGGAATACCATTGCTTTGACTATGCAATTTTTTGTTTGCAAGGTGATGCCTCTACTTTTCACTATGTTCCCCAGGTTTCTCATAGCTTGTTTCCTAAGCATCAGTCGCCTTTTTATTTCAAGGCTGCAATCACCATCTGCAGCGATCTGGGAAAGAGGGTGTTAAAGGGAAGTAATGAGCCAATCAGCTTCAAGTATATTTGCATACAGCATAAACAGGATACTTCCATGGTTTTCTCTTAAACACAGAGTTTTAAAAAAATGAATTTGAGACAGAAAAGGCTAAGACAGTAGACATTTAACTGATTAAAATGTAAAAAACAGTTCCATGGAATATCACCATAATATGAAATGCAGTTGAATAGGGAGAGAATAGGTAAGTAAGCCTAATTTGCTAACTGTTTTTTCCCCATGAGGGGAAAGCAGTAATGCTAAGGGGTGGTTCTTCCTCCACCAGGGGGAGCCCAACATTCCTCTGCTCTGGTATAACACACACACCTCATGAATAAAGATATAGAACAATAATGTATGGGAGATTTACATGCTCCTGTTTTTTTTAAAAAAATGCAGGAGATTATAAAAAATATGTGATTGGGTGAAGAGGGGCTCTAAATTATGGGGTTTTCCTGGGCAATATGGGATACTTGATCCCTATGACAGTCCCTTCTGAAGTGTGAAGATGACTTGGCAATTCCACAACTGTGTCTGTCTGCATCACACCCCTCAAAATGTACTACGGAAGCCTCAATGTTCAGCTATCCCAAAACACTCTTGATGCTATTTGTTATTGAGTAAAAGTTACTTGATAATAATAATTCCGTGTCAGAAATTATTCTGGGTTGAAAGGATTTTTGCTGGAGAAATTTCTCTCAGGGGACACCCGAAGGAGGCTCCTTTCATGTCCCTAAGATCTTTTCCTACTGGAGTGGTCCCTATTTATGTACTTGCAACTTCTTGCTTTTTATCTGCTAGGTTGGCAGGAGCTGGGACAGATGCAGGCACTCAATCCATCATACAGTACCCGGGTCTCGAACTGCTAACTTACCGGCCTTCCAGCTAACAAGGTGAGCTTCTTAACCACTGAGTGATATACTGTATTTATTACCAACCAACCAATCTTTATTATGGTTGTTGTCAAACATAGTACAGTACAGCAGAAAGAACAGAAGTTCAAATGAGGGCACAGTTAAGCCTTGAGATAAGAACGGTTCAACTTAAGAAACATTTGAGATACATCCAGAAATCTCAGGAAAAAAATCAGGTTTGAGATACAAATTTTTAATAGGATTTTTTTCAAGATACAAAATTCAATGCATTCTTATGGGATTTTCAAGATAAGAATTTTTGAGATACATCCAACCTTGAGGAACGAATTAAATTCATATGTAGAGTTTTGACTGTACTTAAAATATATCATGAGATAGAAGTTAAAATGAGGGTACTTAAAATATATTTTACTATACTGTGATGCTTCTAATAGAAAGAAAAGAGCTTAGTGGTTCTATAAAGTTATTGTCAATGTTAGAACTCTGCAACAAAGGAAAATATGATTCACTATAGATGCCCAGTCAAGCAATTCACAGACAATGATTTATTGGCCCTTTTTGTAAAGAGCAGCTCATCTAGAGATTTGTATGGCATGAAAGCCAAGTTTCAACCATCATAGGCTCAATGTTTGTTTAGACCTTTGGCAAGCGCTGGCTATGCAGCATAACTTCACAAGCTTCAGTAGACCACAAGGACAGCGTCAACGCTCAGTTCTATACAGTTAATTCAATAAGTCACAGATACCATTACTGTACTTCATAAGGCAGAGAGACTCTGATGTTATTACAGGAATTGCAAAGGGGAAGGAGGAGGAAATGGAGAAGGAAAACAGAGGGGTGGAGAGCTGGGATGTGCATTAGAATGGTGACAAGCAGAAGAACAAAAGCATCCCATAAATCATACAAAGTTGCTGACATACCAGAACAAACGGCCCTTTACCTCAGGAGTTCTCAACCTTTCAAAGCTCGGGGCCAGGTTACACTTCCTCAAACAGCTTTAGGGGCCGGATGGCCATTTTGCCCTTCCTCCACCACATGGTACTTCCTGGTGTGGTGGAGGCAGTGCGGGGCCACTCAGAATGGTGCTGCAGGCCACATTTGGCCCACAGGCCGCAGGTTGAGAATCCCTGATTTACCTTGGCCATTGTTTTCAAGCAACCCTCCTTCCATCAAAATACCTTCAAATTCATTTCACCAACTTCTCTGCACTGGAGAAGTCTCGATTTATGTGCTTAATTTCTTGTTGTTTAAGAGCTGGACAAAGAATTCCAGAAAAGATGTAAGTAGTTTGTATGAACAGTGATTGGGATTTGTAAAAATGCCCATACAATTCTAAGATTTAGTTTCTATTAAGGTAAATTTTACATAAGGTGACTTTGAAAAGTGTAGCTGATGTCAAATAGGAATGTAATCTAATCTTTTGAAGAAAAACACATAAAAGGCTTTTTTTTCTGTTTCTGATTTTCCAAAGCTTTGATTTGCGAAAGTTTTCACTATGTAGATCTCTAATGTCAAGTCTTTTATCTTGACAGATTTAAACAAAAGCCTACGGAACAGACCTTTTGTGTAAGTAGGGGTTTTACTGTATATAAATGTAGGATGGGTAGGTGGGTGGGTGGTTGGTTGGTTGGGTAGATAGATAGATAGATAGATAGATAGATAGATAGATAGATAGATAGATAGATAGATAGATAGATAGATAGATAGAAAAAGAAAGAAAGAAAGAAAGAAGAAAGAAAGAAAGAAAGAAAGCTTCAATGTTGGGTTGAAGCCTGGGTATGTGCGCCAACAATGATTAAATATTTCTCATGGTACTTTCAGCGTTTGCTTCCCCAATCACTTTCCTGTGATCAAGAAATACCAAAATTCTTTCCAATTTGCTCCATATTTTCTTGTTGGGAAGCAGAAAGACAGCAAGCTTTGCTTCTGGCAGACAGGAAGGGGTGACAGAATGTAAGGGGGTGAGGGAGGGAAAAGCCCACGCATAGCCCATAGACACAAATACACAACTCCTTCCTCACTTGTCAATCTTCCTACGCTTCATCCAACAACTAGCCTGAATATTTGGCCTCTAGAAATTTAAGCCTCCGTCTTTGCCAACGCCAAGATTCAAGAACACTGGAAGGGCCAACGGTCTGCGATGGTACAGCGCATTCATAGGTCCCTAAACAGTAAGGACTTTGTGGCACCAGCTTGTAGGGGGGAAAAACATACCTAAGAAAAGTCTAATAATGAAGTACTTATTTTAGTAAATATCATATGAATGAAATAAGTGTTTTCTCAAAACTTCAACTCTTTCCCTGCCACTTCACCAATTTTATTTTATTTTTTACAAGAGGAATGCAGCAGACTTGGTGTATAGTTAGCACTAAACTTTGGGGAAAGGGGGGTGGGGTAGCTGTTTCCCTCATTTTTCAGAGTACATAAATAAGTTCTACATTGGTTTAATAAATCAATCACTGTACCCAAGGAGGGACAGGCACCTTATAATGTTCCACTTTAACTGGGCACAGGCTTGAAACTATTTGGGGTGGTGCCTCAGATATTGGCCAGCCCTGACAGCTTAAGTGCGCTGATTAGAGAGAAATGTCCATTCTCCTTCGGAGACTTTAGGCAATCTTCTATCCAAGGCAAGCAAGACAGAACTTTCCCTTATGTGCTGTGCAACTGACAGGGCTTAGGAGATGAGGTGCCCCAAGTCTAAATCCCTACTCATCCTCATGGATACATGGAGAAATCTAGGACATTCTTGGTTATGGCACCAAGCAGCACATTTTGCTGCTTTCCTTGCCAACCAATGGGAATCTGGTTCAAAGTATTTAGTTTTGATGGGATTTTTGTGCTGTCTTGATGCAGTGGTGTACAGTACTGGTGATGGAACTATCTGTACTCCCATGAAGTGGGGATTTCTTCTTCCTTTGCGGCTCTTTCCCTACCAAATGCTACTCCCAAGGACTGTGAAATCCCAATGACAGTGATGGTGAACGTTGGCACTCGAGGTGTTCTGGAACTTCAATTCCCAGAAGCCCTGATCAGCAAGGAGTGCTGACTTCGGCTTCTGCTAATTGAAGTAAGAGTACATATCTAACCTCAGCTGGTGTTGAGATCTGACCAGTAGGGGATGGCAACACAATTGCTACCATTGTTTGTGGTTTCAACATTCGTTTCAGGATTATAAAAGTACAATACAGTAGACCCTCACATAACGACATTGCTTGGTTCCCCAAGTAGCGTCGTTATGCGGAAAATGTCATTTTGCTGTTTCCTATGGGAGATCTCCCGCAGAACGTCAAAAAACCATCGTTTTTCCCACAACGACGGTAAAAATACTGTCGTTATTCGAATAACGATGTTTTTCGTTGTTGTGCAGGAGATCACGTGGGGGGCGTCAGTAGTGTCGTTAATCGGAAATGATGCTATTCGAATGCGTCGTTAGTCGGGGGTTCACTGTAAACATCTCCTCTTGGCACAATCTGTGTTCTACGAATAATACCACTTTCATGACTCAAAATAATGTATGTCTACCAGGGGCAGAGAGCCCTGTTTTGATCATTCTGAGTCACATTGGCAATATCTCTATTGGCAATAGCATCTCATCCTTCTGAATCTGCAACAATTAATTTGAATGACTTTTTTAGTTATGTGAAAATTGGAAGTGTCTCTGTGATCACTGGCACCACTCATATTTCCCCCCATTCATTAGTCTCCAGTAATAGTATTCAAATATAAAGGATGGAGTTACAGTGTTTGCTCTTCTGTTTTAGTGTTCACACATTCCAGGCATCACACTAATATAATTTTAGAAATTTGATGATGTGGCATTGGGGAGGGCATATTAAGTTTTTAAATTTTAAACAATTTAATATTTTAATGTTTTTATCCTATTGTTTTGTATTTTTTATCTGTGGTGTTTTTGTATGTATAAGCCGCCCGGAGTCTCCTTGGCGAGAGGGCGGCAGTAAAAATGTGATTACATAATAATAACAACAACAGGAGTGCCAAGGTTGGCCATCAGTGCCCTATGACATAATGGCCTTAGGTTAGGAACCCCTGTTCTATGTGAGCAGACTAGACAATGGAAGCGATTCATCCAGAAGAGACAGGAAAAAAATTTGTTGGATGACTCTGCAAATCTGCTCTTAACGTGTTGGATTCTAAGCTTTGGTAACACCAATTTTCAAAAAAGGATCCAGGGGTGATCCAGGAAATTACCAACCTGTCAGTTTGACATGTGTCCCAGGTAAAGTGATGGAAACCATCCTAAAAGATAGGATTAATAGGCACATAGAAGAGAAGGCGCTGCTAAAGGAGAGCCAACATGGCTTTTGCAAGGGCAAATCATGCCTCACTAATCTGTTGGAATTTTTTGAGAGTGTCAACAAGCATGTGGATAAGGGGGATCCATTTGACATTGTTTATCTGGACTTTCAGAAGGCTTTTGACAAGGTCCCACACCAAACGCTCTTGAATAAACTTGCCAGTCATGGAATAAAGGGACAGGTCTTGTCCTGGATCAGCAACTGGCTAAGGGACAGGAAACAGAGGGTAGCACTAAATGGACACTTCTCCAAGTGGAGGGACGTAAAGAGTGGGGTCACCCAAGGTTCAGTACTGGGTCCCCTGCTTTTGAACCTCTTCATAAATGATCTAGAAGTAGGAATAAATAGCAAGGTAGCCAAATTTGCTGACGACACTAAATTATACAAGGTAGTGAAAACTGTGAGAGATTGTGAGGAGCTCCAGAGGGATCTCTTGACACTGGGGGAGTGGGCAAAACAGTGGCAAATGAGCTTCAACATTAGTAAGTGCAGAGTGATGCATGTTGGGGCAAAAACAACCAATTACATTTATAAACTGATGGGGTCTGAACTCTCTGCGACAAACCAGGAAAGGGACCTTGGTGTCCTGGTGGACAACTCAATGAAGGTGTCAACCCAGTGTGCCTCAGCAGTGAAAAAAGCAAACTCAATGCTAGGGATCATTAGGAAGGGTATAGAAAATAAGTCAGCAAGTGTCATTTTGCCTCTTTATAAATCTATGGTGAGGCCTCATCTGGAATACTGTGTACAGTTCTGGTCACCATACCTCCAGAAGGATATTATGGAGCTGGAAAAAGTGCAGAGGAGGGCAACCAGAATGATTAGGGGACTGGAACACCTTCCTTACCATCTGAGGCTGCAACGGTTGGGCCTTTTCACTCTTGAACGACGACGTCTAAGAGGTGACCTGATTGAAGTTTATAAAATCATGCACGGTGTGGACAAAAGTAGATAAGGAAAAACTGTTTTCCCTGTCGCATAACACTAGAACTAGGGGACACTCCATGAAACTTTTGGGTACTAGTTCTCAAACAAATAAGAGAAAGTACTTTTTCACCCAGAGATTGCCAGAGGTCTGTGGAACTCCCTGCCAGATGAGGTGGTGACTGCTGTCAGACTTGACAGCTTCAAGAAAGGATAAGAGAGGTTCATGGAGGACAAGGGTATCAATGGCTATAATTATGGATACTTAAGGACAACCTCCGGGTTGGAGAGATAGGCAGGATATCTCTCAATGCCATTTCCAGGGAATCCTAAGCAGGTGAAGGCATCTGCTTGGGAATACCCTGAAGCAAATGGTGAGCCACTGTGTGTGACAGAATGCTGGACTGGATAGGCTGTGGCCTGTTCCAGCAAGGCTGTTCTTATGTTCTTATGTGTCCTCAGAATTACTGACATTCTCAGCCATCACTGACTTCATCAGGAGCCAGGAGTATCCAATGCCTCTGAATACTACCAAAGTTAAAGACAGGGCGAACATCAGAAATTTCTGGGCCCAGTATGCCCCCCCCCCACACATTTTGGCCATGCCCCCCATGGGTTCTGCGCATGCATGGTCTGTTTGCACATGCATACAACAATGGTTTCCCAGCAGCACTATGCCCCCGTGGTTTTCTGCACATGCATGGTCTGTTTGCGCATGCACACATCGTTTATTTCCCGGCACCGATGGGCCCCGGACGGGAGTCCTACTTGCAACCCCCTGATTGTGGCACTGGGTAAAGGTCACCCTTGCTTGAAAGCCAATCATATCCGACTCTAGGGTTCAGTGCTCATCTCTGTTTCATAGCCAAAGAGCCAGAACTGTCTGCTTCTTCTGTGGTCATGTGGCAGGCATGACTAGACACCGGAGTGTACGGAATGCTGTTTACCTTCCCACCGAAGAGGTCCCTATTTATCTACTTGCAATTTCTTGCTTTCAAACTGCTTGGTTGGCAGGAGCTGGGACAAAGACGGGAGCTCATTCCATTCTGCAGTACTCGGAAATCGAACTGCTGACCTGCCACCTACTAGTTTATCCTGGTTGTAACTATTTGGGACTGTCAAAGTTAACAGACTCTGCACGTCACCCGCCCCGTGGAAAATAAGCAGAGACTCACGTAATCCACCTAAGAGAGCGAGGTAACGTGTAGTGCATGAATTGTTTCTGTGAATAGCTCAACAGAAGAAATTGACTGAAAGTAAGATTTTCAAAAGCAGCACGAAAAGCAGGGGAGATGAATCACAGTCTGCTTACTCCGGTACAGTCCCTTTGACTCCAGAGGGGATTGTACTAACCCAAGCAGCTAGTGAATAGGTGCTTTATAAGCCTCCCACCTTTCTCAATGACCTGCTGGGTTGAGAGTCACTTTTCCCATATATATTTCAAGATTCCCACTGCAAAGCTTCTAGGCTGACTTTAAAGAAAGAACCCATCATAATACGAACCAGGTGTGTACCTTTTAATGAAGAGCTGGCTCTGGAAGAACACTTACTCCATTTTGAAAAGAGACACACCATCTTGGAGGAAGTCTGTTCTTCTGATTTAGGGCTGAATGACCTTAGAACACTGTTTACCTCCCCTCCAAAGTGGTACTATTTATCTCCTTGCAATTTCTTGCTTTCGAACTGCTAGGTTGGCAGGAGCAGGGAGAGAGACGGCATGTT
Source organism: Bradypodion pumilum (assembly GCA_035047305.1). Classification (NCBI taxonomy): domain Eukaryota; kingdom Metazoa; phylum Chordata; class Lepidosauria; order Squamata; family Chamaeleonidae; genus Bradypodion; species Bradypodion pumilum. The sequence goes on from JAWDJD010000013.1 coordinate 16,953,839, forward strand.
TGTTCTGAACTATTAGCAAGAACAAATAGTTTGATCTTAGAAGAGATTAGCCCTGACTGCTCCTTAGAAGGCCAAATAGTAAAGATGAAGATGAAGTACTTTGAACATCAAATGAGAAGAGATGATTCACTTGAGAAGGCCTTGATGCTGGGAAAGGTGCAGGGCAAAAGAAGAAGGGGGCGGCCAAAAGTGAGATGGCTAGATGGTATTGTAGATGCAATGGGCACAAAGCTGGGCAGGGTGGGGGAGGATGGTGGAAGACTGAGGTGCCTTGCGTGCAATGGTCCATAGGGTCGCAAAGGGTCAGAATCGACTGTGGAACTGAACAACAACAAAACTTTTTTTCTGTCTCTATAAGCTGGCTGGATAACTCAGTGAGTTATTGTTGTGTTCTGTAAAGCTGTGCCTTTAACAATGTACCTTAGCCATGTGTTAACAATGTAACCTTTCTGTGTGCAACATTATAACCTTCAGCTGTATCAATGTAAACCTGATAAGGGGACGCGAGCTAGTGACCACTGGATGGCAGTAGCGAGCGTCCAGCTCTCATGGCTCAGATTCACCTGGATCAGCAGCGCGGGAAGATTCCCCGCCACCTCTTCACCTGGTCAAGAAGGGCGTGACCTTCTACGACGTCACGCAGGTAGCAACCAATAGTCTGTCGACGAGCCACATTCAAATGTATAGCCAGCTGTATATATTGAGCTACCCATCCGCCATTACCACATGTTCCTCCGGATCATCATGCAATAAACCTGTGTTAAGCCAACCCTTCGGCTGTTTCGTTGTCTTTGGTCTCTTACACTAAATTGGCGACGAAGGTGGGATCATGGCAGCCCACGGGACCAAGACATGCGCCGGTTTCGAAATCAGGAAACCGGGCGACTGGGAGATCTTCGAAATGGACTTCCAGGCAGCACTGATTGAGTCCGAAGTCACGGAAGAGGCAAAGAAAAGGGCCATCTTCACCAGGATGCTCGGACAAGAAACCAAAAGGACCTTGGTGGACCTGATCGCACCGAGGAGGGTGAGCGAATTCAAGGCCAAGGAACTCATGCAGATGCTGCGTGAGCACGTCCGGCCCGCCACGGCGATGTTTCCCGCTCGGAGTGCGTTCTGGAGGCGAGTCCAAGCGCCCGGGGAGACGGTCGCCGCATTCGTGGCGGCCCTGCGGCTGCCGGCCGGCCCGTGCAAACGGGAGAATGCCGAAATCACCCTCCGGGACTGTGTGCTGTGCGGCCTGAACGACGCCGAAACCCAGCGCACATTGATGAACCAAGAGCCGCATCCCACGTTGCAGGAGGTCGTCAGAGCGGCACAGGCCGCGGAAGCTACAAAGGCTGGGGTCCAAGAACTCCAGGACTGGCGACCGAAGTCGAGCAAGGCAGAGACTCCGGTGCATGCGGCCCGGCGAGCTTCGAGGTCGTCCGCAGAGAGCAGTGACGACGAGGACGTCCGGAGGGTCCGGAAAGAGAGCCGGCGGTGCGACGGCTGTGGAACGGCCCACGACCGCGTAAAGTGCCCGTTTCTGAAGGCCGAGTGCCACAACTGCGGCTGCCGCGGGCACATCGCCAAGGTGTGCAGGAAGACGCGCGAGACCCGGAGAAGCTCAGCAGACCGTTCCGCGGGACAAGACCGCTCAACGAGACCCAAGGACGGCGGTCAGGCCACGCGGAAGCAGGACGGTGTGGGCCGCATCTCCGACGGCAGCGAGGACGACGCCCCAGTATTCAGCGTGTCCGTAGGACACCCCCGCTACTTTGTTGAGGTACTAGTTCAAGGGGTTCCCATTAGCATGGAAATTGACTCGGGGTCCTCATATTCAATCATTTCCCAGAGGGAGTTTTTGAGAATTGCCCCCCACAGGCGACCCAAGCTCAAAGCGTTGAGGTCCACACTACGGGACGTGCAAGGGAACAGCATTCCAGTGTTGGGGGTTGGAGAATTTCAGGTTAAATTCAAGAAGCACGCCGCGTCCCTCCCTCTAGTCGTGCTTAAAGGGGGAGATTGCAGCCTCCTCGGGACTCAATGGTTCCAGCCCCTGGGGTTGTTTATTGGGGGGTGCACGCCGTTGGAATGCACGCCGTTGGGTCTGACCCGATTCAGGAGGTGCGCGAGGCGCACCCAGAAGTTTTCAAAAAGGGACTGGGGAAATTCAAGGGGCCCCCAGTGACTTTCGACCTGGACCCGGAGGTCCGCCCAATTCGACTCAAACCACGCCGGGTGCCGTTCGAACTCAAGGACAAGATAGAGGCGGAACTGGACAAATTGGTGGGCCAGGGAATCCTTGTGCCTGTTGATTCTGCGGAGTGGGAAACTCCAATTGTAACCGCACTAAAGGCCAATGGGGAGGTCCGCATATGCGCCGACTACAAGTGCACCATCAACAAGGCGATCCGCCCGAATGCATATCCGGTGCCGGTAGTCAGCCATCTGCTGGCCAGGTTACACGGGGGAAAGTGTTTCGCTAAGCTCGACTTAGCACAGGCCTACCAGCAGCTTACGGTGTCCCCTGCCGCAGCTGCTGCGCAGACCATAGTCACCCATAAGGGGGCGTTCCAGGTGACGCGCCTCCAGTTCGGCGTAAATTCGGCGCCTGGAATTTTCCAGTCACTCGTGGAACGCCTCCTGAAGGGGCTGGAGGGGGTGTTGCCTTATTTTGATGACGTGTTAATAACGGGGGGGGAGTCGGGTCGAATTGGCCAAGAGGTTGGGGAAGGTCCTGACAATATTCGAAAAAGCGGGGTTGAGACTGCGAAAGGACAAATGCGTCTTCTTCGCAACCGAGGTTGAGTTCCTAGGGTTTTGTGTGACTCCTGAGGGGATAAAACCATCCAAATCCAAGGTGGCCGCCATTAAGAAAGCCCCCCGCCCCACCTCCAAGCCCGAGCTGCAGTCGTTCCTAGGGCTGCTCAACTTTTACCACTCCTTCCTCCCCCAGAAGGCAGCAGTGGCTGAACTGCTACACAAACTGCTTAAAAAAGACCAGGCATGGAAGTGGGGCGATGACCAAGAAAGGGCATTTTGTGAGCTAAAAAGTCTCCTAGCGTCCGATGCCATACTGACTCATTTCAACCCCAAACGCCCGGTAGTCCTGACCTGTGATGCATCCCCGGTGGGGGTGGGGGCGGTGCTGTGCCACGTGCTGGAAGACGGAAGGGAGGCCCCGATAGCATTTTACTCCAGGTCCCTGTCCCAAGCGGAGAGAAACTACGCACAGACAGACAGGGAGGCACTAGCAATAGTTGCGGGGACAAATAAATTTCATGATTTTCTGTATGGCCGCCCCTTCACCATTGTAACAGACCATAAGCCTCTGCTAGGCATTTTTACCACGGATAAGCCCACCCCACAGATACTGTCCCCAAGGATGCTCAGGTGGGCCATTTTTCTCAATGCGTACCAGCACGCGTTGGTCTACCGGCCCGGGAAAGAGATCAGCCATGCGGACGCTCTATCAAGGTCTCCCCTCCCCCTGACGCCCAGCCAGGTGAGCAAGGGGGAGCGGGACCATCAGGTTCTTATGATAGAGGTGCTGGATTCGCCCCCCGTAATGCCCGCCGACATTGCCAAAGCGACAGAGAAGGACAAGACGTTAGCGGCAGTTAGCTCCTGGGTGCAGAAAGGGTGGCCGGCGTCCTCCCCAGCAGAGGAGTTCGCCCCATTTTTCAGGAAAAAGTTAGAGCTGTCCCTAGAGAGGGGGTGCCTCTTGTGGGGGCAGCGGGTGGTGATTCCCACTTCCCTTCGGCCGCGGGTGCTCAAACTGCTGCACGTCAGCCACCCCGGCATCGTGCGATCCAAGGCGCTGGCCCGGAGTTACTTCTGGTGGCCCCAGCTGGACGCCGACATCGAGCACATGGTCGGCACTTGTGAAAGTTGCCAATGCTCCAGACCAGAGGAGGCCCGCCTTCCCCACAGGGAATGGGACTCGGCCAAGGGGCCGTGGTCCCGGGTGCACATTGATTTCGCGGGCCCGTTCAGAGGCACCCTGTTTCTTCTTGTCGTGGACGCCTTCTCCAAGTGGTTGGAGGTTATCCCAGTCACGAGCACCTCCTCGGCCCAGACCATTAAGCATTTGCGGAGGCTCTTTTCCACGTTCGGCATACCCGACACGTTAATTAGCGACAACGCTAGTTGTTTCACGTCCTCCGAGTTTAGGGCATTCATGGAGATTAACGCCGTTCGGCATATCACCTCCGCCCCGTTTCACCCAGCCACCAATGGTCAAGTAGAGCGCCTCGTCCGCACCACGAAGGACGCGTTGCGGCGCATGGGCCCCGGGGACCTAAACCTACAAGTGTGTCAGTTTCTGCTAGGGTACAGGGTGACCCCGTTGGCGTCAGGATACTCCCCCGCAGAGCTCTTAATGCGTAGGAAACTGACCACCATCCTTACTAGGCTAGACCCCACGAGGGTAGAGGACAAAGGAAGGAACATTGGGCTAGAGGCCACAAAGAGTTTCAGTGTAGGCGCCCCCGTGCATTGCAGGAATTACGCCAGCACGGGCCCAGCCTGGGTACCGGGCGTAGTTGTGGAGCAAACCGGCCCCGTGTCGTACCGCGTGGTAACCAGCACAGGGCTGCTGTGGAGGAGGCACGCGGACCAGCTCCGACGCAGGGTCTCCAATGAGCAGGGCACAGACCAAACAGAGAAAAAATCAGCGTTAGGGTTCTCCCCCACCCGTTCAGCCCAAGGGGGAGGGAAAGGGGGCCGCGGGTCCCCACCAAGGGGGGAGGAGGATGTTCTCGTAGATATCCTAGGGGATCTTTCTGAGGAGGAGGAACCCGACCCCATACATATCTCGCGGAATTCCCCCACAAATGCGGATACCCCAACTGAGTTAGAATTTGATTTTCAGAACCGGGGGAGTTTTTCGGAGTGGTCCCCCACCCGTCCAAGCGAGAAGAGGGGTTTTTTGTTAGCCCCGATTGCCCCCGGTCTGCCCACAATGGAGTTCTTCCCTTCCCCTAAGGCCGCCAAACCGCGGCAAGCCACTAACGAGTCTCCCTCTCCCATTACAGGACAAGGGACCAGGGAACAAAGAAGCAGTAGCGCCCCCGGGGGGGGGGGGGTCAGCCCTCATCACGGCCCAAACGCACATGCAACAAGCCATCTTGGCTGAGAGACTTCGTCTCATCCTAGGGGGGAGGGATGTTGTGTTCTGTAAAGCTGTGCCTTTAACAATGTACCTTAGCCATGTGTTAACAATGTAACCTTTCTGTGTGCAACATTATAACCTTCAGCTGTATCAATGTAAACCTGATAAGGGGACGCGAGCTAGTGACCACTGGATGGGAGTAGCGAGCGTCCAGCTCTCATGGCTCAGATTCACCTGGATCAGCAGCGCGGGAAGATTCCCCGCCACCTCTTCACCTGGTCAAGAAGGGCGTGACCTTCTACGATGTCACGCAGGCAGCAACCAATAGTCTGTCGACGAGCCACATTCAAATGTATAGCCAGCTGTATATATTGAGCTACCCATCCGCCATTACCACATGTTCCTCCGGATCATCATGCAATAAACCTGTGTTAAGCCAACCCTTCGGCTGTTTCGTTGTCTTTGGTCCCTTACACTAAAGTTATGTATCTAAAAGTTGAACATTCAATTCATCATTGTGCTCAGTTTCTTCTGTCTGTTCTTATTGGGCAGGGGTTCTCATCCTTTTCAAGCTACGGGCCGGGTCACGCTCCCTCAGACAGCTGAGTGGGCAGGACTGGTGATTCCCCCACCATAAACACTGCCATAAAATGTGCCTGTGGCTGTCGTAAAGGTGGACGCGGGTGCTTCCAGTGCTTCCAGTGGTGGCAGCAGAAGCAAGGGTGGTGTGCTACATGAAATGGAACCTCAGGCCAGATCCGGCCCACAGACCATAGGTTGAGAACCCTTGTCACAGTGTTTGCTTTCCAGTTCCCTGATCATTCTTGTTGTCCTCCTCTGAACTTGTTCCAGTTGGCAACTTTGTTAACATGCAGTCCAGAAGTGGACATAGTGTGGATTCTGTGCATGTAATTGGTACACTGTCCCTGACAGAACCACGGTTATGGGAGAACACTCCTTCGAGCCTCTGGTTCCGAGGGGACAGAAATTGGGGGGCGGAATAATAGATATAGTTTAATTCACCGATCGCTGACCTAACAGGCAGCTTGGACAACAGAGGGTAAAAGATCGCCAGATGTTTAACTCGATAGGCATGTAATGAGTAATCTCACATCCGCAGAAGCTCTAAGCCTTAGAGTCAACCTCAGCTCATGTTTGCTCCCGATGAACAATAGACAATGCATGTCCCTGGTAGTTAATTAGATAGATAAGGGACTTCCCCCGGTGAAGTCATCCCTAATGGGTAACTTGTGTAATCTTGATGTGTAGACTCAGGGCTTTCCTGTAACGGCTGTGTGCAACGTATACACACAGCCAAGCTAGGCAGGGTATAAAATCATTTGCCTTCTGATCAATAAACGCTGGTCTTCGCTCCATCTTGCCTCATGTGTCTTGCTTGACCAGTCTCCTCCGGGACCCTCCGGCCCACATTGGGCCCAAATCCAACAACATAGTACTCTAGATGTTGTCTGACCTATGCCAAATAGAGGGGGACTAGTACCTCACAGCTTTGCAGACTTTATTGCTGTTAATGTAAAATAGCATTTGCCTTTTTTTGCAGCCACGTTTGGCTCAAATGCAGCTTGTGATCCACAACAATTCCAAGATCTTTCTCACTGAGCCATTTATCTGCTATCTTTTAACTGTCCCTAGGTGTTGTTTTCAGCCCAGTGCTTAAGCCAATCAATTGAATTTTGTTTCTGCCTACCATGATGTTCTCCTGTCAACCTAGCAGTTCTAAAGCAAGACATTGCAAGTAGATAAATAGGGACCACTTCGGTGGGAAGGTAAACAGTGTTCTGTGCGCTCCGGTCTGTAGTCATGCCTGCCACATAACCACGGAAATGTCTGCAGAGGGCTCTGGCTCTTCAGCTTTGAAATAGAGATGAACACTGAATCCTAGAGCCGGATACACCTGGATTTTGAGCAAGGGATAGCTTTACCTTTACCTACCATGATGTTAGCTATTCTATTCAAGTAGAAGTTTGCCTCATTAGAAACACACACACCCATTCCCCAAATTTCAGAAAGAGCTTGGTATGGAGATAAAAGCATCATCTGGAAGAACTGTGAGTAAGATGTAGCCGGGCTGCTACCTTTGACAGGTACAGTTTGCAATTTCATAGAGAAACACAATTGCGTATATAAATGTCCATATTGACAAGAAACAACCTTGATATCTTGTTTACAGACAGAACATTTTCTGAAGAGAAATCACACGTTAATCCTCTCTGTATCTCAACTGCATGAAGAAATTCTCTTTACCTGGTTGGCTGTTTTATTTTACAATCTGGGATGAATGCCAAGAAGGCCATTGCCATCTTGAGCATTTATCACAAGCACAAGTTGCAATTTGGCACGCCAATGTGTGATCCTTTTTAGGTTTGGATTACACAGAGATGGTCCAAACTGTAGTTTCAATTGAGAGAAATGTCTCAGATGATCCACATTCAGCAGATATGTAATAAAAAGCAGAAAATTAAGCATTTTGCTACCGTAGTTCTAAGAATCAACCCTTATTTGGGCTTGTTCTAGTTACATTGTAAACTGTGTAGAACGCTACCCTTGTTTCTATGGTGTGTCCCAAAGGAGTGAGTTTGCAGAATTTACACTAGTATCTTTCATGAGAACTGTAGGAAAAGCAGACATTCTTGTATAAATACACAGGGGTACACAATTGGCTGCATTATGTGCATATCTAAGGATGTGCATCTCCCTTTGCAACATTAAAACATGCCTCCTAGGATTACTGATGTAAACATGAAGTGGACTTGATCCATAAAAGCTCACATTTAAATATAGAAGTTAGTCTTTAAGACGCCACAACATTTTTGTCTCTCTCTTTTTGTGTTGTTTTGTTTACTCTTTGGTATGATGTAAACATGGCAACTATACCTGCTCTTCTTAAATTATACTCGACTTCTGACTGAATCACACTCTGCCTTCAGGCTCCAAAAGGACAGGTACAAGACATGTCTTAGCTAAACCCCTGATAGTACTCATAATCCGGGTCCATTTGTTCTTTTTTTTTTTTTTGCAAAAGCTTTCTTTAAAGCAGGGGTTCCCAAACTTTTTACATCGTAGGCCTGACCACATACCCCAGACACCCCAGACATCTGAGCGGGCCAGACTATGCCCCCCTCCCCCGAAGCAGAAGAGGGAGCATTTATGGCTGTTGTAAATGTGGCCATTTCCGCATTTACAACAGTTGTGGGTGCATTTACACATTTGCGTGCACGTTTTACGGCTGACATAAATGCACCCATGTCTGCTTCTGGGTAGCAGCAAGGGTGGTGTGGGCCAGATAATTTGGCACCATGGGCCGGGTCCAGTCCAAGGGCCGTAGGTTGGGAACCCCTGCTCTAAAGTATTGATCAAGTTATACACACTGGGGATCTGTATCAAATTACCATTTCCAGTAAGGCTCTCTAGACCAGTATTTCCCAAACTTTGGTTTTTGGACTTCCATTCCCAGAAGCTTAAGTCAATTCCCAAAGCACTGATTAGGCTCCTGGGAATTGAAGTCCCCCTGGGGGGTGTTGGCCCCATGTTGGGAATCACTGCTCTAGACCTGGTTTGTTTTCTAGATATGAATGTCCGTCTGCCCAAAGCATTGATCTGTCGTGGCATAAAAATCTCAAAGGTTTGGTAGTGGATGGGGCATGATTTCCCCCGGCCCTGGGCTGATCCTGGATCTCTTACCATTCAACGCTCAGAGACCTGGGACGGAAGACAGGCCGCTCAGCCAAGCCATACTCAGCTCCTTTCCTCCTCTTCTCCTGCTTCTGTTTAACTGACAACCGGTGTGTGAACTTAGAAAGACTGCTCTCAGACCTAAGGAAGTGGGAAAGGAGAGGTGTTAACAGCATCATGACAACCTGGTGGAAACCTTTTAAAGCTGGGGGGGGGGGGTCACACTCCCTCAGACAGCTTTGGGGGCCGGACGGCCATTTTGCCCATCCTTCACCACATGGCACTTCCTGGCATGGGGGAGGTGGTGGTGGGGCCACATGATATGGTGCAGTGGGCAGCATCCGGCCCACAGGCTGCAGGTTGAGAATCCCTGGGCTAGAAGCTAAGGCTCAGAAAAGAATGGAGAGAAACAGGGTATTCATGGGACCAGCTATTACAAGCCAAATTACTCCTCAGTGTAAACTAGTCCAATTCATTCAAATTTAATCTGGTCTTACCCAAGTAAGCTCATCTAGTGCAGATTTCTTCTGTATCGGCTGACGGGTCATTTAACAATCAAAGTGGAGAAGCCAATTAGTATGAACAGTGTCAGGGACCTCCCAAGATTAGCAAATCAGAAATCACACAGACTAATAAGGAACTGTTACAGCCATTTTCATCAACAGTTAAGGTCATCCTTGCTTGAAAGCCAGTCGTATCCGACTCTAGGGTTTAGTGTTCATCTCTGTTTATAGCCAAAGAGCCAATGCTGTTTGTGTTTGCAGATGTTTCTATGGGCATGTGGCAGGCACTGGAGTGCATGGAATGCTGTTTACCTTCCCAACAAAGTGGTCCCTATTTATCTACTTGCAATTTCTTGCGTTTGGACTGCTAGGATGGCAGGAGCTGGGAGAATGACAGGAGCTCACTCCATCGTGCAGTACTCAGGAATTGAACTCTGACCTTCCAGCCGCCATCAACGGACCTAAGAGCAATCTGAACCATCCTGCAGAGGTTTCTTACAGATTTGAATTGTTTTCTTTTTACAATGGAAAAGTTTCATTGCCACACCACTAAGGATCTGACTTTCTCACAAAAACTGCTTGCTCCAAAAACCCATCTTTGCCTTGTATTCTGCTATGTTTGCAATGACTTTGTCCCGATCATATCCCATTTCTTCTGAATTATTTGTTACGAATTCCATTGCCCTGGAGGCCTCATCATTTGATAAGTGTTTTCCTTGGAAACACAGGTCAACTAGATTTGCAGCAAAATGAATATCTTCGCAGTAAAAGTTCTTTCTTTCCCTTATTATTTTGAAAAATCTCTGCTCCTCATTCTTTAGTCTGGGTGTTTTTACTAACAGTCCTTCAGGTCCTGTTATTTTCCTTGTTATTTCAGAAAACATTTCAGGTACCTGAGACTGCTATTCTTGCTATAGCAGTAGTTATGGGTTTCAGAAGAGCAGCTGTAGATTCTACACAAGCCCAGAATTCAGTTAAACCTCTAGTTACGACAGAGGTCTGTTCCAACAGTCTCCATCACAATGTGAAAAACTCGTAACCCAAAGCACATATTCCCTTAGGAATACACTGAAAATTTTAAAAAAGTCCCGAACAGGCCAAAAATAATTAATTTATTTTTGCAAAAGACCACAAAAAATATCCAAAAAATGCCAGACATGCTTGTCCCACACACCCCTCCCCCAACGGGAAACAGTTCCAACTGGACCCCCCCCCCTTTAGTGTAAGGGACCAAAGACAATGAAACAGCCAAAGGGTTGGCTTAACACAGGTTTATTGCATGATGATCCGGAGGAACATGTGGCAATGGCGGATGGGGAGCTCAATATATACAGCTGGCTATACATTTGAATGTGGCTCGTCGACAGACTATTGGTTGCTGCCTGCGTGACGTCGTGGGAGGTCACGCCCTTCTTGACCAGGTGAGGAGGTCGCGGGGAATCTTCCCGCGCTGCTGAACCAGGTGACTATGATCCATGAGAGCTGGACGCTCGCTACTGCCCTCTGGTGGTCACTAGCTCGCGTTCCCTTATTAGGTTACATTGATACAGCTGATGGTTATAATGTTGCACACAGAAAGGTTACATTGGTAACACATGGCAAAGGTACATTGTTAAAGGCACAGCTTTACAGAACACAACATCCCTCCCCCCTAGGATGACACGAAGTCTCTCAGCCAAGATGGCTTGTTGCATGTGCGTTTGGGCCGTGAAGAGGGCTGCCCCCCGGGGGCGTTATTGCTTCTTTGTTCCCTGGTCCCTTGTCCTGAAATGGGAGAGGGAGACTTGTTAGTGGCTTGCCGCTGTCTGGCGGCCTTAGGGGAAGGGAAAAACTCCATTGTGGGCAGACCGGGGGCCGTCGGGGCTAACGAAAAACCCCTCTTCTCGCTTGGACGGGTGGGGGACCACTCCGAAAACCCCCCCCCGGTTCTGAAAATCAAAATCTAACTTGGTAGGGGTACCCGCATTTGTGGGGACTTTCCGCGAGATATGTATGGGGTCGGGTTCCTCCTCCTCGGAAAGATCCCCTAGGATATCTACGAGAACATCCTCCTCCCCCCTTGGTGGGGGCCCGCGGTCCCCTTTCCCTCCCCCTTGGGCTGAACGGGTGGGGGAGAACCCTAACGTTGACTGACTCCCTGCTTGATCTGTGCCCTGCTCATCGGAGACCCTGCGTCGGAGCTGGTCCGCGTGCCGCCTCCACAGGAGCCCTGTGCTGGTTTCCACTCGGTACGACACGGGGCCGGTTTGCTCCACAACTACGCCCGGCACCCAGGCTGGGCCCGTGCTGGCGTAATTCCTGCAATGCACGGGGGCGCCTATACTGAAACTCTTTGTAGCCTCTAGCCCGATGTTCCTTCCTTTGTCCTCTACCCTCGTGGGGTCTAGCCTAGTAAGGATGGTGGTCAGCTTCCTGCGCATTAAGAGCTCCGCGGGGGAGTATCCTGACGCCAATGGGGTCACCCTGTACCCTAGCAAAAACTGACACACTTGTAGGTTCAGATCCCCTGGGCCCATGCGCCACAACGCGTCCTTCGTGGTGCGGACGAGGCGCTCTACTTGGCCATTGGTGGCCGGGTGAAAAGGGGCGGAGGTGATATGCCGAACGGCGTTAATCTCCATGAATGCCCTAAACTCGGAAGACGTGAAACAACTAGCGTTGTCGCTAATTAACGTGTCGGGTATGCCGAACGTGGAAAAGAGCCTCCGCAAATGCCTAATGGTCTGGGCCGAGGAGGTGCTCGTGACTGGGATCACCTCCAACCATTTGGAGAAAGCGTCCACTACAAGGAGGAACAGGGTGCCTCTGAACGGGCCCGCGAAATCTACGTGCACCCGGGACCACGGCCCCTTAGCCGCGTCCCATTCCCTGTGGGGAAGGCGGGCCTCCTCTGGTCTGGAGCATTGGCAACTTTCACAAGTGCCGACCATGTGCTCGATGTCGGCGTCTAGCTGGGGCCACCAGAAGTAACTCCGGGCCAGCGCCTTGGATCGCACGATGCCGGGGTGGCTGACGTGCAGCAGTTTGAGCACCCGCGGCCGAAGGGAAGTGGGAATCACCACCCGCTGCCCCCACAAGAGACACCCCCTCTCTAGGGACAGTTCTAGCTTTTTTCTGAAAAATGGAGCGAACTCCTCCGCTGGGGAGGACGCGGGCCACCCTTTCTGCAGCCAGGAGCTGACTGCCGCTAACGTCTTGTCCTTCTCTGTCGCTTTGGCAATGTCGGCGGGCACTACGGGGGGCGAATCCAGCACCTCTATCATGAGAACCTGATGGTCCCGCTCCCCCATGCTCACCTGGCTGGGCGTTAGGGGGAGGGGAGACCTAGATAGGGTGTCCGCATGGCTGATCTCTTTCCCGGGCCGGTAGATCAACGTGTGCTGATACGCGTTGAGAAAAATGGCCCACCTGAGCATCCTCGGAGACAGGATCTGTGGGGTGGGCTTATCAGCGGTAAAAATGCCTAGCAAGGGCTTGTGGTCTGTTACAATGGTGAAGGGGCGGCCGTACAGAAAATCGTGAAATTTTTTCGTCCCCGCGACTATTGCTAGTGCCTCCCTGTCCGTCTGTGCGTAGTTCCTCTCTGCTTGGGACAGGGACCTGGAGTAAAATGCTATCGGGGCCTCCCTTCCGTTTTCCAACACGTGGCACAGCACCGCCCCCACCCCCACTGGAGATGCATCACAGATCAGAACTACTGGGCGCTTGGGGTTGAAATGGGTCAGTATGGCGTCGGACGCCAGGAGGCTTTTTAGCTCGCTAAATGCCCTTTCTTGGTCATCGCCCCACTTCCATGCCTGGTCTTTCTTTAGCAGTTTGTGTAGCGGCTCAGCCACCGCTGCCTTTCGGGGAAGGAAGGAGTGGTAGAAGTTGAGCAGTCCTAGGAACGACTGTAACTCGGGCTTGGAGGTGGGGCGGGGGGCTTTTTTAATGGCTGCCACTTTGGACATGGATGGTTTTATTCCCTCAGGAGTCACACAAAACCCTAGGAACTCAACCTCGGTTGCGAAGAAGACGCATTTATCCTTTCGCAACCTCAGCCCCGCCTTTTCGAATATCGTCAGGACCTTCCCCAACCTTTTTGCCAATTCAACCCGACTCCCCCCGTTATTAACACGTCATCAAAATAAGGCAACACCCCCTCCAATCCCTTCAGGAGGCGTTCCACGAGTGACTGGAAAATTCCAGGCGCCGAATTCACGCCGAACTGGAGGCGCATCACCTGGAACGCCCCCTTATGGGTGACTATGGTCTGCGCAGCAGCGGCGGCAGGGGACACCGTGAGCTGCTGGTAGGCCTGTGCTAAGTCGAGCTTAGCGAAACACTTTCCCCCGTGTAACCTGGCCAGCAGATGGCTGACTACCGGCACCGGATATGCATTCGGGCGGATCGCCTTGTTGATAGTGCACTTGTAGTCGGCGCATACACGGACCTCCCCATTGGCCTTTAGAGCGGTTACAATTGGAGTTTCCCACTCCGCAGAATCTACAGGCACGAGGATCCCCTGGCCCACCAACTTGTCCAGTTCCGCCTCTATCTTGTCCTTGAGTGCAAACGGCACCCGGCGTGGTTTTAGGCGAATTGGGCGGACCTCCGGGTCCAGGTCGAAAGTCACTGGGGGCCCCTTGAATTTCCCCAGTCCCTTTTTGAAAACTTCGGGGTGCGCCTCGCACACCTCCTGAATTGGATCAGTCCCCACGGCGTGCATCCCAACGGCGTGCACCCCCCCAATAAACAACCCCAGGGGCTGGAACCATTGAGTCCCGAGGAGGCTGCAATTTCCTCCTTTGAGCACGACTAGGGGAAGGGACGCGGCGTGCTCCTTGAATTTGACCTGAAATTCTCCAACCCCCAACACTGGAATACTGTTCCCTTGCACGTCCCGTAGTGTGGACCTCAATGCTTTGAGCTTGGGTCGCTTATGGGGGGCAATTCCCAAAAACTCCCTCTGGGAAATGATTGAAAAAGAGGACCCCGAGTCAATTTCCATCCTAATGGGGACCCCTTGGACTAGTACCTCAACAAAGTAGCGGGGGTGTCTAGTAGACACGCTGAACACTGGGGCGTCGTCCTCGCTGCCGTCGGCGATGCGGCCCACGCCATCCTGCTTCCGCGTGGCCTGGGCGCTGTCCTTGGGTTTCGTTGGGCGGTCTTGCCCCGTGGAACGGTCTGCAGAGCTCCTCCGGGTCTCGCGCTTCTTTCTGCACACCTTGGCGATGTGCCCGCGGCGGCCGCAGTTGTGGCACTCGGCCTTCCGGAAAGGGCATTTCACGCGGTCGTGGGCCGCTCCACAGCCGTCGCATCGCCGGCTCTCCTTCCGGACCCTCTGGACGTCCTCGTCGTCGCTGCTCTCTGTGGACGACCTCGAAGTTCGCCGGGCCACCTGTACCGAAGCCTCTGCTTTGCTCGCCTTTGGCCGCCAGTCCTGCAGTTCTTGGACCCCGGCCTTCGTAGCTTCTGCGGCCTGGGCCGCTCTTACGACCTCCTGCAACGTGGGAGGCGGCTCCTGGTTCATTAACGTGCGCTGGGTTTCGGCGTCGTTCAGGCCGCACAGCACACAGTCTCGGAGGGTGATTTCGGCATTCTCCCATTTGCACGGGCCGGCCGCCAGCCGCAGGGCCGCCACGAATGCGGCGACCGTCTCCCCGGGCGCTTGGACTCACCTCCAAAACGCACTCCGAGCAGGAAACATCGCTGTGGCGGGCCGGACGTGCTCACGCAGCATCTGCATGAGTTCCTTGGCCTTGAATTCACTCACCCTTCTCGGTGCAATCAGGTCCACCAAGGTCCTTTTTGTTTCTTGTCCGAGCATTCTGGTGAAGATGGCTCTTTTCTTCGCCTCTTCCGTGACTTCGGACTCGATCAGTGCGGCCTGGAAGTCCATCTCGAAGATCTCCCAGTCGCCCGGTTTCCTGATTTCGAAACCGGCGCATGTCTTGGTCCCGTGGGCTGCCATTATCCCATCCTCGTCGCCAGTTTAGTGTAAGGGACCAAAGACAATGAAACAGCCGAAGGGTTGGCTTAACACAGGTTTATTGCATGATGATCCGGAGGAACATGTGGTAATGGCGGATGGGGAGCTCAATATATACAGCTGGCTATACATTTGAATGTGGCTCGTCGACAGACTATTGGTTGCTGCCTGCGTGACGTCGTGGGAGGTCACGCCCTTCTTGACCAGGTGAGGAGGTCGCGGGGAATCTTCCCGCGCTGCTGAACCAGGTGACTATGATCCATGAGAGCTGGACGCTCGCTACTGCCCTCTGGTGGTCACTAGCTCGCGTTCCCTTATTAGGTTACATTGATACAGCTGATGGTTATAATGTTGCACACAGAAAGGTTACATTGGTAACACATGGCAAAGGTACATTGTTAAAGGCACAGCTTTACAGAACCCCCCCCCAAAAAAAAACCCACAAAAAAACCCCCTCAAAAAGTGCCAGATGTGATTGTTCCTCACCCACACAAAAACAACGATGTGATCTCACTACATTTTCCATGCTGTTTGGGGTCCTTATCCACTCCATTCTGACCTGGAGGAAGCACACATTGAGCCCAGTTTCTGCCCTACTGGCACCAGGAGAGTCTGGGGACCTTATCCACTTGGTTCCCACCTTCCTCCGAGTTCCCTGGGCAGCGCTACAGCAGAAAACGTGCACCTCCCCCAGGCGCGCACCTGGGGAAAGTGCACGTTTTTGGTTGCAGCACTGCCCAGGGAGCTCTGAGGAAGGTGGAAATTGAGCGGATAAGGTCCCCAGACTCTTCCGGTGCCACCAGGGGCGGTGGACAGTCTGGAAACTGTGGCAGAAACAACACCGCAGTCACTGACAATGGCACCTTCACAGTGGTAAGCGCTGCATTGCGGGAGGGGGCAGGCATCATTCTGAACTCTAAAATGGCAGCGGCCACCATTTTAGAGTTCAAAATCACGTGATTTTTGGTTGTAAACTGAAAATTAGTCGTAACCTGGGAAATTATTTTAATAAAATTTTCCTTATTTGTTTATCGAGTAGTAAACCATCTTGAATAAAATTTGCTTGTACAGCTTCCTTTCCACTCAGGAGACTTTTCAGCATTATCGTTATTCCTCCCCATCTGGTAACAGATGGAAGTTTCAGTGTTCTTGCAGAATTCTTCCGAGACCCTTTTCTCCTTTTGAATGTTCATAAATGTTTGTTGAACAATGTGATGTTTCTTAACAAATTTGATAATTTTCTTGGCATCTGACTGAAGATCTTCCATTGCCTTTAACTTCATTATGTCATGAAATAGCAAATGTAAACCATGTGCTGCACAACCTAATGTTTTCACTTGTGGAAGTTTTCCGTGAATGATGTTCCATGCATCTTTCATGGCTGCTAAAAGTATTTTTTAGTTTCTTACATATGAAAAATTAATTTAAATACATATTAATATTTACCAAATACACATTTCTTGAACTGTTTATACACATAAAAAATAAAAAATCTGAATGTAACTTGTAGAAATAACAAAGAAATAGAATTTTCCCAATCTTCCAGGTTTCCCCCCCAAAATTCCTAGGTTTCCCCCTCCTTTCAAAATTCCCGGGAATTTTACGTTCCTGTCTATGAGGACATGAAACAGAGATTCAAGAGTCCAGCCATACATGGGCAATTATAGTATAGTTAGTATGGAATAACCAACAATCAGACCTGGAGTGTTAATTATGACAAAATGCTGAGGCTAGGGAGCGTAAATACTCTACAACGTTGTGAGCCACATACCATCTGCAATGAGTAAACAGGTTTAGTTTGCTAGAGAATACAGATCTGGTCTGTATCTTGCCCAGAGCTTCCAATTTCTAAACTTATATTGCTTGTGAGGTCAAGCAGTTCAGGCAGGTGGACTCGGAAACACACAACTAAGTGAAGCAAATGCATGTTTTATCCATACCCATCAAGCGCGGCTCTGGAAAATACGGGAACTGCTCCAGCCCGGGCACACATGTGCAACAACAACTCCTTTATGCATGCGCAGAACCCCTTTGCGCATGCGCAACAACAACTCATTTGTGCATGCACAGAACCCCTTTGCGCATGTGCAGAACTGCCTCTGATGGGCGCGCATGCACAGTAACCCCTTTCTCTGCAGTTCAAAATATGGGACGGTGGTGGGAAAGGAGAGGAACCAATAAGGGATACTTGACAGGTATGGTTTTATCCACAGGATTAAAGTATTTAGTAGAGACATCACCCTGCCAAAAAAGGTCCGCAGTCTTTGAAACAAGTCTTTGAAACAAATGGCATGAAAGTGTGAATTATAATCTTCACCCTCTCCACCCATGAAGTAGATTGCCATACCATGCGAGCAATGGTATTCCCAGTCGTAATGTATAGCTGTGAGAGCAGGACGATAAGGAAGGCTAAGCGCAGAAGAATAGATGCCTTTGAACTGTGGTGCAGGAGAAGATTCTTGAGAGTCCCCTGGACTGCAAAGAGATCAAATCAGTCCACCCTAAAGGAAATCAACCCTGACTGCTCCTTGGAAGGACAAATACTTCCGTGGTGAGACCCCAGGTGCTGACATAAGCTCCACCCGACACCAGATTTCCCTGCTGAAGTGCCATGGAGGAGTGGCAGAAAGATCCTGAAATGGAGCGATATTGGTCCTTAAAGTTTCCCGCTGCCATTGGAAGTGGCAGAAGACTGTGCACGAAGCCGCAAAAATGACACAATTCCCACCGTTGCTGCCGCTGACACAGTAAGTGATACAAAAATAAAGCCACAAGGAGATTGGCCACCATTGATTAGCATTTAGGACTACGGTGACTCAAATAGTTAAGACACTGAACTCGCAGACTGGAAGGTCAGCAGTTCGATTCCTGGGTACTGCATGATGGGGTGAGCTCCCATTTCTGTCAACCTAGCAGTTCAAAAGCAAGAAATTGCAAGTAGATAAATAGGGGAAGGTAAACAGCGTTCCATGTACTCCGGAGTTGATGCATGCCTGTCATATGACCACAGAAACGTCTGCAGAAGCAGACAGCGCTGTCTCTTTGGCACTGAACCATAGAGTCGGATACAATTGGCTTTCGAGCATGGATGACCTTTACCTAACTGAGTATTCAAAACACTTCAAAGGCATCAATAGCAATTCTTTCTGAAGCCTTACAGACCAGACCAGACCAGTAGTATTATTGCCTCTGTTTTGCAAGTAGTGCAAAATCAGAACAGTAACTTGTGAAAGCAAAATCATGACACAGTCATGATTCAAATATTGTCTATATGGTATGTTAAATGTATGCAGGCAGCTAAACAAAATCTAATGCTTGATCTTTGAATAGTAGCCAGAAAGGGACCCAACCAGTGAGAGAAACTATTTCTGGATCCAGATGAAAAGCATTCCTACAAAAAACAAAAAACAAAACTACTGGTTGTCCTTGAAGAGCTGTCAACAGCAACTTCTTTCCTGGAGTGAACACTTCTTTTGGAAGAAGGGCTCCCTGGTACATAAGAACATAAGAACAGCCTTGCTGGAACAGGCCACATCCCATCCAGTCCAGCATTTTGTCTCACACAGTGGCTCACCATTTCCTTCAGGGTATTCCCAAGCAGATGCCTTCACCTGCTTAGGATTCCCTGGAAATGGCATTGAGAGAGATCCTGCCTATCTCTCCAACCCGGAGGTTATCCATAATTATAGCCATTGATACCCTTGTCCTCCATGAACTTGTCTAATCCTTCCTTAAAGCTGTCAAGACTGACAGCTGTCACCACTTCTTCTGGCAGGGAGTTCCATAGACCAGTGATCCTCTGGGTGAAAAAGTACTTTCTCTTATTTGTTTTAGAACTAGCACCCAAAGGTTTCATGGAGTGTCCCCTAGTTCTAGTGTTATGCGATAGGGAAAACAGTTTTTCCTTATCTACTTTGTCCACACCGTGCATGATTTTATAAACTTCAATCAGGTCACCTCTTAGATGTCGTCGCTCAAGAGTGAAGAGGCCCAACCGTTGCAGCCTCAGATGGTAATGAAGGTGTTCCAGTCCCCTAATCATTCTGGTTGCCCTCCTCTGCACTTTTTCCAGCTCCATAATATCCTTCTGGAGGTATAAGAACATAAGAACATAAGAACAGCCTT
Source organism: Bradypodion pumilum (assembly GCA_035047305.1). Taxonomy (NCBI): domain Eukaryota; kingdom Metazoa; phylum Chordata; class Lepidosauria; order Squamata; family Chamaeleonidae; genus Bradypodion; species Bradypodion pumilum. The sequence goes on from JAWDJD010000013.1 coordinate 16,973,232, forward strand.
GCTGGAACAGGCCACAGCCCATCCAGTCCAGCATTCTGTCTCACACAGTGGCTCACCATTTCCTTCAGGGTATTCCCAAGCAGATGCCTTCACCTGCTTAGGATTCCCTGGAAATGATATTGAGAGATATCCTGCCTATCTCTCCAACCCGGAGGTTGTCCTTAAGTATCCATAATTATAGCCATTGATACTCTTGTCCTCCATGAACTTGTCTAATCCTTTCTTAAAGCTGTCAAGACTGACAGCTGTCACCACTTCTTCTGGCAGGGAGTTCCATAGACCAGTAATCCTCTGGGTGAAAAAGTACTTTCTCTTGTTTGTTTGAGAACTAGTACCCAAAAGTTTCATGGAGTGTCCCCTAGTTCTAGTGTTATGCGATAGGGAAAACAGTTTTTCCTTATCTACTTTGTCCACACCGTGCATGATTTTATAAACTTCAATCAGGTCACCTCTTAGACGTCGTCGTTCAAGAGTGAAGAGGCCCAACCGTTGCAGCCTCAGATGGTAAGGAAGGTGTTCCAGTCCCCTAATCATTCTAGTTGCCCTCCTCTGCACTTTTTCCAGCTCCATAATATCCTTCTGGAGGTATGGCGACCAGAACTGTACACAGTATTCCAGATGGGGCCTCACCATAGATTTATAAAGAGGCAAAATGACACTTGCTGACTTATTTTCTATACCCTTCCTAATGATCCCTAGCATTGAGTTTGCTTTTTTCACTGCTGAGGCACACTGGGTTGACACCTTCATTGAGCTGTCCACCAGGACACCAAGGTCCCTTTCCTGGTTTGTCGCAGAGAGTTCAGACCCCATCAGTTTATAAATGTAATTGGGGTTCTTTGCCCCAACATGCATCACTCTGCACTTACTAATGTTGAAACTCATTTGCCACTGTTTTGCCCACTCCCCCAGTGTCGAGAGATCCCTCTGGAGCTCCTCACAATCTCTCACAGTTTTCACTACCCTGTATAATTTAGTGTCGTCAGCAAATTTGGCTACCTTGCTTTTTACTCCTACCTCTAGATCATTTATGAAGAGGTTGAAAAGCAGGGGTCCCAGTACTGAACCTTGGGGGACCCCACTCTTTACTTCCCTCCACTTGGAGAAGTGTCCATTTAGTGCTACCCTCTGTTTCCTGTCCCTTAGCCAGTTGCTGATCCAGGACAAGACCTGTCCCTTTATTCCATGACTGGTAAGTTTATTCAAGAGCCTTTGGTGTGGGACCTTGTCAAAAGCCTTCTGAAAGTCCAAATAAACAATGTCAACTGGATCCCCCTTATCCACATGCTTGTTGACACTCTCAAAAAATTCCAACAGATTAGTGAGGCATGATTTGCCCTTGCAAAAGCCATGTTGGCTCTCCTTTAGCAGCGCCTTCTCTTCTATGTGCCTATTAATTCTATCTTTTAGGATGGTTTCCATCACTTTACCTGGGACACATGTCAAACTGACAGGTCGGTAATTTCCTGGATCACCCCTGGATCCTTTTTTGAAAATTGGTGTTACATTCGCTACCTTCCAGTCATCAGGCACAAAGCCTGATTTGAGGGAAAGATTATATATTTTGGCTAGGAGATCAGCAATTTCATCTTTAAGTTCCCTGAGAACTCGTGGATGGATTCCATCTGGTCCTGGTGATTTGTTAGTGTTTAGTTTAACAAGACATGCAAGGACCTCCTCCCTGGTTATTTCTATCTGTCTTAATTCTTCGGTTTCCCTCCCTACGAAGATAGGCTCTGTTTTGGGCATGTGGCCTCTGTCTTCTTCAGTGAATACTGAAGCAAAGAATTCATTGAGTCTCTCTGCAATCTCTGTTTCCTCTTTAATAACCCCTTGCCTTTCATTGTCATCTAATGGTCCAATGGCCTTCCTAGTTGGGTTCTTACTTCTAATGTACTTAAAGAAGTCTTTGTTATTTCTCTGAGTATTTTTAGCTATATGCTCCTCAAAGTCTTGCTTTGCTTTCCTGATTGTTGCCTTGCATTTGTTCTGCCAGAATTTATGTTTCTGCCTGCTGTCCTCATTCGGACAAGCCTTCCATCTTCTAAATGTGCTTTTCTTGCTCTTGATCACTTCCCGAACAGCTCCTGTAAGCCACATTGGAGTCCTCTTGGACCTGGCAGTGCCCTTTTTCCTTTTGGGTATGCATTCCAATTGAGCCTCTGTTATTGTTTTTGTAAACAGCCTCCACGCCTCTTGGAGTGTTTGGACTCTCTCAATTTTCCCTTTCAGCTTCTTTTTTACTAGTTTCCTCAACTTTGGGAAATTTCCTTTTTGAAAATTTAAGGTCTCTGTGTTAGATTTTATCCGTGACTTGCAGTCTATGATCAAGTTAAACATAATTGAGTTGTGGTCACTGTTCCCTATTGGATCAGTCGCATTAACATCTTGCAAGGATTCTTGTACCTCTAGTTGGGTCTTCAACCATCTGTCCCAGGGAAGAATCATTTAGCATATCTAGGAACTTTATCTCTTTATCATGTGCTGAAGAACAGTTCACCCAGTCTATGTGAGGGTAATTGAAGTCCCCCATTATAACCAGGCTTCCCTTCTTGGATGCCTCCTTTACAACATTCTCCAACTGCCAGTCTCCCTCAAGAGTTTGGGCCGGAGGCCGATAATATATGCCTACTGTTAGACCATCCTTGTGGCCTGGTACTCTTACCCACAGAACTTCTGATGGTGACTCCAAATCACCTAGATATTCCAATTCATACGATTTTATCACTTCTTTGACATACAAGGCTACACCACCTCCCGTTTGCCCCTTCCTATCCTTCCTGTACAGTTTGTAGCCTGGGATAACTGTATCCCATTGGTTATCATCCGTCCACCAGGTTTTAGTGATACCAATAATATCAATATTCTTATCTATTGCTAAGTATTCCAGCTCCCCTATTTTGTTCCGGAGGCTTCTGGCATTTGTATACAAGCATTTATATATGCTTTCCTGATACAGTCTTTTGAGTCCTGTTGCATTGTTAGACTAGACTGCCTCTTGCATCCTTCTGCTAGAGTATGTTTTTGGTATGTTTTTGTTGTTCAGTTGCACAGTCGAATCTGACCCTTTGCAACTCCATGGACCACTACACGCCAGGCTCCTCTTTCCTCTGTCATTCTCCACAGCCCACACTGATCTACGCCCATTGCATCAACAATGCCATACATCCACATAATCCTCTGCCCCCCCTTCTCCTTTTGCGTTTGATCTTTCCCAGCATCAAGGCCTTCTCAACTGAGTCCTCTCTTCTCATTTGGTGGCCAAAGTACTTCAGCTTCAGCACTTGTCCTTCTAATGAACAGTCAGGGTTGATTTCCTTCAGGATTGACTGATTTGATCCCCTTGCAGTATAGGAGACTCTCAAAAGTCTCCTCCAGCACCACAATTCAAAGGTGTCTATTCTTCTGCGCTCAGCCTTCCTTAGTGTGGGTTACCCGTGGGAATAATTGGCTAAAACTTTCCACAGGGGTTCGCTTGGCTTTCGACAGATCCAGGTACCAACCGGGCCTGGCAGGAAAGGAAATTGGGGTGCGTGCTAGTTAGCTAATTAGGGGTGAATAATAAGGCCTTAGTTGATGACTACAGTAGAAACAGGGCAAAACTGGGATGATGGCTCTAGTGGAGCAACACAATCCTCAGATGCTGGCTGCAGCAAAGTTGGGCAAACAAGCCAAGCCAGACAGCGGACAAAGTTAGGCGCCCGGATACACATAAACCCCGAGATTAGGGCAGGAACAATAGGTTTCGCCAGCCCAACTTTAATTAACTGTGAGCTGTCCATTAACTACAGGGCAATGTCCAAGAGCAGGTATTGTCTCTGACCACCAGAAAATGCCACGTATGCAAGCCTTCTGTATTAGGGGGTCACGCGCATCATAGGCATGTAGCACCCCAAGGCAAGGGTAATAAATACGTACCCCTGACGCTGGTCGGGGCTGGACTTCACCGCATGATTATCTCTGCGTGTCGTTCTTGCGGCCAGCCATTCCTACACCTTAGGGTCCAGCTCTCACAGCCATATGTGACTACTGGGAATACCATTGCTTTGACTATGTGGACTTTTGTTGGTAGGGTGATGTCTCTACTTTTTATTAAGCTGCCTAGGCTTCTCATAGCTTGCCTCCCAAGAAGTAAACATATTTTTATTTCATGGCTGCAGTCACCATCTGCAGTGATCTTGGATCCTAGGAAAGTCTGTCACTGCTTCCATTTTCTCCCCTTCTGTTTGCCAGGGAGTGATGGGGCTGGATGCCATGATCTTGGTTTATTTGATGTTGAGTTTCATGCCAGCTTTTGCACTCTCCTCTTTCATCCTAATCAAGAGGCTCTTTAGGTCTTCTTCACTTTCCACCATTAGGGTAATATCATCTGCATATCTCAGGTTGTTTATGTTTCTCCCAGCAATCTTAATTCCACTTTGTACTTCATCCAGCCCTGCATTATGCATTATGTACTCTGTACTGCAAGTGGCTAAGATGCTGACTGGGAGGCGGAAGGTCAGCAGTTCGATTCCCGAGTACTGCAGGATGGAATGAGCTCCCATCTTTGTCCCAGCTCCTGCCAACCTAGCAGTTTGAAAGCAAGAAATTGCAAGTATATAAATAGGGACCACTTCAGTGGGAAGGTAACAGCGTTCCATGTGCTCCAGTGTCTAGTCATGCCTGCCACATGACCATGGAAACGTCTGCAGAAGCAGACAACGTTGGCTCTTCGGCTTTGAAACAGAGATGAGCACTGCACCCTAGAGTTGGATACGACTGGCTTTTGAGCAAGGGAAACCTTTACCTTTACTCTGTATCCAAGTTGAATAATCAGGGGGACAATATTTATTTATTTAAATTTATATGCCACCCCCTTGCCCTAGAGCGACTCTGCGCGGCTCACAACAAGCATAAGACATATAAAATCATCCCATAAAATCATTAAAAAGACAACCCCATAAAACCCATTAAAAACAGTTAAAAGGCCTACCCACCCCCATCCCTATCAGTACAAGAGAGGCACATTATCTTAGAAGAGCCAACGGGTGGGGACCACTTCCCCATCAGCCCCCCACATGTGCCCTGCCAGCCAGGTTTTGAGCCCTTTCCTAAAGGGCAGCAATTCCGTCTGCTGGCGTAATTCACCTGGCAGGAGGTTCCACAGAGTTGGAGCGGACACGGAGAAGGCCCTCCTCTTGTGCCCGAGAGGCGAGCCCCTCTAGCCGATGGAACAATAAGGGAGCCCCTCCGGTCCGCTCTGGTTGGATGGGCAGACACTCTTGGGGCGACGCGGTCTCTTAGGTATCCTGGCCCACTTCCATGTAGGGCTTTAAAGGTCATCACCAGCACCTTGAATTGCACCCGGAGGCACACCGGTAACCAGTGCAGCCCAGCCATACTCTTTTTCTTATTCTAAACTAATCAGTAGTTCTGTATTTCCAAATCTTGTTTTCTACTCTTGGTACTTTTATAAAAGTATCAAAAATGTGAAATGTTATAAAACATATGACTTTAAAGTATCATTGAGTTTGATCCATAGTTCCAATCATTATGCTATATTGTCTCTCTCAATCTGGAGCAGGGATTCTCAACCTGCAGCTCATGGGTTGGATGTGGCCCATGGTGCCATTTCATGTGGCCCACCACCACCACCACCACACCAGGAAGTGCCATGTGGTGGAGGAAGGGCAAAATGGTGATCCAGCCCCCGAAGCTGTCTGAGGGAGCATGACCCAACCCTCAGCTTTAAAAGGTTGAGAACTCCTAATCTGGAGGAATGAATGTTCTCCTTCGGACTCTGTGGTTTAGAAATCTAAGTAACTCATTTACGCTCTGTCTCAGGACTGACCCAGCTATGGTGATCTAATAGAATCAGAAGAACTGTAACTCAGCTAAGGAAATGTAAATGAACTAATTGTATTCATTTTAATTGTTAAACTATAATTATAACTATAATAAAATTATAAAAATAGCTATAATCATTAACAACTATACCGTAACTGTACAGGAAAATGAATTTTCACAATTCTGAAAAATAGTTGTTTTGCACCAGGGAGGAGAATTATTCATGGATCAAGAACTACCTATGAAAGATAACAGGAGCTTTCTCTTCTTGCATGCAACCATGTTAATCCCAGGAAACTGTTAGGAGACTCTCTGCCGGTCTCTGATTACTTAGAATTAATTGCTGAGTGGATTTCACAGGCAGGGGGATTTACAAGTCGGAGCAAAAGTTGAGGCAAAAATAATAGAATAATTTTTTTAAAAAATTTTTTTGCCTTGATTTCACTTTATACAATTTGATCTGATGTGTTTTGATTTCTTTGTAATCTGAATTTAGGATGTTGCGCTTTGTAATGTTTTCAATTTACCATTTAAAAAATTCCCTAATTTCTGCAACTTGGAAGTTTTTGGTAATTTTCCTTTATTATTCTCATATAGCATTGGAGATAAGACAGCATGAGAACAGTGTTTGTAATTCTTCCAAGTTTATAAATATTTATTGCTGTTAAAATTTGGAAGAAGATATTCTACAAAAATACCCCACCCACCCCCAAGGCATTGCAGAAATAATATAATCCCTTTTGGAGTTTGTTTTTTCTTTCTTGTGTGCCACTGGTACATTCACTAGAAACACAAATGGGCAGAATGGGAAAATTTACTGTTTTGGACAGTGATGGTGAACCTATGGCATGCGCACCATCCCCCCAGCACATAGTTCACCCTGCCCCTCTGCCCATTAGCCCAATGGGAGCACTTCCTCCCTCCCACCAGCAGAGTTCACCCCTCCCCTCTGTCCAGCAGCTCAATGGAGGCACTTCCTCCAGGGGTGTGCTGGGCACCATGGGAGGGTGCTGGACAGGGGTGACAACCAAGGGATGGGGGAGGAAGCTGCCCCCAGGAACCGCTTGGTCACTGCTCCTCGCTTGCTCCACCTGGCGCGCAACATTTAGAATAAACCATTGCTCCAAGCTGAAGGAGGGAGCTTGGAGCAATGGTTTAATCTAAAGTGCCGTGTGCCAGGCGGATAAAATAATAATAAAATTATTATTTGCGCCCCAGGGTGCCAGAGGCGAGGGTGAATCCCACTGTCCCAGCCCAAGCCTGACTTCCTCCCTCCCCCAGCAGTTCACCCTGTCCCTTTGCCCAGCAGCCAATGGGAGTGCTTCCTTCCTCCCCCCCCAGCACAGAGTTCACCCTGCCCATCTGCAGTGCCTGTTGAGTGGGTTTGTCTCTCAAAGGACTTCCAAAGCTGACAGACTCTCTGTGTTGTGTTCCAGCCCTCCTCTGACTCCGAAGATGAGCTGGATTAGGGGGCACTCCCTATGCCCAGTCTGGTTCTGCCTGCACCCGAGCCTGATGATGCCCTGAGCCAGGGGGTCTCAGCCTGCGCCTGGCCCAAGTCTGTTCTCCCCAGCAGCTGACCTGTCAGATCAGGAGTCTGGCTCTGACAGGGATCAGTCCTCAGCCCAGGAGAGGGCTAGGAAACAGATACACTTGAGATGCAGGCAGGCCAGGGCGAGGCACCAAAGAAGGCTCCCAGCTGATACCGATTAGCTGGGAGGCTTATAAGCAAGCCTCTTGCAGCCTGCCAGCGTCATTGCAACTCTTGTGTGAAGAGCGACGTCCTGATGGATCCCAGACTGCCTGCTATGACCCTTACTCTGCCAACCCTGACGCTCCTGGTCACCCGTTGGATTTGACTACTGACTCGGATTACCAGTAAACAGACCTTGGCTTGCCTTTTGGACTCTGGTATCTGGACTACCCTTGAACAAGACTTGCTGTGTAGCTCCACTGTGCGGTGACCATGCTTGCCCGGATGGGTCAGCACACTCTATGGAGTAAGACGGTCCTTATTTAAGCTACCCTTGCAAGAAATTGTTCAAAATGAAAGTGTAAAGACACAAGAACAAAAATGAAGCATTTGTTTATGGGTGTATATTGATATTTATATTTGCTGGCATGTTGATATTTATATTTGCTTGCATGCTTTTACTTATTAAACTAAACAAAATACCTCAGGAACATTTCCCAGGAAAAAATTCCTTTCTCTCTCTTTCTAACAATGGAATAAACTACGAACAACGAGCTATTTTTCAGATGGGGTTTAAAACATTGTCATCTTTAATTCATTAACTCTGGTTATTGATTTATTTTTCAGCTTATAAATTTGCTGTTACTCAAGACAGGGTGGAGACAGTTTTCTGGAGGGCGAAACTGTCTGTTTAAATATCAGCACTGGGAAAATAGGCTCAGGCATCTTAAAATTGTTCTTCAAATTTTAAAAATAAATTTTTTGACTTTGATGGAAGGAATGATTTTTTCCTTTAAAAACCACTAGAGGAAAATGAAACAACTGAAGAAAAATGTGGGGGGAAGGGCTGGCTTGCATTTTACTTATTTATTTATCCAAGTCCAAAACACTAAAATTTAAAACCAACATAATTTTAAAAAACACTAATCATCTAAAAATATATGCATACAATAACCTGCATTTTTACACTCTACTTTCCTAATATTCAACAGTTTGAATAGCCCTATCATTTGCTTCACTCAAAGCCTTGACATCACAGGGTCCAGGCAAGTTGCTGCTGATTAACAGATGTTCAAAGTATTGTCTCTCACCACATTGACGTTGTTCACCATTACCAATGGGGCCCCATCTCTTTAGGTTTGTTTTGTAATGTGTTGTGGTCTCCCCATGCCCCAATGGCATGGAACGGCCCGCGCAGAGGCCACTTCGGGAGAACGCTCCCTGAGCCGTGGGCTCTGCGGGCAGAGAAATTAAGGGGGGTGGATAAATGATAGGGTTTGATTCACCCAATTCCCTGACCTGAACAGCGGCTCTGCTGAGAGAGCAAATCTCTAACCTCTGTTACGTATTAGGCAATTACTCACTCTGAGTTAAGCTTAATCTCTGGTGCAAATAGAAGCCATATTTACCCTAGCCTAAGCCTCAGACAATGGTCAGTGTTTGTCTTAGTTAATTAACTTCCCCAAGAGAGGTTCTCAATTAACCCGGGTAAATGGGTGATGTAATTTTCTGTCATATGACCATTCTACCATGCGCAGCCTTGGACATAATATATACTGATGATTTTCCCTCAATAAATCACTGGTCTTCACTCCATCTTGCCTCGTGTCGTTCCTTTGACCAGTCTCCTCCGGGACCTCAAGGGCCGCTTTACGGCCCCAATTCCTACATCTGGTGACCCCGAGACGTGATCTACTCGAGAGTAAGCGACCCCCGAGTGGTCTACTCGGGAGTAAGTGATCAGCACAGCCAGGTTCTGCGCCAGAACCTTGTCCAATCATCCCGGAGGACAGAGCAGCAGCCCCAGTCGGAAAGCCATCCGATTGGGAAGACAGCTACGTGGTGAGGCATTCCAGAGAGGCATCCTACAGCTTGCTCCCGACTTTCGCGGCGGCTTGCGCCAAAGGGAAAAACGCGTTCCGCTCAGGGCAGCTGTGAGCCCCTGAAAGCGCAGTGGCCACCGAGGGCCCGTGGCCGCAGTCCACGCTCCGAGCTCTACCCAGAAGTGTCGTCGCCAGAACCTATTGCCTGCCAAAGACGCGTCGACTCGTCCCGAGGAGGAATCTTCCGAGGACCCAATCGCAGGTAATATGGGGACCTGTCCTCAGTGACAGCGTCCATCCGCTAGCCAAAGAACTCGTGAGGAAGAGTTCAAGATCCTGGCCAGGATATTTAATTTGCGTTTTCACAGCGGGGAGCTAGCGAGACTTTTGGTGTACCTAGGGGAACACTGCCTGCTTTACCCAGAAGTAGGTACGTTAACCCTCGAGCTCTGGGATCAGATAGGAGACTGCATTCAGCAACCCCCGAAAGCTCCAGAGGGCATAATTCGCACATGGAGCAAATGTAGGAAGCTCTCAGCAGAGGTAGACCCAGGCCGGATAGAGACCCAGAAAACCCCAGCGCAGTCAGAACCATCAGCCCCAAGAAGTCTCTATTCGTCATTTCAGCTTAAGCAGGGCAGTGTAGGGAGCATCCCCTCAGTGACAGCTGCAGACATCACTGAAGGAATTCATGGCATGAGAGGCCTTGGCGCTTCTCTGACAGTTAAAAGGTCCCTGCAAAGAAAGAACTCCATTCAGCGCAGGGGTGAGGAAGATCCATTCACGGGGAAATTGCCAGTGGCACAATTAGCTAGCGCCCAACTGCTGTGCTCAGCCTATCTGAAGGCAGACACACGTTCAGGCAGGGCTGCTCAGCGCCCACTGCTCACAGAAATCTGCACGGCCCCTGGCCACGCAGGGCTCCAGAGCAGACCCATCACCACACTCAGGCGCAGAGCAGTGCCAAAACCCCAAGGCGCCTGCTTCCAGTGTGGAAAAATGAGACACCTTAGAAGAGAAAGCCAATCTAGACCAGGCAGATCTTCAAAAGATTGTCTCAATGCCAAATGGCCACCCTGGCATGCATTTGGCCCAGGCTAGAAAGGAGGCAGCCATCGCCCTGGCTATGCCAGAGGAACCATCCCAGCAACAGTACCCCGAGTTCCCCCAGGGCACAGGCAGAACCTACTTGTCTCACCTTGGGAGTAGCCCAGAGAAACTTGCCCCTAAGTAGAAGCACCCAGATGGTTGTAAAATAGCCAGCTGTGTATTAGCCATCTCCTCATGTGTAGTACAGAACGCTGCAGATCAGGGGAGGAATGTGCGAATGCGTAAATAAATGTGTGTATGTGTGGTGCACCACTGAATGTATGTCTGCAAGAACTGTGTATGATTGCAAAAGCCTTGTCTCTATGACCACAGTATGACTGGAAAAGTGTTCCTTGTGTGTAACTGCGTGGAAATATCACTGTGAAATATGTGTTAAACAATTTGCACTCTGCTCATGGGCAGGAACTATTTAAAGTTTGAGAAAGCATGATGAACGAAACCCCTTGCCTTGCCTGCTTAACAGCTTAAGCAGGAGAGGAGGAGAGGGGGGGGAATCCTAACCTACAATAGGGCGGGGTGGTTCCCCCTTCCTCCCTTGAGACTTTTTCTTTGTCAAAGGATTAAGCCACTCTTGGAAACCGGTTCTGCAACTCTTACAGATTTTTCTTTTCAGAAGCGCGATCTGAAAACAAAAATCACTTCTATGAGTTTTCCTCCCTGTATCATAAGCTATGGGGCCCCTCCCTATGTCTGTGTTCCTCAAACCCCCATCTCTGTGTTTAAGGTTTTTTGAATGTCTCTTAGCGTCTGGAAGTCGTATCTCACTAGGAGTGAGAGAATTGCATTGTCTTCATGTGTGTATTGTGTTATCATCTTGTAACCTCAGTTCTCAACGTTTTAAAGTCAGGGGCCAAAGTTCCGGGGCCTCAGGCAGCTTTGGGGGTCCGGACAGTCATCCTGCCCTTCCTGCGCCACACAGCCCTTCTTGGCTTGGTGGGGGTAGTGGCAGAGCAGCGTGGGCCACTTCCGGCCCACTCGCCCACATCTGGCCGCAGGTTGAGAATCGTTCTAACTCTCCTTCATTCTCTTAGGAAAGATATTGTTCTGGTATTTTGACTTTAATCTGTGCAAAGTAACTCACTCATTGTACCCCTTTCACAGGAAAAAGTACGCAAACATTCTTGCGCTCTGTATATTCAGAAAATGCTTACCTTTTTTACAGGAACAAAATTCCTTTCCAGGCCTTATTTCTACAGCCTTACACTCCTTCCTTTCACAGGTTAATTACTGATAGGTATTTCTTAACAGGAGGACCCGGTTGCATTGGTTACCTGACCTAATCTGATTTCGTTATGATAACTTCTGACTTGTCTTTCCTCCTTCCCTCCTTTCGCCAGTGGAACTCCCTGCTGGAAATGTTTAACTTGTGTGTCTTTTCATTTTTGTGTGTTATTTCCTTACAGCTGGCACGTCATAGTTGGCTTGTTTTTAATAAGTCTTAGTAGGTCATTTTAAGTATGGCACCTGGCCCACAGCACCCTCTCTAGTGTGCAGACACATTTTGCAAACTCCAGAGCACAGAGGAAGGATTAGTCCCTGAGCTCCTGCGCATGTGCAGAGTGCCACTCATTAGCCAGGACTGCCTAGGCCCATTTTAAGAGTGCAGTCAGGTCACACCTTCAATCAGATACAGGCATTTTTAGGCCACCCCTTCCCTTTTGGCTGCTAGTCTAAGCACAGGCAAAAGGCTAGCCACCATCTGGCACTCTTCTAAACGTGTGCACACACGCCATGGGCGGATGTGCGCAGGGGGGCCTTCTTGAGAAATTTACCCAAGGGAAGCCTGGCGCTTCATGCGCCAAGGTTTGCCATAAGACCCCAGACTCGTCTCGCTTCAAACGCAGACAGTCACCTTGTGTGAATTTATGTCACTGGTTCCTCTTCAGGGGGCTAGGACAGTTTTCACTTATGGGGGTCGCACATATTAGGTTCTTACTTGGCAAGAGGACCAAGCTTGGCGCACGCTCCTGACTCTTCCGCAAGCGGGCAGAGTTGGCAGCCGTGAACCTCACTTTGCGCACCTTTGCCAAAGAACTCTTAAACAGAATTGCTGACAGCCAGTTTCCTAGGAATTTGCTTCACAGTCTACCGGGAGCACACATCACTCCCGTGATAGACAAAAATTTGCTAAGTTTGTTCCTCACAACTCCAATTCAGAGTCATGCATTCCCTCTTCAGAATGCCAAAGCGCTCGCAAGGCAGCTCAACCTGCCACTTTCCCAAGCCCAAGGCATAGTCCGTTCCTGCCTGCATCGTGCAGGGACACCGGGGGGGCCCTCGTGGGGGGTCAACCCACGAGGGACAGAGGCCATCCAGGTGTGACAAAGGGACGTCACACATCCCCACATTTTGGCAAATGGCAGTACATGCACGTTTGCATTAATACAAACAAACAGAAAAGGGGGGAACCACGCCCCACAGTTGCACAGCAATTGCTATCCTATAAGTGCAAAAACTAACTAACTCTTTCAGAATTTTTATCTCCCAAACAAGTCTCTTCCCCATGCAGGTCCCAGAGGCCAGAGTCAGACCCGGATGATTGCAAAGAGCGGCACCAGTCACTGCCCTGGATCTCATCAGCTGTCCGTCTTCCTTTACTCAGTGCTACTTCTGAGGACCATGCTTTTCCCCAAAACAAGACTTTTCCAAGCTCAAGTTACACATGAAACCCCACCAAGAAGAGAAGCCTCATCCTTCGAAAAGCTGCTGAATGTCTTTTATTGCTATTGTTATCTGTAGTTGCTATTATTTATTCATGCCTTGTACAATGCTCCAGTTGGGATTTGCAAGGGACACTTGAATTTCTGTATGTTGTTAATAACGGCCAGCTTCCACCAAAGGAAGCCAGACCGGCCCATGTTTTGCACCGGCCCATTGCTTGGAAAGATTGAGCACCCGGTAGCCGGTAATCCCCAGTTTATCTTCACACCTCCCCATAGGTGTTAGAAAAGACATTTGCACAATGCCAGAAGCTGCAGAGATAGCTTAGAATCAACCCAGGTCACAGTATCAATGACACATCTCATTATCTTGCCTTGCTACAGAAAGCAGTCTGAATTCAGACCCACAGCTCTGGAAAACCAGGCTGTAGTCAGTATATTCAGCGTGTCAGGCTTAGCCATAGGCAACGCTCGGAGAATTGGTCAATTGGCTTGCGGATTAGCAAAAGCCATCAACCACACCTCCTCAGCAATAGCGCTGCTCAACCAGGAGCAGGCAGAGCTTCGCCATGCCATACTGGATAATCAAGCAGCTATCGATTATCCCCTATTGTTACATCATATGGGCTGCAAGTCTGTCCACAGCATGTGTTGCTTAAATCTCACAGACAATACCCACAAGATACAGAGCCAGCTCATGGACCTCCACACCCTAGTTAGGGACATCAAGGAGGATTCTTCATGGGGGTGGTAGGACTCCTTGTGGTCGTGGTTCCCATGGGGACGGCTTCAGACGACACTCAAAGTGATTGTGGGGGTGGTAATACTGGGCACAACAGTGTGTTGTTTCGTGCAATGTATTCCCTCACTGCTATCGAGATGTCCCCCATGGAGGGAACCCCGAAGCATCATTCCCACTCATCAGCTGGTACCCCTCTTGTGCAGAGTCGTCGGTCAGGTCCTTAAATAAAACAGAAAGGGGAAATGTGGTCTCCCCATGCCCCAATGGCATGGAACGGCCCGCGCAGAGGCCACTTCGGGAGAACGCTCCCTGAGCCGTGGGCTCTGCGGGCAGAGAAATTAAGGGGGGTGGATAAATGATAGGGTTTGATTCACCCAATTCCCTGACCTGAACAGCGGCTCTGCTGAGAGAGCAAATCTCTAACCTCTGTTACGTATTAGGCAATTACTCACTCTGAGTTAAGCTTAATCTCTGGTGCAAATAGAAGCCATATTTACCCTAGCCTAAGCCTCAGACAATGGTCAGTGTTTGTCTTAGTTAATTAACTTCCCCAAGAGAGGTTCTCAATTAACCCGGGTAAATGGGTGATGTAATTTTCTGTCATATGACCATTCTACCATGCACAGCCTTGGACATAATATATACTGATGATTTTCCCTCAATAAATCACTGGTCTTCGCTCCATCTTGCCTCGTGTCGTTCCTTTGACCAGTCTCCTCCGGGACCTCAAGGGCCGCTTTACGGTCCCAATTCCTACAATGTGTCACCCCAGTTCTTAGTCTATTCATCATCTTCCATGTCCCATATTGGAGATGTGTTTTTTTTCGTGTCAGAGACTACTCTGGGTTGAAAGGATTTTTGCCCAAATGAGGCTCCTTTTATGCAGCTCTTGGGTATGGAACCCCATCCTTCTGGCCTCCAAGCTCAGCGCCCTACCCACTAAGCCACCAGGGGAGCCACCGGGGAGATGGTAAGCTTTTACTGGCTTCTCTTTCATCACCCATATCCCATCCCCGGGTGTTATTATTCTCCATAGTTCAGTTCAACGAGCCTCAACTGAAGATGGAGTTGGCGCTGTTTTAGGAGGCTCTTGATGGATGATGTTCAAGTCCAAACATTGGATGCCGTGGATACGTTGTTTACCTTCCCACCAAAGTGGTACCTATTAATCTACTTGAAATTTCTTCCTTTCAAAGTGCTAGGTTGGCAGGAGCTGAGACAGAGACGGGACCTCACTCTGTCATGCAGTACTCAGGAATCGAACTCCAAACTTCCGGTCAGCGTGTTCAGCGTCTTAACCACTTGAGCCACCGCAGTCCCCTTTATGTCATGAAGGGTAACAAAAAACCATTTATTCTTTGATATGAATCAGTCACGCTTTGTCAGTTGATAGTCCATAGTAGTTGTGTATACTTTAACAATTTCTTATGGTTTACTACAGGGATTCTCAACCTGCAGCCCATGGGTTGAATGTGGCCTGCAGTGCCATTTCATGTGGGGCCTCTACCGCCTCCACCACATCTAGAAGTGCCATGTGTTGAAGGGGAAAATGGCCATCTGGGTGGCCCCTGAAGCTGTCTGAGGGAGCGTGACCCGGCCCCCAGTTTAAAAAGATGGAGAACTCCTAGTTTACTGTATCACTGCATATATATTTATCTTAATACTTCACTCAAAATGGCATTTTTCAATGCCAGACCTACTGGTAATCTCTATTAATACTGAAGGTATTTCAGCAGGAAAAGAAGCACATATTTGACATTTGCATGCAACATAACTCCTTGTTCAAGAAACCTACAGATCAATGACCAAAGGTAAATGAAACATGTTTTAGAAAGACCAAATGAACAATACGGATGTGCAATTTTTACTAAATTCAACGTCAGTATATTTTCTGCAGATATGACAGATGTAGATGATATTGAAATTCTGACAAAGTTCAACCTTGCACAATCACATCTGTTTATAAGCCACCAAATAAGGAATACAAATTTTCAGTGCATTTGATTAGGTGAAGGTCGCCCTTGCTCGAAAGCCAGTCTTATCCGACTCTAGGGTTCACTGCTCATCTCTGTATACAGCCAAATTGCCAGCGTTGTCTGTGTCTGCAGACATTTTCATAGACATGTGGCAGGCATGCCTCGACACCCGAGTGCACGGAATGCTGTTTACCCTCCGATTGAAGTGGTACCTATTCTTGCTTTTGAACTGCTAGGTTGGCATTTGATTAGAAACATTTTGAAAACTTGAAAAATTATACATCACATTAAAGGTTGTAAATCAGAACTTACAACTTAAATACTATCTCTGTCATTAAATTCTCCCCTGCAATTCCATGTCAAAGCTCAGCTGGTTATGAGTCATATTTCTATTAACTGGAGCTCAGTATAACTAAACGCCTATCTCTTAGGCAGGTTCTACATTCAGATGCCATGCTAAGGAGAGGATTAAAGGGTTGGAAGAATTGCTCCCCATAGGTCAGGTATTTCACACACCACAAAGGTGGGTGAGAATTCACTGACAGCTACATTCATTAACCACACATGTATTTTCCTTTTCATTTTGCTCAGGGGTTCTCAACCTATAGCCCGGGGGCCAGATGCAGCCTGTGACACCATTTCATGTGGCCCCCTACCACCTCCGCCAAACCCGGAAGTGCCATGTGTGGCAGGCAGTGCAAAATGGCCATCCGGCCCCCGAAGTTGTCTGAGGGAGCGTGACCTGGCCCTTGGCTTGAAAAGGTTGCGAACCTCTGATTTAGCTGTTAGCTAGCCAGTGTAACGGAGAAGGGAGTCAGTTATACAGCAACGCTAGCTGTACCATTATTGTGCACTTTTGATCTATGTGGTCACCTGAGGTGCAGTTCCTCATTGGAGAAGGCATGTGTGCCACTACGTTTTTGGGACAAACCTTTTATAAAAATTGTCAATTTTAACATTTATTTCACATTTGTCAAAGTAGTATTTAAAATGTGGCCATGTTCATAATGTCTTGTTCCGACAGGTTCTGACAGTTCCTGAGAACCTTCAACTCATCAGGAGTGTGCAGGGCATCATGGGAAGGTGCTGGACAGGGAGTGGTGGGGCACCTAATGGGGGTTAGGGGGAATCCCATACATTGCTATTGGCACTCCAGAGTGCCAGAGGTGAGGGTGAGGTGGGACAAAGCCTGACCGCCTGATATACCAGCATGCGCTTGCAACTCATCCACCTCTTTTTTTATATACAGCAAAGGTAGGAAAACCAAGACCCTAGGAATGGCCAACATGCAGCCCGATAGTGTAGAAAGCCACAGATTTCTCATACCTGCCTTACAGTGTCTGCATTACAAGCAAAAACTCTTCTATTCAGTGTCATCGAAGTTGGTGGCGGTGGCAGCTGCTACTCATATCCGAGCATAATTTTTTTCCTGAAAGTCATTTTCACCATTGATGGATGAGTCTTTGGTGACTCAATAAACTGATCCTGACATGAAACATGGGACCTCACACATTACACTGAAGGGACTGTAGTGGCTCAAGTGGCTAAGACGCTGACTGGGAGGCGGCAGGTCAGCAGTTAGATTCCCGAGTACTACAGGATGGAATGAGCTCCCGTCTTTGTCCCAGCTCCTGCCAACCTAGCAGTTTGAAAGCAAGAAATTGCAAGTAGATCAATAGGGACCACTTTGGTGGGAAGGTAACAGCATTCCATGCGCTCCGGTGTCTAGTCATGCCTGTCACAAGACCACAGAACCATCTGCAGAAGCAGACGTTGGCTCTTCGGCTTTGAAACTGAGATGAGCACTGCACCCTAGAGTTGGATACGACTGGTGTTTGAGCAAGGGAAACCTTTACCTTTACCTTAAAAGAAAAGAAAAAAAATGTATCTGGTGAATAAACAATCATCATTAACAATAACCAATAAATGGACTAATTATTCAGCCGCAGCCGCCACATCTCGATCTGAGTATACGTTTTTTCCTTCACCCAGGGCACCGGGAGGCTTGGTCTTGGAGGTCAGCTGGTTCCAGGCTACCTTCGCCCTCCAAGGCAAGCAGGAAAAATGCCACTGGCATGATTTTGTTTAAGGTGGATCCCAGCTTGCCACAAAGTGACCCACACACTATGATCTTGGAGCCATCTCCTGCAGCATATATGACATGAGACATGCAGGATTTAACACTGGGACTGCAATGGACTGCCGCAGCCTTGAGGATGTGGACAAGGTGTGCCTTCACAGCCAGTCCATCTGGCATGGCCTCTCCCACCTGCTGTTGGGAATCAAAGTTCCTCCGCTCATTTTGCTGTTGGGCCCAATAGGATGGTTTCCAGTGACATTTCCTTCACTGAGGGGAACATCACCCCACCTAAAGGGGCTCATCCGCCCATAGCCATTGGCCCCTTTAGAGAGTCAGGTAATTTACCACCATTCGACACCCGGCATTGAGTCACTGGCTGTATGGGCTACTCCATTACCACAGCGGAATATCTGGCCAGACATAGTAAATATTCTTAACATCCTCCTGGGATGGGGCCTGGTGCAACTCTACTGACAAGGTGTTCCATAATGTAGGCACCACCACTGAGAAAGCCCGATTCCTCGTCAGAGTCTTCCTGGCCTCTCTTGGTGTCGGCACCTGGAGCACTGCCATTTGAGAGGATCGGGTTCCACGAGCAGACCTCTTTGACAGACAATCCAAGAGATAACAAAATCATAAACTACATAGGGCTTTGTATGTCAATGTTAATATCTTGTTCCTGATATGGAAAGGAACTGGGAACCAGTGCAGACGAGCCAGAGCGATACGACTAAATTTATTCATCCTGGTCATCAATCTGGCTGCTGCCTTCTGGAGCCATTGTCATCTCTGTATCAAGGGCAGCCCCATGTAGAGAACATTACAGTGGTCAATTCTTGAGACTACAACAGCGTGAGCCAATGTTTTCATGGGCCATCTGTCCAAGTAGGGGCACAGCTGAGGAATTTCATACAGCTGAAAGAATGCAGCCTTTGAAACCACGGCAATCTGGTTTTCTAGATTCAGAGCTGGATGACCCCTTAGCTGCAGACCTGGTCGCTCAAAGAGAGGTTTATTCCATTTAAAGTTGGAGCCAGTACCCCTGCTTGGAAAGAGCAATAGGACAGTGATGGTGAACCTTAGTACTCCAGGTGTTCTTGGACTTCAATTACCAGAAAGCCCAAGTCAACACTCCTGCTGATCAGGGCTTCTGGGAATTGAAGTTCCAGAACACCTGGAGTGCCAAGGTTCACCATCACTGCAATAGGACCTTTGTCTTGTTGGGATTCAGATTCAGCTTGTTCGTTCTTGTCCATTCCATTATTGAGGCCAGACAGTTGCAAGGTATCTGATAATAGAAAGGGTCTCTGCCTTTCAGAAAGTGTCTAAAAACCTGGCTGGCGGGGCAGGTGTGGGGTCCGGATGGAAGAGTGGCACCCGCCTGTTGGCTTTTAAAATAAAGCCTTCCCCACCTTTTAATGCAAGTAGTTTTAATGTGGTTAGTTTTTTAATGGAGTGGGGTAGGTGGGTGGGTAATTTAGGGGTTTAAAATTTTATATATATATATTTCAACTTGTTGTAAGCTGCCCTGAGTCAGGTTCGCCCAAGTGGGCGGCATAGAAATTTGAATTATAAATAAATAAATAAATAAATAAATAAATAAATAACATTCACTACAGAAGATGTGAAGGAGAGCTAGACTTGTGTGTCATTAGCATAATACTGGGGAGATGACTGATCCCTGGGGCATCCCCCCTTTCACTGAAGTACCCATGGGGTTGAACACATCTTTCTGAATACAGTGATACCTCATACAATGTCCAAACTTGGTTCCACAAGTTTGGACTTTATACGGATTTGGACTTTGTATGAGGCATGCAAAGTCCTACCCGCGATGCCTCATACAACGTCCAAATCCTTGCCGCGATGCCTCATACAACGTCATTTACATAGAGATACATTGTACTGTAACAGCACAGACTTCAGGGCAAAGTCAAGGAAACAGACAGGAAACTGACAGAACTTTAAGAAATCATCGTCTAAAGGCTAAAAACATTACAAAAACATGTCAAACAACCCTGATTGTCCAAGAACCTGAAGAATGCTCCTAAACACTCTTTGCCTCATGCAAAACCCACAAGAGCAATGTACGCATATGTCCTGCCTTTTATACTGCCCAGGCACAATGCAACCTGGGAAAAACCCAATGCCTCATACAAAGTCGCACGGCTTTGCATGAGGCAACTTTTTTCATGGAATTAGGCGATGTTGTATGAATCTGATGTTGTATGAAGCGGACTTTGTATGAGGTATTACTGTACAGTGAAACCTCGTATAATGAAGGGCTCTTATAGAGAAAAACTCGCATAATGAAAGGAGATTGGCAAAAAAAAATGGTGCTTTGCATAAAGAGGATTTTCATTATGTGAAAATAGCGCTCCTTATGGGGGAAACTCACATAATGAATTTTTTTGCTACATGAAATAGCATCCCTAATCCCTGCTATGTGTAATAGCGTCCCTATGGGGGAAAACTCATATAACAAAAATCCCTATGGGAAAATTCGCATAGCGAATTTTTTTTGTTATGAGTTTCCCCATAGGAATTTTCGTTATACAAAAAAAAAATGTCACACTGTCTAACAAAAAAAAATGCATAGCGAACAACCTTGTGGAAGGGATTATTTTCGTTATACAAGGTTTCACTATATGTAGAAACAAATTAATAAACTTTTAAATTATGCCACTCAAAACTTTGAATTTTGGGGTATACAAACAACCAATCAAATGGGGGGAGAGAGGATGTTCAATTCTGAGGACAACAATCCTCCAAACCACTCAATTTTTATCACCTGCACTGTGGAACCTTGAAGTTGCTGCTTACTGAGATAAGCAGAACATGGAATTGTAGACTCTATTTAAGGCACATACAGCAAAACAAGGATTCCATAAAGATTAGTAACCAAGACCCTATGGGGTATTAAATCACAGAACTAGGAAAATACTGCCTTTTCCACCCACTATAAAGTCATCTCTGATTTAAGAAGGTAATCTACCAAATACTTCATTAAGCTATAAATCTGAAGATTCTTTAAGATGGAGCTGTGGCAGTTAAAAGGGTGTCAAACTGCTCTAAATGTGGAGTACAGATATGCTCCCAGTCTTCAGTACATACTCCTCAACTTGCTCCTCCAGTAAGAGGAACTCTAGCATTCCAATAATTCATGAAGAAAATATCAGCCTTCTAAAACTTTTGAATCACATCTGGACATCTTGGGCGACTGTTTAGGGGACGGAAAGCTGGGATTCTTGAGATATGTGGATTTGGAACTTTCTACACGAGAAAGTTCACTTTATTTATGTAAGTACTGTATATCACTACTAGTAACATCAGAGATGATACAGTCTTTGAAAGTAGCTTTAAATCTATCTTGTTTTCCACATTTTCAATATTGAGTCAAAATTTGTAAATATTTCATCATTTAAAGAATTCAAACTTCAAACAGAACGTGATGCTTAGTTTACAAATTGTGAAATACCTGACTAAAGTGGAGTTGTGGTACGTCCACAAAACATAGGACAGCCACCTCTTTTTCGCATCTGTTATAGGATTTGTTTATTGGTCCAGGATGTTTATTTGCTTATTTTCAAGTTAGATTCATACACCATGACTCTGTCTCAAAATAACTAAAACTTTTTCAACTTGCTATCCACCACTCAGAAATATTTAAAGGGTGGATTCAATGTGTATGAACTTTTTTATAGCCATCCTTTCATTTCAAATTCCAATTTCATTACCAGTTCTTTTGAACAGGTCTTATAGAAGATGGATGCTAGATACAACAGTATCAGCAAAGCTATGAACAAGTAGTTTTGCCCAATGAATGAAAGATGTGAAGGCCACTGCATTAAAAAAAACAGTGAAGAAATGTGTCCTACATCATTCATAACGCGGAGCATCTGCAGTAGCTAAAACATGGTGACCCAAAAAGTACAAAAATGAGCCAGTCTTTAAATTGTTATTTTTGTTCCTTTCTATATATATATGTATGTAACCCTCTGTGCAGCTTGCAGCTGTGTCCTTATAAATAATGCCCTAGAGGAAGATTAGCATACTGAACCAGTCAGTAAAAGACAGAAATTATCTCTGAAAATAAGTCTGAAAGAGTTTATTATCATTTTTAATACCAGCCTTCGTCAAAGAAGAGCAGCCCAAATGCAACAGTTGAGGCCATGTATTCCACAGAGATGGTCCCAGGCATAGTCCTTGACATTTTAAGTTTAAAGATTCCGATTACTATGAAGAAAAAGATTCAGGCAAATTTTTACCAGTCAGACTGAATACACCTCTGGGCTGGCAGGACAATAAATCTGCCCTTAGACTTGGCAGGCACAGCAGTCTCCCAAATTACTATGCAGGTGTTTCAAGGAACTGTTTCTTTTCACGGCATAACTTCTGCTGAATTTTGAGTTACTAATGTCTAAACCAAGGGTTCCCAACCTAAGGCCCATAGGCCGGATGTGGCCCATGGTGCCATTTCATGTGGCCCCTACCCCCTCCAAGGGCATTCGAGAAACAAATGGCCACCCCATTTGAAGCTGTTTGGACAAAATGGCCACCCCATCGTGCAGGCAGGGCAAAATGGCCATCTGGGCCTCAAAGTTGACTGAGAGAGTGTGACCCAGCCCCCGGCTTGAAAAGATTGGGAACCTGTTTTGTTCAAGCATTTTATTAAAATTGCTATGAGCGCCATAAAGTCTACGGCGGAGTATTGCGCCTTTTGCAAAGGCGCCAATTTCAAACTACTGTCAAAATAGCTGATCTATCAGTACAAACTTCCCACTTCTCTGGAAGCCCGCCAAAATATATCCATCTGTGTAACTGCCATTCTCACTGTATATAAGCTGGCCACCTTGTACGTGTTCCCTAATCCAGTTTCCTGAGCTGATAATAAATCACTTGTGTTTGACCCAATCCTGCTGGTCAGAATACTTCTTTAAGCTCTGGATTCAACAGAACCCCTGGTCTAAACTGTTTTAGGTCTAGTAGCAGGAGCACACCATTATTCCTAACCCAGCCATCTCAACCTGATACTCTTCAAAATGGATCACAACGCCCACCATTTCCAGTGAAGATGGGGGTCAGGAAATGGTCAGACTGGGAGGGAATGACAGAAGGTTGCACCATCTTGGAAAAGGGTGCTCTTGAGACTACATCTTAGGTCCAACTTTAAGGGCAGGGAGAGCCATTCAACAACCACAGATGACAATGGATTCTGATCTGTTTGGTAGAATCTTCCATGGCCAACACACCAAACACATGTTCACTTTCAGATGTTTATTGACACTGAGGTAGACTAATTTCAGTTTCTCAGGATTCTTCCTACAGCAAAGTGCTGGTCTGTCTTTATCTCTACAGCACCAGACACATCAAGGCAGCAGTCAAAACAGCAAAGTAAATCAGGGGTTAGCAAAGTTCACTCCAAATGATGCTGTTAGACTGCAAATCCAATATTCTCCTCTATTGCCTATACTAGCCCAGACGGATGAGAGCTGCAGTTTAACAATTCCTGAAGGACCACACTTTGCCCATCCCTAAAATAAACACAATAGATTAAAGCGAAAAACTATGTTTTCTTCACTGAGAGTTAATTTATTTTGCTGTTTATCTGCTATTCTCCACAGAATTCTACTCAGGCAGTGAGGAAAAGAAGCAATCCCATCAGTGATGCACTCCAAAACAATTTACTACCACTTCCATGGGCAGGCCCAAACATGTGGGTGGAGCCAAACCTGTGGGTGGGGCCAAATCTGTGGGCATGGCCAGCACAATGGGGTATGGATGTGGGTGTGGCCAGCCAGGTGGGCATGGCCTGGGGGAATTTCCGCTACCGGTTCTCCCGAACAGGACAGAACCTGCTTCAGTGCATCACTGAATCCTACCTGTTGCATACTTACCTCCTTAGGTATTTATAAGGTCTGTATTTCACAGAATGTATCCTGAAGTACTTCTATCTGCAAATGGAATTAAAGCAGTGTTTCCCAACCTTTGGTTTTTGGACTTCAGTTCCCAGAAGCCTCAGTCAATTCCTTAAAGCACTGATCAGCCAATGGACTGACTTAGGCTTCTGGGAATTGGAGTCCCCCTGGGGGATGTGTGCCCCACATTGGGAACCACTGAATTAGGTCGTCCTTGCACGAAAGCCAATCATATCCAACTCTAGGGTTCAGTGCTTATCTCTGTTCATAGCCAAATAGCCAGTGCTGTCTGCATTTGCAGACATTTCCATGGACATGCGGCAGGCATGCCTCAATACCTGAGTGCATGGAATGCTGTTTACCTTCCCACCAAAGTGGTCCCTATTTATCTACTTGAAATTTCTCGCTTTTGAACTGCTAGGTTGGCAGGAGCTGGGACAGAGGCGGGAGCTCACTCCATCATGCAGTACCCGCGAATTGAACTTTCCAGTCAGCGAGTTCACTTTATTTATGCAAGTACTGTATATCACTACTTGAGCCACCGCAGTCCCATCCCACTGAATTAGAGAAACTTAAATTGACCTTACTGCCACATATACATTTAGCAGTTCTGGACCAAAGAATTTGGCTCAGAATTTGGGGTGAGGGTAGGGATAATCAGGGGGACAGGGGTGGAGATTCTCTACAACACTAAGAAAGTCCACTGTTGCAAGTGAGGAAGTCACAATTCCCCACAAGAATGTCCCCAACAAGGCCCTATTTATTAATTACTAAAGCACATGGAGAAGGCATAAGATGGGGGCAGGTGTACTAGTCCAGTACACTTCTTCCATCACTTTCAATCACATGACACTATCATCACATGAGAGAAGTAGAAGTGGACACCTAGAGAACTAAGCAAGAGAATGGTCCTTGACACCCTCTGAATGGATATGAGCCTCAAGTCCGCTGGCTCAGATCCAGGAAGTGCTTTATGGCAAGAACAAACATTCTTGAGGGCACACAAGTGTAATGAAATGAATTATACCCTTTGCTTTAGCCTAATCCAAGTTGGGGAATTTCGTGCGTAGGAGTCCCTTCACACCAGGTCTAGTATGGTTTCCCCATGCCCGGTGGGCATGGAACGGCCCTGGCAGAGGCCACTTAGGTGAGAAGGCTCCCGGCGGTGGTTTCTGCGGGCAGAGAAATTAAGGGGGGTGGATTAATGATAGGGTTTGATTCACCCAATTCCTTGACCTGACCAGCGGATCTGCTGAGAGAGCGAATATCTAACTCTGTTACCCATTAGAGTAAACCCTCATCTCCGAGTCCCCGTCTTATCCCAGATGTAAACAGAGGCCATGTTTACCCCAGTCTTATCCCTAAACAATGGTGTTGTCCCATGTCTGTGTTTGCCACAGTTAATTAACTTCCCCAAGAAGGATTCCCAATTAACCCGAGTAAACAGGTGATGTGATTTCTGTCAGATGACGGTTTTGCCACCGTTGCGCTTTTTCTCCTATATATGTTGAAGCTTTTCCTCAATAAACTACTGATCTGATCACGCTCCATATTGCCTCGTATCGTCTCTTGATCAGTCTCCTCCGGGACCTCCAGCCCTCTGCGGCCCCGATTCCTACAGTCTGGTATGTAAACTATATGGACCTCATGGTGGTTTAGAAGAACCAAAACTTAATGTGTGATTGACATGTCATACTGTAAGATCATTGGTTGGAATTCCTAAGGAGGAGGGCCACAAGGTGGACCATTTGGGAGCAGATATAAGCCAGATGGTGGGGGCCGCAAGAGAGAGAGAGAGAGAGACTCTCTTGGATGCTATGCTTTTGAACTGCAAAAATGTAGAGGCTTAAGAAAGGGGGGCATTGGCTATCCCTTAAACAAGCAGCTTGCTTTCTGAGCTTTTGCTGGACTGTATTCTTTATTATGCTTTGATTTCAATATACTTTTACAATACCTGAAAGAAGCTTGGAGTGATTACTTGGCTCGACGCTATCTTATCTACACATATCTAGATGTCTTAGTTGTCCAGCCAGGGAGCTGCAACTCAGAAGAATGATAGGGCCTACTCAAGAGTAAGGCATCCTATCATTACAAGAAGAGCAAAACCAAATTAGAAGATGGAGGAAGGCACTCACTGGAAAAGGAACATCTTTAAACAAGGCTATAGCTGAGGAACTCAACCTCCCCTACATCACTTGGAGCCCCCTGAATAGGCTGAGGGCCAGAGCCCCTAAATGTAAGACCAACATGTTCAAGCAGGGGCTGCTGGCAGACAACATGATGGGGTGTGAATGTGGAGAGATACAGAATCCAGCTGATTTGCTGGATTACTGACCAGAAACATGTACCAATAAGGATTTACGTTTGGCCAATGATAAAGCAGGTGAAGGCATCTCCTTGGGAACACCCTGAAGGAAATGGTGAGCCACTGTGTGAGACAGAATGCTGGACTGGATGGGCTGTGGCCTGTTCCAGCAAGGCTGTTCTTATGTTCTTATAAAGCCAGGGTTTGATCAGGACATGGAAGAAGAAGCATTGCATGACACAATGGCATTACTTCACAGTTGAATGAAGGAAAGACAACTCTCTTCACTTAGGCTCCCCACATTGGTTAGAATGTGACAAAAGAGTGGTTTTGGCTATGGTGAATAATCTACTACAATATCATGGTATAAGCTCCAGTCTGTTCTTTCTGCAGTGAAAATAATGGTGTAGAGCAAGGGTGCCCAAACTACGCCCCGGGGGTGGATCTGGCCCCCGATGCCAATTCATCCGGCCCATGAAGCCCTCGTCACTCAAGGAAGCAGAAGTAAAACATGCCCATCTGGGCGTGTTTTACTTCCGCTTTCGGGAATGACGAGGGCTTTGTGGGCCAGATGAATTGGTGTTGGGGGCCAGATCCACCCCCGGGGCTGTAGTGATCGGTCCCCTGAACTACATGACTGGCCCATGGTCCAAAAACTTTCGGCACCCCTGGTGTAGAGCGGCTGTGGCTTCTTCCTCATCTCATGTGATTTTCAAACACTTTCTTTGTTCGTATCTCATATCACAATGTTGCACAATTAGATTATTATTGACCAGGAGGGGACTACTTCAGTGTTGTTACTTGGGCCATTTATTAGCACTTCTATTGTACATGTGGTGGGGCATAAATTGCATGCACATAAATGTTGCATTGATTAAAATTCTTCACATTCATAGAAAAATTGTCCTGTATCCAAGTAGTTCCATTTTACTTGATGATTCATTCTTTGATCTTCCTACTTCACTTCAAAACCTATTAAGTGGTTTCCAGATGGACCAGCCAAAATTTTGGCCTGGTGAGAGATGCTCTTCGTTGTTTGTCCATCTGGCAAGCTGTCTTGTTTTTGCTTTCCGTACCACTTTAAATATTAATTGACTGGAACTTATTCCATGATGTTGTGCCATTCCCACTGAACATTTTGTCCTAAATTAGAAAGAAACATCCACGGGGTGCTTAAGATAGCCCAGCTATTACGTGGTGAAGAAAATAAACTTTTCTGTCCCTCCACCCATTAAAAAAGGGGGAATTGCAAGCTCATCTTTACATAAATTCCTTTCACACCAGTTTTGCTAATTCTTACACCCCTAAGGGACTGCAGTAGCTCAAGTGGCTAAGATGCCAACTGGGAGGCGGAAGGTCAGCAGTTCGATTCCTGAGTACTGCAGGACGGAATGAGCTCCCATCTTTGTCCCAGCTCCTGCCAACCTAGCAGTTAGAAAGCAAGGCATTGCAAGTAGATAAATAGGGACCACTTCAGTAGGAAGGCAACAGTGTTCTGTGCGCTCTGGTGTCTAGTCATGCCTGCCACATGACCACGGAAACGTCTGCAGAAGCAGTCGGCGATGGCTCTTCTGCTTTGAAACAGAGATGAGCACTGCACCCTAGAGTCAGATACGACTGGCTTTTGAGCAAGGGAAACCTTTACCTTTTATACCCCTAATAATTCTTATACTCTCAAGAGTCTCTCAAGAGCAGACTCTTGAGGGTCCCGCGGACTGAGAGGAGAACAAATCAGTCGATCTTGAAGGAAATCAACCGTGACTGCTCATTGGAGGGACAAATACTGAAAATGAAGCTCAAGTACTTTTGCCGTCAAATGAGAAGAGAAGACTCACTGGAGAAGGCCCTGATGCTGGGAAAGATAGAAGGAAAAAGGAGAAGGGGACAACAGAAGATGAGATGGATATTGTCAATGCGATAGGAGTAGATCTGAGTGGGCTGAGGAGGATGGCGGAAGATAGAGGAGCATGGTGAACGATGGTCCATGGGATCGCAAAGGGTCGGACTCGACCATGCGACTGAAGAAGGAGGAGAACAACAACAACAACAACAACAACAACAACAACCAAAATCTTCTAATCTTTGAGAGAAAATGAACATGTGGCCCAGCCTTGGCATTTAATAGCTCTGCATTTTGCTCAGCGGTCATTTGCATCATTTTATGGAATATAGTCTTCCTGTTATAACACCTACGTACATAGTTCTCCTTTAATCTGTTCCATAGACATCCCACCTTTCTCTGGAATGCAAAACTGCATCGAAAAGCTTCCCAGGCAGTCTCCCATTCAGACACTAACCAGACTTAAGTCTGCTTAGCCTCAGAAATGTTTGTGCATCCTGTGTTTCCAGGCCACCTGCGTAACTGGAGAAATTATCATTCAACGGTGCCCATTTATTTACACAGGGCTATGTGTACGCTAAATGATCCAAATTCATATTTACCAGCCTACTTTCTGAACCAAGGACAGCTACATCCCATGCCCCGCACATAATAAAGCACAACAGCAAATGCACACAATTTCACTTCCTTAAGCTAATTTGTATTGTTCCTTGTGATCATGGAAAACAGCACGTAGCTGTACAGGGAACTGAACCTCCACCCCTGGACACAGGAAATGTCATTATAACCTCTCTGGTTTCTAATAGGTATGGCTAAAAGCAGCCAAAATCTGGAAGTAGGGATTCACAATCGATAATATGGGGACATTTTTTCCACCAGCACTGGAAACAGAATGTTTAGGACAGGCGTAGGCAACTTATGGCCTGTGGGCCATATCCAGCCCACAGTGCCAAATAATCCAACCCCCACTCTCATTCCAGTCCAGCCCCCTCAACTCTCTGAGGGAGCATGACCCAGCCCCCAACTTAAAAAGGTTGGCAACCCCTGGTTTAACAGAAGAGAATCTGTGCTCCAGTTGAATTAAAGCAAGCTGGTGTCCAGTATCATTGACTTCTGCTCACACAGTGGCAATTCACAATGAAACTTATTTAATTGAAAAAAGGGATAAAGTATAATTGGTGATTCCCATAACAGTTAAGATTCTTTCATGATAGAAAAATGCATGTAATTGATGAAGGGACTGATGCATTGGAGTATTTGTGTTTAATTGATCTGGTCAATGCGGGTTCAAACGATTGGGTGGCATTAAGGAAAGATTTGTTGGAATCGGGAGTCATAAGAAGGGAGTATGATGGAACACAGGAGGGTGGTGCTGCTGGTGGAGAGCAAACAGGTGGGGCAGAGGATGAATTATCATTGATTGTGGTGGAGGAAGGGTTGAGTAAAGGCTAGAAGGTGAATGGGGAAAGGAGTGAAATTAAGAATTCTTATAGGAGAGGAAGTTTTTTTATTATATAAATTTGTTTTCAAATGGGGAAGAGGCGCTAGAGCAGTAGCTATCACACACATCTTACTCATCCCCCCCTCTTTGAAAGACAAAGGTGATTTCTTTTTCGTAAAGAAGAAAGTGGGGAAATTGGTAATGAGTGTTTTTTGTTTTATGTTATGTAATAATTATTGTAGGTTAATAGGTAGCACGCCCAATGGAGAACTCGAAAGTGGGGGAGGAGGAGACCAAAGTAAATTATGAGAGCTATTAAAGTGTTAACGTGGAATGTAAAAGGTACAGGATGTAAAAGGTAAGAGGAGGAGGATAGAATCAGCTTTGAAGAAAGACAGGCTGGACATAGCCTTTTTGCAGGAAACTCATCAAAAATAATCAGATTCAAATAAAATCTATTTGGGATGGATGCAACATTATGAAAAGGCATATGGTACATCAAAAGCAAGAGTAGTCACAATTTTGATTTCAACCAGATTGGGGTTTGAGAGAACGAATAGTATTTCAGATCCGGGGGACAGATATTTAATAGTAAAAGGGAAAATAGAGGATGAGGACATTATTTTGGTGAATATATATGCCCCCAATGATCATCAAGCTGAATTTTTAGAGAAAATGCACAAAATTATGGCAAAAGAAAAAATAACAAAGATGATTGTGACTGGTGATTTTAATTTAGTAAGATCAAATTTGGATTGTACGAACATATTAAGATGTGGAACAGGCACTAAAGGAAGGATTTTGGACAATTGGATGGTTGCTTTAGGTTTGAGAGATTCTTGGAGAGAATTAAAAGGGCTAGAAAGGGCATATTCCTACTTTTCACAGGTCCATAACTCATATTCAAGAATAGACTATATTTTTGTAACCAAAAACATGGTTAAAAACATAGAGGAGGTTGAAGTTGGAATTTTCAAGGAGTCGGACCATGCTAAGGTGGTGCTGGAAATGAGATTATGGAGTGAAAGTGGACCGAGAAGGGGTTGGAGATATGATACTAACCTATTTAAAGACCAAAGGTGTAAAGAACAAATTATGGAGAGTTGGAAGGAAAATTGGCAATGGAAAGATAATGGTGAGGTAAATTTCAATGTGGTCTGGGATGCCATGAAGTCGGTTTTTAGAGGGGAAGGTATTAAGTTGGCAAGTAATAGATACAAAAAAATAAGTTATGACAAGATAAAATTGAAAAAGAGATAAAGCAGCTGCAGGAGGAACATTCAAAGACGAAGGATAAGAAGCTTCTTGTTAATTTACAAAGACTGAAGGCTGAACTGGTAAGTAAAGATATAGAAAGGGTGAAAAGAGATTTAATTTATTTAAATAGAGAGTATTTTGAATACAGTAATAAAACTACTTGAGCAGTGGCTCAAGTAGGTAAGATGCTGACTGGGAAGCAGAAGGTCAGCAGTTCGATTCCCGAGTACTGCAGGACAGAATGAGCTCCCGTCTTCGTCTCAGCTCCTGCCAACTTAGCAGTTTGAAAGCAAGAAATTGCAAGTAGATAAATAGGGACCACTTTGGTGGGAAGGTAACAGCGTTCTGTGCGCTCCGGTGTCTAGTCATGCCTGCCACATGACCACAGAAACGTCTGCAGAAGCAGACAGTGCTGGGCTCTTTGGCTTGGAAACAGAGATGAGCACTGCATCCTAGAGTCGGATACGACTAGCTTTCGAGCAAGGGAAACCTTTACTAATAAAAACTCAAAACTATTAGCAAAAGCAGCAAAAGATAAGAGGGAAAGAAGGGAAATTGGAGTTTTGCTTAATAAACAAGGGGTAAGATGTAAGAAGTCTAAAGATAAATGTAAAATAGTGAAGGAATTTTATCAAGCATTATATGCAAGAAAAGAAATAGATGTGGAAAAGCTTAAAAGGCAATTAGAGAAACAAATAACTAATGGAATAAAACAGGAACATAAAGATAGAATGGAGGAACAAGTGACAGAAAAGGAAGTAAGAGAGGTAATTGTGGGGCTGAAGCTGGGGAAAGCCCTTGGGGAAGATGGATTACCTGCTGATTTTTATAAAGAATTTAAGGATATAGTGGTACTGAAGTTGGTAAAACTATATAATTATATATTGGATGGAGGGCAAATTCCGACTTCATGGTATAGGACCACAATTGTACTTTTGCCAAAACCTGGAAAGAATTTGGAGAAAGTGGAATCTTACAGACCAATTTCGTTGATAAACCAAGATGCCAAGATCTTCACAGCAATATTGGCCAATCGCTTGAATAATTTTATGGGTAATTATATAAATGCAGATCAAGTGGGTTTTTTAAAGGGGAGACATATGGCAGATTTGACTAGAAGAGTTGTAGATTTAATAGATATTGTGAGTCAAACAAAAGAGAAAATGGGGTTGATATCTTTGGATATTTTTAAGGCATTTGACTCTTTACAATGGATTTCAATTAAGGAAGTAATTAAATGCTATGGATTCGGTGATACATTTAGAAAGATAATTGATCAATTATATCAGCAAGGAACAGCCACTGTTAGAGTAAATGATGAGGTTACTGATGAGATAAAATTAGAAGCTGGCACGAGACAGGGTTGCCCGTTATCCCCAATATTGTTCATTATGGCAATGGAGATATTAGCAAAAGCTGTAAGACAGGATGGAAAAATAGAGGGGTTTTTGGGAAATATGTATGCTGATGATACTTTGATAATTGCAAAATATCCTGAGAAGGTAATGAATAGAATTAGAGCACAATTAAACGATTTCAAGGACATTACTGGTTTGAAGATAAATTGGGACAAATCGGAAATGATGCTGTTTAATATGGGGAAAGAGGACCAGAAGAAAATAAAGGGAATGGGAAATATTCAAATTAAAGATAATTTGAAATATTTAGGAATAATTATTTCAAATAGGTTGGAAGATCTTAAAAGACTGAATTACAACAGTTTGAAAACTGCAATTAAAGCTAAAATACAAAGTTTTCAAAAGTTGAAACTGTCATGGTTTGGGAGAATCGCACTTAGTAAAATGATGTTGTTACCTAGAATTAACTTTTTATTTGATGCATTAACAATTCATCTGAAAGACAAGGAAATTAGGGAGTTTCAAAAATTGATTAATAATTTTTGTAATGGTGGAAAAAAGTCTAGATTACCAAAAAAAAATTATGGTATTTACCTCAGAAAGAAGGTGGACTAGGAATGCCGAATCTGGTGGTATATTATCGAGCTTTTCAAATTAAGAATGTTGTGAAGTTCTTGGCAAGGGAAAAAGTAATTTGGGAGGAAATTGAGATGAAGGATTATAGACATATAGGTAAAATGGCCTTTTTAGGAGGCAATGTGGGGAAAATAGTAACCAAAAATACTATGATGAAAGGATTAATGAGTGTATGGAAAAAAGTAAAGAAGGATTTGGCTCCAAATATCTCTCCAATTTTGGAACTGTCAGATATTGTGAGTTTCCGATAAAGATAGAAAAAGAAATAAAAGAAGTAATGGATAAGAATGGTATTTTCCTGTTGAAAGACTGGTTACAGATCTGTAGCGATATTGGCAGAAAGAAGGACAAACTTGTTTGAACAATTAAAGTAAATTTGGTTTCAAATAATGATGATTAACAAATGGAATAGCAAATATATGAGAGATCTTGGTTTGAGACAGAGAAAAGACAGAATTTGAGGAACTGATTTTAAACATTAGAAAGGGAAATAAAAATATTAAAGGTTTAGTTAGTAAATTGTATACATTGTTAAATAAGGAGGGTGATCCACAGGAGGACTCGAGAATAAGCTGGGAGCAAGATTTGAATATAAAAATAGAAAAAGATTCATGGAGAAAGAAATGGAAAAAGAGGATAATGAGAACTATGTTGGTTAGAATAAAGGAACACAATTATAAAATGTTACGGAAGTGGTATTTGACCCCAGTGAGGTTACACCAAATTGATAATAAAAGCGATAAACTGTGTTGGAGATGTAAAGATACAATAGGAACATATGAACATATGTGGTGGAGTTGCACTGTGGTAAAAGATTTTTGGAAAAGAATTGAAAAAGAGATTGGTGAAAGAATGGGTAAGAGAATTAAACTGGGGTCGAGTACCACCATGTTAACAAATGTGGAATATATTAATTTAAATAATGATGAGAAAGATCTATTAGAAATAATGCTTACAATGGGCAGACAGTGTATTGCTAGAAATGGGGAAAATGATATAATTATACAGACTGAAGAATGGTATAAGGAAATGTGGAACTTAATCCTGGCATGGATGGGGAGGGTCTGGGGGAAGCCAGTGCACAGTCTTGCAGTGTTATCTGGGATCGGTTTGAGCCAGTTGCCCCAGATGAAGTGGACAGGCTCCTTGCAGCGGTTCGTGCCACTAATTGTCCATTGGATCCCTGTCCCGCCTGGCTGGTAAAAGCCTCTAAGACGGTGACAGGTGGCTGAGTCGGGGTTATAATTAATGCATCTTTTCGGGAGGAGATGTTTCCTGCACCGTTGAAACATGCTTTGGTGCTCCCCCTCCTGAAGAAGCAATCCCTCGACCCAGCAGTCCTAACCAACTACAGACCTGTCTCCAACCTTCCCTTTTTGGGGAAGGTACTGGAGAAGGCAGTGGCATGTCAGTTGCAGGGGCTACTGGATGAAGCGGAATAGCTGGACCCCTTCCAGTCAGGATTCAGACCTGGATATGGTACTGAGACTGCATTGGTTGAGCTGATGGATGATCTCTGGCGAGAGCGGGATGGCGGTCATCCATCCATCCTTGCTCTTCTTGACCTCTCAGTGGCCTTCGATAATGTTGACCACGGTATCCTTCTGGAACGGCTCCGAGGATTGGGGATCCAGGGCACTGTGTGGTCCTGGTTTTCCTCATTTCTGAGGGGCCGGACCTAGTCGGTGTGGTTGGAGGGTGGGAGATCCAGTACTAGGCCCCTAAAATATGGGGTGCCTTGGGGCTCGGTACTCTCTCCTCTCCTCTTTAACATCTACATGAAGCCGCTGGGTGAGATCATCCGTTCCCACAGGGTGCGGTACCACCAGTACGCGGATGACACACAGTTGTACATCTCGGCCCGTGGGGACCCTAGTGATGCAGTCGAAGTCCTTTCCAGATATCTGGAGGCTGTTGGGGTCTGGATGGGGGCGAATGGGCTGCAACTGAATCCTAGCAAGACTGAGTGGCTATGGATAGGGGGTCCTGTGCTATCCCAGGAGCTACCATCTTTGGTTTTGGATGGGGCTATCTTGCCCCAGACTGACCCGGTGCGCAACTTGGGGGTCCTCCTGGATTCACGGCTGCTGCTAGAAGAACAGGTGGCAGCTGTGGCCACGAGGTCCTTCGCCCAACTTTGGGTGATTCGCCAGTTGCACCCGCTCCTGGACCGGGACTCCTTGCTCATGGTCCAGACTAGATTATTGTAATGCGCTCTACATGGGGCTGCCCCTGATGACCATTCAGAGGCTGCAGCTGGTCCAGAATGTTGCGGCCCGGGTGGTGATGGGGTGTGGGCGTTATGCCCATGCATCATCACTGCTTCGGGAGTTGCACTGGTTACCAGTTTGCCTCTGGGTGCAATTCAAGGTGCTGGTTTTGATCTTTAAAGCCCTATATGGTAGTGGGCCAGGTTACCTCAGAGACCGCATCACTCTAAGGACGTCTGTCCATCCAACCAGAGTGGACCGGAGGGGAACTAAAAACCTGGCTGGCGGGCCAAGTTTGGGGTGCAGGTGGAGGGGTGGCTTCCGTTGGGTGGTTGATATAGAGGAGTATGCCTTCCCCCACGGTTCCATCGGTATCTGCACCCCTTTTTAGGGGGTGGGTTTTTAATTCTGTATGTTTTTATCTGTTTTATCTTTGATTGTGAACTGCCCTGAGTCAGCCTTGGTCGAGTGGGCGGTATAGAAATTTAACAAAATAAATAAATAAATAAACTTAGCATTACATGATAAATTAACTTGGGAGATAAAAAGAAAAAAAAGTAATTTTAAAGTGAATAGATTCTGGAATATTTGGAAGCCTTTTGTGAATCACTCTCTTATGAGTGTTGAAAGAAACAGACCTTTACCTGATCAAAGCATTTTTGGAGGTAAAATAATGAGATACTCCGAGTTCTCCAGGGCATTGTAAATTAATACTGGGTGTAAATTATGTGTAATTTCTTTTTTTGTTTGTGCTTCTTATCCAAAATAATAATGAATTTGCCTAATGGGAAAATGATCTAGTAATATCAATGAATAAAGACTTTTAAGTAGAGTACTTGAATAGGTTAGAGGATAACTACTAAGTCATGAGTAAGCGAATGTATTTTTTTAAAGGGGGTATTAATGCATATGAAATTTAAAGATAGGCGTAAAAAATTGTATTAGGATAGGCTGTGCATCTTTTTTTCTTTTTTATTGTTATTTGCATATTATGTATTTTAGTCATTTCAGTATTATGTATTTTATGTTATATTATATTGTATTTGTTTGAAAATCTAATAAAATTAAAAATAAAATAAACTTATATACCACCTCATAGGACTTAGTGTACTCTCTGGGCAATTCACAAGGTAATTAGCATTTTGTCCCAAACAAGCTGGCTACACATTTAACTCACCTCAGATAGGTAGAAGGTTGAGTCAACCTTGAGCCTCATCAGGATCAAACTGACATCAGCAGCAGTTTTGGGCTGCAGCACAGCAGATGAATAGTAGAACTTTCCTTCCCCAAGCCTGTTCCTGAGAGTCCCACAATCTTCTAGGACAGACTATTTGGGGAGGAGAGCAAACTGATGTACTGATGTATGCCATTCCATTGATGGATAGATCCAATTTGACACAACTCCCTTGCTTTCTGGCATAATAAAAAAAATGCCTATAAATCTGCTCTGCAACTAATTTCTGGGATATTTAGACGTGGATGGGGGTAGGGGTAGGGGAGTAATAGGCTCTTTGCCTCTTGCAAAATGCCTGTACAGTGGAACCTCACTTAACAAATGGCTTGGTTAACACAAAAATTGCATAACAAAAGGAAAGCCATAGAAAATAGTGGCTTGGTTAACAAAAATTTTTTGGGACAGATTATTTGGTTTTCAATGTATTCCTATGGGAAATTGCATTCAATGCATTCCTATGGGAAATTTGCTTTACAAATTTTTCGTAGTACAAAAGGTCCCAGAGAATGCATTAAATTTGTTAACCGAGGTTCCACTGTATCCAAAACTGTATCTGATTTCAGCAGAGCCAACACCTTAAGACAGATGTGCTATACCAGAAACCACTTTAATACAGGAGTTCCCAAACTATGGCCCACAGGCTGGACCTGGCCCGCAGTACCATTTCATGTGGCCCTCTGCCACCGCACCCAGAAGTGGAAGAGAACACATTTACATCAGCCATAAAACGCGGCCACACATGTGTAAACACGTCCGTGGCAGGACTATCGTAAATGTAGAAGTGAGTGCAT
Organism: Bradypodion pumilum; assembly: GCA_035047305.1. NCBI lineage: Eukaryota > Metazoa > Chordata > Lepidosauria > Squamata > Chamaeleonidae > Bradypodion > Bradypodion pumilum. Next base: position 17,010,132 of record JAWDJD010000013.1, read on the forward strand.
TTACGGCTGTCGTAAACGTTTCCACTTCCAGGGGGCATGCTCAGGCCCAATCAGCTGTGTGGGGTGTGTGGTCAAGCCCATGGCATAAAAAGGTTGGTAACCCCTGCTTTAATACAATGTCCTCCTAATACAGTATGTAGTGAGTTGACAGGGATGGTTAAGATTTGAAGTACAATCTACACAGTTTGCCTGTCAAGCTTCTGGCAATGCTTCAAGATCTGTTCTGGCAGAAAAGTCTCTTTCTTCTTGTAGTAGGCTTAAGAGCCTTCTAGTACAGATGCATAGTGCAAAAAGGTCCAGGTAGTAGATATGGATGGAGGCGTGCTTCTGATGTAAGCGTGCAAACTAAAACTAACAAAGAGCTCTTTCTTCAGACATGACTACATTGGAGAGCTGGATCTGAGCGATTCAGCTCTGCTGCAATTTGATTTTCAGCCTCAACTACAATTGGGCTTGCAGACTGAACCAGATGTTTCGTGTCCACACTGGCAATGCAACTGGCATCCCAATCCAACTCCCCGCCCCTTCCTTTCCTTCCTTTCTGTGATCCGACCTTCTTTCCTTCATGTGACCTCTGCTATTTCTTTAATTAAACAGATGAGGATATCGCTGTAACACTATATCACTTGGTGTTGGTTCTATTTATCGCCCAGTCTGCTTACCAGACAACATCAGTAGAAGAAGCAATCAAGATGAAATTAAAGGTGTTGTCCTGTAGTTTTGACATCATTGGAAAAGATGACAGCATTCCAAACACATTGCAGGAATGTTTGTTTCATTAGAACAAAGACATAGCAATAAGGTGATATGGTGTTTCAGCACTATTCTCATATATTACTTTTTTTTTAAGGAGGAGGTCCAGGGCAGAGATACCACAGGGGTGTGTCACCACAGTGCTAAACATAACACCCAAGATCTAACCTTACTAAAACAGCTACAGAAAACACACTTCCTCTCTTTCCATAGCACATCCAATGTATCCACACTGAAAAATGCCTATTGAAACACAGTGACATGAAAAAAAGTAGAAGGCCTTCACAGCACAGGAAAACAAAACTTTTGGGATGGAAAAAAACACACAAGTACAGATGAATTTGATTCAGCTTTTGTGCCATGCAGGCAAGCAGGGAAAAAAAAATCCTTTGAATTCAACCATAGTATAAGACAATGATGGCAAATCTTTTAGAGACCGAGTGCCCAAACTCAACAAGTTGCTGGGGTGTGTGTCATGATCCTGGTATGCTAATGCAGTGCCTATGCTGCACTTCTTCTCTGTGCATGTGTACGCATTAAACCAACTGTTTAGAAGTTCAGTTAAAATGTGTAGTATCTTAGGATAAAATAAGATAGAATGTTAGTAAAGTTTAACTTGCCTTAGAGTTAGAAGGACGATCAACTATGGTAGGCTTTAGAGTTACTTCTCTGGGATGGGATTAGGAGCCACAATCTCACAATGGCTCCAATCTTTCCTGAAGGGCTGATCTCAGAAAGTGGTAGTGGGGACACCCATTTGCCCCTTAAGGCCTCTAACTTGTCAATCAAGTTACTTAGCAGACACATGAAACTACTGGGAGAGACAAATCAAATCCAGTTTGAAGTGATTTTTAAAAGTGTTTTAATTTTAATAATAAAAAAATAACTTCCACTCTATTTTCATAGTTGTAGCTTCAAGAATCAAAAGGCAGTAACTTGCCCCATCTTCATGTCCATTATCGTCATGCCCACATTATATTTTGATAAATGTCTTCTCATCTTGCAGTTTTGTACATTTCTGTCTAATACATTTGAAACCATAATACACATACTGCAGGTAGTTATAAGCATTAAGACTCTTTTTGCTACAAAAATAAAGGCTAAGGAACTGAAATACACCAGTTTCTCAGAATAACTTCAGCTCTCTACTTTACAGAGTAAAGTAAAATAAAATAAACCTGTAAACATTATGCCAGGATCCATCATTCACAAAACAGAAACATTGCATAGAAACAAGCAAAATCCTGGGATGGAGAATATCTTTAAACAGGGATTTTCAATCTGCGGCCCACAGCACCTTTTCATGTTGCCCCCCACCCACCCCACCCCCAACTGCCTCCACCACACCTGGAACTGCCATGTAGTTGAGGAAAGGCAAAATGGCCATCCCGCCTCCAAAGCTGTCTGAGGGAACGTGACCCAGCCTCCAGCTTAAAAAGGTTGAGAACTCCTGCTTTAAACAATGACTACTAAAGGAGCAGGATCCATGAAGGTAACCCTCAGCAGAAGATCTGAGTAGCAAGTGTCAGCATATGCAGTTATAAGGCAGTTCTGAGCATCACAACAAGCAAATCTGACAATTCAGAACCAACTGATGCAGCAGAATCCCGCATAACGAAAAAACTCTATTCCCCGGAGCTCTTTGCTGTGGGGTTTTTTTCATTATTGAGTAGTGAGGAGGATGCAAAAATTACTGAGCAGAGCAAGGAGCTAGTCACTAGCATTCTAGCAGAAGGATGCAAGAGGCAGTCTAACAATGCAACTGGACACAAAAGACTGTGTCAGAAATGCATATATAAATGCTTGTATACAAATGCCAGAAGCCTCCGGAACAAAATAGGGGAGCTGGAATACTTAGCAATAGATAAGAATATTGATATTATTGGTATCACTGAAACCTGGTGGACGGATGATAACCAATGGGATACAGTTATCCCAGGCTACAAACTGTACAGGAAGGATAGGAAGGGGCAAACGGGAGGTGGTGTAGCCTTGTATGTCAAAGAAGTGATAAAATCTTATGAATTGGAATATCTAGGTGATTTAGAGTCACCATTAGAAGCTCTGTGGGTAAGAGTACCAGGCCACAAGGATGGTCTAACAGTAGGCATATACTATCGGCCTCCGACCCAAACTCTTGAGGGAGACTGGCAGTTGGAGAATGTTGTAAAGGAGGCATCCAGGAAGGGAAGCCTGGTTATAATGGGGGACTTCAATTACCCTCACATAGACTGGGTGAACTGTTGTTCAGCACATGATAAAGAGATAAAGTTCCTAGATATGCTCAATGATTGTTCCCTGGGACAGATGGTTGAAGACCCAACTAGAGGTACAAGAATCCTTGACTTGATCCTGAGTAATACTCAGGATCTGGTGCAAGATGTTAATGTGACTGATCCAATAGGGAACAGTGACCACAACTCAATTATGTTTAACTTGAACATAGACCGCAAGTCACTGATAAAATCTAACACAGAGACCTTAAATTTTCAAAAAGGAAATTTCCCAAAGTTGAGGAAACTAGTAAAAAAGAAGCTGAAAGGGAAAATTGAGAGAGTCCAAACACTCCAAGAGGCATGGAGGCTGTTTACAAAAACAATAACAGAGGCCCAATTGGAATGCATACCCAAAAGGAAAAAGGGCACTGCCAGGTCCAAGAGGACTCCAATGTGGCTTACAGGAGCTGTTCGGGAAGTGATCAAGAGCAAGAAAAGCTCATTTAGAAGATGGAAGGCTTGTCCAAATGAGGACAGCAGGCAGAAACATAAATTCTGGCAGAACAAATGCAAGGCAACAATCAGGAAAGCAAAGCAAGACTTTGAGGAGCGTATAGCTAAAAATACTCAGAGGAATAACAAAGACTTCTTTAAGTACATTAGAAGTAAGAACCCAACTAGGAAGGCCATTGGACCATTAGATGACAATGGAAGGCAAGTGGTTATTAAAGAGGAAACAGAGATTGCAGAGAGACTCAATGAATTCTTTGCTTCAGTATTCACTGGAGAAGATAGAGACCACATGCCCAAAACAGAACCTATCTTCGTAGGGAGGGAAACCGAAGAATTAAGCAAGATAGAAATAACCAGGGAGGAGGTCCTTGCATGTCTTGTTAAACTAAACACTAACAAATCACCAGGACCAGATGGCATCCATCCACGAGTTCTCAGGGAACTTAAAGATGAAATTGCTGATCTCCTAGCCAAAATATATAATATTTCCCTCAAATCAGGGTTTGTGCCTGATGACTGGAAGGTAGCGAATGTAACACCAATTTTCAAAAAAGGATCCAGGGGTGATCCAGGAAATTACCGGCCTGTCAGTTTGACATGTGTCCCAGGTAAAGTGATGGAAACCATCCTAAAAGATAGAATTAATAGGTACATAGAAGAGGAGGCGCTGCTAAAGGAGAGCCAACATGGCTTTTGCAAGGGCAAATCATGCCTCACTAATCTGTTGGAATTTTTTGAGAGTGTCAACAAGCATGTGGATAAGGGGGATCCAGTTGACATTGTTTATCTGGACTTTCAGAAGGCTTTTGACAAGGTCCCACACGAAAGGCTCTTGAATAAACTTACCAGTCATGGAATAAAGGGACAGGTCTTGTCCTGGATCAGCAACTGGCTAAGGGACAGGAAACAGAGGGTAGCACTAAATGGACACTTCTCCAAGTGGAGGGAAGTAAAGAGTGGGGTCCCCCAAGGTTCAGTACTGGGACCCCTGCTTTTCAACCTCTTCATAAATGATCTAGAGGTAGGAGTAAAAAGCAAGGTAGCCAAATTTGCTGACGATACTAAATTATACAGGGTAGTGAAAACTGTGAGAGATTGTGAAGAGCTCCAGAGGGATCTCTTGACACTGGGGGAGTGGGCAAAACAGTGGCAAATGAGCTTCAACATCAGTAAGTGCAGAGTGATGCATGTTGGGGCAAAAAACCCCAATTACATTTATAAACTGATGGGGTCTGAACTCTCTGCGACAAACCAGGAAAGGGACCTTGGTGTCCTGGTGGACAGCTCAATGAAGGTGTCAACCCAGTGTGCCTCAGCAGTGAAAAAAGCAAACTCAATGTTAGGGATCATTAGGAAGGGTATAGAAAATAAGTCAGCAAGTGTCATTTTGCCTCTTTATAAATCTATGGTGAGGCCCCATCTGGAATACTGTGTACAGTTCTGGTCGCCATACCTCCAGAAGGATATTATGGAGTTGGAGAAAGTACAGAGGAGGGCAACCAGAATGATTAGGGGACTGGAACACCTTCCTTACCATCTGAGGCTGCAACGGTTGGGCCTTTTCACTCTTGAACGACGGCGTCTAAGAGGTGACCTGATTGAAGTTTATAAAATCATGCACGGTGTGGACAAAGTGGATAAGGAAAAACTGTTTTCCCTATCGCACAACACTAGAACTAGGGGACACTCCATGAAACTTTTGGGTACTAGTTCTCAAACAAATAAGAGAAAGTACTTTTTCACCCAGAGGATTACTGGTCTATGGAACTCCCTGCCAGAAGAAGTGGTGACAGCTGTCAGTCTTGACAGCTTTAAGAAAGGATTAGACAAGTTCATGGAGGACAAGGCTATCAATGGCTATAATTATGGCTACCTAAGGACAACCTCCGGGTTGGAGAGATAGGCAGGATATCTCTCAATGCCATTTCCAGGGAATCCTAAGCAGGTGAAGGCATCTCCTTGGGAATACCCTGAAGGAAATGGTGAGCCACTGTGTGAGACAGAATGCTGGACTGGATGGGCTGTGGCCTGTTCCAGCAAGGCTGTTCTTATGTTCTTATGTTCTTATGTTCTTATTATGTGGTTCCCTATGGGACATTCCCCGCATTACGGGGAAAAATGTTCATTAACTGGGGTTCCCATTGAGCGGGTATACCCTGATTACCAAAACCCCTGCATAACAAATGATTTTTTCGTTATGCGGGGTATCGCCCTTGCATGACGAACGTTTCATTATGCAATTTTTCGCTATGCGATGCATTCGTTATGCGAGGTACCACTGTATCTTCTTCAGTCTGACATACAATTATTAATAAAAGTTCATAGTATGTTGATATGGTGCTAGGTAGAGATGCATGTTGGACAAGCAGCTGAAGATTTAATGGCAATTTAAAATCTGCCCCCACAGGGAAGATTTGTTTTGTATATATGATATATACCAGTTATACTCTGTGTGTGTGTGTGTGTGTGTGTGTGTGTGTGTGTGTGTGTGTGTGTGTGTGTGTGTGTGTGTGTGTGTATTGTATATATATTCAAGTTATACTTCCAGCCTCAGTAAGTTTCCATTGATTTGAGCCTGTCTCCTAAACCCTATAGTCTCTTACTCTTACAAACCAAATTAGAGGAGCTATCTTGAAGTTCCTTCTTTGCTCCCTGAAAACATGACTCTTTTTCATGCACAAGAAGCACCCACAACCAGTGGTGGACTCCAAAAAATTTTTTACTACCACACTGTGGGTGTGGCATGGTGGGTGTGGTATGGTGGGTGTGGCCAGGGGGAACCCCCTGTGTTGCACCCAAATTAGGACTACTTTATTTCAAAACTTGGATGGGCGGGGCCAGCCAACTGGCGAACTGGTGCAAACCTGCTGATGCCCACCACTACTCACAACAAGCATCTAGCCATAGCACAGAGCAAACACGACAACAATAATGTTCAGAGGAAAGTTGCAGAAGGTTACTTTGGCTGTATTGATTATCCGCCCTGGGGAACTCTGCTCACCAGTTTGCTAATATAGATGCTCACATTAGCCAGGCAAAAATACCTAACAGAACTGGAAGCAAACTATACTGGTATCCATTTGGGATACCACCCAAACAGGTGGTATAGAAATATAAGAAACAAACAAACAAACAAACAAACAAATAAATAAATAAAAAAGAAGACTTTGTGGCCAGAGTATGAGGGTGACAGAGCCAATGCTCTTGAAGATATACACAGAACAGTACTTAACTAAATGCAAAAGTAATACCTCTTTCCCCTTTCAATTCAATCTAAGAAAGTAAAACAAGTATCTCTCAACCTCTTTAACACACCTGGACTGGCAAGACTGGGTTTACATGAATGCTTATTTTAGGAGCTAGAGAAACTGCAGGTAAAGCATTATATCCTGTCCTCATATCACATCCTCAGACCCATTTCTGCAGATAGTTCATGTTCATGTCAGAGATTACTCTGGGTTGAAAGTACTTTTTGTAGGGGATGCCCGAATGAGGCTCCTTTCAAGTCCCTCCATCATGCAGCTCTCGGGAATCGAACCCATCTTTCTGGTCTCCAAGCCCAGTGCCTTAACCACTATGCCACCAGTGGAGATGAAGAGGAGATCATCCACCAAGCAACATCCTGAGGGTGAGACCCTTTAGGAAGGAATGGCAGACAAAGATGAAAAAGCTACAGAAGGTGCCAGCACAGTTCCGCCTGTCTCCAGAACTGACGCATCCTTACTCACCTGGGAAGATGTGGATTGTTTCTTCCTTGATGCTTCCTGTGTCTCCTTCTCAGAAGGATAGATTCACTTGGGGGAAAGGGGGGAGGTTTCAAGGCACCTTCTTTGGAGATCGCAGGCACACACAAATTCTATCAGGGCAATCGCCTACACTGGGAGTAGGTTCTGCCAGCGTTCTCCAACATCTCCTTCTGTTATGCTTCAAGCCCACCCCAAACTAGACCTTCCCAATCATTTGCTAGCCATACTTTCCTCATCCATCACCTTAATTCTCTATCTCTTTCTGCTTGTCTCACCCCCCTCATGTTTCTATAGAAACAAGATTAGCAGGTGGGGGGGGAGAGAATAAAACAGGCCCATGTGACTCGGATTCTGACACTAAAGAATCTGCCTCCCTCCCCTCGGAGTCTCTCACTCTCTTGCTAATGTTTTACATAACAAGTCTTTGTATGGGGCTCAAAAGAAAGAGAGGAGAAAGGAGAAAGAGAAAAAAGCAGCAGGGGACCTAGAGTTAATAGCTATCATACTTTGCAATTCACAACCACACTTTGCAGTTCACCAGAGTCTAGCCTAAGAGGTAAAGGCTATCAGTCTTCCACTTCTCAAACAATTTCTATGTGACCCAAGTGAAGCTCTGACCCAGATTTAACCAGATGGTTAGCTAACCCAAGTTTGTCTGGCCGGACATCCCGCTACAGTAATGGAGAAGACTGTACTGCCAGTAACTCAAGGCTGAGTGTTAGGCAGCAGGTAACTAACCTGACTCTTTAAAGGGGCCATCAGCTATGGGTGGATGAGCCCCTTTAGGTGGGGTGATGGCCCCCTCAGTGGAGGAAATGCCACTGGAAACCATCCTATTGGGCAATGGTCATGGAGGCGGAAGAGGCCATGCCAGATGGACTGGCTGTGAAGGTGTGTCTTATTAATATCCTCAAGGCTGCGGCACTCCATTGCAGTCCCGGTGTTAAATCCTGGACGTCTCATTTTATATGTGCTGCAGGAGATGGCTCCATGATCATAGTGTGTGTGTCACTTCTTGGCAAGATGGGATCAGTGGTAGGCTCCAAAAAAAATACTACCACACTGTGGGCGTGGTATGGGGGCGTGGCCAGGGGGAATCCTTGCGTTGCACCTGAATTAGGGCTACTTTAGTTCAAGACTTGGATGGGTGGGGCCAGCCAGAATTTGTGCTACCGGTTCTGGCAAACTGGTGCGAACCAGCTGATGCCCACCACTGGATGGGATCCTGTGGTATCCGCGCACACAATTGGCATACTGTCCCTGACAGAACCATGGTTCGGGAGAACGCTCCCTTGAGCCTTGGTTCAGAAGGGAGAGAAATTGGGGGAGCGGAATATTAGATAGGGTTTAATTCACCTACAGCTGACCTGACAAGCAGCTCGGACAATAGGAAGCTGAATGACTAACTCGCTAGTCATGTAATAGGTAATATCGCACCCGCGGATTACCCTAAATCCTGAACCAATAACAGCCACATGTTTACCCCAAGATAGTTTGGAACAATGGATTTCCCCTGTCACTGATTAAGTTGGTTAATTAACTTCCCCTGAAGAATTTCCCAATTAACTCATGTAAACATGGCATGTGGATCTTATCAGATCGCAGTTCTTTCGGATGCAGCCTGTACATGATATATACTGATGATTTTCCCTCATTAAATCACTGGTCTTCACTCCATCTTGCTTCATGTCTCATTGCTTGACGAGTCTCCTCCGGGACCCAACAGCCGCTTTGTGAGTGATTCTACTCGTGAGTAAGCAATCTTCGCAGTCCGGTTCTATGCCAGAACCGTGTCCGAATCATCCGGAGGACAGCGCGGCAGCTCTGGTCGGAAAGCCATCCGATCTGAGTGACAGCTACGCGGCGAGGCATTCCAGAGAGGCAGAGCACGCTCCAAAGCTATGATGCAGCTTGCTCCGCGGAAACGCGTTCTGCTCAGGGTTGGCTGTGAAACCCTGACTTTAGCGCAGAGGCCGCCAAGGGCCCGTGGCAGCAGTCCACGCTTCGAGCTCCGTCCCAGAGGTTCGTTTCCCCAAGACCTGTTACCTGAACTCAGACGTGTCACTTCGTCCCGAGGAGGAAAGCTTCAAAGGACTGGCAGGTAATATGGGGACTTGTCCTCAGAGGCAAAGTCCGACCGCTAACCAGAGAATTCACTTAATGGAATTCAAGGCCCTGGCCAGGGTATCCCAGACACGCATTCACAGCATTAAGTTAGTGGAGCTCTTAGCATACTTGGGGAACAATTGTCTGCTTTATCCAGAAGCAGGCATGCTTAACCTTCAACTTTGGGACCGGATAGGAGCCTGCATTCAGCAAGCCCCGAGAGCTCCAGATAGCATAATCAGCACATGGAGCAAGTGTAGGAAGCTCTTAGCAGAGGTAGACCCAGTCCAGATAGAGACCCAGGAACCCCCAGCGCAGTCAGAGCCATCAGCCCCAATGGCTCTCTATCCGTCATTTCAGCTCAAGTAGGGCAGTGTAGGGAGCTTTCCCTCAGTGACAGCTGCAGACGTCACTGAAGGAATTCATGGCATGAGAAGCCCTGACGCTTCTCTGATAGTTAAAAGTTCCCAGGCTACCAAGAGTTCCATCCAGCGCATGGGTGAGGAAGATCCATTCACGGGGAAATTGCCAGTAGTACAATTAGCTAACACCCAGCTGCTGTGTTCAGCCTGTCTGAAGGCAGACACATGTTCAGGCAGACAGATTATTGTCTACCTGCCTGCTCAGTGCCCACTGCTCATGGAAATCTGCATGGCCCCTGGCCACGCAGGGCTCCAGAGCAGACCCATTACCACACTCAGGAGCCGAGCAGTGCCAAAACCCAAAGGCGCCTGCTTCCAGTGTGGAAAAATGAGACACCTTAGAAGAGAATGCCAATCTAGACCAGGCAGATCTTCAAAAGGTTGTCCAAATAAGCCTAAGACCAAATGGCCATACTGGCACTGGAAAACGAGACAGCACCGAGATCCAGGAATCCGGCCCTCCGGCATGCCTCTGGCCCAGGCTCGAAAGGAGGCAGCCATCGCCCTGGCTATGCCAGAGGAACCGTCCCAGCAATAGTACCCCGAGCTCTCCCAAGGCACAGGCAGAACCTACTTGTCTTGCTTTGGAGTAGCCCAGAGAAACTCACCCCTAAATAGAAGCACCCAGATGGTTGTGATAGCCAGCTGTGTATAAGTCATCTCCTCATGTGCAGGATAGAACACTGCAGATCAGGGGAGGAATGTGCGAAAGCGTAAATAAATGTGTGTATGCGTGGTGCACCACTGAATGTATGACTGCAAGAACCAGTATGATTGCAAAAGCTTTGTCTCTATGACCACAGTATGATTGCAAAAGTGTTCCTTGTGTGTAACTGCGTGGTAACGTCACTGTGAAATATCAGGCATTGTGTGTTAAACAGTTTGCACTCTGTTCATGGGCAGGAACCATTTAAAGTTTGAGAAAGCATGGTGAGCAAGACCTCTTTGCCTTGCTTGCTTAGCAGCTTAAGGCACCCAGGGCAATGAAGGCAGGAGGGGGGAGGGATCCTAACCTGCAATAGGGCAAAGTGACCCCCCTTCTTCCTCCTTTCAGCCAAAAGGCTGTCTTCTGGATATGCCAGGGAGAGACCTTTCCTTGTCAAAGGATTAAGCCACTCTTAAGAACCGGTTTTGCAATCCGTGCCACTCAAGCAAACAGATAATTGGAAATGATAAAAGCCTTGCACTGAAGAAACCTGCCTGAAAGAGGTGATTTTCTTTTCAGAAGCGTGATCTGAAAACAAAAATCACTTCTATGAGTTTTCCTCACTAAATCATAAACTATGGGGCCCCTCCCTACGTCTGTGTTTCTCAAACCCCTATTTCTGTGTTTTAAGGTGTTTGAATGTCCCTTAGCGTCTTTAAGTCACATATCTCACTAGGAATGGGAGAATTGCATTGTCTTCATGTGTGTACTGTGTTATCATCTTGTAACCTAGGTTCACAACCTTTTAAAGTCAAGGGCCAAGTTCCGCGGCCTCAGGCAGCTCTGGAGGTCCGGACAGTCATCCTGCCCTTGCTTCGCCACACAGCCCTTCTTGGCTTGGTGGAGGTAGTGGCAGAGCAATGTGGGCCGCATCTGGCCCGCAGGTTGAGAATCGTTCTAACTCTCCTTCATTCTTTTAAGACTTTAATCCATGTAAAGTAACTCCCTCATTGTACCCCTTTCACAGGAAAAAGCACGCAAACATTCTTGCACTCTGTATATTCAGAAAATGCTTAATCTTTACCTTTTTACAGGAAGAAAACTCCTCTCCAGGCCTTGAAAGTAACCAATTTATTTATTTCTATGGTCTTAAATTGCATCCCTTCACAGGCTCCTGAGTTAATTACTGGAAGGGATTCCTTAACAGGAGGATCCCAGCCAGCTGTCTTAATTATCTGACCTAATCTGATTTCATTATGATAAGAGTTGTTGCATTCTCATTGTGCTAACTTCTGACTTGTCTTTCCTCCTTTCACCATGGGAACTCCCTGCTGGAAATGTTTAACTTGTGTGTCTTTTCATTTTTGTGTATTGTTTCCTTACAGCTGGCACGTCATAGTTGGCTTGTTTTTAATAAGTCTTAGTCTGTCATTTTAAGTATGGCACCTGGACCACAGCACCCACTCTAAATGAGCAGACACATTTCACAAACTCCAGAGCACAAAGGGAGGAAATAAGATTAGTCCCTGAGCTCCTGAGAATGTACAGAGTGCCACTCATTAGCCAGGGCTGCCAAGGACCGTTTTAAGAATGCAGTCAGGTCACACTTTCAATCAGACACAGGCATTTTCAGGCCACACCTTCCTTTTTTTGCTGTTAGTCTAAGCACAGGCAAAAGGCTAAGTCAGCATCTGGTACCCTTCTCACAGGAGCACAAGAATAGCTCCAGGAAATGTGTGCACGCACGCCATGGGCGGAAGTGCACAGGGGGGCCTTCATGAGAAATTTGCCCAAGGGAAGCCTTGCACGTCATGCTCCAAGGTTTGCCATAAGACCCCAGACTCGTCTCTCTTCAAACGCAGACCGTCACCTTGTGTGAATCAATGTCCCTGGTTCCACTTCAGGGGGCTAGGACGGTTTTCACTTATGGGGGTCGCACATATGATGTTTTTACTTGGCAAGAGGGACAGGCTTGGCACACGCTCCTGACTCTTCTGCAAGCGGGCAGAGTTGGCAGCAGTGAACCTCGCTTTGCGCACCTTTGCCAAAGAACACTTAAACATAATTACTGACAGCCAGTATGTTAGGAATTTGCTTCACAGTCTACCGGGAGCATACATCACTCCCGCGATAGACAAAAATTTGTTGAGTCTTTTTCTCACAATTCAATTTCACTTGCGGAACCGCACCAAAGCGCTCTATATCGCCCACATCAGAAGACACCAGGATCTGCCTGGTACGATTTCTGAGGGCAATAGCAGAGCGGATGCAGCCGGAAAGAAAATTCAGCAAGGGTCAGTTTTGGGAGTCTTCACAATTCCAATTCAGAGTCATGCACTCTTTCATCAGAATGCCAAAGCACTTGCAAGGCAGTTCAACCTGCCACTTTCCCAAGCCCAAGGCATAGTCCGTTCCTGCCCACATTGTGCACGGGCGGTAGGGGGGCCCTCGTGGGGGGTCAACCCATGAGGGACAGAGGCCAACCGGGTGTGGCAGATGGACGTCACACATGCCCCACATTTTGGCAGATGGCAGTACATGCACGTTTGCATTGATACTTTCTCACAGCTCGTTTAGGCTACAGCGCAGAAGGGAGAAACAGCTTCCCATGTGGAGCAGCATCTCCTTTCCTGCTTCGCGGCCATGGGCAAACCACGGCACGTGAAGACCGACAATGCTCCAGCTTATAGCTTCAGGCAGCTGGCCACCTTCATGGCCACCTGGGACGTTAAGCACACCCTTGGCGTTCCGTACAATCCGCAAGGGCAAGCGATTGTGGAACGGGTCAATCGGATGCTTAAGTCCTACATTGACAAACAAACAGAAAGGAGGGAACCACCAGCCTGCCCCAAAAATCAGGGTCAGGCACAACATTGTCTGAACATGGTATTGTTTACGTACAATCACCTTAATGTTTTTTCGGATTGCACTCTGCAGGAGAGGCACTTCCGTCGCTCGGAAGCTCTCCCGCGGCCGATGGTGCATTACCGAGTGCCACCGGATCCTTCCTGGAAGGGCCCGGCACCACTCATAACATGGGGAAGAGGGTATGCTGCAATGATGTCTCCTACAGGTGTCATCTGGATTCCAGCCCGGTGCGTCAAGCCTCACTTCGAGTCCAATGGCGTGGACCCAGGCAGTTCCGGACCTGATCCCGGAGATGGAGGAACTAACCCTGACGGGGAGAGCCAAGCGGAAGAGGCGGCGACAGCAGATGACAGCGCCAAGGATCACCTGGGGGATGGCCAATTCCCTGTGCCAGGAGGCGGCGGATGCCGTTCGGCGGGAGGACAAGGAGCCGACACCGGAGAACATCTTGATTGCAGCCTTTTCCCTGATTACAGCTAATTCCATGATGACCACCATCATCTTGATCCTTTCCCTGCTCGCGGGGGGAGGCGTTCAAGCAGCTTCACTGGAAGCCAACAACCTGATGCCAGGCAGAGATCTCTCTGCCCGGCTGCAGTACAACGTTTGGGAAAGATTGGCGAACCTCGTCAATCAGTCTGATTTTTGCCTGAGGCAGACTACCACTTCTGCTTCTATTCTGAGCACTTGTCTCATCCCGGTGTGTCACTCCCCAGATGCGCGCATCAGGAACAGTGACTGGTTGGTGAAGCGGATATTTGGTCCATTTTACAAGACTGCCTTTTCAACGTATGCGCATTGGGGAACCCAAGTCACCAAAGTCTTGCCGGCTGATGCGGCCACTCTCTACACTCCCCGAGTGGCAGTCAGCCCGAACTCTACTTGTGCTCGTATGACCGGCTGTTCCGCGGTCGAAGGGCCACAGCACCGTTGCCTCGACCCCGGCAACAGCAACTGGACTTGTGATAACCCAGAGACTATTAGCTCAATGTATGCTCATGTTACTTTGCCTTCAGGATGGTTTTTTACATGTAACCAGTACACTTGGAACTACATTCCTGCAAATGTATCTGATTCCCTTTGCTGTATCAGTCGTTTGACATTGTTGCTTCCCACTAGAGACCAAGCACCAAGCATAAATGTACCCTCACACACATGGCACGCTCGTGCCACCTAGTTAGACAGCTCATGTGATAGCAACATCAGAATTCTGAGTAAAGCTGAGTATGTTTCTTTAGCAGTCAGCTTGTTTGGCATGCCAGGCTTAGCCGTAGGCAACGCTCGGAGAATTGGTCAATTGGCTTGCGCTTTGGCAAAAGCCATTAACCACACCTCCTCGGCGATAGCGCTGCTCAATCAAGAGCAGACAGAGCTTCGCCATGCCATACTGGATAATCGAGCAGCCATCGATTACCTCTTATTGTTACATCATTTGGGTTGCGAGTCTGTCCATGGCATGTGTTGCTTTAACCTCACGGACAACTCGCGCAAGGTACAGTCAGCTCACAGACCTCCATACCTTGGTTAAAAACATCAAGGAAGATGCTACATGGGCGTGGTGGAATTCGTTATGGTCCTGGTTCCCATGGGGCTGGCTACAAACGACCCTCAAGGTGATTGTGGGGGTGATAATACTGGGAATGACTGTGTGTTGTTTCATGCAATGTATTCCCTCGCTGATGTCAAGATGTCCCCCATGGAGAGAACCCCGGAATGTCCTCACTCCACGTCAGCTGATGCCACTCCTACGTTGAGCCATCTGTCAGGTCCAATTAAACAAATAAAGGGGGAGTGTGGTATTCGCGCACACAATTGGCATACTGTCCATGACAGAACCACGGTTCGGGAGAACGCTCCCTTGAGCCTTGGTTCCGAAGGGACAGAAATTGGGGAAGCGGAATATTAGATAGGGTTTAATTCACCTACAGCTGACCTGACAAGCAGCTCGGACAATAGGAAGCTGAATGACTAACTCGCTAGTCATGTAATAGGTAATATCGCACCCGCGGATTACCCTAAATCCTGAACCAATAACAGCCACATGTTTACCCCAAGATAGTTTGGGACAATGGATTTCCCCTGTCACTGATTAAGTTGGTTAATTAACTTCCCCTGAAGAGTTTCCCAATTAACTCGTGTAAACATGGCATGTGGATCTTATCAGATCGCAGTTCTTTCGGACGCAGCCTGTACATGATATATACTGATGATTTTCCCTCATTAAATCACTGGTCTTCACTCCATCTTGCCTCATGTCTCATTGCTTGACGAGTCTCTTCCGGGACCCAACAGCCGCTTTGTGGCCCCGATCCAACAGGATCCACCCTAAACAAATTCACGCCAGTGATATTTTTCCTACTTCAGGAAAAAAATGCATTCTTGGATATGAGTTGCAGTTGACTTACGACTAGCCAACCAAACGGAGCCTACTTTCTGATCTTGCATGCTGGAGGAGTCATCTGTTTGACAAAATCACTGGTCTTGGCCACCAGTGCTCAACACCCAAATTTGCCTTTCTTTCTGAGAACACCAAAAGGAATATTTGAGTTGGGAGTGGAAAAGGGGAGGAAAGCAGGGCAAAGCAATGTAAGCTGGTTGTTGAGTCTTATAAAGATCAAGTTCAACTCTAGGGTTTGGTGCTCATCTCAATGTAAATCCGAAGAAACAGTGTTGTCTGCATCTGCAGATGTTTCTGTGGTCACGTGGCAGGTATGACTAGATGCTGGAGTGCATGGCACACAGTTACCTATTTATCAACTTGCAATTTCTTGCTTTCTAACTGCTAGGTTGGCTGGGACAGAGACGACAGCTCATTCCATCCTGCAGCATTCGAGTCTTGAACTGTTAACCTGCCGGGCTTTCAGTCATCAACTTCACTAAACCACTGCGGCCCTGATTTCTTTACTAGGATAGAAAAGCAACGATGAGCATGTGAAAAACACAAGGTTTGCCGCAACTTTAAAGTTCTGCCTCTTGCAGTGGACAAAACATTTAGATTCCAGAGGTACCATGCAGCATTTACGGATAGCTACGTGTTGCTAGGTGTTAACTATTACCAGCATACATAGCTAGGTGTAATCCAATATTACACACACTAGTGCAATGGTGGCGAACGTATGACACGCATGCCAGAGGGGGCACTCAGAGCCCAGTGGTGGGCTTCCAAAAAAATTACTACCACACTGTGGGTGTGGCCAACTCTGTGGGTGTGGCCAACTCTGTGGCCATGGCCAGTTGACTGGGTGAGCATGGTTAAACGGCTATATTTTAATGTGAGCTTTTGTGGATTGAGTCCACTTCGTCAGACCATTAGTTAGCAATTATACTTTGATGCTCCAATTTTCCTTTAAAGAGTAACTGCAGCAGAGTAACTGCTGGCTGAGCCTCACCACGCTCTGGGTGCCTGACCCAGCAGCAAGAGTGTTGGAGTCGTGTCCAGAGTAGGGTGAGAGGAGGAGGTAGGCGGGGCAGAGCAGGGCAGTAGGCGGGGCCAGCCATTTTTACTACCGGTTCTCCCGAACCTGTCCGAACCTGCTGGAGCCCACCACTGGTTGGTCCTAATAAAGAAGCTGCTTTTCCTCTCAGGGACCAATATAGCTATCTTTGGTTTTTTTGCTTACCTCAAGAAAAGGTCTATGAAGGTACTTAGATACTGCTGTCAAACATATGTTTGTACACATGTTTCGTGTTCAGGGAATGAAGAAGCAGACAAGTGAAGTAGTGAAATTCAGCTCCTTAATAGTGGGGTTTGAACACAGTTTTGATGGGGCAAAACTTGGACTTATATACACTATAAACAGTAACAGTAACAATAATACAATAAACCCATTGGCTAACAGAGTGTGCACATTTTCGATCCACTTATTTGCATAAGAATAGATACATGACAAAAGATACATTCTGCTCCTGTCAGAAAACACAGTTAACATACATAACATTCTTCCCCACAAGGTAAAAACAAAATCCTTTAACCAGGATGGCGGTCTAGTTTCTCTTCTGGGTTGGACGCTTGGCTGGCTGGCTCAGGGGCTCGTAGGATGGGCGACCCGACTGGAGTGAGGGATTGACTAGAGGGGGAGGATTGTAAACCCAAATTAAAGCCCCATTTGTCAGATGGAGGAGCAGGGGATCGCTCAAAACCCAAATCTAATTCAGTGTCCCTCCTGTGTGTACTAAGAGTGGAGGGCAAAAGGAATCCAGAGTGCTAGGCTGGGACAGTGTAGGGGTACACATGGCCGGAATAGGGGAGTATTCCACAAATTCCCCTTGAAATCGGTTCCTAGAAGACACTTCTGGGTCAATGTTGGCTGGCTGCTGACTATTACCTCTGCCCCCTGGGGTTAAACGGGTGGGGGCCAACCCTAGCACTGAGTGTCTGTATTCATCTTGTGGGTCCAGTACTCTGGGTCTCAATTGATTCGAGTGGCTCCTCCAGATCAGACCAGTGGCTGTTTCGATTCTGTAAGAAACAGGACAAGTTTGATCGATCACAAACCCAGGCACCCACATAAGGCCACCAGCTGCATAACTGCGGCCATGTACAGGGTCTCCGGACGAGAAACACTTCTGGTGTTGGATTGCTATATTTGTGCCTTTGTCCTCTACCCTAGAGGGATCCAATTTGTCCAGCAAGGATGACAGTTTCTTTCGCTGGAGCAATTCAGCAGGGGACAGCCCTGAGGCAAGGGGGGGTTGAGCCTATATGTGAAAAGAAACTGGCATAACTGGAGCTCCAAATCCCCTTAACCCATACGCTGAAGCGCATCTTTAGCTGTGCGCATCTGCCACTCTACCTGGCCATTGGTGGCTGGGTGGAATGGGGCGGCAGTGATGTGCCTAATTGCATACCTTTCCATGAAGGATTGGAATTCTGCAGATGTGAACGTGGACGCGTTGTTGGACACCAGCACCTCTGGAAGTCCAAATGCTGCAAACAGCCTTCTCAGGTGCATTATTGTGATGGCTGAAGTGGTATTAGGCACCCTAATCACTTCCAGCCACTTAGAGAATGAATCCACAACCAACAAAAATAGGGCACCCCTAAATGGACCTGCAAAATCTATGTGCAACCTGGACCACGGGCCCCTAGCAGAATCCCATTCCCGAGAGGGAAGGTGGGATTGCTCTGGGCGAGAGGATTGACAACTGGCACAAGTGCCGACCATTTGTTGCATGTCTTGGTCCAGTTAAGGCCACCAAAAGTAGCTACGGGCAAGGGCTTTGGAACGGACAATTCCCGGGTGACTTGTGTGAAGTAGATGTAAAACATTTTTCCTGAGAGTGACAGGAATGACCATCCTTGGCCGTAGCTTTGGCTATATCTGAGGGGACGACTGGGGGCGAGTCGAATGCCTCAATCATAAGGACCTGTTGGTCGCTTTCGATCTCGCAATCGGCTTCCCCAACCCCGGGCAGTGGAGAACATGACAGGGCATCAGCATGGCTGATGTTCTTGCCAGGCCTGTGCACCAAAGTAAAATCGTATGCATTTAGGAAAATTGCCCAACGCAACATCCTTGGGGACAGAATTTGAGGCGTGGGCTTCCCGTTCACAAAGATTCCAAATAGGCTTGTGGTCAGTTACGATGGTAAAAGGTCTTCCGTAAAGGTAATCGTGGAATTTCTTAGAGCCAGCAACGATTGCCAACGCCTCCCTGTCTGTCTGAGCGTAATTTTTCTCAGGCTTTGAGAGTGAACAGGAATAGAATGCCATGGGGGCTTCCCTCCCGTCATTTAGTACATGGCATAACACAGCTCCCACCCTCACAAGGGATGCATCACACACAAGTACAACTTCCTTGTTAGGATCAAAAGGAGTTAATACAGCATCCGAAGATAGCAGCCTTTTGAGTTCTAGGAACGCTTTCTCGTGGCAATGGCCCCAGTGCCAAACAGTATCTTTCTTAAGAAGCCGATGTAATGGCAACTGAGGCTTTGCGATGGAGAAAAGTGTGATAGGAGTTTAACAATCCTATAAATGATTGCAATTCGGCTTTACATTTTGGCCTGGGTGCATTTCGCATGGCCGCCACCTTGGAGTCAGAGGGCATGATACCTTGGGGTGTAATTTGGTACCCCAGGAACTCTACTTCCTGTGCCAAAAACACACATTTGTCTCTTCTGAGACGTAGACCAGCCCTCTCGAAATGTGAGAGGACTCGATCGAGCCTAGCCGCTAGTTTGACGGTGCCCTTATCGGTGATCAGGACATCGTCAAAATATGGGAGGATACTGGGCAAACCTTTTAAAATATGTTCTACAAGAGATTGAAATATTCCGGGGGCCGCATTCACCCCAAATTGTAGTTGAGTCACCTTAAATGCCCCCCTATGTGTTACTATGGTCTGGGCTATGGCAGCAGCAGGAGCCACAGTCAATTGTTGGTAAGCCTGGGCAAGGTCAAGTTTTGCGAAGCAATTTCCTCCATGCAAGGAGGCAAGAAGGTGGCTTACCACGGGCACAGGATATGCGTTCGGGCGAATAACTTTATTGATGGTACACTTGTAGTCAGCGCATATCCTGACCTCCCCGTTACTTTTCAAAGCAGTCACTATTGGTGTCTTCCACTCTGCGGAGTCCACTGGCACTAGGATGCCCTGCCCCACCAGTTTGTCCAGCTCGGCTTCTATCTTCTCCTTTAAAACAAAGGGTACCCGGTGTGACTTCATCTGGATGGACCGGATGGTTGGGTCAAGCTCAAAGTCCACAGGGGGTCTTTTGTGTAACCCTAAACCCTTTTTGAACACCTCAGGATGTCCAGCACAAACGTCCCGGATTGGGTCAGCATCTATTGCATGAATGCCAGAAAGCCGGATTCCCAGGGGCCTAAACCATTGGGTCCCAATAAGACAGTTAGTGCCCTGCTTAACTACAACCAATGGCAAGGAGGTGCAAATGTTTTTGAATTTGACCAAGAAATTTCCCACCCCCAGGACTGGAATCTGGCAACCTTGCACATCCCGGAGGGAAGTTTGAAAAGATTTGAGCTTGGGCCGAGAGGCAGCGGGAATTCTGAAAAACTCCCACTGTGGGATTACGGAAAAGGATTCAGTACCTGAATCCACCTACATCTTGAAGGGGATGTCCTGCAGGCTCAGGTCTGCGAAGAAATGCTCGCTGACAATGCCCACTTGGCACGGCTCAGGCTCTGGTGACACTTTGGTGGTGGACGTTTTGTGGTGATGACTCTTCTTGGACTCAGGTGCTGGAGTTCTTTGCTTTCATTGTCAGAATACTTTAGCAATGTGCCCTCATTGCCCACAGTTGTGGCATTCTGCGGTGCAGATGGGGCACTTCCTGCGGTCATGCCGGGCTTCACAGTCATCACACTTGCAAATGAATTTCTTCTCCCAATCGTCACGGTGCTCTTGGTGCTTTCGTCGGACTGCTTGGACTTCTCTCTCTGCGTCGCTGGACTCCGATGAAGAGATGGAACCAGGCAATGCTGAGGAGGATGAAGATGAATTTTGCTGAGCTTGCACAGCTGAGTCGGTGGCACTGGTGGTGGAGTGGCGATGCCGGAAAAACTTGATGCCAGACCGTGTGGCCTCAGATGCTACTGCCTCTTCTAGGACAGCCTTTAAAGTTAGTGTCTTCCTGATCATGAGGCAACATTGAGCATCTTCGTCCCTCATGCCGGCCAGCAGATGGTCCCAGAGTGCTTCTTCAATGTTGTCCCACTTGCACGGGGCGGCAGCAATGCGCAGAGCAGCGGCGTAGTCTGCAATGGACTCCCCAGGTCGCTGCTCCCTTCTCTGGAAGGCCATCCTGGCTGGAAAGATCGAGACCTCTGGTTGCAGGTGTTTCCTCAGTGCGGACATGATTTCTGTGAGCGGCACCATATCCACGTCCCTTGGGAGAACGAGGTGGGTTGCCAGCTCAAGCGTCTCAGAACCGCACTGACCAAGGAAACAGGAGCGCTTCAGGTCTTCATCTGTGATCTTCTGCGAGGCCATTGCGTGGCAGAATCGGCGTTGATATGTTGCCCATTTCTCTGGATGCGCTGGGTCAAATCGGCCGATGTTGCTTCTGTCACCAGTTTTGTGTTCAGGGAATGAAGAAGCAGACGAATGAAATAGTGAAATTCAGCTCTTTAATAGTGGGGTTTGAACACAGTTTGGATGGGGCAAAACTCTGACTTATATACACTATAAACAGTAACAATAATACAACAAGCCCATTGGTTAACAGAGTGTGCACATTTTCCATCCACTTATTTGCATGAGAATAGATACATGAGAAAAGATACATTCTGCTCCTGTCAGAAAACACAGTTAACATACATAACATGCTTAACTCAAAATCAGGATTTATCCTTTTACGGGTGTGCTTTGTACTTGGGTCAATGTCCAAAATAGCTAGCTTGGTTGTTAATGACCATATCCCCTAAGACTGACCAACAAGATACAGGTCACCAGTACCCATTCTGTGCAATGTGAAATATGTCATGGGGAGGGGTGGGGGAGCAGCAACACAATGTTTTAGCTTGAAAAAGAAGGCAAGAAAGATTGCAGGAAGAATCAAAAGCCAGCTATGACCCTGGAAATACCTCTATATTATGGCTAGAGTTTGGATCTTTATTTTGCCACTGAAATTGGTATTTTGCAATTTAATGGTAACAATGGGCTTCTGTCTTGTATTCATGTCTAGCCCTCCAGAATGAAGTAGCTTTTTGGCATGACAAACTTCTCACAAGCACATTGTGGCAAATCCCTAGGGCAGTGATGGCCAACCTTGGTATTCCAGGTGTTCTTGGACTTCAATTATCAGAAGCCCAAGTAAGAAGTGCCAAGGTTGGCCATCAGTGCGCTAGGATAAGCAGCATGCTACCTGATGCTGGACACCAGGTCCTATTTAAGTTTGTTAATTCCAGACATCCTGGAGAGCGAAGTCATAAAGGCCCTAAAGAGCACTGCAAACAACAAAGCTAGTGGAGATGATGGTATCCCAGTTGAATTTTTCAAAGCGCTAAAAGATGACGGCGTCAAATTACTGCATTCAATATGCCAGCAGATTTGGAAATCAAAACAGTGGCCACAGGATTGGAAAAGATCAGTATACGTCCAGGGAGGAGGTCCTTGCATGTCCTGTTAAACTAAACACTAACAAATCACCTGGACCAGATGGCATCCATCCACGAGTTCTCAGGGAACTTAAGGATGAAATTGCTGATTTCCTGGCCAAAATATATAATCTTTCCCTTAAATCAGGCTTTGTGCCTGATGACTGGAAGGTAGCGAATGTAACACCAATTTTCAAAAAAGGATCCAGGGGTGATCCAGGAAATTACCGACCTGTCAGTTTGACATGTGTCCCAGGTAAAGTGATGGAAACCATCCTAAAAGACAGAATTAAGAGGCACATAGAAGAGAAGGCGCTGCTAAAGGAGAGCCAACATGGCTTTTGCAAGGGCAAATCATGCCTCACTAATCTGTTGGAATTTTTTGAGAGTGTCAACAAGCATGTGGATAAGGGGGATCCAGTTGACATTGTTTATCTGGACTTTCAGAAGGCTTTTGACAAGGTCCCACACCAAAGGCTCTTGAATAAACTTACCAGTCATGGAATAAAGGGACAGGTCTTGTCCTGGATCAGCAACTGGCTAAGGGACAGGAAACAGAGGGTAGCACTAAATGGACACTTCTCCAAGTGGAGGGAAGTAAAGAGTGGGGTCCCCCAAGGTTCAGTACTGGGACCCCTGTTTTTCAACCTCTTCATAAATGATCTAGAGGTAGGAGTAAAAAGCAAGGTAGCCAAATTTGCTGACGACACTAAATTATACAGGGTAGTGAAAACTGTGAGAGATTGTGAGGAGCTCCAGAGGGATCTCTTGACACTGGGGGAGTGGGCAAAACAGTGGCAAATGAGCTTCAACATTAGTAAGTGCAGAGTGATGCATGTTGGGGCAAAGAACCCCAATTACATTTATAAACTGATGGGGTCTGAACTCTCTGCGACAAACCAGGAAAGGGACCTTGGTGTCCTGGTGGACAACTCAATGAAGGTGTCAACCCAGTGTGCCTCAGCAGTGAAAAAAGCAAACTCAATGCTAGGGATCATTAGGAAGGGTATAGAAAATAAGTCAGCAAGTGTCATTTTGCCTCTTTATAAATCTATGGTGAGGCCCCATCTGGAATACTGTGTGCAGTTCTGGTCGCCATACCTCCAGAAGGATATTATGGAGCTGGAAAAAGTGCAGAGGAGGGCAACCAGAATGATTAGGGGACTGGAACACCTTCCTTACCATCTGAGGCTGCAACGGTTGGGCCTCTTCACTCTTGAACGACGACGTCTAAGAGGTGACCTGATTGAAGTTTATAAAATCATGCACAGTGTGGACAAAGTAGATAAGGAAAAACTGTTTTCCCTATCGCATAACACTAGAACTAGGAGACACTCCATGAAACTTTTGGGTACTAGTTCTCAAACAAATAAGAGAAAGTACGTTTTCACCCAGAAGATTACTGGTCTATGGAATTCCCTGCCAGAAGAAGTGGTGACAGCTGTCAGTCTTGACAGCTTTAAGAAAGGATTAGACAAGTTCATGGAGGATAAGGGTATCAATGGCTATAATTATGGATACTTAAGGACAACCTCCGGGTTGGATAGGCAGGATATCTCTCAATGCCATTTCCAGGGAATCCTAAGCAGGTGAAGGCATCTCCTTGGGAATACCCTGAAGGAAATGGTGAGCCACTGTGTGAGACAGAATGCTGGACTGGATGGGCTGTGGCCTGTTCCAGCAAGGCTGTTCTTATGTTCTTATGTTCTTATGTCCCAATCCCAAAAAAGGGCAATGCCAAAGAATGTTCAAATTATCAAACAATCGCGCTCATCCCACATGCCAGCAAGGTGATGCTCAAGATAATACAGGATAGACTTCAGCAGCATGTGGTGAGAGAATTACCAGAGGTGCAGGCTGGTTTCATAAGAGGCAGGGGGACTAGAGACCACATTGCCAACATATGCTGGATCATGGAGAAAACAAAGCAATACCAGAAACAAGTTTACTTTTGTTTTATTGACTACACTAAGGCATTTGACTGTGTGGACCACAACAAGATGTGGCAAGTAATTAAAGAGATGGGAATACCAGAGCACCTCATATGCCTCCTGAGAAATCTGTACATGAACCAAGAAGCAACAGTTAGGACAGAACAGGGAATGACAGAGTGGTTTGGAATAGGAAAAGGAGTAAGACAAGGCTGCATTTTGTCACCATGCCTATTCAACCTATACACAGAGCACATAATGCGCAGTGCAGGGATGGAGGAATCACAATATGGGATTAAAATCGCTGGGAGAAACATCAATAATCTGAGATATGCAGACGATACCACCCTAATGGCAGAAAGTGAGGAAGACCTAAAGAATCTCTTGATTGGGCTGAAGGAGGAGAGTGCAAAAGCTGGCTTGAGACTCAATATCAAGAAAACCAAGATAATGGCAACAGGCCCAATCAGTTCCTGGAAAATAGACGGGGAAGAAGTAGAAGCAGTGACAGATTTTACTTTCTTAGGATCAAAGATCACTGCAGATGGGGATTGTAGCCATGAAATAAAAAGGCGACTGATTCTTGGGAGACAAGCAATGAGAAACCTGGGGAACATAGTGAAAAGCAGAGACATCACATTGCAAACAAAAATTAGAATAGTCAAAGCAATGGTTTTCCCAGTAGTAATGTATGGATGTGAGAGCTGGACAATTAGGAAGGCTGAACGCAGAAGAATAGATGCCTTTGAAATGTGGTGTTGGAGGAGGGTTTTGAGAGTCCCCTGGACAGCGAGGAGAACAAATAGGTCAATCTTAGAAGAAATTAACCCTGACTGTCATTGGAAGGTCAAATAGTAAAGATGAAGCTAAAATACTTTGGACATCAAATGAGAAGGGAGGATTCACTTGAGAAGGCATTGATGTTGGGAAAGGTGGAGGGCAAAAGAAGAAGGGGGAGGCCAAGGATGAGATGGCTAGATGGTATTGTAGACACAATGGGCACAGAGCTGGAGGACAGAGGCGCCTGGAGAACAATGGTCCATAGGGTCGGAACCGACTGTGCGACTGAACAACAACAACAATTCCAAAACAAAGGATGTTTATCAGGGCATCTGTAGCAAATCATTTGAAACACACCATTGCTTTCACGGACAGTATATCCCTAATGTATGAAGAAAGACTCAATTCCTAGCCTACGTAGAGTTGGCTACATAGAGAAATAATTCTGAGCTCGGTTCACCAGCTCAGCTTAAGGCAAGTGTGGGGCACCAGTGACATGGTAACTGTGGCCTGCTGGCTAATTTAATAGAACACTCTCTCTTTTAAGCTTTTTATCTTTTAAAAAAAATTGCCGGTAGTTTTTTAATGGATTTTTAATTGTTTTTTTAAAAAACTGCCATTGGTTTTATTTTCTGTGAGCTGCCCAGAGTCTTCGGAGTTGGGTGGCAATACAAATTAGAATAAATAAATAAACTGTCTTAAGGCAACTGCAGTGGCTCAAGTGGCTAAGATGCTGACTGGAAGGCGGCAGGTCAACAGTTCAGGACCCAAATACTGGAGGACAGAATGAGCTCCTGTCTTTGTCCCAGGCTCCTGCCAACCTAGCAGTTCAAAAGCAAGAAATGGCAAGTACCGTATTTTCCGCCGTATAAGACGACTGGGCGTATAAGACGACCCCCAACTTTTCCAGTTAAAATATAGAGTTTGGAATATACTTGCCGTATAAGACTACCTCTCTTCCAATGCACACCAAATAAAAATTAACCCACACTCAACCCGAAGACGCGCAGCCCTCTGAGTCGAATGGGCAGGTTCTGGTGGAGAGCCAACCCACGCTCACGTTCTCCTCCTCGAGGTACAGGAAGATGTGTGCAGCTTGCTTCCCCTTGCTTCATACTCCCCACACAGAGCAGGGACTCGGCCGCGGCACCCCCCACCATATGCCCGGACATATGAAGCAAGGGGAAACAAGCTGCAGTTAAGTACCTGTCCTATAAGAAGACCCCCGACTTTGGCACAGATTTTTCGGGGTTAAAAAGTAGTCTTATACACCAGAAAATACAGTACATAAATAGGGACCACTTTGGTGGGAAGGTAAACAGCGTTCAGTACACTCCAGTGCCTGGGCATGCCTGCCACATGTCCACAGAAACATCTGCAAATGCAGCACTGTAGCAAATCATTTGAAACATGAGCACTGAACCCTAGAGTTGGATATGTCTGGCTTTCAAGCAAGGGTGACCTTTACCTTTACGAGCCTCAAAGCTGAGGGATAAGATAAGAAAGTAAGAAAATGATAGGTTTTATACTTGCATAAACTTTTATTTTAAAATAATGGGTAAACAGTTGCATATCTATCGTGGTTACTGATTAATGTTTGAATGATGTTCAGCCATTAGGCTGTAGTTTAGATGCAGCAGACAGCATGGGAGTGGAGGCCAAGACCGGGACATGACATACATTCATGATTAGAAAGGCACTGCAGCTAGAGTTATTCGATGACAGGTATGAGATATATTAAATGAGATGTGAGAAGCAGGCAGACAGCAGAGAAGGCGTGAGGTGAAAACTGTCCTGCGAAGTGAACTCCAAGCCAGCAGAAGAAAGGTTTAAACGGCTGCTTTTCTAAATTGACACTGAAAGTTGCAAACAAATAAAGGTTCAAGTGGGTGCTTGTGAATTGATGCATTTTAATTTTATTTCTGTTTACACCCATGCATTATCATACATATGCCTATGAGTTCAGACACCTTCACTCACTCACTCCCAGATATTTGTCTTTCCTCAACCCATTGTAGCGACTGGCAGTTCACAACTGACTTTACACTGCATCTACCCTAAGATGTTGACAGCAATACTATTTATTTACTATATCACAGCTTTTAGTCATCTGTAACATTTTCCAGGTCAATTTGCTTGTGCAAATGTTGAATATCAACACATTGGAAGGAGCTGGCTTGGGAGCAATGATGAAATGCTACGGCAGGGATTCTCAAGCTGCAGCCCGTGGGCCATGGCACCATTTCATGTGAGGCCCCACCACCTCCACCACACTAGGAAGTGCCATGTGGTGGAGGAAGGGCAAAATGGCCATCCGGCCCCCAAAGCTGTCTGAGGGAGCATAACCCAGCTCCCGGCTTTAAAAGGTTGAGAACTCCTGTGCTACAGGCTTACTTAACTACTTCTATTTAAAGCAGGGGCGCCCAAACTTTTCGGATAACGGGCCGGTCATGTGGTTCAGTGGGCCAGTCACATGGTTCTTCCCACTGGAAGCAGAAGTAAAACACACCTTGCAATCTATGTTTTGCAAAATGACAAGATAGCTTTTAGCCTGCTATTATCTCTGCTTAAACCGGGAGTGCCCAACCTACGGCCCACATGTCATAGGATGGGCACCCCTTGTTTAAAGTATGGTAAGCAAGTCCACAATAAAAACACATACAGTGTTCACAACACATGCCATTATCAGGTTGGGTTGTAATTTGTTTGATTTACACACAGAATCCTAATGTGTACCCAGGGTTCTGTTTCGGCCTGGTGTTGTTCAACATTTCTGTAACAGACCTGTCAAGTATCCTGTTTTGGCCAGGATTTCCCGCAATTCACCGCTCCATCATGCTCCTTCCTGCCATCATCCCGTATATGAACAGCCAGGAAAGGGACTACTGTGCGTGTGGGCCGCTGTCTCTGACGGGCACGCATGCGCAGTAACCCTTTTCCCGGCTGAAGAGGTTTCTGCGTATGCGTGCAGGGGTTACTGTGCATGCGTGCCACTGCCTCTGATGTCAAAGCTGACGCCCAGAAATCTTCCCGTATTTGGACACCGGCAACTTGGCAGGTATGCTCTGTAAGTGACTAGGATGAAAAAGGGAGCTGCTCATCAAAGGTTAGTGTAAACACCAATCTGTAATTTGCTTTCCTTAGAAGACCAAATCAGACAGAGATCTGGACCAAAAGAAATAAAATGAATATTACCAGGACAGGTGGTGGTGGTGGTATGTAAAGTTCTAACACTGGGCTGGGAAATTCAAATGCACAGATAACATTAAGTTTGGTAGCAGCTATAAAAAGGAACAAAGGATCTTAGTAGACCCCAAGCTGAATATGAGTCAACCGTGTGATGCAGAGGCAGAAAAACTGAATGCAGTTCCAGGCTGCTTAACAAAGGAGATATAATGGGCAGAACAAGGGAGTTCAGTAGTTTGATTCCAGCCTCCTTTAACTGGATATAATCAGGCCTAGAACATGGAAGTTATCTGCTGTAACAGTGAAATTTAAAATATGACAGAAATGAAAGAAAATTAACCTCCTAAGTTCTCAACTTTTTAAAGCTGGGGTCATGCTCCCTCATGCTCCCTCAGACAGCTTTGGGGGCCGGATGGCCATTTTGCCCTTCCTCCACCACATGGCACTTCCTGGTGTGGTGGAGGTGGTGGTGGGCCAGATGAAAGTGTGCCATGGACCACATCCAGCCCACGGGCCACAGGTTGAGAATCCCAGTCCTAAGCAAAGTACCTTAATAAAATCTTAACCTATAAATCCAAGGGTTAACCGTTGGAACTGGCTATAGGTTGCTATGCCTTGCCCTACTTGCCTGCACTCACCCTTCCTGCACACGGCCGATCTGGGTCCGCAGGTCAACAAAGGATTGAGAAAACCGGCAGTGGGGCAACAGCCCCACAAACGCGAAGAAAGGGAAACAACTTCACTTCCCAACATTCCTTGCGCCGCGCCAGAGCCAATCAGGCTGAGAGGCTCTCGCATGGCGCAGCGTTCGGAAATGCGCTGCAGCCAATCAAAAGAAAACCATTTTTAAAAAATGCAGCACAAACACAAAGCACCAACCCATAACTACAAGCCCCAGCATCCTGCGCGCCATGAGCGCGCAGAACGCTAAGGAAACCGGCACCCGAAAAATTAAAAAGAAAAACAACTCACCGCCTCACAGCCAAGCAAACACCAGCCGGCTTTCTTTCCCTCACCCACGGCGCCTGAAGGTCCCGACGAGTTTCCCCTTTAATATCAGTAGGTGGGGGGTTGTGATCCCTCTCTCCGCTGGCTACCCTAGGGTTGGGAGGTTTGTGGGGACAAAAGGGGTATGTTGCCCCAACCCTTCTGAACCAACGAGACCAGGGAGAGTGGATCGATCCCCCCTCCTTAAAACAACTCTGTCTTTTCTTCTCTTTAAAAACGGAGTTGTTTTAAGGAGGGGGGGAATCGATCCACTCTCCCTGGTCTCCTGGGTCCAGAAGGGTTGGGGCAACATACCCCTTTTGTCCCCACAAACCTCCCAACCCCAGGGGGGCCAGCGGAGAGGGGGGTCGCAACCCCCCACCCACTGATATTAAAGGGGAAACCCCGATCTACTTTCACGACTCCACACAAACAAAGCACCATCACACAATAAAGCCCCCCTCCCTACCACCTAGCCCACCCTTCCTAACCCCCAACAACCATGCCCCCCTCCCCACCACCTAGCCCACCCTGCCTAACCCCCAATGACCACGCCCCCTCCCCACCACCTAGTCCACCCTTCGTAACCCCCAATGACCATGCCCCCCTCCCCACCACCTAGCCCACCCTTCCTAACCCCCAATGACCACGTCCCTTCCCCACCACCAAATAAATAAATAATTTTTAAAAAATTACTAAAAACAGTCAAACACATCCAAAAATACACAAAAACAAAAACACCAAAAACAATACGAAGTAAACAAAGACACAATCAAAAACAAAACAAACAGGCAAATATACAAATTCCAACACACACACCCCCGCCCACACACACACACACAAAAGAAAGAAAACAAGCAAACTTACCAAAAGATGCCCTACCTCCACCAGGACTGGAAAAGAAATGAATAAAGAAAGAGACTACTTACCAGAAGAAGCTCCACCCAGAGGCCAGGAGAGAAAAAACAGTCAAAATACAATAACCCCTACCAGCACCACCTACTCGCCACAATAGTAAAAACAATTCAAAAACACACAACAGCTCCAAATAAAAGGCCACAAGAGTAAAAACAAATCAAAAACATAACACAAATTCACAATTTTACACAAAAGGTCACACCAATAAAACAAGTCAAAAAAATTACACTAAAACACACTTTAACACAAATCACAAACATATGTCAATAAAATACAATAGAAACTTTTAAAAATCCTGTGCTGAGTTTTAACTCAAATTTAAACTCAAAACATCTAAACACATTTTAAAAACATTGAATGTAAAAAACATTTATTTTTACATTATTAAAATTATTACCTACGGTATAACTAATTTTAAAAATTCAAAAAACTAAAACATTATTCGCTTACATAAAACAATTTGAAAAAATTATATCATACTTTGTTCTTTTATTAATCCTCAAAAAAAAACCCAAAAAAGCAGATCACAGTTAATAACAGCCAAGGCAAAAAAAATTACATAAACATTTAAAAAAATAAAATTACAGACTAAGCAATTTTTAAAAAACATTAACATAATTTAACCTTCCAACACAATTTAAAACAGCCCGGCAACGCCGGGCAACCTCTGCTAGTATATTATAAAAATCAGTGCCACTTTCCATCAGCCCCAAGCTGAATTAGTTTGACATACAAAGTACCCTGAACTGCTCCTGATCGTATTCCCAGTAATTTCCTTTTGCTTTGCTTAGTCTCTTTGGGGGTTGGAGGACCACCATAAAATATTCATTTAGAAGACCTCCACCTCACCTCACCCAACTGTGGTCATTTGGCATATAGTAATGGTTAATACAGTCGGGCCAGGTTATCCTGCTATGATAATAGAGTGGACTCTATTGCTAGCTACTCAACGCTGAGAGTCAGGCGGCGGTTAACGAACCTGATAACTATGGGGACTAATGGCTTTGGATGCCAAAGTCCACCGGGAAGGGTGATGGTCCCCAAGTGGATTAAATCCCACTTGAATCCATCTTGATGGAGGGCAGTAGTTTCATCCACCCTGGACTGGAGCTGATGAGGACTTTGCATGCTGAAAGGGCTCAAGACCAGAAAGTGACTCGCAGAACTGGATCAGTAGTACTTGGGTCAAAACAGCATGGAAACCCTTTGAAAGAGTAGGAACTACTGAAATTCACCTTCTGATGTTTGAGGTAGCCTTTTTGGTTCATGTGGGTTGCCCACGTCCGTAATTGGCCAAAACCTTTCCCGAAAGGTTCACTTGCCAGCACATGGCTTGAGAAACCACGGGCTTGGACGGAAAGGCAATTGGGGTATGGGCTACTGATAGTTATGGGGCGATTCATATTGCCTTGGCTGGGGGCTCTGAGAGAAGTCGGGCAAATGTCACAAGGTGATGAACCCAAGTTAATGCACAGATACCTAACCCAGGTAACGCACAATATCTCACTCACGTCCACGGACTTTGTTGGGCAAACAAGCTGCGCTGGACAAGTTAATTAAGCTTAGCCGCCCGGAGTCAATATAGCCAAGACTCCGAGATTAAGGCGAGAACAATGGGTTTTGCCAACCCGGTTAATTAGTTCCTCAGCAGAGGTCCAGGGTACTCAGTAACTTCCAAGTAACTTCAAAGAGCTGATGAATGTAACTTGGTCAGCGAAATGCCACGTATGCAAAAGCCTTCTGCAATGAGGTCACGTGCGCCTTAGGCACGTAACCCTCGAGGCAGGGTAATAAATATGTCCACCCGAGACAGACCGGGACTGGACTTTCACCGCACATTCGTCTCACATGCCTTTCCTTGCAGCCAGTCATTCCGAACCTCTGTGGGCCATTACCACATCAGATGACCCCCTCCGTGGGCCATTGCAACATCTGGTGACCCCGACGTGATCTGAGGCTACGGAAAAGTTCTGATCAGAACGCTAACCCGATCGGAACTCAGGGCCATCTCAAGGCTAGGCCAACGCGACCCCCAACAGAGGCCACGACCATCCAGAAGCAAGGAAAAGCAACATAACCGCAAGCTCTGCGGATCCCCACTCATCATTGGAAAAGAACGCATTCCACATCGGGGTAAGCTGTGAACCCCGACATCATCAGCAGAGGCAGCAGAAGCCTGTGGCAGCCAAGGCCACAATCCTCGCTCAGACCCGAGTGACCACGTCCTGTGCATCGTTCCACCTGACTTACTGCCTGAGGCGTGCTGACCCATCCCGCGGAGGCAACTCCAGGGGTCCTCCAATCAGGTAGTATGGGGTCTTGCTTGGAGGGGCAAGATTCATCCGTTAGGCGAAGAGCTCACGTGGCAGAGCTCAAGCGCCTGGCCAGGCTAAATCATATCAGCATTCATAGCGGAAGCCTAACGGAACTCATGGTGTATCTGAGGGAGCATTGTTTGTTCTACCCAGAAGCAGGCATGCTGGATAGAGTAGGAGACAGCCTTAAAAAGGAATCCCGAGCACCTGCTAAAATCATAGGGACATGGAGCAAGTGTAGACAGATCATTTCAGCAGTTAGTCCAGTCCTGGTAGAGACCGAGAAACCCCCAGCGTACATAGAACCATCAGCCCCAGTGAGTCTCTATCCGACAATCCAGTTTAGGCATGGGGGCATGGGGGACTCTCCTTCCGTGGCAACTGCAGAGGCCGCGGGAGCGGGCAGAAGCCTAGGAAGCACAGGGGAGGAAACACGCAAAGGGGAATTATCGTCCGAGGAACTGGCCAAACTTCAACAACTATGTCCTGTCCGCTTAGAGAGGGATGCCCTCACGGGCAATCAGGTAGTGGTATACACACCAATTCCATACAAATTGCTTGCGGAGATCCGCAAAGCCATCACAGAGAGAGAATTATTGGATTAGGGAAGAATCTGATGTCTTAGAAATTTTGATGGAAGCTAAGATTATAGAAAAAGGGTCTACAGAATGGAAGCAACTTAAAGATGGCTTAATAAATGTGGGAGTAACGCCCATGTTAGAACGGGAAGAGGAGGAAGTTGAAGGAGCAGAAGGAGGGAAAGACTAGGTCATTAAAGGATAAAAAGAGAGAATTTACTGCATGGAATAAATTATGACAAATTAAGATAACCATTTGTAATAAGAAATAAATAATGAACAAGAAACGGATGTTAAGTATTAAGGTCCACTCGCCAACCGCAACCCCCCCCTCCCCTCTTTGGTTTTCAAAGGTTACTTTAGTAGAAAGTGGGGAGGGCAGAGTTTTTTTCCCCCTGTTTTTCCCTCTTTCTTATTTGTTTGATTGTTGGTTTGTTTAAGTTTTGTTATTTTTGTATATTTTCTTCTTCTTAAGATAATTGTATATTATTTAATTTAAGATGCGCTGGAGGAGGGAGAGTATAACTTGTTGTGGGTTGAGGTATTGGTTCACATATTATGGGGAATTCTGCAGTAACAGTAGAGAAAGCACTAAATATGTATACTTAAAAAGTTAAAAATTATCTCATGGAATGTCAGGGGCCTAGGGAACCAAATTAAGAGGAAACGTGTGGAAGGAGTTCTGAGAAGGGAAAAAGCGGATATCATTTTTCTCCAGGAGACACATCAGAAAAGCGAAAATAAGAATAATATTTATGTAAAAGGGATGGAAATATATGAGAAAAGCCTAGGCTCAAGTAATTCAAGAGGGGTTGCTATATTAATATCGAATAAACTAGATTTTTCAATGAGCAAGAACATTAAAGATAAGGAGGGAAGGTTTCAGCTAATAAAAGGTAAAATAGAGGAGGAAGAGTATACATTTGTCAACGTATACTCACCAAACAAGAATCAAGGGGTCTTTCTAGATAAAATTCTACCCATTATAAAAAAAGAAAGATCAGTAAATTTAATTATAGGGGGAGATTTTAACTTAATCAGGTCAGGATTAGATACAACAAATAATTTTAGAAAGACTCAAGATAAATTGATTGACAAATGGATAGGGAAATTAGGATTACAGGATGCGATGAGAATGTTGGCAGGTAAAAAAAATATATTTACCTTTTGCTCCTTAAAACATAGATCTTATTCTCGCTTGGATTATTTCTTTGTGTCAGAAAATATGCTTACGAATTTAGAAAACTTTAATTATGGCAATTTTAATATCTCAGATCACACATTTATTTCGATAGAGATGCGGCTGAATATCAGTACCTATCAAAATAAGGTATGGAGGATGGATACTAAACTATTAAAAAATGAAGAGATAAAAAAAAGATTAATAAATAAATGGATAAAGAACTGGGAAGATAATGATACGGGTGAGGTGGAATTACATATCCTTTGGGACGCAATGAAAGCGGTTATTAGAGGTGACTATATACAAGAGAAAGCAATATTTGAAAAAAAAATGAAAAGTCAAGTAATTAAAAGAGATAAAGACATAAAAGAACTAGAAAGGAGGCACGCAGCTACAGGAAGTATCTCAATTTGGAATAAATTACAGGCATTAAAAAAGGAAACAATTGCAGCAGAAGTTGAAAAGGTTAGGGTAGATTTGGCATATTTAAAAAGAAATGATTTTGAATTCAATAATAAAGATATGAAAAATTTAGCAAAAAAAGTAAGACAAAAAAAAAGTAAGGGATATATAGAGGCTCTAATTAATAAAGAAGGTATAAGGCAGTATAAATTGGAAAATAAATTATCAGTAGCAGAAGAATTCTATACAAAATTATATACAGAACATAGAATTGATGATAATGTACTTCAAGCATATTTGAATAGAAATTTGACATACCAATTAAAGGAAGAACATGTAAATATAATGGAACAAGATATTAAAGACAAGGAGATTGAAGAGGTAATTAACAACTTAAAAAAGGATAAAACGCCAGGAGAGGATGGTATCCCTTCGGAATTTTATAAGGAATGCCGAGAGGTATTAATTCCCAAGTTAAAAAATTTATATAATTATATATTGGAAGGGGGGGAGATCCCCAAGTCTTGGAGTAATTCGATAATGGCTCTAATTCCTAAACCTGGAAAGGATAAAGAGAATATAGAAGCATATAGACCAATATCATTATTAAATCAGGATGCAAAAATTTTTACTTCAATAATTAACAATCGGCTTAATAAATTCATAGACACTTATATTGGAGAAGACCAAGTAGGATTTGTTAAAGGAAGACAAATGGATAAATTAATAAACCGGTTAATTAATATTATTGATAAATTAAAAAATAATAAACAAAAAGTATGTATAGTGGCATTAGACATATATAAAGCATTTGACTCAATTCAATGGAAAACAATAAAAGGAATATGTGAGAAATTGCAATTCGGCCCTAAATTTAATCATGTGATAGGACAATTGTATAAAGAAAGCAAATCTAAAATTAAAATGAATAATTGTCTGGGGAAAGAAATTGATATAAACGCGGGGACAAGACAAGGATGTCCACTGTCCCCATGTTTATTTATATTGGCAATGGAACTGCTAGCAAATGATATAAGGCAAAATGAGAAATTAGTAGGAATAGAAAATAAAAAAATAAGTCTATTTGCGGATGATACTTTATTAGTTGTAAAAGATCCTTTAAATAATTTAAATAAAATACAAGAACATTTAAGAGCCTTTGAAGAAGTAACAGGATTAAAAATTAATTGGACGAAAACTGAGGCTATCACATGCAATTTAACCCAGGAGGAAAAGAAAAAAATTGGAGATAGATTTAGTATTACAATAAGAGATGAATTGAAATATTTGGGAATATTTGTGACGAACGATCCAAAAGATCTATATAATATTAACTTCAATAAGTTAAGAAATAAATTGAAACCATTACTAGAACAGATAAAACGAGCAAAGACTTCATGGTTTGGAAGGATTAATATTTGTAAAATGAAAGTTATACCCAAATTGAATTTTCTGTTTGAAAATTTACCGATTAAAATTAAAGAGTCAGAAATAAATAAATGGCAAAAATTGATAAACGGAATTTGCAATAATAATAAAAGAGCAAGAATTAGTAAAGGATTATGGTACATGAAAAATAAACAGGGAGGATTAAACATTCCAAACATTAAAGCGTATTTTCAAGCCTTTCATATAAAGAAATTAATTAAATTATTAATTCAGCAAAATGAGGTAATAGGTGAAGGGGATCAAGAAGAATTTAAAAAATTAAAAGGTGAAACATTTCTTGCACAAGTAAATAATAAAACAGAGATTAATTGCTTTTCTATAAAGAATATTTATAACGTATGGAAAGGGGTTAAGAGGAAATTGGCACCAGACATTTCCCCAATTTTAGAAATTTTAGATTTCCAGAGTTGCCCATTATTATCCTCACAAAAAATAAGACCTATTCTATTGCAAGAAAAAGTGTTGTTAATAACAGAATGGATTAAAAATTGCAATACATATCAGAAAAGGAAGGAGGTATATAATAAATTAAAATTAAATTGGCTACAAGAATTGGGGATGGAGAAATGGGACAAATCGATAAGGGGGATTATAGGAGTACCTAGGGCAAAGACGCCATTTGAAGAATTGGTCTTGGAAATAAGGAAAGGGAAGATAAGATTTCAGGGGTTAGTAGGTAAACTGTACCAAATGCTTATCCCAGGGGAAGGATCACACTATACACTTAAACGAATTTGGGAGGAAGATTTAAATATTAAAATTGAAGAAGAAGAGTGGAGGAAAAAGTGGGGAAACAGAATAACAAAAACTATGTCAATCAAGGAAAAGGAGCATGTTTGCAAGGTACTTTGGAGGTGGTACCTTACCCCAATCAGACTCAAGCAAATTGATATTAATAAATCTGAATTGTGTTGGAGATGCAATGAACAAAAGGGGACATATTTGCATCTGTGGTGGTTTTGTAAGAAAACAAATACATTTTGGAAAGTGATAGAGAAGGAGATAAACGAGATTCTTGGCATAACAATGATTCTAGAACCCAAACTAGCTATATTAGGAGAAATAGGAAAAATGAGATTAAGTGAGGGTAATAAAGAATTAATTTTGACATTGTTGCTGGTTGCTAGACAGCTGATAGCCCAAGAATGGAAGGGTAACGAAAATCTAAATAAGAATAGGTGGTATAAAGAGGTTTGGCAACTAGCACTAAATGAAAAATTAACTAGCCAAATTAGGTTAAAACAGGGTTTTAAAATCAAAATACAATTTTGGGAAATATGGAAACCTTTCATACAGCACGCATTAACAAGTGAAGAAGGAAGTAAGCCTGGCCCTGACATGATTCAATTTTGGAAGATTTAAGTATATTGTGCCAATTGAAATTGCTGCAGAATAGGGTTTTGCACGGATTAAAAGTTGAAAGAATGAAAGAGTGAACAAGATATTGATATATTGTTGTTATTCCTTTCTCTTTTCTTGGTGTTTTTTCCCCTTTATTGTTAGTTTTAAGTATTTATATGTTTATGTTTGTTTGTATTTTATGATTATTAATTAAAAAAAAAAAAAAAAAAGCAAAGCCATCACAGATACAGGGCTCCAGAGCAGATTCACAAGGGGCACGCTCCAGCAGCTCATCCCTCATGACTGGAAGGTCACGATGTGGATGATCCTGAACCCCAGCCAGTACGTTTTATGGGACAGTGAGTACAAGCTGGAAGCGCAGGCTAGGGCTGCCAGGATGGGGGGAGCAGTAATTCCTGAGCAGCTATATGGCTCGGGACAGTTCGACATCATCCAAACACAGTCTGTCCTGCCAGCAGCTACAGTTCAGCTAGCACCTGAGGCCGCCTTCAAGGCATACCTCAAGGTCCCTGCTACTGGCAAGGGCGCAAATAATTATACCACAGTCAAACAGGGAGCGCAAGAGCCCTACATGGATTTCATCAACAGATTAGAGGAAGCAATTAGTAGACAGATAGACAATCAGGAGGCACAAGAGGAGTTTATGATGAAGCTGGCAAAAGACAACGGCAACCTCAACTGCCGCAAAATCTTGCAGGCAATGGGTCATAGAACTGATCTGATGCTTACCGACATGATCAGAGCTTGTGCTGACATTGGGACAGACTCCTACAAAATGGGGCTGTTAGCAGTGGCAGTGCAAGGGGGAAAACCACCCAAGGGAGCTTGTCACCAGTACGGCAAGGTAGGGCATTTTGCCAAAGAGTGCAGGTCAAGCCATCCCCATAAGAAAGGGGGCGGCAAGCCAGCCGGCTGCCCAGCCACACCATCCACTCAATGTCCAAGGTGCCACAACGGCTTCCATTGAGCTAACCATTGTCCCAATTTGGGAAACCGGACTACGGTCGTGTCTCTGGCCCCGGTCCAAATAGAGACAACAGCCGCCCTGGAAGCCCCAGAATGGGCATCCTGATAGACACTCCCAACATCACTCCCAGCATTTCCAAGGCACAGGCAGAAACTAAGGGCAGTGCAGGGTTAGATCTAGAATGCCAGCTGGACGTTACATGCAACCTGTCAGGCACAGTCCATCTAGTTAGCACCCAGTACAAGGGTCCTCTGCCACAAGACACCATAGGATTAGTCTTGCCTCATAGCAGTGCAGGGAAAAAAGGGATCTTTGTGGTCCCAGGAGTCATAAACTCTGATTACACCGGAATAGTCAAAGTCCTGCTGTGGACGCATTTACTCCAGACAATTAGCAAGGGAGATTCCATGGCACAATTGATCATGGTTCCTTGTCATCTGCCCAGCAGGGCCAAGGAAGTGATCAGAGAAAGCACAGGATTTGGGTCGACAGATCACCCGAGAGAGTAAGGGGTCGTATGAGACTACCAGATCATAGCGACAGTGGAAAAGAACATAGAGTGGAAACAGCAACCTGTCATTAAGGTATTTTTAAACAAAAGACCTTTTGACGGTCTATTAGACACCAGAGCTGACGTCACCGTGATCAGCAAGAAGCTGTGGCCCCACGAGTGGGCCATAGAGCCAGTTTCAGATGTGGGGGGGGGGAGGAAGAGTTCAGGAAGCATAGAGAGGCCGAGACTGGGTAGAGGTCACCATCCCAGGGGCAGACGGCACAGCAGTCATCTGACCGCACATTTTAAACGTGACCATCAATCTCTGGGGGAGGGACATTCTGCAGCAGTATCGTGCTACCCTAACTTTCGGGTAATGGCCTTACCGCTCAAGTGGCTCACAGACGAGCCGGTATGGGTGGAACAGTGGCCAATAATTGGGGAAATGTTAGAAGCTTTAAAACAGCTTGTTAAAGATCAGCTTGATGTGGGACACATAGAACCATCTACCAGTCCCTGGAATTCACCGATTTTTGTCATTAAAAAGAAGTCCGGTAAGTGGCGACTTCTTCACGATTTGAGGGAAATCAATAAGTGCATCCAACCCATGGGACCACTTCAATGTGGCACTCCCAACCCAAATATGATCCCCGAAGGGTGGGAAATCCTAATCGTAGACTTAAAAGACTGTTTTTACACCATCCCTTTAGATCCTAAGGACAGGTGCCAGTCACCAATCATAGGGAACCAACCCAACATTTCGCATGGAAATTTTTGCCACAGGGCATGCTCAACTCGCCAACCCTGTGCCAAAGTTATGTCCACGGGGCATTGGAGAAGTTCCGGAACCTTCACCCCAAAGTCTTAGTTTGCCATTTCATGGATAACATATTGATTGCAGCGCCCAAATTGGGCAGCGACGTATTTTGTAACCTTCAAAGTACAATGGGGGAAAGGGGCTTGGTAATCGCCCCAGAAAAAGTTCAGAGAACCGTACCCTATTCATACTTGGGGCACCGGTTACTCCGATCTTTTGCCGCTCCTGTTTTGCCTAAACTCAACATCAAAGACTCCATCACGCTAGTGGAACTCCAACAGATTTTAGGAAATATCAATTGGGCAAGGCCATACTTTAAAATTAGCACCGATCTCTTAAAGCCGCTCTTTTCACTGCTAACGCTAGGAAAGCAGCCGGCAGATCGAATTCAAATTCCGAGAGAGGCTAAGCAAACTCTCCAGGAAGTCAACCACGTTCTTAGCCACTGCTGGGTAGACAGGCTTAGTGGGGGGCCATTCACCCCCGCGCTAAAACTGTATATCATTAAAACAGGCACCATGTTCGCAGGAGCTCTAGGCACAGACTCCGGGGGGGGGGGGGCGAAAATTGTGGTATGGGTGTATTTGCCAAATACCTCTTCCAGGAATATAGTTCCTCTGCAAGAACTGGTAGACACCATCATTCACAAAGGGAGGCTAAGAGCTAGGGACATTTCAGGACACGACTTAGCAATAATAGTCATGCCATACATGTCAACTTTTGAATTTGGAAATAAGGGAAATTTCCCGGCAAATACAGGATACTTGACAGCTATGCTTATCCTGTGCTGCCCTCCAATGGTGGCAATAGGGCATTGCAGTCTAATTAATAAGGGATGACAGCAGGAAGGAGGGTTTAAAAAGGGGTTTCCTGGCCAATAAGGGATACTTGACAGCTATGAGTCATGCCATTCAATAAAGAACAGACATGCCAACTGATGCAGCTTGGGGACACTCTCCCGATTGCATTAGAAGGCTTTATCGGTAGTTTGGCATACCACTTGCCAAAAGACCCCAGACTGGTCTCGCTCCAGACTGAGATGGTCAAATTACAAGGCATACTGTCTTTGATCCCTTTACAAGGAGCCAAGACAGTATTCATCGATGGGGGAAAAGTATATGGAGTGTTCACTTGGCACGAGGAGCAAGCTTGGAAAATGTGGCTGACACTCCCGTAGAAATCAGCAAAAAGAGCAGAGCTAGCAGCAACGAATCTAGCCTTAGGAACTTTTGCTCGAGAGCCATTGAATATAGTCACAGGCAGTCAGTATGTCCGGAATATGATTCACAACTTACCGGGGGCTTACATCACTCCTGCCATAGACAGGAATCTATTGGGCTTATTCCTGACCATGCAATTTCATTTGCGTAACCTCAGAAAAGCACTCTATGTAGCTCACATTAGGAGCCACCAGGATCTACCTGGTCCGATTTCAGAGGGCAATAGCAGGGCTGATGCGGCCGCAAAGAAGTTGCATCAAAAATTAGTCTTAAGAACATAAGAACAGCCTTGCTGGAACAGGCCACAGCCCATCCAGTCCAGCATTCTGTCTCACACAGTGGCTCACCATTTCCTTCAGGGTATTCCCAAGGAGATGCCTTCCCCTGCTTAGGATTCCCTGGAAATGGCATTGAGAGATATCCTGCCTATCTCTCCAACCTTGAGGTTGTCCTTAAGTATCCATAATTATAGCCATTGATACCCTTGTCCTCCATGAACTTGTCTAATCCTTTCTTAAAGCTGTCAAGACTGACAGCTGTCATCACTTCTTCTGGCAGGGAGTTCCATAGACCAGTGATCCTCTGGGTGAAAAAGTACTTTCTCTTATTTGTTTGAGAACTAGTACCCAAAAGTTTCATCGAGTGTCCCCTAGTTCTAGTGTTGTGCAATAGGGAAAACAGTTTTTCCTTATCTACTTTGTCCACACCGTGCATGATTTTATAAACTTCAATCATGTCACCTCTTAGACGCCATCGCTCAAAAGTGAAAAGGCCCAACAGTTGCAGCCTCAGATGGTAAGGAAGGTGTTCCAGTCCCCTAATCATTTTGGTTGCCCTCCTCTGCACTTTCTCCAACTCCATAATATCCTTCTGGAGGTATGGCGACCAGAACTGTACACAGTATTCCAGATGGGGCCTCACCATAGATTTATAAAGAGGCAAAATGACACTTGCTGACTTATTTTCTATACCCTTCCTAATGATCCCTAGCATTGAGTTTGCTTTTTTCACTGCTGAGGCACACTGGGTTGACACCTTCATTGAGCTCTCCACCAGGACACCAAGGTCCCTTTCCTGGTTTGTCGCAGAGAGTTCAGACCCCATCAGTTTATAAATGTAATTTTTTTTTGCCCCAACATGCATCACTCTGCACTTACTAATGTTGAAGCTAATTTGCCACTGTTTTGCCCACTCCCCCAGTGTCAAGAGATCCCTCTGGAGCTCCTCACAATCTCTCACAGTTTTCACTACCCTGTATAATTTAGTGTTGTCAGCAAATTTGGCTACCTTGCTTTTTACTCCTACCTCTAGATCATTTATGAAGAGGTTGAAAAGCAGGGGTCCCAGTACTGAACCTTGGGGGACCCCACTCTTTACTTCCCTCCACTTGGAGAAGTGTCCATTTAGTGCTACCCTCTGTTTCCTGACCCTTAGCCAGTTGCTGATCCAGAACAAGACCTGTCCCTTTATTCCATGACTGGCAAGTTTATTCAAGAGCCTTTGGTGTGGGACCTTGTCAAAAGCCTTCTGAAAGTCCAGATAAACAATGTCAACTGGATCCCCCTTATCCACATGCTTGTTGACACTCTCAAACAATTCCAACAGATTAGTGAGGCATGATTTGCCCTTGCAAAAGCCATGTTGGCTCTCCTTTAGCAGCGCCTTCTCTTCTATGTGCCTATTAATTCTATCTTTTAGGATGGTTTCCATCACTTTACCTGGGACACATGTCAAACTGACCGGTCAGTAATTTCCTGGATCACCCCTGGATCCTTTTTTGAAAATTGGTGTTACATTCGCTACCTTCCAGTCATCAGGCACAAACCCTGATTTGAGGGAAATATTATATATTTTGGCTAGGAGATCAGCATTTTCATCTTTAAGTTCCCTGAGAACTCGTGGATGGATGCCATCTGGTCCTGGTGATTTGTTAGTATTTAGCTTAACAAGACATGCAAGGACCTCCTCCCTGGTTATTTCTATCTTGCTTAATTCTTCGGTTTCCCTCCCTACGAAGATAGGCTCTGTTTTGGGCATGTGGTCTCTGTCTTCTTCAGTGAATACTGAAGCAAAGAATAAGAACATAAGAACATAAGAACAGCCTTGCTGGAACAGGCCACAGCCCATCCAGTCCAGCATTCTGTCTCACACAGAGGCTCACCATTTCCTTCAGGGTATTCCCAAGCAGATGCTTTCACCTGTTTAGGATTCCCTAGAAATGACATTGAGAGATATCCTGCCTATAATCTATCCAGCCCTGAGGTTGTCCTTAAGTATCCATAATTATAGCCATGGATACCCTTGTCCTCCATGAACTTGTCTAATCCTTTCTTAAAGCTGTCAAGACTGACAGCTGTCACCACTTCTTCTGGCAGGGAGTTCCATAGACCAGTAATCCTCTGGGTGAAAAAGTACTTTCTCTTATTTGTTTGAGAACTAGTACCCAAAAGTTTCATGGAGTGTCCCCTAGTTCTAGTGTTATGCGATAGGGAAAACAGTTTTTCCTTATCTACTTTGTCCACATCGTGCATGATTTTATAAACTTCAATCAGGTCACCTCTTAGACGTCGTCGTTCAAGAGTGAAGAGGCCCAACCGTTGCAGCCTCAGATGGTAAGGAAGGTGTTCCAGTCCTCTAATCATTCTGGTTGCCCTCCTCTGCACTTTTTCCAGCTCCATAATATCCTTCTGGAGGTATGGCGACCAGAACTGTACACAGTATTCCAGATGGGGCCTCACCATCTTAACCTATAAAACCAAGTGTTCACCGTTGGAATTGGCTATACGTTGCTGTGCGTTGCCCTACTGACCCGCACCCTCCCTTCGAGAGCACGGCCGAATTGCCTACGCAGGTCAACGAAGGATTTAAAAATCCGGCACGGGGGCCTCAGCCCCACTAACGGCAAGAAACGTAAAGAACATCACTTCCCGAAAGTCCTTGCGCCGCGCCGCGCCAGAGCCAATCAGGCTGAGAGGCTCTCGCACGGAGCAGCGTTCGAACACGCGCCGCAGCCAATCAAAAGAAAAGGAATTTAAAAAAACGCAGCACAAACACAAAGCACCAACACATTACTACAAGCCCCAGCGTCCTGCGCGCAATGTGTGAGCAGAACGATGAGGCAGCCGGCGCGCAAAAACAAAACTAAAAAAAGCCGCTTCCGCAACCATTCACCCCACGGGCGAGCCAGCATGGCCCGTGGGGGAAAAAAATTAAAAAGAAACCGCCGCCGCTACTCTTCCGTTCGAAGGGCCGGCGCACGAAAAATAAAAGTTAAAAATAATCCCACCACCGCAGCCATTCTTCCCCATGAACGAGCCAGCATGGCCCGTGGGCGAAACCCCCCCCCCCAACGCCACCATGGCCCTTCCGATTGAAGGGCCAGCCGGCGGCCCAAAAAGATGAGAAACAAAAAAAAAACCACCCCCGGCCACCGCTGCCCTTCTCTTCGAAGGGCCAGCCAGAGCACCAAAAATTAAAGCCAACAAGCCACCCCCCACCCCCCGCAACTGCCCTTCTTTCCCACCGGGCAAGCCAGTATGGCCCGCGGGGAAAAAGAATAAACACCCCACTGCCTCTCCCTTCCTTCCCATGGGCCAGCAAGTATGGCCCGTGGGAAAGAAATAACCACCACCCAGCAAATGCCCTTCCTTCCAATGGGCCATGAAGCATGGCCCGTGGGAAAGAAAGCCACCCCGCAAATGCCTATCCTTCCCACGGGCCATCCAGCATGGCCCATGGGGAAAAAAAGCCTCCCCGCAATTGGCCTTCCTTCCCAC
This sequence comes from Bradypodion pumilum, assembly GCA_035047305.1. Classification (NCBI taxonomy): domain Eukaryota; kingdom Metazoa; phylum Chordata; class Lepidosauria; order Squamata; family Chamaeleonidae; genus Bradypodion; species Bradypodion pumilum. Next base: position 17,054,827 of record JAWDJD010000013.1, read on the forward strand.
GGGCCATCCAGCATGGCCTGCGAGAAAAAAAGCCACACACCCCCCCTCACACACACACACACTAGAAAAAACACACAAAATCACAAACAAACAGCCAAATATGAACAAGATAAACACACACATACACCCCCCAAAAAGAATCCACCCCCAACCCCCCCCCAAAAAAACCCACATTACTTACAAAAAGACGTCTTCCTTCTATGAGAACCGGAACACAAATGAGAAAGAGGAAACTTACCAGAAGCAACACCAAGAGGACAGAAGGTACCAAATGCAATGAGAAGCTCAAAAGCTCACCACCACCACCAAAACAGAAACAACATTCTAAAATATTTAAAAAAAAATAATTCTAAATTTAATAACATAAATTATACAAACATTCAAAAAAAACCACACAAATCTCAAAAATTACCAAAATAAAACCACTTTTCACTATGAAAAACCAAAACAAAAAAAATTTAAAAGAACATTTTAAAAAACAAAATTAAATTTAAAACTAAATAATATTAAATTAAATTAAATTAAATTAAATTTACATTTTTTACATAAACATAAAAAACATGTTCAAAAACAAAATTACTCGAAGCCACAAAATCAAAAAAACTTACACCACCATTTAAAACAGCGCATCACCATTGCTTCGACAAATAAACGAAAGCCTTTAGTATCCAACACAATTTTAAAAAGCCCGGCAACGCCGGGCAAACTATGCTAGTAGATTTATAAAGAGGCAAAATGACACTTGCTGACTTATTTTCTATACCCTTCCTAATGATCCCTAGCATTGAGTTTGCTTTTCTATACCCTTCCTAATGATCCCTAGCATTGAGTTTGCTTTTTTCACTGCTGAGCCACACTGGGTTGACACCTTCATTGAGTTGTCCACCAGGACACCAAGGTCCCTTTCCTGGTTTGTCGCAGAGAGTTCAGACCCCATCAGTTTATAAATGTAATTGGGGTTCTTTGCCCCAACATGCATCACTCTGCACTTACTAATGTTGAAACTCATTTGCCACTGTTTTGCCCACTCCCCCAGTGTCGAGAGATCCCTCTGGAGCTCCTCACAATCTCTCACAGTTTTCACTACCCTGTATAATTTAGTGTCGTCAGCAAATTTGGCTACCTTGCTTTTTACTCCTACCTCTAGATCATTTATGAAGAGGTTGAAAAGCAGGGGTCCCAGTACTGAACCTTGGGGACCCCACTCTTTACTTTCCTCCACTTGGAGAAGTGTCCATTTAGTGCTACCCTCTGTTTCCTGTCCCTTAGCCAGTTGCTGATCCAGGACAAGACCTGTCCCTTTATTCCATGACTGGTAAGTTTATTCAAGAGCCTTTGGTGTGGGACCTTGTCAAAAGCCTTCTGAAAGTCCAGATAAACAATGTCAACTGGATCCCCCTTATCCACATGCTTGTTGACACTCTCAAAAAATTCCAACAGATTAGTGAGGCATGATTTGCCCTTGCAAAAGCCATGTTGGCTCTCCTTTAGCAGCGCCTTCTCTTCTATGTGCCTATTAATTCTATCTTTTAGGATGGTTTCCATCACTTTACCTGGGACACTTGTCAAACTGACAGGTCGGTAATTTCCTGGATCACCCCTGGATCCTTTTTTGAAAATTGGTGTTACATTCGCTACCTTCCAGTCATCCGGCACAAAGCCTGATTTGAAGGAAAGATTATATATTTTGGCTAGGAGATCAGCAATTTCATCTTTAAGTTCCCTGAGAACTCGTGGATGGATGCCATCTGGTCCTGGTGATTTGTTAGTGTTTAGTTTAACAAGACATGCAAGGACCTCCTCCCTGGTTATTTCTATCTGCTTTAATTCTTCAGTTTCCCTCCCTACAAAGATAGGCTCTGTTTTGGGCATGTGGCCTCTGTCTTCTTCAGTGAATACTGAAGCAAAGTATTCATTGAGTCTCTCTGCAATCTCTGTTTCCTCTTTAATAACCCCTTGCCTTCCATTGTCATCTAATGGTCCAATGGTCTTCCAAGTTGGGTTCTTACTTCTAATGTACTTAAAGAAGTCTTTGTTATTTCTCTGAGTATTTTTAGCTATACGCTCCTCAACGTCTTGCTTTGCTTTCCTGATTGCTGCCTTGCATTTGTTCTGCCAGAATTTATGTTTCTGCCTGCTGTCCTCATTCGGACAAGCCTTCCATCTTCTAAATGAGCTTTTCTTGCTCTTGATCACTTCCCGAACAGCTCCTGTAAGCCACATCGGAGTCCTCTTGGACCTGGCAGTGCCCTTTTTCCTTTTGGGTATGCATTCCAATTGAGACTCTGTTATTGTTTTTGTAAACAGCCTCCACGCCTCTTGGAGTGTTTGGACTCTCTCAATTTTCCCTTTCAGCTTCTTTTTTACTAGTTTCCTCAACTTTGGGAAATTTCCTTTTTGAAAATTTAAGGTCTCTGTGTTAGATTTTATCAGTGACTTGCGGTCTATGATCAAGTTAAACATAATTGAATTGTGGTCACTGTTCCCTATTGGATCAGTCACATTAACATCTTGCACCAGATCCTGAGTATTACTCAGGATCAAGTCAAGGATTCTTGTACCTCTAGTTGGGTCTTCAACCATCTGTCCCAGGGAACAATCATGTAGCATATCTAGGAACTTTATCTCTTTATCATGTGCTGAACAACAGTTCACCCAGTCTATGTGAGGGTAATTGAAGTCCCCCATTATAACCAGGCTTCCCTTCTTGGATGCCTCCTTTACAACATTCTCCAACTGCCAGTCTCCCTCAAGAGTTTGGGTCGGAGGCCGATAGTATATGCCTACTGTTAGACCATCCTTGTGGCCTGGTACTCTTACCCACAGAGCTTCTAATGGTGACTCCAAATCACCTAGATATTCCAATTCATTGAGTCTCTCTGCAATCTGTTTTCTCTTTAATAACCCCTTGCCTTCCATTGTCATCTAATGGTCCAATGGCCTTCCTAGTTGGGTTCTTACTTCTAATGTACTTAAAGAAGTCTTGGGAGTCTTCATGACCCCGATTCAAAGCCATGCATTCTTCCATCAGAATGCCAAGGCATTAGCAAGGCAGTTTAACCTGCCATTATCACAAGCACAAGGCATTGTGCGTTCTTGCCCGCAGTGTGCAGAAACACCGGGGGGCCCTCATGGGGGGTAAACCCACGAAGGACAGAAGCTAACCAAATTGGGCAAATGGACATCATGCACGTTCCGCAATTTGGGAGATGGCAGTACATGCACGTCACACATTCTCGCAGTTCGTATGGGCCACAGCTCAGAAGGGAGAAACTGCAACCCATATAGAGCAACATCTCTTGTCATGTTTCGCGGCCATGGATAAACCAGGCCACTTAAAGACAGACAACGCACCAGCTTATAGTTCCAAACAGCTAGCCACATTCTTAGCGACTTGGGATGTAAAGCACACATTTGGCATTCCATACAATCCCCACGGGACAGGCGATGCCGACCGAGGCGACCCAGGATGGAGGAACTGAGAGTGACCTGGGGAATGGTCAAGACCTTGTGTGATGACGCCTTGTCCATCCTCAGAGAGCAAAACACTGAGCCCACTCCACAGAACATGGTGGCCGCAGTGTTAGCTCAAATTACCTACAACTCCCTGATGATTGTCTTGATCCTTTCTTTACTTATGGGGGGAGGGGTTCAAGCTACCTATGGGGACTTAACGCCCGGCGGGGATCTAACTGCCAGGCTCCAGTACAACATCTGGGAAAGATTAGCCGGACTTGTCAACCAGTCGGACTTTTGCTTGAAGCAGACCATGGACTCTGCTTCACTTTTGAGTACATGCCTTATTCCGGTCTGCCACGCTCCGGGATAGCAGGCCACAGACATTGAATGGTTGCTTAAACGTGGATTTGGACTTCATCACCGGATCACATACACGACTTACGCATCCTGGGGGACTCAGGTAACCAAGACTTTGCCCTCTGATGCACTCACTCTATAGACACCCTGAGTGGCCTGAGCCCCGGGAAAGAGACTTGGAAATGTAACCAACCAGAGACTATTAATTATGTGTATGCTAACATTATTTTGCCCACAGGATGGTTTTTCACTTGTAACCAACAGACCTGGAACTACATACCTGCCAATATGTCAGACTCATACTGTTGTATCAGTCGCTTAACACTGGTACTCCCTGAACGGGGAATGGTCACCCCACACTCAGTCACCCCGAGGCCAGCACGGCCTGTAAGAGCAGTCCAGCTAGCCGAGACATGCGACAGTGATATCAGTAAAGCAGAGTACGTCTCGCTAGTGGTCAGCATTGTAGGAGTGCCTGGACTTGCAGTGGGGAATGCTCGTAGAATTGGCCAGCTGGCGTGCGCGCTAGCTAAAGCCATTAACCACACTTCATCAGCCATCGCTATGCTTAACCGAGAGCAGGCTGAGCTTAGGCATGCAGTTTTGGATAACCGGGCAGCCATTGACTATTTGCTGCTCCTACACCATTTAGGTTGTGAAACTGTTCATGTCATGTGTTGTTTTAACCTCACAGACAACTCTTGCAAAATCCAGAGTCAAGTCACCGACCTCGACACCCTAGTCACTCATATCCGGGAAAATAACAACTTGGGGTGGTGGGACGACCTCTGGTCGTGGTTGCCATGGAGATGGCTACAAACCATGCTTAAAGCAATCGCTGGCATTGTGGTAGTGGGAATTATGCTTTGCTGTTTTGCACAATGCATTCCTTCACACTTGTCAATGTGTATTTCATGGCGGAAACCCTGAGAAATCCTCACACCCAGACAAATCGGTACATTTACCGAACTCTCAGCCAGGCTGATTTAAATAATAAAACAGGGGGGAATGTGGGTTACCCGCATCCATAATTGGCCAAAACATTTCCCGAAAGGTTCGCTCGCCAGCACACAGCTTGAGAAACCATGGGCTTGGACGGAAAGGCAATTGGGGTATGGGCTATTGATAGTTATGGGGCAATTCATATTGCCTTGGCTGGGGGCTCTGAGAGAAGTCGGGCAAATGTCACAAGGTGATGAACCCAAGTTAATGTACAGATACCTAACCCAGGTAATGCACAATATCTCACTCACATCCACGGACTTTGTTGGGTAAACAAGCCGCGCTGGACAAGTTAATTAAGCTTAGCCGCCCGGAGTCAATATAGCCAAGACTCCGAGATTAAGGCGAGAACAATGGGTTTCGCCAACCCGGTTAATTAGTTCCTCAGCAGAGGTCCAGGGTACTCAGTAACTTCCGAGTAACTTCAAAGAGCTGATGAATGTAACTTGGTCAGCGAAATGCCATGTATGCAAAAGCCTTCTGTAATGAGGTCACGTGCGCCTTAGGCACGTAACCCTCGAGGCAGGGTAATAAATACGTCCACCCGAGACAGACCGGGACTGGACTTTCACCACACATTCGTCTCACATGCCTTTCCTTGCAGCCAGTCATTCCGAACCTCTGTGGGCCATTACCACATCAGGTGACCCCCTCCGTGGACTATTGCAACACGTTCGTCAAGATAAGGTGGTATTACAGCCACACTTGAATCAACTATTTTCCATCCAAAAAAGCTCTTGTTTGCTTGCCAAGATATATTAATCAGGAATATAGATGGCCAATCCAAGCCTGAGTTCTAGGAAGCTACAATACAATTGAAAGCAAAAAAACAAAAAACCATACACTAATTGCACACTTACAAAAGGCTACTTTCCTTCTAGGATCTTTGAAACTGCATTTCTGTTTCACCCATGCCTGTCTATGAACTACATGCATTGTGCTACTGCACTTAAAAATATTCCTTAAAATTATATGAAAAGCACATTTATTTTGATCCCAGAGCTCTGGAAGCATAAAAATCACTGATAACACTGCACAACAACGATTTTGCTACTGGGAATAACACCCAGTGATTTACAAGATACCAAGTGTGCTGGTTCCACATCTGAACTCAGAATTTGCCTATCATGTACAGATTTTAAGTTACAGGCATGCTATAGCTGTTCAAATGGTATTAGCTAAAGTATTTTTTCATGGGAACATTATAACAGTTGAAGCTACCACTATGCCTGCTGCTGCCTCAGCTGAATCATGTCCCCTGGTGGCTTGCATGTCCCAGCAGCAGCCGGGCATGTCTGTGTTAATAAACCGGATATTTTTTGCTACATTTGTGGCAAATATACCCTGTGTGATCAGCGCACTTGATTTAGTATAGGGCACATGGATTGGACCAAGTAGCAGACAATATTTGTTTTTTGTGATGCAGTGTGATAGAAAGAATCATGTTTGCTTACATACAACAGGCATTTCATGCAATACTGTACATCTATTATACTGCTGAATCTGAAGGTCACTACCAAATGATGCTATGTTTATAATACCTCTTGTTGTTCACAGTTTGAGATATGTGAACTCCCACCCTGCGGTTTCCCCATGCCCAATTGGCACGGAACCTTGGCAGAGGTTAAACCAGTTGAGCAGACTCCTGGCCACTGGCCCTTGCCAGTACGGAAATTGGGGGAGCGGACTAATAGCATAAATCATAAGGGTTTATTCACCCACACCCGACCTGACCGGCGGTTCTGCTGAGAGGGCAGATCGCTAACCTCCGTTACCCATTAAGCAATTACTGACTCACAGATCAGTCTAATCCTTGGTGCAAATAGAAGCCATATTTACCCCAGTCTAAGCCCTAAACAATGGTGTTTCCCCTGTCAATGTTTGCCCCCGTTAATTAACTTCCCCAAGAAAGATTCCCCATTAACCTGAGTTAATAGGTGATGTGATTTTCTGTCTGATGACAGTTTTTTCTGCCTTGCCTTCTGATCTATAAATGTAGATACTTTTCCTTCAATAAACCACTGATCTGATCTCGCTCCATACTGCCTCGTATCGTTCCTTGATCAGTCTCCTCCGGGACCCAACGGCCGTCCTAGCGGCGCGAATTCCTACATCTGGTGACCCCGACGTGATCTTACCCATGAGTAAGCGATCACACGGTCCGGTTCTGCGCTTGACCCGCGTCCGATCGTCCCGGAGGACAGCGCGGCAACCCGGTTGGTAAGCCAGCCAATTGGGCAGATGGCCCAAGCGGCGGGGCAGTACCAAAGAGGCATCCTACAGCTTGCTCCCGACTTTCGCGGAGGCGTTGCGGTTACGGAAAAACACGTTCCCCTCAGGGCAGCTGTGAACCCCTGACAGAGCAGAGGCCACCGAGGGCCCGTGGCACGGGGCCACGCTCCGAGCTCTACCCAAAGAATCGTCGCCAAAACCTATTGCTTGCCCAAAGACGCGTCGACCCGTCCCGAGGTGGAAACTTCGGAGGACCCTTCGCAGGTAATATGGGGACTTGCCCTCAGCGGCAACGTCCGTCCGCTAGCCAAAGAACTCATGAGCAAGAGTTCAGAATCCTGGCCAGGGTGTTTCAGTTAAGGTTTCACAGCGGAGAACTAGCGAGACTTTTGGTGTACCTAAGGGAACACTGCCCACTTTACCCAGAAGGAGGTACGTTAACCCTTAACCTTTGGGATCAGATAGGAGACTGCATTCAGCAACCCCCGAAAGCTCGAGAGCGTGTAATTCGCACATGGGGCAAATGTAGGAAGCTCTTAGCGGAGGTAGATCCAGTCCAGGTAGAGGCCAAAGAACCCCCAGCGCCAGTCGAACCAACGGCGCCCACGGCGCTCTATCCGTCACTTCAGTTCAAGCAGAGTAGTGTAGGGAGCTTTCCCTCGGTGACAGCTGCAGATGTCACCGACGGAATGCATGGAATGAGGAGCGCAGGCTCCCAGACCAAGAGTGCCCTTCAGCGCACAGTGGAGGAGGAAATCAAGAAGGGGGAATTGCCAGCAGAAGAACTAGCTGAGCTTAGTCAGATTTGTCCAATTCGCTTGGAAATGGATGCCCTCACAGGGGCCCAGCAGGTAGTTCATTCACCAGTCCCGTATAAGCTCCTCATGGCTATACGGAAGGCCATCACGGAGACAGGACTTCAGAGTCGCTTTACTAGGGGCACGCTTCAGCAAGTGTGCGAGAACACCATGTTCATCCCGCACGACTGGAAATCTGTCATGCGGATGATGCTCAACCCCAGCCAGTATTTGCTTTGGGCAGCGAGTATCGCCTCGAGGCTCAGACTAGGGCTGCCAGGATGGGAGGCGCAGTACTTCCTGACCAGTTATATGGGTCAGGGGCCTTCGAATCCATCGATGCGCAGACCAACTTGCCACTAGCTACCCTCCAAATGTCAGCCGAGGCTGCCTTCAAGGCATTTCTCAAGGTTCCCGCAACTGGCAAAGCGGCTAAAAATTACACCCCAGTCAAGCAGGGAGCCCAGGAGCCCTATATGGACTTCATCAATCGCTTAGAGGAAGCGATCAGTAGGCAGATAGATAACAAGGAAGCCCAACAAGAGCTCATGATGAACTTAGCCAAAGATAATGCATATTTAGACTGCCGTAAAATCTTGCAGTCACTGGTCAACCGTCCCGACTTGACCCTCACAGACATGATCAGGGCTTGCGCCGACGTTGGCACAGAATCCTACAAAATGGATCTGTTGGCAGCGGCGGTGCAGGGAGGCAGGAAACCCAGACCCAAAGGAGCATGTCACAATTGTGGCAAGGTTGGTCACTTCGCTAGGGAGTGCCGATCCAAGGGAGGTGGACAAAATTCCGGCCGTTCCAAGGCTCCAAACACCTTGTGTCCGAAGTGCAAGAAAGGCTACCATTGGGCCAGGGAAACCGGAACGCGGGCACGTCTCTGGCCCCGGTCCAAACAGAGACATCCCTCGCTCTGGGAGCGCCAGAGCTAGACTAGATTCAATTCACATTCCAGGCATTACGAAGGCACAGGCCAGCCCCAAGGGTAGTACAGGGCTAGAATTGACTTGCCAGGCAGACGTCACATGCGACTTGCCAGGCACAGTCTATCTGGTGGACTCCCAGTACATGGGCCCACTGCCCAAGGGCTTTATAAGTTTAGTTTTGCCTCGCAGTGTAGCAGGAGCACGCGGAATTCTCATAATTCCGGGAGTCATCGACTCCAATTTTTCAGGTGTTCTCCAAGTTCAGCTTTGGACGCACCTACCCCAGACAATTCACAAAGGAGACACCTTAGCGCAACTGATCATGGTTCCTTGTCACTCGCCAGCAGATAGCCAGGGAAGGCTCAGGGACAGCTCAGAGTCCGGGTCAGCAGACCGCTCGAGCGCAAGTGAGGCAGTACAAGGATACCAGGTCTTAGCGACAGTGGAGACCAACATTGAGTGGAAACAGCGACCAGTTATTGAGGTATTTCTGAATAAAAGATCATTTTCAGGGTTATTAGATACCGGAGCTGATGTGAGTGTGATAAGCAGAAGCCAGTGGCCACGGGAGTGGGCCATTGAGCCGGTCTCCGATGTGTGGGGGGTAGGCGGCATTCAGGAAGCGTTTAGGCGCCGGGAGTGGGTGGAAGTCACGATCCCAAAGGCTGACGGCACAGCGGTCATTCGGCCGCACATTCTTGACGTGCACATCAACCTTTGGGGGCGAGACATCTTACAGCAGTACGGTGCTACGCTTACCTTCGGGTAATGGCGTTGCCACTTAAATGGCTCACCGATACGCCGGTCTGGGTGGAACAATGGCCGGTAGTGGGGGAGAAATTAGTCGCCCTAAAGCAACTGGTTAAAGAACAGCTAGACGCAGGACATATAGAGCAGTCCACTAGTCCTTGGAATTCGCCAATTTTTGTCATAAAGAAGAAGTCGGGGAAGTGGCGACTCCTCCACGATCTCAGGGAGATCAATAAATGTATACAGCCAATGGGTCCGCTCCAATGCGGCATCCCAAATCCGAATATGATTCCCGAGGGGTGGGAGATCCTAGTTGTAGATCTCAAGGATTGTTTTTACACGATTCCCTTAGACCCCAGGGACAGGGAAAGGTTCGCCTTTACGGTGCCGGTTGTGAACCACAGTGAGCCCACGCAGCGTTACGCGTGGAAATTCTTGCCACAGGGGATGCTCAATTCGCCCACCCTGTGCCAAATTTATGTTCACAACGCACTGGCAAAGTTTCGAAGCCTTCACCCCAAAGCCTTAGTATGCCATTTCATGGATGACATCTTGGTCGCAGTGCCGCAACTCGGCAGCGAAATGTTTACTGACCTCCAGGCCAGCCTGGGGGAGAGAGGTTTACTCATTGCCTCAGAGAAAGTACAGAGAACTGAGCCCTTCTCATACTTGGGTCATCGGCTTCTCCGCTCTTTCGCAGCACCAGTTTTGCCTCAAATCAATTTGAAGGATTCAGTCACACTGGTAGAATTGCAGCAGGTTTTAGGAAACATTAATTGGGCCAGACCGTATTTCAGATTGGATACGGATCTTTTGAAACCGCTCTTCTTGCTGCTGACATTAGGTAAGCAGCCGGCAGACCGGATACAGATTCCTCGAGAAGCACGCTTGGCTCTCGAGAAAGTCAACCAAATTCTCAGCCAAAGGTGGGTGGACAGGATTGCTCAGGGGCCATATGCCCCGATCCTGAACTTGTACATAGTTCGAGCAGGATCCATGTTCACCGGAGCCCTAGGAATAGATTCCGAGAAGGGAGCGAGTATCGTGGAATGGGTGTACTTGCCGAACCCCTCTTCCCGAAACATCGTTCCTCCCCAAGAATTGTTCTCCGCGGTGGTTTACCCCGGAAGGCTGAGAGCCAGGGACATTTCAGGGCACGATTTAGCAAAGATTGTGGTCCCGTTCACCAAAGAACAGATTCAGCAATTGATGCAGCTCGGTCACTCGCTTCCAATAGCTTTGGAGGGATTCACCGGATGCTTGGCATACCACTTGCCGAAAGACCCCAGACTCGTCTCACTTCAAACGCAGACAGTCAGCTTGTTCGAATTGCTTTCGCTGGTTCCACTTCAGGGGGCCAGAACAGTTTTTACGGATGGGGGTCGCACATATGGTGTCTTGACTTGGCAGGAGGACCAGGCTTGGTGCACGCTGTTAACTCTCCCACAGAAGTCCGCGCAGCGGGCGGAGTTGGCAGCGGTGAACCTCGCCTTGCGCACCTTCGCCAAAGAGCGCCTAAACATCATTACTGACAGTCAGTACGTCAGGAATTTGCTTCACAGTCTACCGGGAGCATACATCACTCCCGCGATAGACAAGAATTTGCTTAGTTTGTTCCTCACTGCTCAATTTCATTTGCAAAACCGCACGGAGCCGCTCTATATTGCCCACATCCGAAGTCACCAAGACCTACCGGGTCCGATTTCCGCGGGCAATAGTAGAGCGGATGCGGCGGCAAAGGAAATTCAGCAACGTTCAGTGTTAGGTGTTTTCACTACGCCAATTCAGAGTCATGCATTCTTCCATCAGAATGCCAAAGCGCTCGCCAGACAGTTCAATCTGCCACTTTCTCAAGCCCAAGGCATAGTTTGCTCTTGTCAGCATTGTGCAGGGGCACCGGGGGGCCCTCGTGGGGGGTTAACCCACGAGGGACAGAGGCCAACCAGGTGTGGCAAATGGACATCACGCATGTTCCGCAGTTTGGTAGATGGCAGTACATGCACGTTTGCATAGATACCTTTTCACAATTCGTTTGGGCAACGGCGCAGAAAGGGGAGACTGCTTCCCACGTGGAGCAGCACCTCCTAGCCTGCATCGCGGCCATGGGCAAGCCGCGGCACGTGAAAACCGATAACTCACCATCTTACAGCTCCAGGCAGCTGGCGGCCTTCATGGCCACTTGGGATATTAAGCATACATTTGGCGTTCCTTACAATCCACAGGGGTAAGCAATTGTGGAACGGGTCAATCGGACGCTAAAGTCCTATATTGACAAACAAACAGAAAGGGGGGAGCCACCAGCCCTCCCCAAGTCACAGGCTCAGGCACAGCATTGTCTGAATAAGGTATTGTTCACATACAATCACCTTAATGTTTTTTCGGATTGCACGCCACAGGAGAAGCACTTCCACCGTTCGGAGGCTCTCCCGCGACCGATGGTCCGATACCGGGTGCCACCGGACCCTTCCTGGAGGGGCCCGGCGCCGCTCGTAACCTGGGGAAGAGGGTATGCTGCAGTTATGTCTCCTACAGGTGTCGTTTGGATTCCAGCTCAGTGTGTCAAGCCTCACTTGGAGCCACATGGCGTGGACCCAGACTGATCCGAGTCCGATCCCGGAGATGGAGGACCTCACCCTGTCCGAGGGGACCCGGCGGGAGAAGCGGCGACTGCGGACGACAGTGCCGAGGATCACCTGGGGGATGGTCAAGACCCTTTGCAGTGAGGCCCAGGACGCCCTCCAACGCGAGGAGAGGGAGCCGACACCGGAGAATTTCGTGGCTGCAGTCTTTGCCCAGATCAATGCCAACTCCATGGCATTCACCATCATCCTGATCCTCTCCCTACTTGCGGGGGGAGGCATTCAGGCCGTCTCACTGCAGGCCAACGGTTTGATGCCAGGCAAAGATTTTTCAGCCCGGATGCGCTACAACTTATGGGAAAGGTTGGCGGGCCTCGTCAACCAGTCCGATTTTTGCCTGAAGCAGGACATTGGTTCTGCCTCAATTCTGGGCACCTGTCTCATCCCTGTGTGCCACACTTTGGACGCGCGCGCCAGGGATGGCGACTGGCTGCTGAAGAGGATTTTCGGCCCGCATCTCCCTGCGAGCTTCACAGCATACGCTCGCTGGGGGGGAATGCAGCTGACAATGACTCTGCCGGCTGACGCAGCCACTCTCCACACTCCTCGAGTGGCGGTCAGCCCGAACTCTACTTGTGCTAAAATGGTCGGCTGCACTACAGTCGGCCGAACCCAGCGCCGCTGCCTCGACACTGGCAGCAGCAATTGGACTTGTGATAAACCAGAGACACTTGGCTCAATGTATGCTCATGTCACCCTACCTTCGGGTTGGTTCTTCACATGTACCCAGTACACGTGGAACTACATTCCTGCAAATGTATCAGATTCTGTATGTTGCATTAGTCGTTTGACACTGTTGCTCCCCACCAAGGATATGATTACCCCAAGCACAAATGTTTCAGATGTTTCCTCACCCATACGGCACACTCGCACCACCCAGTTAGACAGCTCATGTGAGAGCAGCTTTAGAGTGATGAGTTCAGCCGAATACGTCTCGTTGGCGGTCAGCATTGTTGGCGTGCCAGGCTTAGCCGTCGGCAACGCTCGGAGAATTGGTCAATTGGCTTGCGGATTAGCGAAAGCCATTAACCATACATCCTCAGCGATAGCGCTGCTCAACCAGGAGCAGGCAGAGCTTCGCCATGCCATTCTTGACAACCGAGCAGCTATTGCACCACCTGGGTTGCGAATCTGTCCATGGCATGTGTTGCTTTAATCTCACTGACAACTCCCGCAAGGTGCAGAGCCAGCTCACGGACCTCCACACCATAGTCGAGGGCATCAGAGAGGGTTCTGCATTGGGGACTTGGCTAAGTTCATTGTGGAACTGGATGTGGTCATGGATTCCGTGGGGATGGCTTCAGACGGTGCTCAAAGTGATTGTGGGGGTGATGGTGCTAGGCATAGCAGGATGCTGTTTCATGCAATGTATTCCCTCACTGTTCTCACTGTTCTCGAGGTGTCCCTCGCCGGGGGAGCCCCGAAGCGTCATTCCCGCTCATCAGCTGATGCCACTCCTCGCAGGGTCGCCTGTCAGGTCTATAAACAATAGAAAAAGGGGAGATGCGGTTTCCCCATGCCCAATTGGCACGGAACCTTGGCAGAGGTTAAACCAGTTGAGCAGACTCCTGGCCACTGGCCCTTGCCAGTACGGTAATTGGGGGAGCGGACTAATAGCATAAATCATAAGGGTTTATTCACCCACACCCGACCTGACCGGCGGTTCTGCTGAGAGGGCAGATCGCTAACCTCCGTTACCCATTAAGCAATTACTGACTCACAGATCAGTCTAATCCTTGGTGCAAATAGAAGCCATATTTACCCCAGTCTAACCCCTAAACAATGGTGTTTCCCCTGTCAATGTTTGCCCCCGTTAATTAACTTCCCCAAGAAAGATTCCCCATTAACCTGAGTTAATAGGTGATGTGATTTTCTGTCTGATGACGTTTTTTTCTGCCTTGCCTTCTGATCTATAAATGTAGATACTTTTCCTTCAATAAACCACTGATCTGATCTCGCTCCATACTGCCTCGTATCGTTCCTTGATCAGTCTCCTCCGGGACCCAACGGCCGTCCTAGCGGCCCCGATTCCTACACCACCCCCATATGTTACTAATCGTATCAAAATTCTCTTAACTTCCTTTGCATTTCTGAACACTGGAGTGTGACTGAAATTCAACCATTTGCTGCTCATCAGGCTAATGATATTCTAGGAACATTTAACACATAATGAGCAGCACGATAGATACAACTGGCAGTGAATCTGGAAAATTCTGAAGTACCAAAAACATCTATGTCGCCTCATTCAATTTCACTAGTATTTGCAAGAAGAAAAAACACGTTGTTATATATACACACACCAGAACAAAGGAGAACTAAGAATTAGCAATCCTGATGTGGCAGAATGGAATGAACCATGGTTACGTTAAAGGGAAAAAAGCAAATTATCCCTTATGTAAATGAAACAAATGTGCAAACATCTCCCTGTTCTAGACCTGGCATAATACATTTCTACCCACAGAAAATGTCTTATGTTAAGAAGAACATTTTTTAAAAATATTTTGGAATAGTAGCCGTGTTAGTCTGTCTTTCAAGCATATGAGAGAGTAAACAAAACTAAAACATAGCACTTTAAAGACTAACTGCTGTATTTTAATGTTAGCTTTTGTGGTTCAAGTCTGCTAACATTAAAATACAGCAGTTAGTCTTGAAAACCCTACAACGTTTTTTGTTCTGTTTATTGATATATCTAAAAATATGTCGTTCCTTCAGTAGCAATATAGGACATTTATCAGCTCAAGACTTGACCAGCCCCAAAACTTGTCATACCATTCTTATTCTTATTTTTCTTGTTCTGCTGTGCCCAATCCGAATATAGCTGATTTTCATGGCGATTATAGGTGATTTTCATGGCCACCACTTTACACACACACACACACACACACACACACACACAGAGGGAAGAGGAGAGAGAGAATTCTCTCTCACTCACAGTGAACACATGTTCAAAGATATGTTATGCCATTTTGTCTATGTATGGTGACTTCTGGCACACCCTGTACTACCTAGTGTAAAGTACTTGAAAGGACAGGCACTAGGCAGCAATATAGTCAGTATACCTGCCAATAAGGGATTCTGGGAACTGAAGTCCAAGAACAACTGGAGTGCCAATGTTTGCCACCACGTATATAGTCCAAACCAGTTCTTGGAAGACACAAGTGGCCCTTCTTGCTTTTAGATATAGAACCTAAGATGAAGAGGTTTACCAAATGCCACAGAAAGTAACCTAGGAAAGAATCTCTGCACAATACAGATGGATCAAAGTAATGCAGTGGTCTCTTCTTTTCCTACACCACCACCACAGAGCAGCCAAAGAAGGAAGAGAGAAGCAGCGCACCATATGTGGTATGGCAACTGTTCTACTTGGCAGAGTTCCACAATTAGCATTTTTGTTTTGAGAAGAGGGATATTTCTGACCATTTCTGTAAAAACTCAGGAAGCAAAGGAGACAGAATCTCTCAGATGCTATGACAGGAAACCTGGAATCAAAGGAGTAAGTTGTCACTCCAAAGACTCTTACTAATTTAGCTCTATTCCTTTGTTTTCTAGAATGAACAATGTATGCTCCTTCTTTTGTGTATGCTAATGTAAATGCAATTTTGGGGGGATAGTAGCCATGTTACTCTGTGTTTCAAGCATACGTCCTATGACAGTGATGGTGAACCTTGGCACTCCAGGTGTTCTTGGACTTTAATTCCCAGAAGCCCAAGTCTCTGTGTCAGAAATTATTCTGGGTTGAAAGGATTTTTGCAGAAGAAACTCCACCTAGGGGACACCCAAATGAGGCTCTTTCCATGTCCCCAAGAGCTGGGACAGAGATGGGTGCTCAATCCGTCATGCAGTACCCGGGTCTCGAACTACCGAGTTGCCAGCCTTCCAGATAACAAAGTAAGCTTCTTAACTACTGCAGCCGCTACAGTCTCTGTGAATCCACACTAATGGGTTTACCACATAGTAAACCCATTCGTGTGAATTAACAGACTTGGGCTTCTGGGAATTGAAGTCCAAGAACACCTAAAGTGCCAAGGTTTGCCATCACGTTCCTATGAAGTGGACTTGATCCATGAAAGCTAACATTATAACACAGCATTGAGTCTTTAAAGTGCTACAACATTTTTGTTTTGTTATGTCCATGCAAATGTGAGCCAGGAATCAATGGGCAGGACTTAGGAGAAAAGGAGTCACCAGAGTTCAGAATTTTGACCTTGTTCAACATGTTCCCATAGATCTGTTCTCTCATTCTCCACCCTCCACCACCAAAACCATTTGTACCGCCATTCACACTCTAAACCACACCCAAAACACTGTACGGATTCAATATTCTCGCATATGAGGAGACCACATTTCCTCTTCAAAAACTAAGCTCGGCCCAAAAAGAACATGATTGCACGTGTTATTGATTGTGTATGAATTTTTGCTGTTTTGGCAGGCATTATAGCTTCCATTAGCTATTGCTGCGAACATCTGAAAGTCCCATGTAGGTAAAAGAGCAGAGGCCACGTATTCAGCTCTGCTTTGGCACTCTGTATCTTCCTTTAAATCATGGCTGCTCAAATTTTTCGGGCCGCAGGCCAGTCACATGGTTCAGGGAGCAGGTCACTATGGGCCAGGGGCCAGATGTGGCTTCCGATGCCAATCCATCCTTCACGTGAAGCCCTCGTCGCTCCTGGAAGCAGAAGTAAAACACGCCCATGCGGATATGACTGGCTTTCAAGCAAGGGTGACCTTTACCTTTACTATGCATGTTTTACTTCCGCTTCTGGGAGCAGCAAGGGCAGCATGGGCTGGTTTAATTGGTGCCGTGTGCCATAGTTTAGGCACCCCTGAGTTAGAGTATTGTAAAAGTTAGTCATTGAAAATTAGCCAGCGTGTAGTTCATCTCCAACCCCATTTCCTATGACAGCTCACAGCCCACCCACAGCTCGGCTGATTCATCTCCGTCCCTGACCTGCAGACTCACTACCTTCTCAGACTTTTGGCTCCATCCATTCAGCTGACAGAAACGCTGAATGACTCTGAAATTTTAATGTGCTGCAGAGTGCATGCCCAAAAATGCTTCCAACTTTCAGGAGGAATCATGCTATTGTTTAGTCTGAACCCGGCGCTTGCACTGGAGCCTAGTCTTGTTTGTCGAGGCCAAGCGTCCAAAGAGCCTGTCAGGAATGGAAACTTTGTTATTCTGGGCTGCCACTCAGCCAGAGTTTTCCAAGTTTGGGAAAGCACTGATGTGGTTATCCTGACTCAGCCACAGAGTCTCAATGGTTTTCCTTTTTGGATAGGCATCAAGATCCTTCGGAGGACCACACTGCCTGGTATCATCTGTCACTATCTGCAATTTCAGGCAGGTGCCAGCAAGTTCGTCTTTGCTTACACATATATCTGTAAGAAGGAATGGGGGAAGGGGCAGGCATAGCAAGAGGGCTGGAAACCAGATAACTTGGGGAAAGGGACGATGAAAATCAGAATAATAAAAGAATAAAAAAGAGGGACGCATTTGTAAAGTCTCTTTGCAGAAGCACAGATGAGAAGGCAGAGAAGGAAGAGATTAGGCGGGGCTGAGCCCCCATCCTCAAATTGAGAGTAAGCAACATTTACATTGGGACTGCAGTGGATCAAGTGGTTAAGTTGCTAAACTCGATGACTGGAAGATCGGAGTTTGATTCCCGAGTACTGCAGGACGGAATGAGCTCCCGTCGCCTGTCCCAGCTCCTGCCAACCTAGCAGTTCGAAAGCAAGAAATTGCAAGTCGATAAATAGGGACCACTTTGGTGGGAAGGTAAACAAGCATTCTGTGCACTCCAGTGTTGAGGCAGGCCTGCCACGTGTTCATGGAAACATCTGCAGACACAGAACAGACAGCGCTGGCTTTTTGGCTATAAACAGAGATGAGAACTGAACCCTAGAGTCGGATATGACTGGCTTTCGAGCAAGGGCGACCGTTACCTTTTACTAACATTTACATTTTGAGATCTGTGATATTTGCTCCATCTTTTCTCCAGTCCCTGCTTTCCTACAAATGTGATCTTTTTGAGTTACAGTGCCATTGAAACAAATATTGATCACATTGGATACTATTGTTTTTCTTTGTGCAAAAATACCCAGAAACTAATTCCATGACTGAAGGAAGAATGAAACTGGGCCATATGCTCATCCTCAGTACAGTATTCAGAAAGAGACATCTGAGTACCTTTTCACCTGGTATTATTTGTGCCAGCATGCTGTTTGTGTGGAATATCAGTGAGAGGCTTGGACACCAAAAAGTTCCCCACAATGGTTTCCAGGAGTGGAATCTTTGGGAGTAAGGTCTTACACCAGGGGCAGGGTGAAGCAAAAGTGTCCACTTCTAACATCTGCCACTGCGGTGGCTCAGTGGTGAAGAAGCTTACCTTGTTAGCTGGAAGGCTGGCAAGTCGGCAGTTTGAGACTCCGCTCAGGGAATGGCCAAATGAGGCTCCTTTCATGTCCCCAAGAGCTGGGACAGAGATGAGCACTCAATCCGTCATGCAGAGCCTGGGTCTTGAACTGCCGACTTGCCAGCCTTCCAGCTAACATGCCGAGCTTCTTAAGCACTGAGCCACCGCAGCTCCTTATATTGAGAGATGAGAATTTTACTGAAGTTTACCCTGGAATTATTGAACATATCCCGTGGATAGTTCTCTCCTCCTGAGAAGAAAATGATGGGTGGATTTTTCATAGACAGCAATCTTCCTCTACTCTGGGAATATGGGATAGCACAAATTTAACTCCTTTTGCAGTGACCCGAAGATAAGACACACATATCTGTCAACTTGAAGATGGAATAAGAACAAACTCCTGCTGTTTTATATGGTGGGCAGAAATGCACATATAACTTTATGATGAAGACTAGTCCATATTGAAACTTGTCAATCACTTTTTGGGCATCATATAGCCTTCAAATTAATACTAAATGACCTGCCAGTCATTTAATACAGAATTCCTCTCTAAATGAATGATGGGACTTCCTGTATTTAAGATCCATTCCATCTGTCTTTATTTATGCTCGCTTTTGTCAGCATACGTTTTTTTACTGCTAGCTTTAAGATTTATGTTATTGCAATTTCTCCAAAGTCCACTGAAAAGGTATCCAAAAACAACTTCTTAAAATAAGGCCATTTCTTCTGGTATGACCCAGCAGGAGGAGGAATGATGGTTTGGCAAACTCTTTGGTACTCTAGTATCCTGCCAAATACGAAAATCTTTATTTGAAAGGCTGTAGGCATCCTCGGGTTCACGTTCAGAGGGAAATCTTCTGCCCCACAGAAAAAATGTCTGTCTGTGATACAACAACCCATCCCCTCGTCTTCATTAAGTCCATAGCCTGAATTTCGGTTTCCTTCCCATAGCTAAGGAAGGCCGTAGAGGTAGAGTCTACCAGAAGGAGAATTGTGATGCAATAAAAATATTCTTGTCTGCAAAGCATGAAACCTCAAACATTTATAGGAAACCACTGTCTTCTGATGTCTACATATCTTCAGGCATCCTGGGAGCTATAGTCGAAAGAAACTGAGAAAAACAAGGGGTTGATAATGATAGTTTCTGGATGAACACAGTGTGACTATTGGCTACCACATGAAAACTCAAATATCTGGGATTCTGAGCATGTTTTGGCAGCCAATCAATGGGCAAGCTCCTTGCAATCTAGGTTATAACAGACACATAAAGTAGAGCTCTTACTCTTCCAGGAAGGAAGGAGAGAGGGAATTGTAAGCCCCACATTCCTCCCACATTTTCTGGAAACTTTTGTTAATTCTTATGGAGGACTACCCTACCCTACCCTACACTACTCTACTCTACGCTATACTATACTACACTCAATGTCTGTCCGGACATCCTGTCCGGGTAATGGAGTAGACTGTACAGCCAGCAACTCAATGCCGAGTGTTGGGAGGTGGTAAATAACCTGACTCCCTAAAGAGGCAAACAGCTACGGGTGGATGAGCCCCTTTAGGTGGGATGATAGTCTCCTCAGTGGAGGATATGCCACTGGAAACCATCATATTGAGCCCAACAGCAAAATGAGTGGAAGAGGAACTCTGATTCCCAACAGTCATGGAGGTGGAAGAGGCCATGCCAGATGAACTGGCTGTGAAGGCGCACCTTGTCCATATCCACAAGGCTGTGGCAGTCCATTGCAGTCATGATAAATCCTGCATGTCTCATTTCACACGGGCTGCAGGGGATGGCTCCGTGATCATAGTGTGTGGGTTGCTTCATGGCAAGCTGGGATCCACCTTAAACAAATTCACACCAATGGCACTTTTCCTGCTTCAGGGGAAAATGCATTCTTGGATACGAGTTGAAGCTGACGACGACTATACTAACATACACAAAACATGGATACCTTAGAGACCGCATCGTCCCAAGAGTGTCTGCCCGTCCAACCAGAGCGGACAGGAGGGGTTCCCTAGTGGTACCACCGGCTAGGGATGCACATTTGTCTAGCACCCGAAGGAGGGCCTTCTCCGTGTCCGCACCAACTCTCTGGAACCTCCTGCCAATAGACCTAAGACTCCAAAGTGAACTGCTGCCCTTCAGGAAAGGAGTGAAGACCTGGCTGGCAGGGCAGGTGTGGGGCCCGAATGGGACTATGGTGCCCGCCTGCTGGCTTGTATAAGAACTTTCTCCTCCTCCTTTGTATAGTGGGTGGGTGGGTCATAGGGGTTTTTAAAGGGGGTGGGTTGGGGGTTTTTTTATAATTATTTTTTATAATTGTTTTTATGTCTTTTGTGAATTGTTGTGATGCCGCCCTGAGTCGGGTTCTGCCTGAGCGGGCGGCATATACAAATTTGACTTTATTATTATTATTATATGGCTACACCATGCAACCCTCCTAACCAGTGATGCACTGCAAAAAAATGTATTACCTACTCTGTGGGTGGGGCCAAATCTGTGGGCATGGCCAAACATCATGTATTATGGGCTATCAAAGTGGGCGTGGCCAACCAAGTGGGCGTGGCCTGGGGGAATTTCCACTACTAGTTCTGCAGAACCTGACAGAACCTGCTGCAGTGCATCACTGCTCCTAACTTCCTCAAACTAGTAACAGTTGGATGTGTAACTTGGGGGGAGGGGAGATAGCCAAATCAGGAAGGTAGAAACTGGAGTCAAGGCTCTTGTGCTTTGAAAGCAGGGTGAAAAGAGACAATGGGATTATGCATATGCATATTTTTGCAGTTCATTCTTCCAATCTGTCCTTGGGAAGAATACAGTATTGGAGAGCAGGGTGAACATTAGGTAAAGGTAAAGGTTTCCCTTGCTCGAAAGCCACAGTCATCTGACTCTAGGGTTCAGTGCTCATCTCTGTTTCATAACTGAAGAGCCAGCGCTGTCTGCTTCTGCAGACGTTTCCGTGGTCATATGGCAGGCATGACTAGACACCAGAACACTGTTTACCCTCCCACCGAAGTAGTCCCTATTTATCTACATGTAATTTCTTGCATGTACCTGTCACAATCTGCTACTAGTGCTTAAAATGCCGACCTTTGGAGACTGGAAAGTTGGATTTCGATTCCTGAAGGCTGCACTTGGGGACATGAAAGGACCTCTCAGTGACCTTCGATACTATCAACCACGGTATCCTTCTGGAACGGCTCAAAGGATTGGGGATCCAGGGTACTGTGTTATCCTGGTTTTCCTCATTTCTGGAGGGCCGGACCCAGTCGGTATGGTTGGAGAGTGAGAGGTCCAGCCCTAGGCCCCTACTTTATGGGGTATCTCAGGGCTCGGTGCTCTCTCCTCTCCTATTCAACATCTACATGAAGCCGCTGGGCGAGACTATCTGTTCCCATGGGGTGAGGTAACATCAGTACATCTCGGCCCGTGGGGACCCCAGTGATGTGGTCAATGTCCTATCCAGATGTCTGGAAAATGTTGGGGTCTGGATGGGGTACAACGGGCTACAATTGAATCCCTCCAAGACTGAGTAGCTATGGATAGGGGGTCCCGCGTTATCCAGGGAGCTGCCAACTTTGGTCTTGGATGGGGCTGCTTTGCCCCAGACACACCCAGTACGCAACTTAGGGGTCCTCCTGGATTCGGGACTGCTACTTGTAGATCAGGTGGTGGCCGTGGCCAGGAGGGCTTTCGCACAGCTTCGTGTCATCCGTCAGTTGCATTCGCTCCTGGACCGGGACTCCCTGCTTGTTGTGTTCTAATAGTGTAACCTTCCACATGTGATATCAATGTATCTGAACCAATGTAACCTTGCCTATGAGTAACAATGTAACCTTCAGCTGTATCACATAAACCCTGCAATAGGACGCGAGCTAATGACCACCAGCTGGCAGCAGCGAGCGTCCAAGCTCTCTTGGTTCAAACCCATCAAAGACCGCAGCGCGGGAAGTTTCCCGCCGCTACCTACACCTGGACAAGAAGGGCGTGACCAGCCATGACGTCACACGGACCAGTAGCCAACGGGCTACCGTGGAGCCACATTCAAAATACGTTACTACCATATATATAGAGCTGTTCGTCCGCCATTACCTCATGTTCCCTCTGTCCACCATGAAATAAACCTGAGTTAACCCAGCCTTTGGCTGTGCCTTGTGTCTTGACTCTCATATACTAAATTGGCGACGAAGGTGGGATAATGGATCCCCATGGAGCCAGGACACAGAGCGGGTTCAACATCACCAAACCGCAAGACTGGGAGCTTTTTGAGATGGACTTCCAGGCGGCACTGGTGGAACTCAAAGTCAAAGAAGACGACGAGGAAAGGAAGAGGGCCATCCTCACCCGCATGCTTGGGATGGAAACCAAGCGGACGCTGGTGGGCATTCTTGCACCGAAGAAGATGAGCGATTTCAAAGCCGGTGACATCATGAGACTGCTGCGTGAGCGTTTCCGACCCTCGAGGGCAATGTTTCCCGCTCGGAGCGCGTTTTGGAGGCGAGTTCAAGCGCCGGACGAGTCGGTAGAAGCCTTCGTAACGGCTATGAGGGTAGCCGCCGCCCCCTGCAGATGGGACCACTTCCTAGAGATGGCCCTCAGGGACGGAGTGCTGTGTGGCCTGAAGGACAAGGAAGTACAGCGCAGCCTGATGAACAAGGAGCCACCACCCACACTGGAAGAGGTTGTAGAGGCCGCGGAAGCCGCGGAATCCACGAATGCTGGAGTAGATGAGATGCACAAGTGGCGTGAGTGGCGTCCGAGGGCCGGCAAAGCGGAAAACTCGTTGCACGGGAAGTCCGGTCAGTCGGTGCATGCAACCCGACCGACCTCGAAATCGTCTTCAGAAAGCAGCGATGGCGAGGAGGTCCAGAAGGTCCGGAGAGGCGGGCGCCGCTGCGATGGTTGCGGAGCGGCCCATGAGCGCGTGAAGTGCCCATTCAGAAAAGCCGAGTGTTTCAACTGTGGACGTCGGGGGCACATCGCCAAGGCGTGCAGGAAATGGAAAGAGGGCCGGAGACAGTCGCAAGACCGTTCAGCCAGACCGGACCGTCCAGCGAGGTCCAAAGATGGCGCCCGGGCCACGAGGAAGCAGGACGGCGTGGGCCGCATCTCGGACGACAGCGAGGGCGACGCTCCTGTGTTCAGCGTGTCTGCGGGACAGCCCCATTACTTTGTTGAGGTACTAGTACAAGGGACCCCCATTAGGATGGAAGTTGACTCGGGGTCCTCCTATTCTATAATTCCCCAGAGAGAGTTCTTGAAAATCGACCTCCACGTGCGGCCCAAACTTAAAGCGTTGAGGGCCACACTACGGGACGTACAGGGGAACAGCATTCCAGTGTTGGCGGTCGGGACATTCCGGGTTCATTTTAAGAGACATTCTGCGGAACTTCCCCTAGTGGTGCTAAAAGGGGGGAGTTGTAGCCTCCTCGGAACCCAGTGGTTTCAGCCCTTAGGTCTGTTCATAGGGGGGGGTGCATGCCGTAGGCGAGGACCCAATACAAGCGGTGTGTGACGCACACCCCGCTGTTTTTAAAAGTGGACTGGGAAAGTTCAAGGGACCCCCTGTAGCCTTCGACTTAGACCCGGAGGTCCGCCCGATAAGACTTAAACCGCGCAGGGTATTGTTCGCGCTAAAGGACAAAATAGAGGCGGAACTGGACAAACTGGTGGGTCAAGGGATTCTTGTTCCTGTGGATTCCGCGGAGTGGGAGACTCCAATTGTAACAGCACTGAAGGCCAACGGGGAGGTGCGCATTTGCGCTGATTATAAGTGTACCATTAATAAGGCAATCCGCCCTAATGCATACCCGGTGCCAGTGGTCAGCCACCTTCTGGCCAGGCTAAATGGGGGAAAGTGTTTCGCTAAACTCGATTTAGCACAGGCCTACCAGCAACTCCTGGTAACCCCCGCCACAGCGGCGGCACAAACAATAGTCACACATAAGGGGGCGTTCCAGGTGTCGAGGTTACAGTTCGGCGTGAACTCGGCACCTGGCATTTTTCAGTCGCTAGTGGAACGCCTCCTGAAGGGGCTGGAGGGGGTGTTGCCATATTTTGATGACGTGTTGATAACGGGGGGGAGTAAGGCCGAGCTGGCTCACAGATTGGATAAGGTCCTGACCGTGTTCGAAAAAGCGGGGCTGCGACTGAGAAAAGACAAATGTGTATTTTTCGAAACAGAGGTTGAGTTTTTAGGGTTCCGTGTCACACCCGAGGGAATTAGGCCGTCCAAATCTAAGGTAGCCGCCATTAAGAAAGCCCCTCGCCCCACTTCCAAAACCGAGCTACAGTCGTTTCTGGGGCTTCTCAATTTCTACCATACCTTCCTTCCACGGAAGGCGTCTGTTGCCGAGCCGCTCCATCGGTTACTTAAAAAAGAGGAAAAATGGCTGTGGGGTGACGAGCAAGAAAGAGCGTTCACAGAGTTAAAGCAACTCCTCACATCCGAGGCAATCCTGACTCATTTCGACCCCAAACGGCCCATAGTTTTAGTCTGCGATGCATCCCCGGTGGGGGTGGGGGCGGTGCTTTGCCACGTGTTAAACGACGGAAGGGAGGCCCCGATAGCGTTTTATTCAAGGTCCCTGTCCCAAGCAGAGCGGAATTACGCACAGACCGATAGGGAGGCACTAGCGATAGTAGCGGGAACCAAGAAATTTCACGATTTTCTGTATGGTCGGCCGTTCAAGGTCGTTACTGATCACAAGCCCCTGTTAGGAATATTCACTGCAAATAAGCCCACGCCACAGATCCTGTCCCCGAGGATGCTGCGGTGGGCTATTTTTCTTAACGCATATCAACATGAGTTAGAATACCGGCCAGGGAAGGAAATCAGCCATGCAGACGCGCTCTCACGGTCGCCGTTACCCTTGTCGGACGACCAGAAGGCAGGGGTAAGAAGAGACCGCCAGGTATTATTAATAGAGGTCTTGGAGTCACCCCCGATAGTACCGGCCGACGTTGCCAGGGCGACCGGAAAGGATAGAACACTAGAGAAAGTATGCTCGTGGGTGCAGAAGGGGTGGCCGGCGTCATCCCCAGGCGCGGAATTCGACCCATTTTTCCGAAAGCGAGTAGGGTTGTCTTTAGAGAGGGGGTGCCTTTTGTGGGGCCAACGGGTGGTGGTTCCTACGTCCCTGCGGCCGAAGGTGCTAAAGCTGTTGCACGTCAGCCACCCGGGAATCGTCCGTTCCAAGGCGTTGGCCCGGAGTTACTTCTGGTGGCCCCAGCTGGACGCCGACATAGAGCATATGGTTGGCACTTGTGAGGCATGTCAGTGCTCCCGACCGGAGGTGGCCCGCCTCCCGCATAGGGAATGGGACGCAGCAAGGGGACCGTGGTCCAGGGTGCACGTAGATTTTGCTGGCCCGTTCCGAGGAACCATGTTTCTCCTGGTGGTGGATGCATACTCAAAGTGGCTGGAGGTCATTCCGGTAAAGAGCACATCCTCCGCCACTACCATTCGCCAGCTAAGGAGGGTCTTTTCCACGTTCGGTTTACCCGACACTTTGGTCAGCGATAACGCCAGTTGCTTCACGTCCGCTGAGTTCGCAGCATTCATGGAGGCAAATGCAATTCGGCATGTCACATCCGCGCCGTTTCACCCGGCCACGAATGGCCAAGTGGAACGGTTGGTGCGCACCACAAAGGATGCGCTGCGGCGCATGGGCTTGGGAGATCTAAATCACCAAGTTTGTCAATTTCTATTAGCGTACAGAGTGACCCCCTTAGCGTCTGGATACTCGCCGGCTGAGCTGCTGATGCGGAGGAAACTGACGACGCTTTTGTCCAGGTTGGACCCGTCGAGGGTCGAGGACAAAGGGAAGAACATAGGTTTAGCGGTCTCGAAAGGTTTCGGCGTAGGCGATCCTGTACACTGCAGGAACTATGCCAACGCAGGCCCAGCCTGGGTGCCAGGAACGATAATAGAACAGACGGGGCCAGTGTCATATCGGGTGGAAACTAGCACCGGCCTCCTCTGGAGGAGGCACGCTGACCAACTGAGGCACCGAGTGAGTGAGGGGCCGATCAGTGGGGCTCAGCGACAGGATTCAGTGATAGGGTTCTCCCCCACCCGTTTAGCCCAAGGGGGAGACAAAGAGGGACACCAGTCCGAAGCCAGGAGGGAAAGCAGTGAGCCCGACTCATATCCTTTTGATACCCCAGTTCTATCCGAGCCCGGGGGGAGGGAAAAGGAGTGTGCGGCCGCCGCTGCCGCTTCCCCCGAAGCCGATTTTGATTTTGATTTTGCTAGCCGGGGGGGTTTTTTGGAGTGTTCCCCCACCCATCCAAGCGAGAAGAGGGGTTTTTCGTTAGCCCCCAGTGCCCCCGGTTCTTCCCAAACAAAGCACACACCTTCCAACAAAGCCGCAGAACCGCGGCAAACCACTAACAAGTCATCCTCTCCCGTTACAGGGCAGGCAGCCAGGGAGCAAGGAGGAGGGAGCGAAGCCAGGGCAGGGCAGCCCGCGCCGAGACCCCAGCGTGTTCGAAATAAGCCACCTTGGCTGAGAGACTTCGTCTCATTCTAGGGGGGAGGAGTGTTGTGTTCTAATAGTGTAACCTTCCACATGTGATATCAATGTATCTGAACCAATGTAACCTTGCCTATGAGTAACAATGTAACCTTCAGCTGTATCACATAAACCCTGCAATAGGACGCGAGCTAATGACCACCAGCTGGCAGCAGCGAGCGTCCAAGCTCTCTTGGTTCAAACCCATCAAAGACCGCAGCGCGGGAAGTTTCCCGCCGCTACCTACACCTGGACAAGAAGGGCGTGACCAGCCATGACGTCACGCGGACCAGTAGCCAACGGGCTACCGTGGAGCCACATTCAAAATACGTTACTACCATATATATAGAGCTGTTCGTCCGCCATTACCTCATGTTCCCTCTGTCCACCATGAAATAAACCTGAGTTAACCCAGCCTTTGGCTGTGCCTTGTGTCTTGACTCTCATATACTAAACTGCTCATGGTCACACATGCTCTGGTGACCTCCAGGCTAGATTATTGCAATGCGCTCTACATTGGGCTGCCCTTGACGACCATTCGGAGGCTATAGCTGGTGCAGAATACGACAGCCCAGGTGGTGATAGGGTGCAGGCATTATGCTTGCACCTCACCATTGCTTCAGGAGCTGCACTGGTTACCAGTTTGTCTCCGGGTGCAATTCAAGGTGCTGGTTTTGACCTTTAAAGCCCTACATGGTAGTGGGCCAGGATACCTAAGAGACCGCATTGTCCCAAGAGTGTCCCAAGACTGGAGGGGCTCTCTAATTGTTCCATCTGCCAGAGGGGCTCTCCTCTCTGGCACACGAAGGAGGGCCTTTTCTGTGTCCGCACTGGCCTTGTGGAACCTCCTGCCAGTAGAGTTGTGGGAGCAGACGGAGTTGCTGCCTTTCAGAAAAGAATTAAAAACCTGGCTGGCGGGGCAGTTGTGGGGCCCGGATGGAAAAGTGGCCCCCGCCTGTTGGCTTATAAAATAAAGCCTCCCCATCTTTTTAATGCGGGCAGTTTTAATGTGAGTTTTTAATAGGTGGGTGGGTATGTTGGGGTTTTAATTGTTTTTAATATGTATGTTTTAATCCTGTTGTGAGCCGTCCTGAGTCGGGTTCGCCTCATTGGGTAGCATAGAAATTTGAATTATAAATAAAATAAAATAAAATAAAAATCCCCTGAGCAGAGTTTCTCCAGCAAAAATTCTTTCAACCCAGAGTAATCCCTGACATGAAATTATTATTATTAGTTGTACAGCAGAGGTAGAAACCATAGCCAGTGACTTAGGGAAGGGGTTATATGGTAATTTGTCTGGCAAGTAACCCAGGAGCACCTTGCATTGAGAGATATCATCATTAATTGACCACATGGGGCCCGACTGTCCATTTACTATTCCAAATATTGCAATGTTTCATGTGCCAATGGCCAATGTGGTAAGAGCAAACAGTGAAGCAAGGTGAAATATTTTGCACTGCTCCAAATTTTCATGGATTTCCTTCACTTTTTCAGATATAATGTTTCATAAAACTAATTAGTAACAAAATGTGTAAATGAAATGTCATACAACTCAAACAAGGCAACTGAAAAGGGTAAAGTAGTCCAAAATCAAAGTTATGATTGTTTTTATTGAGATGACTGTCTCTTAGAAACATAACTATTTAAGGACACAGCTTTTGGGGGCATCCTAACTTAACATTTTAAAAGTTCCTGTGTTTTCTTCTTGTTCTGGACATCTGAATAATGAAATGAAGTATATGCTACTCAATTCTCATGTCCAACAACTTATTTTGAAGCATAAAATATCCAAAAAAAATTATTTCCATCTAAAGATTTGAATTTAAATGTGTACAGATTAGGCTCTAAGAAACATAACAATGGGAATAGAAGTGTGTTAGTGAGATTTGTAAGTGAAGGTTTGAAGTTGGCTTTAATGCAGCATATTAGGAATTCTGGCCCAGATATATTGAAATTAGAGGGAAGCAACATAGAGGTTTATAACAACATTTCTGTCGAAGAGTGGACTTGGAGAATGCAATTGAAACCAATTACAAAGAAATTAAGAGAAAAAGGAATTTCGTCAACAAAAAAATTAAAATTTATAAGTTCGGAAAAATCGTATGTGATAAAAGAAGGATTGAAAGGATATTTAATTATGTAATGGAAGGTGGTATAATCCCTGCATCGTTGTATAAGTCAATTATTATTTTAATACCAAAAGCAGGGAAAAACGTAGAAAAAAACGAATCTTATAGACCGATCTCCCTGATGAACCAGGATGCAAAGATTTTCATGGCAGTATTATCCAATAGATTAAATAAATTTTTAGGTAATTATATTAGTAAAGATCAAGTAGGGTTTTTACGAGGTCGTTATATGTCAGATTTGACAAGAAGGATAGTTGACATTTCAATTTTCACACAACAACAAAGAGATCATATAGGTTTTTTCTCACTGGATATATTTAAAGCTTTCGATTCCATTCAGTGGATTACTATAAAACAAATAATAGAAAAGTATGGATTCGGATCAAAATTTTGCGAAGTAATTGGCCAATTGTATCGAAGGGGATCGGCAAGAGTTAAAGTAAACGATGAACTAATGGAGGCTAGAAGCTGGCACAAGGCAAGGGGATCCACTGCCATCATCATTGTTTATCATGGTTATGGAATTAATTGCTAATGCTATAAGAGAAGATACTGAGTTGATAGGGGTACACGGAGTCAAAATTAGTCAATATGCAGATGATACATTACTCACAATAAAAAATCCCCAAAACTCATTAGAAAAGGTATATATGTACATCTAGAAGAATTTAGAAAGGTGACGGGACGTAAAGTTAACTGGGACAAGTCAGAGGCAATTTTTTTTAATGAGAATGCGGAACTACAGGAAGGTATTAAAACTAGATTTAATTTACAAATTAGGCATAGCATTAAATATTTAGGAATAAATCTTTCAAACAATTATGAAGATTTAAAGAAATTGAATTATGAAAAATTGGAGCAGGAGCTAAAACAAAAGATAGTAAGATATAAAAAATCAAACTTTATCCTGGTTTGGGCATGTATCACTATGTAAAATGAAATTGTTACCAAAAATAATTTTTTTATTTGATACCCTCCAAATTAATATTAAAAGGAAAGAGTTAAATGTACTTCAAAGTTTAATGAATGATTTTTGCAACAATGGAAAAAAAGCCAGAATATCAAAATCGCTGTGGTATACTTCCCCCAAAAAAAGGAGGTTTAGGGATCCCCAACATTACAAAATATTTTTGGGCATTTCAATTAAAAAATATTTGAAAATTTTTAACAAGGCATAAATCGATATGGGGGGAAATTGAACTGCGTGAAAGGTTGGGAGATGAATCATTAATGTTTTTGGGCAAAGAAAAAGTTAGAATTGAACCTGCGAATAAATTACTGAAAACACTCTTTAGAACTTGGATGCTACTGAAAAATAAATTATCCCCAGGGTTATCACCAATTATAGAACACAAGGATTTAAAGTCGTTCCCGCTCGTTTTGGATTATAGGACTGAAGAAATATTGGTAAGGCATAAAGTAACTTTGTTAAAGGAATGGTTAGCAGCTTGTGAGAACAAAGAAAGAATGTTGGAAATTTGTAATCAGCTGAATTTAAACTGGCTTCAAGTCGCATCACTGAAAAATTGGAATACAAAATATAGAGAAGAAATAGGTTTAGATAGAGATATGACAAAGTTTGAGGAGTTAAGAATTGACCAAATAGAAATCAAAGGTCTAGTGAGTAAAATATATAAAATATTAGATGATTCAGAGGAGTCTCAGAGAGCTTTAAAATTAATGTGGGAACAAGATCTAAATATTAAAATTACAGAAGAATGTTGGAATGGAAAGTGGGGGAAAAGGATAATGAAAACTTTATCTGTAAGAATTAAGCATAACTACAAGCTATTATGGAAATGGTATATGACTCCCGTGCGGTTGCATTTATTCGATAAGACAAAATCAAGTGGATGTTGGAGGTGTGAGGAAGACATAGGAACATATGTGCACATGTGGTGGGAGTGTAAGAAACTGAAGCCATTTTGGATGGATGTAGAGCATGAAATTGGAAAAATATTGAATGTAAAGGTCAAATTAGATGTAGCTACAGTATTACTAACAAATGTAGATAAGATGGATAGTTGTAAAAGGGAATTAATGGCTATTATGTTATCAAGTGCTAGACACTGTATAGCGAGATACGGGGGGAAATGAGGTTATTCCAAAAATCGGAGAATGGTACAATGAGATATGGAGCATTGCACTGAATGAAACTTACCTGGGAACTAAATTTAAGAAAAAGATAAATAAAAGAAAGTAAATTTCAGGACATGTGGAGTTGTTTCCTAGAATACACTTTGAACAGTGATCAAGGTCAGAAGCCAATGCCTGATCAGTGTTCATTTTGGATATGAAATGAGTAGGAAAGAGGTATCTTTGTCCCCTATGGCAATGTAAATATCACATGGTGATTGTCTTGTATTATGTTGTTGTGTTGTTTTGTCATATGTAATGTATAAGAGTGTGAAATAAAATATTTTTTAAAAAAAATTAAAAAAAAGATTTTAATTTGCTTGAACATAACCTTTAACCCAGACCATATACAGTGGAACTCCTGATAACATCCGATCCTGATAATGCCAAATCCGCATAACGTTGCATTCGTTATGCACCACGTGATGCTCCGATAACAACGCAAAAAGGCCAAAAACCGACGTTATGCGGAGCATCTTCATATGAGATCCTGCCCGGATAATGACGGTTTTTAGACATTAGGGACCACATAACGTCCAAATCCAGTTAACGACCAGACTTGTGGAACCAAGTTTGGATGTTATCAGGAGTTCCACTGTACTTTATTTTTCTAATCAAATGTTTCCTTTCTTATTGCTAGCGTGAACAATGAGGTATTTACACTACATGTAAAATTAATTAATTATATTTAAAATTAATTATATTTAATCTTGCTTCTTTAATGTATTACATTAGCTCTCAATTAGTTTTGGAAGACCTGCACAAACAGGCGAAGATTAAAAGCAGAAGCAGAGGCCTTTGTCTTTGCATGGTTTCCCTTGCTTGAAAGCCAATCATATCTGACTCTAAGGTTCAGTGCTCATCTCTTTTTCATAGCCAAAGAGCCAGCGCTGCCTGCTTATGCAGATGTTTCCGTGGTCATGTGGCAAACATGACTAGACACGGAACACTGTTTACCTTCCCACCAAAGTGGTCCCTATTTATCTACTTGCAATTTCTTGCTTTCGAACTGCTAGGTTGGCAGGAGCTTGCATGGCTGACACTCAAAATTGCATTTAAGTTTCTGACTTTATCTCTATTGCCTCTTGCTTTGTTTTTTACCTGTCCTCCACAATTTTAAGTGTTTCTTCCCACATCCATTTAAACTTTTCTTTTCTTTTTCCCCTGACTACAGAAATTATCTACAGTATTTGCATTCTTCCTTTATAATGTTCCTGGTTTCAACCCAGAGTTCTTCTGGTTCACAGTCAGTTGAGTTGAGTAATGCAAATCTGTTCCTTATGTGGACTTTAAATCCATCAGGAACATTACTTAAATTATATTTTGGGACTGCAGTTCTCTTGGTAGGTTTTTTCAGCTTTACTTTAATGTTGGATATTAACAGTTCGTGGCTAGTAGCTCAATCCACTCCTGATCTTCTTTTGGCAGAGAGAATACAGTTTTTTTCCATCTTTTCCATTCCAATTATGTAGCCTATTTGATTTTTTTATTGACCATTTGGCAACATCCCACGTGTACAGCCATTTGTTTGGTTGTTTAAAGCATGTATTTGCAATAAACAGATTGTTGGCTTCAGAGAACTTTATGAGTCATTCTCCTGCTTCATTTTTATCCCTGAGGGCCGTGATGGCGAATCTTGGCTCCCCAGTTGTTCTTGGACTTCAATTACCAGAAGCCCAAGTCCTGCTGACCAGGGCTTCTGGGGATTGAATTTCAAGAACAGCTGGAGTGCCAAGGTTCACCATCACTGAACTAGGTCAAATTTTCAAACAACTTTTACTGCTGTGTTGTTTTCTCTTTTTGTATTTCAGTCACCTACGTTTATAAGCATGCCTTGTTTGGGTGTGTATTCAATTACTTCTGGGATGCTTGCACAAAAACTTTCAATTTCCCTTTAGTATAAGGGACCAAAGACAATGAAACAGCCAAAGGGTTGACTTAACACAGGTTTATTGCATGATGATCCGGAGGAACATGTGGTAATGGCGGATGAGTAGCTCAGTATATACAGCTGGCTATACATTTGAATGTGGCTCGTCGACAGACTATTGGTTGCTGCCTGCGTGACGTCGTGGAAGGTCACGCCCTTCTTGACCAGGTGAACAGGTGGCGGGGAATCTTCCCGCGCTGCTGAACCAGGTGAATCTGAGCCATGAGAGCTGGACGCTCGCTATTGCCATCTAGTGGTCACTAGCTCGCATCCCCTTATCAGGTTTACATTGATACAGCTGATGGTTATAATGTTGCACACAGAAAGGTTACATTGTTAACACATGGCAAAGGTACATTGTTAAAGGCACAGCTTTACAGAACACAACATTCCCCCTCTTCAGCAACAGTAGTTGGAGCATATACTTGGATGGTTCATAGGTTTGCCACAGATTCTGATTGATGTTACACAATCGGTAGCTGCAACTCATATCTGAGAATGCAATTTTTCCTGAAGCAGGAAAAATGCCATTGGAATGAATTTGTTTAAGGTGGATACCATCTTGCCATGAAGTGACCCACACACTATGATCATGGAGCCATCTCCTGCAGCATGTATGAAATGAGGATATAACACCGGGACTGCAATGGACTGCTGCAGCCTTGAGAATATGGACAAGGTGCGCCTTCATCTGGCATGGCCTCTTCCACCTCCATGACTGTTGGGAATCAGAGTTCTTCCTCCACTCATTTTGCCGTTGGGCCCAATATGATGGTTTCCAGTGGCATTTCCTCCACTGAGAAGACCTTCACTCCACGTAAAGGGGATCATCTGCCCTTAGCCCTTGGCCCCTTTAGGGAGTCATGTTATTTACCGCTGTCCAACACTCGACGTCGAGTCTCTGGCTGTACAGTCTACTCCATTACCATAGTGGGATGTTTAGTGGGAAATCCAACCAGAACTCAGTATTAGAACTACTCCATTTCTATTGAGCCTGTAAATTCTAGAGTAGAACACTATGTAGTTTTCTGATTGAAAATATTGAATCCCAGTCCACTTAAGTTCACCAATACCAAGCACTGCAATATTTATATGTTCAATTTTTCATTTTAGGTTTTCCAGTTTGCCTTGATTCATTCTTCCCATGGTCTGTGTTCCAATTTTATTGTGCAACTATGCCTGCTTTCTTGATCTTTTCTGAGTGCTTTCCAACTTTGAAAATCTCTTGTTTTAGTTTGGACAGTCTCAGGCATTTTATACACACCTCAAATTATTAATAATTATTAATAATGTGTGGTCACTTTATGGCACTTTATAGGGTGGGGGTGAGTGGGTGGGCTAATTGGGTTTTTTAAATCTGTTTTATATGTTTTAGATGATGTAAGCTGCCCTGAGCCAGCTTTTGCCTGAGTGGGTGGCATAGAAGTTTAAAAATTAAATTAAATTATTAAATTTAAACATACTTAACAAGAATTCAGTAGAATTTAGTATCAGGAAAAGGCTAAACAGGCAATGTAAAAAAATAAGGCCAAGATCTCAATCATAAAAAGAATCAGAAAAAAGAATTTAAAAAATACAGTTTGTTCATCACCACATTGCAGTGACCAGGATAAATAACTAGTGCAATTACCATTTTGGACGATTCATAAGCTTTTGGTGTTGCAATTGTACAGTGTATGTGACTCAAACCCTCACAGCAAGATATTCCAACCAGTCTCTTTTCACCAAATGCCTCTGGTTCAATTTGCATTCTGGAAATGCATGGTGGTTTTGATGGAACCACACTAATACATACATACACACACAGCCAGCCAATGGACAATATTTGATTGTACACCTAAGAAAGCATGATGAAGAAATATGATGACAAATATATGATGTATGGCACTCTATGGGTGATTCATGATTACATGGTATAGAATTTTTAATGGCATGAATCTAATGCTTTTGATCTTGAATAAGACTGACAAATTCTACATTTAACATTGACAGATAAGTAGAAACATTAAAAAGAAATAATTTTAGCTAAGTAAGAGTAAGACACAACTACTCAAACTGTCAACTTCTCTCCCCCCCCCCCAGCTGCTTTCAGAGTTTGTGCTATCAGTAAAAGGCTCTTACCAAACAAGTAAATCATGCTTCTCTCTGAAAAACAGAGATCACACAAAATCAAAACTACTGGAATCCTGGAAGCATGGCAACATTTCCCTTTCCAAACTTTTGCAGCGATTTTGATCTATTATTGCTGGTCCTCACACCTTATGGAATCCACAGTTATACTTTTTTCCTCCATCTCATTATCTAGAACTATGATGGCGAGCCTTGGCACTCCAGCTGTTCTTGGACTTCAATTCCCAAGTCCGTGTGCACTAAACCCATTCGTGTGGATTCACAGGGACTTTGGCTTCTGGGAATTGAAGTCCAAGAACAGCTGGAGTGTCAAGGTTTGCCATCACAGATCTAGAATGATCACTGTAACTCTGTCATGTGATGTCTCTACCTATTACATGACCTTGTTTCTAATTGCTTATCCATATCCTTTCTCTTCCTGCTTTGATTTCCTTTGATTTCATTTATTCTGCTATTAGGGCAGAGACTGGAACCTTGTAGATAAAACAACAAATATATCTCAGGACTTGGCTACATGGGGCTAAAGCAGGGATTCTCAACCTGTGGCCTGAGAGCCAGAAGCGGTCCATGGCACCATTTTATGTGGCCCCCCACCGCCTCCACCACACCTAGAAGTGTCATGTGGTGGAGGAAGGGCAAAATGGTCATCCAGCCCCCGAAGCTGTCTGAGGGAGCGTTTAGTGTTTGGGAATCAAGACAATGGAAACGGCTGTAAGCTAGCCTAACACATCTTTATTGCATAGAGTACAGTACGAACATGTGGTAATGGCGGACAAACAGCTCTTTTTATATGGTGGCTATCTAATTGAATCTGGCTCTTCGACAGGCATTGGCTGCTGTCCAAGTGACATCATCCTTGGTCACGCCTTTCTTGTCCAGGTGAGGTGAGCGCGGGAATCTTTCCCGCGCGGCTGAAGGCATTTGAGTAATGTGAACCATGTGAGCTGGGCGCTCGCTATTGCCCCCGGTGGCCACTAGCTCGCGTCCTCATACAGAAGGTTACAGTGTTACCTGTACCCATTCATGTGGTTACAAATACATTCAACACACTACATTCAGTACACAACATCCCTCCCCCCTAAGATGGGACAAAGTCCCTTAACCAAACTGGTTTCCTGCATGTGCGTTTTGGCCGTGCGGCCGTTATGCTTGACTCGGCCATGCCCCCTCGTCTGTGTCCTCCTGGTTCTTGTCCTGCAATTGGAGAGGATGACTCGTTAGTGACTCGCCGTGGGCTTGCCGCCTTGGGATGGCCAGGAGAAGAGGGAGGAAGGGTTCCCGACGTGGATGTGGACAAACCGGGGGCACTAGGGGCTAAAGAAAAACCCCGCTCTTCGCTTGGACGGGTGGGGGAACACTCCGAAACCCCCCCCCCCGGTTTGATAACTCAAAATCTAATTCAGGGGCAACAGTGGCAAACTCATTTCCCTCCTTCGAGGGGCTGGGTAGAACTACAGGGGCAAACTCGTTCCTCTCTTTCAAGGGACTGGATAGAGCTGGCGTATGAAAAGGATATGAGTTTGACCCTAAGCTTCCCCCCCCTGTTTGGGACTGTTGCCCTACGTTTTCTCCCCCTTGGTCTAAACGGGTGGAGGAGAACCCTAACGCTGAGCGTTGCTGATGATCCCCTCTGTCCGCCCCCCCAATCACTCGGTGCCTAAGTTGGTCAGCGTGCCTTCTCCAGAGGAGACCCGTGTTGGTCTCGACACAGAATGAGACTGGTCCTGTTTGATTAATGACTACCCCCGGCACCCATGCTGGCCCAGTGGTGGCGTAGTTTCTGCAATGAACAGGCTCTCCTATCTGGAAATTTTTGGTGGGGCTGTGCTCAATATTTCTTCCTCTATCCTCGACCCGGGTGGGATCCAATCTAGTTAATAATGAGTGTAACTTCCTCTTCATGAGGAGTTCCGCGGGAGAGTATCCCGACGCCAATGGCATCACTCGATATGCCAACAGAAACTGGCAGAGCTGCCGGTCCAGATCCCCGGGACCCATGCGCCGCAGCCCTTCCATCATTGTGCGCACCAGACGTTCCGCCTGGCCATTTGTTGCAGGGTGAAATGGGGCTGAGGTAATGTGCCGAATGGCGTTGGACTCTAAGAACGCCTGGAACTCGGCTGACGTGAAACAACTCGCATTGTCACTAATTATGACGTCAGGTATCCCGAACGTGCATATCAGTTTGCACAGCTGTTTTATAGTCCCCGCTGATGAGGTGTTGCGCATTGGAATTACCTCCAACCACTTGGAGTATGTGTCCACCACAAGTAGAAAAAATGAACCCCTGAATGGCCCTGCGAAGTCTATGTGGAGGCGGGACCACGGTCCCCTAGCTGTGTCCCATTCTCTGTGTGGAAGGCGGGACTCCTCAGGCCGAGAGCCCTGGCAACTTTCGCAGGTGTTCACCATGTGTTCAATGTCTGCGTCTAGCTGAGGCCACCAGAAGTAGCTTCTGGCCAGCGCCTTAGAGCGCACAATCCCTGGGTGGCTGACATGTAAAAGCCGTAGCACCCTTGCTCTTAATGCCTGTGGGACCACCACCCTCTCCCCCCACAACAGACACCCCCTTTCTGCGGACAACTCAACCCTCTTCCTGAAAAATGCCGCAAACTCGTCTGCGGGGGGAGCTGCGGGCCACCCCTTCTGTACCCAGGATCTCACAAGGGCTAACGTTTTATCCTTGGCCGTTTCGGCAGCAATTTCCTTGGGCAAAATGGGGGGTGCATCTAGGGCTTCAATGAGGAGGACTTGGCTATCCTGTTCTACCTCACACTTTGGGTCCCCCAGGTGGGGAAGAGGAGACCTTGAGAGGGCGTCCGCGTGGCTTATCTCTTTCCCGGGACGGTATTCTAACGCCCCCCTGTATGCATTCAGAAAAATCGCCCACCTAAGCATCCTGGGGGAGAGGATCTGTGGAGTGGGCTTGTCTGAGGTGAAGACACCCAACAGCGGCTTGTGATCGGTGACAATGGTGAATGGGCGACCATACAGAAAATCATGGAACTTCTTTGTGCCCGCAACAATGGCAAGAGCCTCCCTATCTGTTTGGGCGTAATTTCGTTCTGCCTTGGACAATGATCTCGAGTAGAATGCAACTGGGGCTTCTCGCGCCCCCTCAAGCATGTGGCACAGGACCGCCCCCACCCCCACTGGCGAGGCGTCGCAGACCAAGACTACCGGCTTCTTTGGGTCGAAATGGGTTAGAATAGCCTCCGAGGAGAGGAGTTGCTTGAGTTCCCTGAAAGCCCGCTCCTGCTTCTCCCCCCACCGCCAAACCGCATCCTTCTTCAGCAGCCCATGCAGGGGCTCTGCAATCGTCGCTTTCCTGGGCAGGAAGGAATGGTAAAAATTCAGCAGCCCCAGGAAAGACTGCAGCTCCGGTTTCGCGGTGGGGCGAGGAGCGTTTCGAATGGCTGAGACTTTGGACTCAGCGGGTTTCACCCCCTCAGAAGTTATGCGGAACCCCAGAAACTCCACCTCCCTGGCCAGAAACACACATTTGTCCCTCCGCAACCTCAACCCCGCGGATTCGAAGGCTGTGAGGACCTTATCTAGTCTCTGGGCCAGTTCTGCTTCGCTCTCCCCAGATATCAATATGTCATCGAAAAATGGCAAGACCCCCGGTAATTTCTTTAACAAACGTTCCACAAGAGACTGAAACAACCCCGGCGCCGAGTTCACGCCAAACTGTAGGCGCGTCACCTTGAATGCCCCCTTGTGAGTTACAATGGTCTGTGCAGCAGCTGTGGCTGGGGTTACTGGAAGCTGCTGGTACGCCTGCGCCAGATCTAGTTTAGCAAAAACTTTTCCCCCATGTAAAGTGGCCAGTAGATGGCTAACTACCGGCACCGGATAGGCATTAGGGCGGATCGCCTTGTTAATTGTACACTTGTAGTCAGCGCAAATTCGCACTTCCCCATTTGCTTTCAATACTGTAACAATAGGAGTCTCCCACTCTGCAGAGTCCACCGGCACTAAAATCCCTTGCCCCACTAATTTGTCCAGTTCCGCCTCAATATTGTCCTTGAGGGCAAATGGAACCCGACGTGGTTTTAGTCTCATTGGGCGGACCTCCGGGTCCAGGTCGAAGGAAACTGGGGGCCCCTTGTACTTCCCGAGTCCCTTCTTGAATACCTCTGCATGTGCGTCGCACACTGCCTGAATCTCATTCCACCCGATGGCATGGACGCCGCCTATGAAGATGTCCAGGGGTTTGAACCATTGTGTCTGTTGTGTTCTGTAAAGCTGTGCCTTTAACAATGTACCTTTGCCATGTGTTAACAATGTAACCTTTCTGTGTGCAACATTATAACCTTCAGCTGTATCAATGTAAACCTGATAAGGGGACGCGAGCTAGTGACCACTAGATGGCAATAGCGAGCGTCCAGCTCTCATGGCTCAGATTCACCTGGTTCAGCAGCGCGGGAAGATTCCCCGCCACCTCTTCACCTGGTCAAGAAGGGCGTGACCTTCTACGACGTCACGCAGGCAGCAACCAATAGTCTGTCGACGAGCCACATTCAAATGTATA
Organism: Bradypodion pumilum; assembly: GCA_035047305.1. Taxonomy (NCBI): domain Eukaryota; kingdom Metazoa; phylum Chordata; class Lepidosauria; order Squamata; family Chamaeleonidae; genus Bradypodion; species Bradypodion pumilum. The sequence continues at coordinate 17,094,787 of JAWDJD010000013.1, forward strand.
GCCAGCTGTATATATTGAGTGACCCATCTGCCATTACCACATGTTCCTCCGGATCATCATGCAATAAACCTGTGTTAAGCCAACCCTTCAGCTGTTTCATTGTCTTCGGTCCCTTACACTAAATTGGCGACGAAGGTGGGATATGGCAGCCCACGGGACCAAGACATGCGCCGGTTTCGAAATCAGGAAACCGGGCGACTGGGAGATCTTCGAGATGGACTTCCAGGCAGCACTGATTGAGTCCGAAGTCACGGAAGAGGCAAAGAAAAGGGCCATCTTCACCAGGATGCTCGGACAAGAAACCAAAAGGACCTTGGTGGACCTGATTGCACCGAGGAGGGTGAGCGAATTCAAGGCCAAGGAACTCATGCAGATGCTGCGTGAGCACGTCCGGCCCGCCACGGCGATGTTTCCCGCTCGGAGTGCGTTCTGGAGGCGAGTCCAAGCGCCCGGGGAGACGGTCACCGCATTCGTGGCGGCCCTGCGGCTGGCGGCCGGCCCGTGCAAATGGGAGAATGCCGAAATCACCCTCCGGGACTGTGTGCTGTGCGGCCTGAACGACGCCGAAACCCAGCGCACATTAATGAACCAAGAGCCGCCTCCCACGTTGCGGGAGGTCGTCAGAGCGGCCCAGGCCGCAGAAGCTACAAAGGCCGGGGTCCAAGAACTCCAGGACTGGTGGCCGAAGTCGATCAAGGCAGAGACTCCGGTACAGGCGGCCCGGCGAACTTCGAGGTCGTCCACAGAGAGCAGCGACGACGAGGACGTCCGGAGGGTCCGGAAGGAGAGCCAGCGGTGCGATGGCTGTGGAGCGGCCCACGACCGCGTAAAGTGCCCGTTCCGGAAGGCCGAGTGCCACAACTGCGGCCGCCGCGGGCACATCGCCAAGGTGTGCAGGAAGAAGCGCGAGACCCGGCGGAGCTCAGCAGACTATTCCGCGGGACAAGACCGCTCAACGAGACCCAAGGACGGCGCTCAGGCCACGCGGAAGCAGGACGGCGTGGGCCGCATCTCCGACGGCAGCGAGGACGACGCCCCAGTGTTCAGCGTGTCTGCAGGACACCCCCGCTACTTTGTTGAGGTACTAGTCCAAGGGGTTCCCATTAGGATGGAAATTGACTCGGGGTCCTCATATTCAATCATTTCCCAGAGGGAGTTTTTGGGAATTGCCCCCCACAAGCGACCCAAGCTCAAAGCGTTGAGGTCCACACTACGGGACGTGCAAGGGAACAGCATTCCAGTGTTGGGGGTTGGAGAATTTCAGGTTAAATTCAAGAAGCATGCCGCGTCCCTCCCCCTAGTCGTGCTCAAAGGGGGAGATTGCAGCCTCCTCGGGACTCAATGGTTCCAGCCCCTGGGTTTGCTTATTGGGGGGGGTGCACGCCGTTGGGATGCACGCCGTTGGGACTGATCCAATTCAGGAGGTGTGCGAGGCGCACCCCGAAGTTTTCAAAAAAGGACTGGGGAAATTCAAGGGGCCCCCAGTGACATTCGACCTGGACCCGGAGGTCCACCCAATTCGTCTTAAACCACGCCGGGTGCCGTTCGCACTTAAGGACAAGATAGAGGCGGAACTGGACAAATTGGTGGGCCAGGGAATCCTTGTGCCTGTTGATTCCGCGGAGTGGGAAACTCCAATTGTAACCGCACTAAAGGCCAATGGGGAGGTCCGCATATGCGCCGACTACAAGTGCACCATCAACAAGGCGATCCGCCCGAACGCATATCCGGTGCCGGTAGTCAGCCATCTGCTGGCCAGGTTACACGGGGGAAAGTGTTTCGCTAAGCTCGACTTAGCACAGGCCTACCAGCAGCTTACGGTGTCCCCTGCCGCAGCTGCTGCGCAGACCATAGTCACCCATAAGGGGGCGTTCCAGGTGACGCGCCTCCAGTTCGGCGTGAATTCGGCGCCTGGAATTTTCCAGTCACTCGTGGAACGCCTCCTGAAGGGACTGGAGGGGGTGTTGCCTTATTTTGATGACGTGTTAATAACGGGGGGGGGTCGGGTTGAATTGGCCAAGAGGTTGGGGAAGGTCCTGACAATATTCGAAAAAGCGGGGCTAAGACTGCGAAAGGACAAATGCGTCTTTTTCGCAACCGAGGTTGAGTTCCTAGGGTTTTGTGTGACTCCTGAGGGAATAAAACCATCCAAGTCCAAGGTGGCAGCCATTAAGAAAGCCCCCCGCCCCACCTCCAAGCCCGAGCTGCAGTCGTTCCTAGGGCTGCTCAACTTTTACCACTCCTTCCTCCCCCGGAAGGCAGCGGTGGCTGAACCGCTACACAAACTGCTAAAGAAAGACCAGGCATGGAAGTGGGGCGATGACCAAGAAAGGGCATTTAGTGAGCTAAAAAGCCTCCTAGCGTCCGATGCATACTGACCCACTTCAACCCCAAACGCCCGGTAGTTCTGACCTGTGATGGATCCCCGGTGGGGGTGGGGGCGGTGCTGTGCCACGTGTTGGAAAATGGAAGGGAGGCCCCGATAGCATTTTACTCCAGGTCCCTGTCCCAAGCGGAGAGAAACTACGCACAGACAGACAGGGAGGCACTAGCAATAGTCGCGGGGACGAAAAAATTTCACGATTTTCTGTATGGCCGCCCCTTCACCATTGTAACGGACCACAAGCCCCTGCTAGGCATCTTTACCGCAGATAAGCCCACCCCACAGATCCTGTCCCCGAGGATGCTCAGGTGGGCCATTTTTCTCAACGCGTATCAGCACGCGTTGGTCTACCGGCCCGGGAAAGAGATCAGCCATGCGGACGCTCTATCAAGGTCTCCCCTCCCCCTAACGCCCAGCCAGGTGAGCAAGGGGGAGCGGGACCATCAGGTTCTTATGATAGAGGTGCTGGATTCGCCCCCCGTAATGCCCGCCGACATTGCCAAAGCGACAGAGAAGGACAAGACGTTAGCGGCAGTTAGCTCCTGGGTGCAGAAAGGGTGGCCGGCGTCCTCCCCAGCGGAGGAGTTCGCCCCATTTTTCATAAAAAAGCTAGAACTGTCCCTAGAGAGGGGGTGCCTCTTGTGGGGGCAGCGGGTGGTGATTCCCACTTCCCTTCGGCCGCGGGTGCTCAAACTACTGCACATCAGCCACCCCGGCATCGTGCGATCCAAGGCGCTGGCCCGGAGTTACTTCTGGTGGCCCCAGCTGGACGCCGACATCGAGCACATGGTCGGCACTTGTGAAAGTTGCCAATGCTCTAGACAAGAGGAGGCCCGCCTGCCCCACAGGGAATGGGACGCGGCTAAGGGGCCGTGGTCTCGGGTGCACGTTGATTTCGCGGGCCCGTTCAGAGGCACCCTGTTCCTTCTTGTAGTGGACACCTTCTCCAAGTGGTTGGAGGTTATCCCAGTCACGAGCACCTCCTCGGCCCAGACCATCAGGCATTTGCGGAGGCTCTTTTCCACGTTCGGCATACCCGACACATTAATTAGCGACAACGCTAGTTGTTTCACGTACTCCGAGTTTAGGACATTCATGGAGATTAACGCCGTTCGGCATATCACCTCCGCCCCGTTTCACCCAGCCACCAATGGCCAAGTAGAGCGCCTCGTCCGCACCACGAAGGACGCGTTGCGGCGCATGGGCCCCGGGGATCTGAACCTACAAGTGTGTCAGTTTCTGCTAGGGTACAGGGTGACCCCGTTGGCGTCAGGATACTCCCCCGCAGAGCTCTTAATGCGTAGGAAACTGACCACCATCCTTACTAGGCTAGACCCCACGAGGGTAGCGGACAAAGGAAGGAACATCGGGCTGGAGGCCACGAAGAGTTTCAGTGTAGGCGCCCCCGTGCATTGCAGGAATTACGCCAGCACGGGCCCAGCCTGGGTACCGGGCGTAGTTGTGGAGCAAACCGGCCCCGTGTCGTACCGCGTGGAAACCAGTACAGGGCTCCTGTGGAGGCGGCACGCGGACCAGCTCCGACGCAGGGTCTCCGATGAGCAGGGCACAGACCAAACAGAGAAAAAATCAGCGTTAGGGTTCTCCCCCACCCGTTCAGCCCAAGGGGGAGGAAAAGGGGACCGCGGGTCCCCACCAAGGGGGGAGGAGGATGTTCTCGTAGATATCCTAGGGGATCTTTCTGAGGAGGAGGTGGAACCCGACCCCATACATATCTCGCGGAATGTCCCCACAAATGCGGATACCCCTACTAAGTTAGATTTTGATTTTCAGAATCGGGGGGGGGGGTTCGGAGTGGTCCCCCACCCGTCCAAGCGAGAAGAGGGGTTTTTTGTTAGCCCCGATTGCCCCCGGTCTGCCCACAATGGAGTTTTTCCCTTCCCCTAAGGCCGCCAGACCGCGGCAAGCCACTAACGAGTCTCCCTCTCCCATTTCAGGACAAGGGACCAGGGAACAAAGAAGCAGTAGCGCCCCCGGGGGGGGTCAGCCCTCTTCACGGCCCAAACGCACATGCAACAAGCCATCTTGGCTGAGAGACTTCGTCTCATCCTAGGGGGGAGGGATGTTGTGTTCTGTAAAGCTGTGCCTTTAACAATGTACCTTTGCCATGTGTTAACAATGTAACCTTTCTGTGTGCAACATTATAACCTTCAGCTGTATCAATGTAAACCTGATAAGGGGACGTGAGCTAGTGACCACTAGATGGCAATAGCGAGCGTCCAGCTCTCATGGCTCAGATTCACCTGGTTCAGCAGCACGGGAAGATTCCCCGCCACCTCTTCACCTGGTCAAGAAGGGCGTGACCTTCTACGACGTCACGCAGGCAGCAACCAATAGTCTGTCGACGAGCCACATTCAAATGTATAGCCAGCTGTATATATTGAGCGACCCATCCGCCATTACCACATGTTCCTCCGGAATATCATGCAATAAACCTGTGTTAAGCCAACCCTTCGGCTGTTTCATTGTCTTCGGTCCCTTACACTAAAGTGTCCCCAAGAGATTACACCCCCCATTTTTTAGAACTACCAGGGGGAGTTTCCTTCGGAGTCCCTTGTACCGTGTCTCGAAGTCCCCAATCCCCAATACTGGAATCGCATTTCCCTGCACATCTTTTAAGTTCGTCCCCATCTCCTTGAGTTTGGGTCGCTCCTTGGGGGGAATCCACAAAAAATCCTTATGGGAAATGAGGGAGTAAACAGACCCCGAGTCTATCTCCATCTTAACAGGGACCCCTTGCAACAGTACCTCAGCATAAAAACGTGGTTGCCCTAGAGGCACGCTGTGGACGGCCACGTCGTCTTCCGCGTGCACTCGCAGGCACACGTGGTTCCCCTCTGGGTCGTCGCCGCCATCGCCGACTCCGCCGACGCCATCCCGGCTGCTCGAGGCGCGCTTACTCTCTTCTCGGCATTGCTTGCAGACCTTGGCGATGTGGCCCTTCCGCCCACAGTTGTGGCACTCAGCTTTCCGGAATGGATATTTGCTCCTCTCGTGGGACGCTCCGCACCCATCACAGTGCCGCCCCCCCTTCCCCTTCTTCTCGCTCAGCCCTTTCCTGACCTTCCGGACCCCCTAATCTTCGCTGGAGTCTGGGGTGGCAGAAGCCTCTGAGGATGTGGGCGAGCGTGGGGCAGGGGTCGCCCTCCAGGCCGCCTGGACGGCGGATGCAGCTGCCTCGACTGGTGGGGGCTTTGCCTTGAGAAGCTTGTACCCGGCCCACGTGGATTCAGCTGCTAGAGCCTCTTGTAGTACCTCTTTAAAAGTGAGGTCGTGGCCTCGGTTCATGAGTTTCCTCTGGGTCTCCCCGTCTCTCATCCCACAGAGCATCCTGTCCCTTAGGGCCACGTCTAGAATTTCCCGCCATTCGCATGGGGTCGCCAAAACGCGGAGGGCCGCTGCATACTCGGATATTGACTCACCCGGCTTTTGGTCCCTCCTCGCGAAAATGGCCCTGGCAGAGAAGAAGGATACCTTGGGCTTGAAATGATTCCGCAGAACCCCCAGAATTTCCGTCACCGAAACCTGGTCCACCTCTCGTGGTGCCACCAGATCCATCAGTGCTTGCACGGCGTGGAACCCGAGCATCGTGATGAGAAGACCCTTCTTCTTCCCAGCGTCGGTGATGCCCGCATACGCCACCGTACTCTTGAAATGCATTTCAAACCAGTCCCATCGCTCGGGATGGGTCACGTCGAAAACTGGCTTCTGTGATATTGTCTTGTCCCCGTGGGAATCCATATCCCACCTTCGTCGCCAATTTAGTGTTTGGGAATCAAGACAATGGAAACAGCTGTAAGCTAGCCTAACACATCTTTATTGCATAGAGTACAGTACGAACATGTGGTAATGGCGGACAAACAGCTCTTTTTATACGGTGGCTATCTAATTGAATCTGGCTCTTCGACAGGCATTGGCTGCTGTCCAAGTGACGTCATCCTTGGTCACGCCTTTCTTGTCCAGGTGAGGTGAGCGCGGGAATCTTTCCCGCGCGGCTGAAGGCATTTGAGTAATGTGAACCATGTGAGCTGGGTGCTCGCTATTGCCCCCGGTGGCCACTAGCTCGCGTCCTCATACAGAAGGTTACAGTGTTACCTGTACCCATTCATGTGGTTACAAATACATTCAACACACTACATTCAGTACACAACAGAGCGTGACCCAACCCCCCAGCTTTAAAAAGTTGAGAACTCCTGGGCTAAAGTATCATGTGTAAGTGCTGTGACTTTCAGTTATTTCCCCCCTTTGATCAATTATGCAAGCATAAATTTGCTCTCTCTCTCTCTCTCTCTTTCATGTACTGATCAAACCCCTGGACTGCTAAAATGAAGCCACTTCCTTCACTTTGGTGTTACCCAAATGCAAGTCCTCATCAGTGCATGTCTCTGACAGCAATCAGCAGACCAACAAATGGGCAGGACTCTGTGTCTCTCCAGATTCACACCGTATGTTGTTGTCTGCCAACAGCCCAAATTTGAGCCTGTTGGTCTTGCATTTAGGGACTCCAAGCCTCAGCCTATTCAGGGTCCTCCAAGTGACATTGGGGAGGTCCAGTTCCTCAGCTAGCCTATATCCTGCTTTAAAGTTGTTCCTTACCCAGTGAGCTCCTTTCAACATTTTCTAATTTGGTTTTGCACTTGTGTACCCTCAAGAATGTTTGTTCTTGCCATAAAGCAATTCCTGGATCTAAGCTGGCAGACTTGAGGCTCATATCCGTTCAGAGGGTGTCAAGGGTCCTTCTCTTGCTTAGTTATACATTTGCTAAGATCAGTCTCTTTCCCTTTATTTATTTATTTTATTAAACTTATATCCCACCCTTTTAGGAAAAAACCTTCCTACTCAGACCGGCTTACACCATAAAATTCAAAAATAAAAATTTGCCTTCCATGGATTTCTGATCTCCCTTAGAGGCTTATATTATTTTGAATCAGGCTTTGTTGAAAGAGGCCAAGCTTAATTCTAGAGCATTTCTCTGTGTCAAATGGACCCAGTTTAGAAGCCTTTGATTAACTCTTTTCTGGCACTGAGATGGGGTAGGTGGTGGAATTCTAGAGGCATTGTCGCATCAAGGAAGAAATTTGTAAGGCTGGTTTTCCTGGGAAGCCTAAGGAATTTACTTTTAAGACCCAGGCTTTTGCAATGCAATGCTGGTAAATTCTGGGCCCCTCTGGGATGACGTGCACCTATTCTGCATCTGAAACTCACATACTCATGCCACCATCCAAAGGACAACCGTGCTAAGCTAATTTTGGGGCTGCCATATTATGTATAGCCTTCTTTTTCTGGACAATCCCAGCCATCAATCTGGGAACAGTGGCCACAACTAATTAAGTTTAACTTGATCATAGACGGCAAATCACTGATAAAATCTAACACAGAGACCTTAAATTTTCAAAAAGGAAATTTCCCAAAGATGAGGAAACTAGTAAAAAGGAAGCTGAAAGGGGAAATTGAGAGAGTCCAAACACTCCAAGAGGCATGGAGGCTGTTTACAAAAACAATAACAGAGGCCCAATTGGAATGCATACCCAAAAGGAAAAAGGGCACTGCCAGGTACAAGAGGACTCCGATGTGGCTTACAGGAGCTGTTCGGGAAGTGATCAAAAGCAAGAAAAGCTCATTTAGAAGATGGAAGGCTTGTCCGAATGAGGACAGCAGGCAGCAACATAAATTCTGGCAGAACAAATGCAAGGCAACAATCAGGAAAGCAAAGCAAGACTTTGAGGAGCGTATAGCTAAAAATACTCAGAGAAATAACAAAGACTTCTTTAAGTACATTAGAAGTAAGAACCCAACTAGGAAGGCCATTGGACCATTAGATGACAATGGAAGGCAAGGGGTTATTAAAGAGGAAACAGAGATTGCAGAGAGACTCAATCAATTCTTTGCTTCAGTATTTCTCTGAAGAAGACAGAGGCCACATGCCCAAAACAGAGCCTATCTTCGTAGGGAGGGAAACCAAAGAATTAAGCCAGATAGAAATAACCAGGGAGGAGGTCCTTGCATGTCTTGTTAAGCTAAACGCTAACAAATCCCCAGGACCAGATGGCATCCATCCACGAGTTCTCAGGGAACTTAAAGATGAAATTGCTGATCTCCTAGCCAAAATATATAATCTTTCCCTCAAATCAGGCTTTGTGCCTGATGACTGGAAGGTAGCGAATGTAACACCAATTTTCAAAAAAGGATCCAGGGGTGATCCAGGAAATTACCGACCTGTCAGTTTGACATGTGACCCAGGTAAAGTGATGGAAACCATCCTAAAAGATAGAATTAATAGGCATATAGAAGAAAAGGTGCTGCTAAAGGAGAGCCAACATGGCTTTTGCAAAGGCAATAGCGGAGAGGAAAACACCCAATACACAAAGCGAACGGGCAAATCATATAGGCGGTGAATACCTAATTTATTAGAGAAATATTAAAATAAGTATATAGTCAACGACCAAAGACTGTATGGTGTATGACATATACTGAGCAGTAAATATATCAATCTGGTGTAAGGGAAACTTAATCAAATATACATATCTGTTAGTATGTGCAAGAATACTCAAAAGAACATGGAACCAAGCCGGAAGAATCTAACATGGATATCATATATATACATCACAAAATATCAACCCTATGGCTAGTATACATATCACAAATACATTGTCTCAGTTATCAAATATACAACTGTGAAAATCTTGTTCATAAAAAAGTACAAATAGCTATGTTACAAGTATAAAAAGCAATAATGGTAACAACCAGATATACTTAATAACAGTTCAAGTAGTATATAACGACACAATAGATACAAAAACTTAAGGAGTTGACATTAGATAAACATGATAACAATCCGTAGGAATGGTAGCGATGGTAATAACAGACTGATCACAATCAGTTCATATGGTGTAATGCGAGGTGATCATTAAAGGTCTAAACGGACTAATAACCATAAACCATGTAAACAGTCCATATGGTGCACGCAAAGAGTTCGATGATATCCATCTGGTAAAGTTGGATATTTTGAAAGTTTCTTCATCAGAAAACTGTAAGGTAATGACAATATAAAATGACCCGTAAACAAGGCTAATAACCACTTAATAATGAACAAATAAACATATATCTAAACAGAAAATGCCACGCATTCTAGCCCCGGTGGGGGCAAAGAAGCTCTCCAGCCACTCCACTGCCGCCATGCTGGGCCCCACCCTCCCCCTCAGACTTAAAAGGCAGAGGTGCCAGGTGAACTGCCACCTCCGCCGCCGTACATTCTGGCCCCGGTGGGGGTGAAGAGGCTCTCCGGCCACTCCACCACTGGCATGCTGGGCCCCACCCTCCCTCCCCCATTGGACTTAAAAGGGGGGTTCCCGGGCAAACTGCTGCCGCCGCCACTGCATGTTCTGGCCCTGGTGGGGGCGAAGAGGCTGTCCGGACACTCCACTGCCAGCATGCTGGGCCCCGCCCTTCCTCCCCCCTTCCTCCCCCCCCCTCGGACTTAAAAGGCGGGTGTGCCGGGCGAATTGCCACTGCCGCAGCCACGCGTTCTGGCCCCGGTGGGGTCAAAGAGGCTCTCCGGCCACTCCACCGCCGGCATGCTGGGCCCCTCTCTCCCTCTCCCCTTGGACTTAAAAGGGGGGTTGCCAGGTGAACTGCCACCGCCGCCACTGCATGTTCTTGTCCCAGTGGGGGCGAAGAGACTCTCCGGCCACTCCACCACCGGCATGCTGGGCCCCTCCCTCCCTCCCCCCCTTGGACTTAAAAGGCGGGGATGCCGGGCAAACTGCCGCCGCTGCGCGGTTCTGGCCCCGGTGGGGGCGAAGAGGCTCTCTGGCCACTCCGCCACCGGCATGCTGGGGCCCCCTCCCTCGGACTTAAAAGGCAGGGGTGCCGGGCAAACTGCCGCCGCCACTGCGCGTTCTTTATGGGGCTTGATTTTGTATTTTGTATTTAATATTGGTTTTTTTCCTGACTTGTAATCTTGTAACTTGATGATATTATTGGTTTATTGTGTTATATTTACTTGTGTTATTGTACTATCTTATTGTTACTGTGTACACCGTTTTGAGTCACCCGCTGGGTGAGTAAAGTGGTATAGAAATTAAACTTGAAATGAAATGAAATGAAACAATACCTTAATAGTTGCAATCTAAAGCACGCTCAACACCTCTCAGAGGAAATTCTTATCGGGCTAGAGCGTTAAGGTAAAAACTCAAATCAGCTGTTTAAAGGGAGACTGGAACGTTGTTCTTAAAGGAAAAAAACCCCTAAAAGTATGATCTTACATTGAAGACTGGACAAAATGGAACTAAGAAGACTTAAAGAAAAGAAGTATAATCAATGTCTGCGTTCAGTCCATATGGGATGAGGATTGAAAAATGATGTATGTAAAAAGATTCACGTCTGAGGAGACACTGTTCTATGTTCTCAACCTGATGAGGACGGGGATGAAAAATCTCAAGGTCAACTACCTTCATGTCAGTACAATGATGTTTCTTGTCAAGGTAATGCTGTACCATAGGAGCTTGTAGATTGGCGTTTCTAATGCGAGACTGATGTTCTCCGATCCTAACTTTCAAGGGGCGACTAGATTGACCAATATAAACTAACTTACATGAACATAAAATGAGATATACGCAATGGGAGCTATTACAATTACTGAACGTGGTGAGATTTATTGTAAAGTCGCTACCTGGTAGAGTAACTGTATTGGTTTGCCACATATTTTTACAGAATTTACAGTGGGCACAAGCAAAATGTCCGGAGGGAGACCTTGGTGTTGGAGTCATGCGAGGAAGGGTATCTGTTCTAGAGATAATATTTGCAATTGTTCTGGTCTTGCAAAAGCCCACAGTGGATTGGAACAACCCGGAATGGAATCCAAAATATGCCAATACTTAAGGACAGTTTTCTTGATATTGTTCGCAAGGGGTGTAAAATCTAATGACCAGAAAATGTTGGACGTAGGAGATCTATTCTGACGATGAATTGTGTATTGGGTGTTTTCCTCTCCACTATTGTTTGCACACCCAGACATTTTCTTTCATTTTGCAAGGGCAAATCGTGCCTCACTAATCTGTTGGAATTTTTTGAGAGTGTCAACAAGCATGTGGATAAGGGGGATCCAGTTGACATTGTTTATCTGGACTTTCAGAAGGCTTTTGACAAGGTCCCACACCAAAGGCTCTTGAATAAACTTGCCAGTCATGGAATAAAGGGACAGGTCTTGTCCTGGATCAGCAACTGGCTAAGGGACAGGAAACAGAGGGTAGCAGTAAATGGACATTTCTCCAAGTGGAGGGAAGTAAAGAGTGGGGTCCCCCAAGGTTCAGTACTGGGACCCCTGCTTTTCAACCTCTTCATAAATGATCTAGAAGTAGGAATAAATAGCAAGGTAGCCAAATTTGCTGCCAACACTAAATTATACAGGGTAGTAAAAACTGTGAGAGATTGTGAGGAGCTCCAGAGGGATCTCTTGACACTGGGGGAGTGGGCAAAACAGTGGTAAATGAGCTGCAACACTAGTAAGTGCAGAGTAATGCATGTTGGGGCAAAAAAAACCCAATTACATTTATAAACTGATGGGTTCTGAACTCTGCGACAAACCAGGAAAGGGACCTTGGTGTCCTGGTGGACAGCTCAATGAAGGTGTCAACCCAGTGTGCCTCAGCAGTGAAAAAAGCAAACTCAATGCTAGGGATCATTAGGAAGGGTATAGAAAATAAGTCAGCAAGTGTCATTTTGCCTCTTTATAAATCTATGGTGAGGCCCCATCTGGAATACTGTGTACAGTTCTGGTCGCCATACCTCCAGAAGGATATTATGGAGCTGGAAAAAGTGCAGAGGAGGGCAACCAGAATGATTAGGGCACTGGAAGCCTCTGTTCCCGTTTATATTTTGCTGAAGCTGTTGACTTTACATAGCTCCTTTAAAAATGCAAGAATGTGTCTGGTGGGCCACACAGCATAAGTTGTTTTGGTTCTTCTTTTTCCGTGTCTAGGCAGGATGTGAAACTGCCAAAATGAAGCGACCTTTTGGTGAGTTCGTTCCGCAGTTCCTTTGGCCTGACCTAGTGTGAGAAAGATTAGCCGGCAACAGAAGTTTACCAGTACCAGAGTACACCCGATTGTGATTAAAAAATAACACAATTTTTAGGAGGCTCTTTCTGTGTACCCGTCCCATGAAGTTGTTCTGGTAGTCAATAAAACATGTGTCCGTGCACTGACCAGCAGTATGTACAGGTAAAGTGTCTTATAACACTACTTTCAGGGTTTGAAAACCACCATCAATAAAACATTCCAGTCCTACAAGCAGCCATAAGTCCTTTTACATGTTTTCTTACAGTTTAAACACATTCACATTCACACACTCACAGTTTAAATACATACACCCCCACCATGTCTCTTTATTCCTTCCATTTATTTTTCTCTTACTGACTGTCCTTCTGTCACACTGGTTCATACCTGTCAAGTTTTGTATTTGAAAATAAGGGAAATCCAGTGGCACTGAGCAGTCGCTGCACCAGTGTGCATGCACAGTACGGGTTTTGCCTTTTCCTTCCACGCTAGACACCATGGGGGCTGTAGTTCCCGGCCCATTTTTTTAAAAAAATATAGAATACGGGAGATTTACAGGAAAACACAAATATGGGATGACGGTGGGAAAGAGGGGTAAATAACGGGAGTTTCCCAGCCAATACAGGAGAATTGACAGCTATGCACTGGTTGTTAAATACAAAATAAAATCATATTGATCAATCAACATAGTTCAATTCATGAAAATTCTTCATATATTTCATCTGTTTTAACTGTCTTCCTTGGCCGGGTCACGCTCTCTCAGTCAGCTCTGAGGGCCAGATGGCCATTTTGCCCTGCCTGCACAATGGGGGTGGCCATTTTGTCCCAACAGCTTCAAAGGGGCTGGTCAATTTGTTTCTCGAATGTCCTTGGAGGGCTGGGGGCCACATGTTGTATTAGTTTAATAAATGGATGTCAAAACCCACTCACCCTGACAGATTTGATTAATGTACTTCTTTCTGCCACACACCATACATCATGTTTGCTAATATGGCAAAAGGAAAGCTATCCTTTATTCTGGCTTCTGGCTTGTCCAGATGGGCAAAAATAACGCAGTAAATGAATATGAGGCCTGTGGTGCCATTTCATGTGGGCCCCCCACTCCTCCAAGGACATTTGAGAAACAAATAGCCACCCCTTTGAAGCTGTTGGGACAAAATGGTTATCCCCATCATGCAGGCAGTGCAAAATGGCCATCTGGCCCTCGAAACTGACTGGTGGAGTGTGACCCGGCCCCTGGCTTGAAAAGGTTGGGAACCCCGGAGTTAAAGGAAAGATAAAGTCTTTTAGAAACCCAGAAAGAAATCTCTGGTGAAAGAAAATCTTCATTATTGAGGGGTGAATGTAGAAATTTTCAAACATCTCAAACTGACTTAAAACTCTGTGTTGATTGCAGCATGCATGGCCCAATCTATGTCTCATGTCTATCCATCGTTTGGGGCCATTTTCTCCATCTTTTGGAGTCAGTTTCCCCCTGCGTTTCTCAACTGCTGTGTAGCAAAACTGGTACTCAACCAACTTTTTTGCCCACACAGTATTTCTGCTACAAGGATCTCTGTGTTGTTAGTATATTTTTCTAACAACCAGACCGCATTACTTTGTTGCGAAGATAATTGCTAGTATTTCATTTATTTATTTTGAACATCAATGCTGTGCAGACTGCTGCATGAAAAGCAGACCTATGAATACCACAGGCATTTACTAAATAGTGCCCATCAAATGCTTCAGTGGTACTTTTTCTTCCATGTCTATATAGTTTAGTAAACAACCGACTCATTAAAATGTTATTATAGTTGTTTGGGTTTTTAAACTTTCTTTTGACTCTGAATTCTTCCTCAATGGATCACTCAAGCAAGGAAGCACTCAGCAAATCTGCCAGCACTCATTCATACACAGACATGGGCACACATCTCACAGTTGCCATCGGCTGCAACTTGTATCTGAGAATGCATTTTTTACTGAAGCAGAAAAGCTCCCATCGGCGTGAATTTGTTTAAGGAGGATCCCAGCTTGCCATGAATTAACCCACACACTATGATCACGGAGCCATCTCCCGCAGCACATGTGAAATGAGACATGCAGGATTTAACACCAGGATTGCAATGGTCTGCCACAGCCTTGGGGATATGGGCAAGGTGTGCCTTCACAGCCAGTCCATCTGGTATGGCCTCTTTCGCCTCCATGACCGTTGGGAATCAGAATAGTGAAGTTGTTCCTCCTCCACTCATTTTGCCATTGTGCCCAATATGATGATTTCCAGTGACATTTCCTCCACTGAGGGTGCCATTACCCCACCTAAAGGGGCTCATCCGCCCGTAGCCATTGGCCCCTTTAGGAAATCAGGTTATTTACTGCTACCCAACACTCAAAACTGAGTCTCTGGCTGTACAGTTTACTCCATTACCATAGCAGGATGTCCGACCAGACAGTATAGCACAGTAATGGCTAACCTTGGCACTCCAGGTGTTCTTATACTTTAATTAACTGAAGCCCAGGTCAGCACTCCTGCTGATCAGGGCTTCTGGGAATTGAAGTTCAAGAACAGCCAGAGTGCGAAGGTTCACCATCAACGGTATAGCACTTCCAAAGATCTGGATTTCTCTCTGTATGTGCCTGCACATATACACACGTAAACATAGCATTTTAATATTTTACATTATTCCTATTTATTACCAGACAGAGTCTGTGTATATCTCAGACTCAGTCTGGGATAATTCTATACTAATCCCAAACTTTTACTGTGCCTTGTGCCATTTGCAAGAGTCCTGGTGGCACAGTGCTAAATAAATGTTGTGTCAGAAATTTCTTTGGGTTGAAATGATTTTTGCTGGATAAACTCCACTCAGAGGATGCCTGAATGAAGCTCCTTTCATGCCCCCAAGATCCGTCATGCAGCACTCGAGTATCGAACCCTGACCTTCCAGTCTTCAAGCTCAATGTCTTAACCATAAGCCACTACAGTGCTGCGGCGCAGTGGTTCACCTGCTATACTACAGCTGGAAGGTTGCACTTTCCCTTCTCTTTCAGCTGGTCTCAGCAGGAAACTGGAAGGTTGGAACCTGTCAGGATCAAAACTGGATCCTGGAAACTGGAAACTGGAAGGTTAGAACCTGGCAGGATCAAATCAGAAATCAAAACATTCCATCCAACTCAGCAGAACTATACATTCAAAGTGAGTCCTTGTCTAAGACATCCAGTAGTCTAAAGAAGATGTAGAGGAAAACTCCTCCAGAGTCCAAAATACCTGCATACTTAAAAGTTGTTTTCAGTTATTTTACACACTGTTTTAAAATTTCTGCCTGATTCCTGTGCAGAGCAACCTGGGGGCTGTGGCATTTGAAACCAAAAAGAGAACTGATCATGCCAGGCAGGTTTTGAAGAAGAAAACAAGCTCAGCTACTAATTCTAGATTGCTTAGGGCAGGAGTTCTCAACTTTTTAAAGCCAGGGGTTGGGTCATGCTCCCTCAGACAGCTTCGGTGGCCAGATGGCCATTTTGCCCTTCCTCCACTACATGGCACTTCCTGGTGTGGTGGAGGTGGTGGGGGCCCCACATGAAATGGTGCTGTGGGCCACATCTGGCCCACGAGCCACAGGTTGAGAATCCCTGCTTCATGGAAAGTTGTCATTTTCCTTTGAATGGGCTTATCATTTCTATTATCTAATCTGGTTATCAACAAGCATTTTTTAAAAACCAAAAAAAAATCACAGCTCTACCTATAAACAAAATCCAAAGTCAAGCTTGTGCAATTGCACCAACAAAAGGTATTTTACAAGACAAAGTTTAGGAATCTTTATCAGGCTGGGAAAACCTGGGATGGGAGGAGAAACAGAAAAGTTCAAAAATCACTCTGATTTAGACATTAAAGCCAAAAGAAACTGTAGAGTTCCAAGTTGAAAATGAGAAGCATGAATTTAGAGTATGGGACCAAAGACAACCGGACAACCGAAAGGTTGGTTTAACACAGGTTTATTGCATGAGGTTCCAGCGAAGCATGAGGTAATGGCGGTGATACATCTCAATATATACAGTAGCTCTCTACATTTGAATCTTGTAGCACGGTAGCTCATTGGCTGCTACCGGCGTGGCCTCGCCCAGGCACGCCTCTTTCTTCAGCTGCTGAATGCGGGGAAGGTTTTCCCGCGGCTGTCCGTGATTGAGCAATGTGAACCATGTGAGGCTGAACGCTCGCAGCTGCCCTCTATGGGCTGTCTGCTCGCGTTCCTTTACAGCTGGTATCGTTTGTATCTGGAGTGGTTACATTCTTGCCTTTACAGTATAATGAACATGCATACATACATACATAACATCCCTCCCCCCTAGGATGGGACGAAGTCCCGCAACCATTGTGGCTTGCCGCACGTGCGCTTGGGACGCGCTTGCGTCTGACCTAGTACTGGGGAGCCTGTGATCCCTGACTCCGCGGGTGCTTGTCCTGCAACGGGAAACGGGGATTCGTTAGTGGCTCCGTGGGGCGTCCGTGCCTGCCTCGCGCCCGGGGATGGGAAAGGAATGAATAGTTGGGAGGTGAACCCCTGCCTGTTGCTCTCTGACCCCGGGGATCCACCTATTGTGAACCGCGGAACCGATGAGGTCGCCCTTGCGGTTCGGCTACCTTCTGATCCCTGCTCGGGGGACCTTGAGACTGTGGTGGTCGGACTCGCTGATGCCTCCCGTCTTGGGGGTGTCGGTCTCCGGGAAAGTGGCGCTATATCGCATTCTAACTCACAGGGGCTACTGGGACTGGAGGTACTGGGACTGGAGGTACCAGGGGCTGAACTGAAACCCCTCTTTTCGCTAGGACGGGTGGAGGACCACTCCGCTAACTCCCCCTGGTACTGCAAATCAACGTCTAAACTTCTATGGGCATCTGTGTTTCGGGGAAACTCCCGCGGGGTATGTGTGTGGTCGGGGCTCTTCCATTTCTTCGGGGACCCCCGCAAAAGATTTCTGTGGATCGATTCCCTTTCCTCCCCCCTTGGTGGGGACCCATGCTCCCCTTTTCCTCCCCCTTGGGTTAAGCGGGTGGGGGAGTACCCTAACGCTGATTCGATGCTATTCTCGTCTCCGTCCTGCTCTCCGGGGACCCTGCGCCTGAGTTGGTCCACGTGTCGCCTCCACAGGAAGCCTGTACTGGTTTCTACGCGGTATGAGACGGGGCCGGTTTGTTCTACTACGGTGCCCGGCACCCAGGCTGGCCCCGCGCTGGCGTAGTTCCTGCAATGCACCGGGGCGCCTACGCTGAAACTCTTTGTGGGTTCCACCCCTATGTTCCGCCCCTTGTCCTCTACTCTCGTGGGGTCTAGCTTGGAGATTCCCGTGGCCAGCTTCCTGCGCATCAACAGCTCTGCGGGGGAGTACCCTGACGCTAGTGGGGTGACCCTGTATCTTAGCAGGAATTGGCACAATTTCAGGTCGAGGTCTCCGGGCCCCATGCGCAGCAGCGCATCTTTCGTGGTGCGCACGAGGCGCTCTACTTGGCCGTTGGTGGCCGGGTGAAAGGGGGCAGAGGTGACGTGCCGAATGGCGTTGCGCTCCAAGAATGCCCCGAACTCGGCGGACGTGAAACAGCTGGCGTTATCGCTGACGAGGGTGTTGGGTAAACCGAACGTGGAAAAGACCCTCCTTAACTGTTTAATTGTTGTGGCCGAGGAGGTGCTCGAGACTGGAATGACCTCCAACCACTTGGAGAACGCGTCCACCACGAGGAGGAAAAGCGTTCCCCTGAACGGGCCAGCAAAGTCTACATGTATCCGGGACCAGGGCCCCCTAGCCGTGTCCCACTCCCTAGGTGGCGAGCGAGCCTCTTCTGGCCTTGAGCTTTGGCACGCTTCGCAAGTGCCGACCATGTGTTCAATGTCGGCGTCTAGCTGGGGCCACCAAAAGTAACTGCGGGCCAGCGCCTTTGAGCGGACGATCCCCGGGTGGCTGACGTGCAGCAGTTTAAGCACACTCGGCCGGAGAGGCGTGGGGATCACTACCCGCTGTCCCCACAAAAGGCAACCCCTCTCTAGGGACAACTCTAGTTTCTTTTTGAAAAATGTGTCGAATTCCGCTGCTGGGGAAGACACGGGCCACCCTTTCTGTACCCAGGAGCAAACTGTGGCCAGCGTCTTGTCCTTGCCTGTCGCTTTGGCGATGTCGGCCGGTACTACTGGAGGGGAGTCTAGAACCTCTATCATTAAGACCTGATGGTCCCTCTCTACTCCGCCCACGTGGCAGCAATCCCGGGGAATGGGGGACCTCGACAGGGCGTCGGCATGACTGATCTCCTTCCCGGGCCGGTATACCAACGCGTGCTGATACGCGTTGAGAAAAATGGCCCACCTGAGCATTCTCGGGGACAGGATTTGGGGTGTGGGCTTATCTGCGGTGAAAATGCCCAACAAAGGCTTATGGTCAGTCACTATGGTGAAGGGGCGGCCGTACACAAAATCATGAAATTTCTTGGTCCCCGCAATTATTGCTAGTGCTTCTCTGTCTGTCTGAGCATAGTTCCTCTCTGCTTGGGACAGGGACCTAGAGTAGAATGCTATCGGGGCCTCCCTACCGTTCTCCAGCACGTGGCATAACACCGCCCCCACCCCCACCGGGGATGCATCGCATATCAGGACCACTGGGCGTTTGGGGTTGAAGTGGGTCAGTACGGCATCTGATGCCAGGAGTCGCTTCAGGTCATTGAAAGCCTTTTCCTGGTCGTCGCCCCACTTCCATGCCTCGTCCTTTTTTAACAATTTGTGTAGCGGTTCTGCCACGGCTGCCTTCCGCGGGAGGAAGGAGTGGTAGAAGTTGAGCAGTCCGAGGAACGACTGCAACTCGGGCTTGGATGTGGGGCGAGGGGCCTTCTTGATGGCGGCTACCTTGGATTGGGCTGGTCTTATTCCCTCAGGAGTGACACGGAACCCTAGGAACTCAACCTCTGTAGCGAAGAAGACGCATTTGTCTTTCCTCAACCGCAACCCCGCCTTTTCGAATATTGTCAGGACCTTTCCCAACCTAGTTGCTAATTCGGCCCGGCTCCCCCCTGTAATCAATACGTCATCAAAGTAGGGTAACACCCCCTCTAACCCCTTCAGGAGGCGTTCCACAAGTGACTGGAAGATCCCGGGTGCCGAATTCACGCCGAATTGTAGGCGCGATACCTGGAACGCCCCTTTGTGGGTGACTATGGTCTGCGCAGCAGCTGCGGCGGGGGTCACCGGGAGTTGCTGGTAGGCTTGGGCCAGGTCGAGTTTAGCGAAACACCTCCCCCCGTGTAACCTGGCCAACAAGTGGCTGACTACCGGCACCGGATACGCATTAGGGCGGATCGCCTTATTGATGGTACACTTGTAATCAGCGCATATGCGGACCTCCCCGTTGGCCTTGAGCGCCGTTACAATTGGAGTTTCCCACTCCGCAGAATCAACAGGAACAAGAATCCCCTGGCCCACCAATTTGTCCAACTCCGCCTCTATTTTGTCCTTTAGTGCGAAGGGCACTCTGCGCGGTTTAAGTCTGATTGGACGTACTCCCGGGTCCAGGTCGAAAGTCACTGGGGGGCCCTTGAATTTCCCGAGCCCCTTTTTAAAAACCTCGGGGTCGCACACGCTCTGTATTGGATCAGTCCCGGCGGGGTGTGCTTCCACGGCGTGTACCCCCCCGATGAACAACCCCAGGGGCTGGAACCATTGAGTCCCGAGGAGGCTGCATTTACCTCCCTTGAGGACGACTAGGGGAAGCGTTGCGGTGTGCTTTTTAAACTGGACCCGGAACTTCCCAACCCCCAACACTGGGATGCGGTTCCCTTGCACGTCCTTCAGTGTGGCCCTCAACGCCTTGAGCTTGGGCCGCACGCGGGGGGCGATTTTCATGAATTCCCCCTGGGAAATAATGGAGTATGAAGAACCCGAGTCCACCTCCATTCTAACAGGGGCCCCTTGTATTACTACCTCAACGAAGTAACGGGGGTGCTCCGTGGAAACGCTGCAGACCGGCGCGTCGTCCTCGCTGTCGTCGGAGATGCGCCCTACTCCGTCCCGCGTCCTCGTGGTCCGGGTGTCGTCCTTTGGCCTCGTGGTGCGGTCCTGCCTCGTGGTGCGGTCCTGCCTCGCCGAGCGGTCTGGAGAACTCCTGGTGGCCTCGCGCCGTTTCCGGCAGACCTTGGCGATGTGCCCGCGCCGGCCGCAGTTGTGGCACTCGGCCTTGCGGAATGGGCATTTGGCGCGGGCGTGGGCGGCGCCGCAGCCGTCGCAGCGCCGGCCCTCTCTCTGGACCCTCCGGACGTCCTCGTCGTCGCCGCTCTCCGCAGACGAGTCCGAAACTCGCCGGGCCGCTCGCACCGAGCTCTCTGCCTTTGCGGGCTTCGGGCGCCAGTCCTGAAGCTCGTGCACCCCGGCAGTAGTGGCCTCCGCGGCCTGTGCCGTGTCGAGGACTTGTTGCCACGTGGGAGGCGGCTCCCTTTTCATCAGCGCACGCTGAGTCTCTGTGTCCCTCAGACCGCAGAGCAGGCAGTCCCGGAGGGTGATGTCGGGGAGCTCCCACTTGCAAGGGCCGGCGGCCAACCGCAGGGCCGCGGCGAACTCCTCGACCGATTCCCCGGGTGCCTGGACTCGCCTCCAGAACGCGCTCCGAGCGGGGAACATTGCTATTGCTGGCCGGAGATGGGCGCGCAACGCCGCCAGGAGCTCTGTAGCTTTGAAGTCGCCCACCTTCCTCGGCGCGATCAGGTCCACCAAGGTCCTCTTGGTCTCGTGTCCGAGCATGCGGACGAAAATGGCCCTCTTTTTGGCCTCATCGGAGACTTCGAGCTCCACCAGCGCTGCGTTGAAGTCTATCTCAAACAGCTCCAAGTCTCCCGGCTTCTTGATCTCGTAGCCGGCGCATGTCTTGGTCCCGTGGGCAGCCATATCCCACCTTCGTCGCCAATTTAGAGTATGGGACCAAAGACAACCGGACAACCGAAAGGTTGGTTTAACACAGGTTTATTGCATGAGGTTCCAGCGAAGCATGAGGTAATGGCCGTGATACATCTCAATATATACAGTAGCTCTCTACATTTGAATCTTGTAGCACAGTAGCTCATTGGCTGCTACCGGCGTGGCCTCGCCCAGGCACGCCTCTTTCTTCAGCTGCTGAATGCGGGGAAGGTTTTCCCGTGGCTGTCCGTGATTGAGCAATGTGAACCATGTGAGGCTGAACGCTCGCAGCTGCCCTCTATGGGCTGTCTGCTCGCGTTCCTTTACAGCTGGTATCGTTTGTATCTGGAGTGGTTACATTCTTGCCTTTACAGTATAATGAACATGCATACATACATACATAACAATGAAGTACAGGGATACTGAGCAAAATATTATATTATGATACTCAGCCTGACCAAGAATGACAGAACCATAAAGCTCAAACAAATATAAAGTGTCATTAAATTTAACCCTTTGCTGATGTCCCATTGAGCATGGAGCACTCAAGGGAAAACATCCGTGTTAAATGGCTTAAATCTTAGGAAAGTAAAGATGCTTATTTGTCTAAACACGTTCTGAAGAGCTACAAAATTCACCTTTTAATGACATTTTAAAGTCCAATAATAGCATAACCTAGCCTTCATTTTGAACCTTCTCTGCATAGCTGTCAAGTTTTGGATTTGAAAAGGGAAATGTGGATAAAATACGGGAGGTTCATGGCCAATACGGGACACTTGACAGCTATGCTTCTCTGTGTAGACCTCATATATTACCATTAATTATTTCTAAGTAGTAATACCTCTCACTGATTAGTTAACGGTAAAGGTCGCCTTTGCTCGAAAGCCAGTCATATCTGACTCTAGGGTTCAGTGCTCATCTCTGTTTATAGTCAAGAGCCAGTGCTGTCTGTGTCTTCAGATGTTTCCATGGAGATGTGGCAGGCATGTCTCAACACCGGAGTGCACAGAACGCTGTTTACCTTTCCCACCAAAGTGGTCCCTATTAATCTACTTGCAATTTCTTGCTTTCAAACTGCTAGGTTGGCAGGAGCTGGGACAGAGATGGGAGCTCAATCCGTCATGCAGTACTCAGGAATCGAACTCCAACATTCCAGTTGTGGAGTTCAGCATCTTAACCATTTGAGCTACCGCAGTCCCTTGAACAGCTATAGCAAGCCTTAAAATCTGTACGTGATGGGCAAATTCTGAGTTCAGATTTGGAATCAGCACACTCGATTTCATGTAAATCATATGTCTTATTCCCAGTAATAAAATCATTGTTGTGCAGTGTTATAGGCAATGGTGGGCTCCAAAAAATTTTTACTACCACACTGTGGCCGTGGTATAGTGGCCGTGGCCAGGGGGGGAGCCCTGTGTTGCACCTAAATTAGGACTACATTATTTCAAAACTTGGATGGGCGGTGCCAGTCAGTATTTTTGCTACCGGTTCTGGTGAACTGGTGCGAACGTGCTAAATCCCACCACTGCATACACCTGTCACTACAATCTCCTTCTTCTGTGGCAGCCTGATTTAGCTTGGTTATAGGTACAGTAAAGGAAATGAAATATACTATAACATATAACCACAAGGTAAAATGTGGAGAGGAGACATAAATTAGTTCCAGTAACATGTTAATTAAAACATTTGTTGGTGTGCTCTCCAGAGAGGATAAACATTTACCTTTCCTACAAGCCAGGTTGCCAGTCTGGCCAGGTTATACTGCTATGGCAATAGAGTAGACCATACCACCAGTGACTCAACACCGATTGTCAACCATGGTTAACTAACCTGGCAACCCTGACGACTAACAGCCCTAGGTGGCAAAGTCCATGGGGTAAGGTGATGGCCCCCAAGTGGATTATATCCCACGTGAATCCATCTTGATGGAGGGCAGCAGCTTCATCCATCCTGGTCTGGGGCTGAGGAGGACTTTGTGTGCCAAAAGGGCTCAGGACCAGAAAGTGACTCACAGAACTGCATCAGTGGTACTGGTGTCATGCTGTGATGCAGAAGGCAAATGGAAGGCCACTACATTATTTATACTGCACCTAGGACAATCTTCATGGCTGATCGCCATGAGGATAGTCAATATTCAGAATCAGATACAGCACAGAAGAAGAAGAAGAAGAAGAGACTTTGATTTCCACATCACAGGTTAACCCTTCTATGTGTCCAACAAATGGCAGATTCCACAGGCACATAAAGTATCATACTTTTATGAAGCCGTTTTCTCCACAGCTGGCTGGCAGCTGAAGGCATGAACTGACTCCACTGAAAAGACTGGCATTCTTTTCATTTATCTTATTTTTATCCCACTTTTCCTCGAGAAAGCTCAGAGCTGCATACCCAGATCTTCCTCCACCCCTGCTTCTTTCACAACCCTGTGAGGCTGGTCAGCTAAAAGATTTGCCCTGTGTCAGCAGGTGAATTTCATGGCATATGCAGTGTTTAAATGCTGGCCCCTGTAGCCCTGGTTCAACCATAATTAGCATCCTGCTACTACTCCATTCATGCCTTCATCTCACATTTGAGGTTCCACAAGGCAATATCAATCCTCTATTAGCAGTGCTACTAATGGTGATGGCCACTTCAAATAGGCAGGCCATATTAAATTGCAAACTTGTGTGGACCAGACCCCAGAGAATCACAACAGTCCACTAATAATAATTTCACGTCAGAAATTATTCTGGGTTGGAAGGATTTTTGTTTGAGCAACTCTGCTCAGGGGATGCCCAAATGAGGTCCACAAGAGCTGGGACAGAGACAGGTGCTCAATCCATCATGCAGTACCCAGGTCTCGAACTGCCAACCTGCCAGCCTTCTAGCTAACAAGGTGGGCTTCTTAACCAGTGAGCCACCGCAGCCACTAACCTAGCAAGACTGCTTCTGGAAACTCAAATGCCGGGCCCTCTAATATTCTATTGCTTACAGCTTGGGAAAAGCCAAATATATCTATATTAAAATGACATAAATAAAGTTGCTTAAGATGGTTGTTTGCCTCCCCTCAGTATGGGACCCTCCCCTCCCTCTCCCCCACACCCTTGGTGTTTAACTTGGCATAGGACAGCTGGATAATTTGTTTCCATTGCAATGAAGTCCTAATTAACTGGAATAAACTTTTTTGCACTAAGTGTATTTGTTTAATAAACTGGCCCTTTCACTGCCTTACCCGAGTGCTGATTGATGAATTTGAGGGGAGTGGAAACACACCGAGAACTTAGGCATTAAAGCTGCAGTGTCTGAGCAGGCTAGCCCTCAGAAAGCTCCCTCTGTGTTGGAGAAATCCAAAATGACACATCAGATGTCTGGCTGGGGACGGGGACTTCAGCTTCACTGTTATGTACAAATATTTAGCATCCCCACCCCCACCCCCAAACTCACTGCCTGTTGCCTTCTGTCGGGACTCCATGTGTTTATTTAGCAGAATTCAACTCTACTGCTGGGATGTGCTCCTTCTGATTCCCTTGCAACTTTCTCTGCTGGAGCATGAGATTGTGCGAGATGCATATTTCCTATACGGGGAACAAAAGCCTCCATCAAAACAGCCTTCACACAGCTGTAGCTATATCTCAAGGGGAAAGGGATGGGTACCATTAGCCCTGTTTTGCACCCAAACATTGTGTTTCTGTCACTAAAATATTCAGATTCTGTACAATGAGCTGGTGTGGCCTTGCGTGTTGTGGCCTATATTTAATTTATAAAGTATATTCTTCTTCCAATATTGGCTTTCCAAAGTCTTTTCAAAAAATGAAGCAGCACTCATGACAAAGGGGTAGAAAGGGAAGAGGGTGTTAATGCAGAGATTGTCATTGTCGGCCGCAATTCAATCTGTGTATACATTTTTTTCCCCTGTCCCAGGGCACCCGGGAGGCCTGGTCTTGGAGGCCAGCTGATTCTGGGCTGCCTTTGCCCTCTGAGGCAATGAGGGGAAAATGCCACTGGCGTAAATTTGTTTAAGATGGATCCCAGCTTGCCACGAAGTGACCCACACACTATGATCTCGGAGCCATCTCCTGAGGCTTGTGTGAAATGAGACATGCAGGATTTAACACCGGGACTGCAATGGACTGCCGCAGCCTTGAGGATATGGACAAGGTGCGCCTTCACAGCCAGTCCATCTATCGTTGCCTCTTCTGCCTCCATGGCCATTGGGAATCAGAATTCCTCCTCTGCTCATTTTGCCGTTGGGCCCAATATGATGGTTTCCAGTAGCCTTTCCTCCACTGAGGGAGCCAT
This sequence comes from Bradypodion pumilum, assembly GCA_035047305.1. Taxonomy (NCBI): domain Eukaryota; kingdom Metazoa; phylum Chordata; class Lepidosauria; order Squamata; family Chamaeleonidae; genus Bradypodion; species Bradypodion pumilum. The sequence goes on from JAWDJD010000013.1 coordinate 17,120,418, forward strand.
CGCCCCACCTAAAGGGGCTCATCTGCCCATAGCCGTTGGCCTCTTTAGGACGTCAGGTTATTTACCGCCACCCAACACTCGGCGTTGAGTTGCTGGCTGTACAGTCTACTCCATTACCGTAGCAGGATGTCCGGCCAGACATAGAATGAGGATATATCACAGTAAGTAATCCCTTGAGGAGGGTACAAAAGCTTGATCTCTTAAAGATAGGGATGGGCATATACACAAATGTTTTTACTTTGTTTTTTTCCCCTCACACACAATCATTTTTAATTTTACTTTAAGTCTGAAGCAGAATACTGTGCCAGTTCCAGACTTCCCCCCCACAAGGTACAAACAAAATGCAGAACCTTGAGATCAACTTCAGGTATCAGTTGCCTATTACAGAACAGCGTTCTGTTATCAAGTGCCAAATTTTCTCACCCAACTCAGACTTGGAGCAGGTCTGTTCATTACTCTGAGACTTGTTACTTAAGACCCTTCTCAAATAAATGGTGCAAGTGGAAAGAAAGAAGGAGGACTTCTTGTCTGTGGTACCCCAGTGATAGGGCTGTCTTCCTTCAAGCATGTATATGGTGCCCAATATATTATCTTTTAGGTGGAGCACATGTGAAAGATGCAAACAAATTAGAGCAGGTACAGAGAAGGGCAACAAGGATGATCAAAGGACTGGAAACCAAGCCCTAGGAGGAAAGACTGAAGGAACTGGGCATGTTTAGCCTTGAAAAAAGGAAGCTGAGAGGGGATATAATGATAGCACTATTAAAATACCATGGATACCTTGGAGTCGTTATTCAGTGAGGAGTCTGTGCACTGGTAGACATCTCCACAATGACATTCTGCACATGCAAATAGACTTGAGAAACCAAGTCCATGCAGGGTTGGGTTTTTTTTTTTTTTAGCCATTTGGATATCACATCAGGCAGACCATAACATGTGCCCTCTGCTTTCTCCCTGCCCAAGGAATCCAATGGAGGACACTTTGGTGAGTTTTAATCCTGGCCTAACATCATTGACAAGAAATGGGCAACACTGCCTAGTTAGACCGCTCAAGCCCCCGCACCCCAACGAGGCTCTCCTAATGGGAGACTAATAAAATACCTGAAAGAAAATCATAAAGAGGAAGGGCAGGATCTGTTCTCCATCATCCCAGAGTGCAGGATGCGGCATAACAGGCTGAAACTACAGGAAGCAGATATAGGCTGAATATTAGGAAAATCCTCTTGACACTTAGAGCAGTACGACAGTGGAACCAACTGCCTCAAGAGGTGGTGAGCGCTCCAACACTGGACGCATTCAAGAGAGAATTGGACAACCCTCTGTCAGATCTCCTTTGATCCAGATTCCTGTGTTTAGCAGGAGATTGGACTTGACGTATGTGGGACACCAGAGCCGTCCTAGTCACCACCAACATACACACTTTGGTGGTTGGTAGGTTTAACTTTTTTAGCACATCCCCGTATGTGCCATCCCCATTGTCTGTGGCTGTTGGTAACGGCATATACAGGAACCTTGTGAACACCAAAGGCTACTTCTAGTATAAATATCTGGTATGCTGAAAGTGATAGAGAACCCCTTTAACATATCTGATATTGAATAATTCCCCTAATAATAATAATTTCGTGTCAGAAATTATTCTGGGTTGAAAGGAATTTTGCAGAAGAATCTCTGCTTAGGGAACGCCCAAAGGAGGTTCCTTTCATGTGCCCAAGAGCTGGGACAGAGACAGGTCTTGCAGTACCCGGGTCTTGACCTGCCAACTCGCCAGCCTTCCAGCTAACGAGGCGAGCTTCTTAACCACTGAGCCACCACAGCCCCAATAATTCCCATGACTGCAGTTGATCAGGAGAAGTGAATTTTTTAAACATCTTTAATCATCGCTGATGTGATGCATCACTTTGTTTATATTTTTAAAAAACTGTTTGTATTTCTGTGTTTAGTGCCCATAGAAACTGCCTGAAGTTGCAATTTCAATTGGCCATACACACAGCCAATGAATTCAAAGAGGACAATTCAAGTCCTAATAACAGGTACAAAAAATTCCATAAAGTCAAAAATTCCGTAAAGTCATTTTGGGGAGAAAAATACCAGTTATTTGAGTAATAAGTCAAAAATAGCTTAGAAAGTAGCAATAATAAATGAAGAAAGCTTACCATATCTTTAGTAATTATTTATACGCATCCACCGCCTCTCTAAGAATGCTGTATAATGTGCGTTGGGACGTTAATTAGGTCTGCTACCTCTAACGCTTATGTAGACAAAATATTACTAACAGGTGTAGAATGGAAAACACCTGCACGGGAAAGGTAAAAAGTAAAAAGGACTACTAATACTTACAGACTTGGAAGTTCAAAGAAAGGAGGAGAGTTCAATTTCAGAATTGAATCCCTGGGGAGCTAAAGTGTTAAAAAAATGAATGTAGAAAGCTTCATGCTGCAAAAGTTTTTGTGTACATTGATTTTCTCATATTAAGAAGGACGAATCTGTTCCAGAACAACAAATTTGATATCTTTATCAGAATGACCCAATTCGACAAAATGCGGAGTAAGAGGTACAGATAAATCATTAAGGCGAATTTTAGAACGATGTTTGGATATTCTAATTTTTATAGGACGATAACTTTGTCCAATATATCGTTTGCGACAAGGGCATTCTATCATATATACCACATTAGAACTATTCCAATTACTGAAATGTCTGATTTTAAAGGAGTTTTGACCTGGAATATGTATCTCTTTAGTTTCCCAACTGTATCTGCATAGGATGCAGCTGTAGCAATGGAAATGTCCCGTAGCCAGAGGTGGTTCATTAGAGCAACGTGCTGTATGATCTGATTTAGAAATAATATTTCCAAGTGTTTTAGTTTTCCTAAATCCAATAGTGGGCTTATCATGGCATCCTGGAAGATCTTGAACTATGTGCCAATACTTGTAAATAGTGTGTTTAATTTTTAGTGCTAAAGGTGAGAACTCAAAAGAGGTGTAGATGGAGCGATCATTGCGTTTAAAGAGATTAGGTCTGGGTGTCTTTCTGATTTTGTCAAGGTTATAACTAACTATATGTTTGGGGAACCCTCTATGTATTAGAGTAGACCTAATTCTATTAGCAGTAGTGGCAAAGTCCTCATGTAAGGTAGAATTCCTTTTAGCACGTGCAAATAATCTGAAGGGAATATTGGTTTTAACATGCAGCGGGTGATGTGAATTGTAATTTAAATACGCACTTCTGTCGGTGGGTTTTTTTATAGAGACTAACGCCCAATCGTCTATTGTTTGAGATATATACATTTACATCAAGAAAAGGGAGAGAGTGGTGGTCTGTCTGATGAGCAAACCTTAGATTCTCATCACATTGGTTAAGCCATGATGCAAAATCATTTGCAAAATCATGATGATCAATTACAAAAATCAAATTGTCGATATATCTTTTATATATAAGAATGTGCTGCAAAAATGGGTTACACTGATTATAAATGTACTTTTCTTCAAAACTAATCATGAAAATATTGGCAAGACTTGGTGTGAGGGCCATGCCCATTGCCACTCCTTTAGTCTGGAGAGAAATAGAATCTTCAAAACGGAAGTAATTATTTTCAAGAACTATGTCTAATAGGTCAATCAAAAAATTAGGAGGTTCACATATATCTCTAGAATCTAATACATCTTGGATAACTAACCTAGCAGCATCTGTGGGGATGTTGGTGTAAAGAGCTTCAACGTCCATAGTAAGAATGATTGCACCTGGAGGTATACAAGTACCTTCTAATTCGGAAACCAACTGAGTAGAGTCTTTTTAGCAAAACAATTTATGTGGGAATCTAAGTATTTCAATAGTGGCTCTAAAAGGGAATTATAGCCTGCTTCCAAATTAACAGGGATTATATAACTTTACTGTTTAGTTTCTGAATTTATATTATCTTGTAATATATTATATATAGTGCAGCTCATATTTGGTAAGCATTGTTGCATGTAATAGTAATACTATTATCTGCCATTATTATATATACTATAATTATTTTTTTATTAATTGTTTGTAGATTCCTTGATAAAAGACATCAAGTCTGAAAAGCTAATAAACCGGATAGCTTCGGAAATATCCTCACTTCTACATATCTATCTACAAGTTGTATTTCGTGGACCTTCAGCATTTACTCATGGTCCCTTATAATAAATTATTATATATTTTCTGCATATTTTTGCATATGCTTAGAAGACTTTACCTTTGGTTCCTGACCTCCCTCTTCTGAGAGTTATTATTTTTTCGCTCTTTTCCACTGTTACTCCGTTTGGACCCACTACCTTTTTTCATACACACAGCCAAACAACGAATTCTAAAAATTTAAATGAAACGATTCATCATTTTAGCCATGCTCTATGCCAACAATCAGGGGAATTGTTCAATTACGATTCAAAGGGTCAGTTCCCATTTGGATGGAAGGAACACTCTTCCTTCTGTACGGGAACCGACACAAGTCCAGGCACAAGTTCAGCAGGAAGTCTTTTTTTATTGCATTTTTCAATAAGTAAAAAAAACACATAAAAAAGGAAAACATCAATAAGAAAAACATCAATGCATAATACAAGATAACATAAAAATACAAAGTACAAATAGAAGTTAATAACTTAAATCACCTAATTAAAAGTACAATAATGGCAGACAGACAAAAAAGGCAACAAAAACAAAAATAGATAGATAGATAAATAAATAAATAAATAAATGTTTCCATCAGAGAAATCAGCAATAATTGTATTTCAATATATTATAATTCTTTCCCAAAAAAGGAACGTATCTGGGCAGGGTTGAGCCCCTTTTTTTCCTATTAGAGTATAATCAACAAAATATTTCCATATTTCCCAAAAGGGGATTTTAACTGACAACCCTCTTCCTTGTCGTAGTTGCATTGTTAATTTTTCATTGAGGGCAGGTTGCCACACTTCTGCATACCATCTCTTCTTGTTGATGTCCCCCCCCCCATTTCCACTCCTTCGCAATCACTTATCTCGCAACCAACAATAATGTTAACAATAATTCCTTTTGGCCCTCCTCCAAATTCAACTGATCCATTTCCCCCAGAATTGCCAATTTTGGATCTAATACAATTGTTATACCCAGTATCTTATTTACTTCTTCTTCTATTGGCAGTCTTAATAGCCCCAGAGTCTATGATTTTGTATGCTTTTTGGTTTCTCCTGAAGCACAGCTTATTTTTATCTTGCTTTCCTTCCTTTTGCCCAGGGGTTCGCAACCTAAGGCCTGCGGGCTGGATCCGGCCTGCAGCACCATTTCATGTGGCACCCCACACCTCCCTCAAGGATATTTGAGAAACAAATTGGCCAGCCCCTTTGAAGCTGTTGGGACAAAATGGTCGCCCAAAATCGTGCAGGCAGGGCAAAATGGCTGTCTAGCCCTCGAAGCTGACTGAGAGAGTGTGACCCTGCTCCCGGATTGAAAAGGTTGGGAAGCCCTGCTTTAGGCAGTGTTTAGCACTGTAGCAACTCACTAGCAGAGGACCCGGCATTGCCCGGGGGTACCCTACCCAGGCCAAGGAGAGATCCGGGCCCACCCCCCAGCTGCCATACCTTTTGGTCTGTTATCGTTGTGGCTGCTCTCCCAGCTCCACCATGAGGCGCCATCTAAGCCTGAATCTGGCCACCGCCACCAGCCTCCCCAGTGACTACAGTCAGTGGGTAGCCATCATAGCCCAGCCCCTCCATCCTCCCATGGATTGTGTCAGGAGGAAAGGAGGCTCCATTTGGGCGGGTGGGCAGAGAATCCATTTGGGGGGGCGGATGTCTGCGGAAGGTGGCGTCCCAGTCCCGTCCTCCGCTCACCCCCGGCTGTGGGTTCTCCCTTCCCCCCACGGCATGCCTCAGGAGTGCAGAGGAACCATGCCACAGTGGCTGCCTACCAACAGTAGTCGCTGGGGCAGGGGTGGCCATAATAGCTGTAATTGCTGCCATCCATACTGGTGGTTAGGCACCTGGAATGGTGGGCAGACTTTGGCACATGCATGGAATTTCATGCATGCACCACAGCCTGGAATGCCAGGCAGGGTTAGGCGCATGTGTGGATTCTCGCGCATGCGCAGTCACCTCTCCTGGTCATTTCTGCCAGCCAGGGGGCAAGCGTTGCAGCCCCTTTTCGGGGGCAAGGACCCCGAGGCGGGCTGCTGGTTACCGATGCCAGCCACCCCAGACATTGAAGGTAGGCGTGCACGCAGTTTCCAGCGCAATCGGTGCAGAAGTGTCACTTTGTATTAGGGAACCCTGTGATTTCACGGAGCCCCAGATCTGGTCAGCTGGGAATTGGTTGAGCTGTGGTGATGACATCACAATCCCCCCTGGTTGGCTTTTTTCCCTTGCTTTTTCTCCTGTTGGTGGGGGAGTCTCCTTTGTGGATTGATTTAGGGGGCATACCCCTCCCCATGGGGTTTGTCACCCCCGCAGTGACCATCTCTTCAGCTCACGGTACAAGTGTGCCAAGTTTCAGCGCAATCGGTGCAGGGGTGTGGATTTGTATAAGGAACATACAGCGTCAGATCTTGATTTTAGTTATATAGATAAGCAGGGTGATAAAATGCAGCCTTGTCTTACTCCCTTTCCTATTCCAAATCACTGTGTCATTCCGTGTTCTGTCCTAACTGTTGCTTCTTGGTTCGTGTACAGATTTCTCATGAGGCATATTAGGTGTTCTAGTATTCAAAGCAAACCCATAGGAAATTGTGTAAATTGGGACATGGTTTTAGTACAGAATTGTTATGTAAGTCAAACTTTATGTAACTTGAGACATTTGTAAGTCGGGGTTTTCCTGTAACTCATAGTTAGGCTTTAACTTGCCTATGCAGGCTGAGAAGGGATAGAGGAATTTTCCAGCATCTGCATGTGACGAGTCTTGCAGTTTAAGCTTTAGTGACCCTTACTGCTCTGTTTTAGAAATACACAACAGCTGCCTGTGAAATGAACCCTGACTGCAAAATGAATAAGAAGCAACGACAAACATCACTGAGAACCCAAACATGATATATAGGTTACTAACAGGGTCAAACAAAACCAACCTAGCAAGAAATTGTGCTTTTCTGGATCTGCATGTTTATGCAAATGCAAAAACAAATGCATAGAGTACGGTGTTAAATAATAGTCACTCGAGAATCATAAATAAAGATTGGGAGAAAGAGGCTCTAACTTCAGTGATACCAAAAAAGCTTTATCTAGTTCTCAAGAACCATAAATGTGTAACATTCAAATCCATCACACTATTTGTTGTCCCTCATTACAACTGTAAAATATGCTTACAAAAGCTACACACGTTTAAAAAGGTCCTTGAAAACCAATGTCTTAGCACCCATATTGTGAAAGAGAACATATACACCACCCTGACAAAGACATATTCCTGGCATACTCATGAAACTGAATGAGGTAATAAGATGTTACAGTGCTAAAGGGGACTGTACCCAAAACGAAATAGGGGACAGAAGATCTTTTCCAGTGTGTACCATGCTAAACCTATCTTGACAATACAAAAATAACACAACATCTTGTGTTACACAACTTTAACATGTTTACTGGTCAATATAGTGAAGGAGGCAGTGCCGGATTAAGCCAGTGCGAGGCCAGTAGCAAATTCCTCCCACTGGAAGCAGAAGTAAAACATGCACATGCGCAGAATGCATTTATAGCAGTGTTCTGCGCATGTGCTGGCACATCTTACTTCTGCTTCCGGGAGCAGCATAGACTGGATAAATTGGCATTGGGGCCGGATCTGGCCCACAGGCCATAGTTTGGGCACCCCTGGTTTAATAACTTCTAATAATTATCTAATTCTTCCATGCAAGCTTCAGAAAGAGTTGTGCATGTAGATTTTCCATAAATAACATTGTAGCATAAAGTCTGAAGACTTTAACCATTATGACAGTTGACAAATATTCAGAATTTAAATAGGCCTTGATGTGAAAGCTTTAAAATACTATATAGTGTAGCTTATCAACAAAATGTAGAAATATTTCAAGGGAGAAAAATGTGAAGAAAAGCTCATTTAGAAGATGGAAGGCTTGTCCGAATGAGGACAGCAGGCAGAAACATAAATTCTGGCAGAACAAATGCAAGGCAACAATCAGGAAAGCAAAGCAAGACTTTGAGGAGCGTATAGCTAAAAATACTCAGAGAAATAACAAAGACTTCTTTAAGTACATTAGAAGTAAGAACCCAACTAGGAAGGCCATTGGACCATTAGATGACAATGGAAGGCAAGGGGTTATTAAAGAGGAAACAGAGATTGCAGAGAGACTCAATGAATTCTTTGCTTCAGTATTCACTGAAGAAGACAGAGACCACATGCCCAAAACAGAGCCTATCTTCGTAGGGAGGGAAACCGAAGAATTAAGCCAGATAGAAATAACCAGGGAGGAGGTCCTTGCATGTCTTGTTAAACTAAACACTAACAAATCACCAGGACCAGATGGCATCCATCCACGAGTTCTCAGGGAACTTAAAGATGAAATTGCTGATCTCCTAGCCAAAATATATAATCTTTCCCTCAAATCAGGCTTTGTGCCTGATGACTGGAAGTTAGCGAATGTAACACCAATTTTCAAAAAAGGATCCAGGGGTGATCCAGGAAATTACCGACCTGTCAGTTTGACATGTGTCCCAGGTAAAGTGATGGAAACCATCCTAAAAGATAGAATTAATAGGCACATAGAAGAGAAGGCGCTGCTAAAGGAGAGCCAACATGGCTTTTGCAAGGGCAAATCATGCCTCACTAATCTGTTGGAATTTTTTGAGAGTGTCAACAAGCATGTGGATAAGGGGGATCCAGTTGACATTGTTTATCTGGACTTTCAGAAGGCTTTTGACAAGGTCCCACACCAAAGGCACTTGAATAAACTTACCAGTCATGGAATAAAGGGACAGGTCTTGTCCTGGATCAGCAACTGGCTAAGGGACAGGAAACAGAGGGTAGCACTAAATGGACACTTCTCCAAGTGGAGGGAAGTAAAGAGTGGGGTCCCCCAAGGTTCAGTACTGGGACCCCTGCTTTTCAACCTCTTCATAAATGATCTAGAGGTAGGAGTAAAAAGCAAGGTAGCCAAATTTGCTGACGACACTAAATTATACAGGGTAGTGAAGACTGTGAGAGATTGTGAGGAGCTCCAGAGGGATCTCTCGACACTGGGGGAGTGGGCAAAACAGTGGCAAATGAGCTTCAACATTAGTAAGTGCAGAGTGATGCATGTTGGGGCAAAGAACCCCAATTACATTTATAAACTGATGGGGTCTGAACTCTCTGAGACAAACCAGGAAAGGGACCTTGGTGTCCTGGTGGACAACTCAATGAAGGTGTCTACCCAGTGTGCCTCAGCAGTGAAAAAAGCAAACTCAATGCTAGGGATCATTAGGAAGGGTATAGAAAATAAGTCAGCAAGTGTCATTTTGCCTCTTTATAAATCTATGGTGAGACCCCATCTGGAATACTGTGTACAGTTCTGGTCGCCATACCTCCAGAAGGATATTATGGAGCTGGAAAAAATGCAGAGGAGGGCAACCAAAATGATTAGGGGACTGGAACACCTTCTGTACCATCTGAGGCTGCAACGGTTGGGCCTCTTCACTCTTGAACGACGACGTCTAAGAGGTGACCTGATTGAAGTTTATAAAATCATGCACGGTGTGGACAAAGTAGATAAGGAAAAACTGTTTTCCCTATCGCATAATACTAGAACTAGGGGACACTCCATGAAACTTTTGGGTACTAGTTCTCAAACAAATAAGAGAAAGTACTTTTTCACCCAGAGGATTACTGGTCTATGGAACTCCCTGCCAGAAGAAGTGGTGACAGCTGTCAGTCTTGACAGCTTTAAGAAAGGATTAGACAAGTTCATGGAGGAGAAGAGTATCAATGGCTATAATTATGGATACTTAAGGACAACCTCCGGGTTGGAGAGATAGGCAGGATATCTCTCAATATCATTTCCAGGGAATCCTAAGCAGGTGAAGGCATCTCCTTGGGAATACCCTGAAGGAAATGGTGAGCCACTGTGTGAGACAGAATGCTGGACTGGATGGGCTGTGGCCTGTTCCAGCAAGGCTGTTCTTATGTTCTTATGTTCTTATGTGATAACGGTATAGAGTGATAAGTTTTCATAAATGTTTTTGAAGAAAATTACATCTTGCCAAAATGAATATTCACAGTACACTGGACAGAATCTTTGCACATTTTGATAAGGTTTCCAGGAAAGCAACACTAAGTTTCAGTTCTGATAAATAAAAGGCAAGCAGTTATTAGTTCTTGCAGTATAGATGAATACAAAGTTTAAAGTACACATAAGTAAAGCACTCTGTCTTTAAAAGGAGATTCGATGGGTACATAAAGACTTCAAAACTGAGAAAAGTCCCAGTCTGGCAGTGATGCATGTTTTTAAAATGTTAGTATCCTACAAAAAACTATATTAAATAGTTTATTTTACATTATTTTGCTGTATGAGATGGGGCATTATTCGCAGTGTAGTTTGGGGACAGGTATTTTAACACTCTCTCATAGCGGGAAGCAATGTGTTGACTCATCCCTTCTACCTCTGTTCACCAATTCTGGAGAGAAAATCATATGATTGAAGGCGAAAGATCTCCTGCCTCCAATTCTGGTGGAGTCCTCTCAAAATCATCTTCAAAAAAGTAAGGAGCACTGTTTTAGACTGGAGAAAGATGATCTGCTTTTAATAATTCCTCTTTTTTGGTGCTTCTTCTTCTTCTTCTTCTGTGTCTAGGCCAGACGTGAAACTGCCAAAATGAAGGCACCTTTTTGCGGGTTCCGCGAGCACGATTGGCATAACTGTCCCTCACAGTGGTCACACCGGGCGAGGCAGACCCCTGGTCACTGACCTCTGTGAGTACAGAAATCGGGGAGCGGATTAATAATCATAGGGTTGATTCACCCACATCTGACCTGACCGGCCGTTCTGCTGAGGAAAGCTGAATCACTAACCTCCGTTATACATTAGGCAATTACACACGTACAGATCAGCCCAAGCCCGAGTGCAAATAGTGGCCATGTTTACCCTGGTGTAAGCCACGAACAATGGATTTCCCCTGTCAGTGTTTGCCCTAGTTAATTAACTTCCCCAAGAGAGATTCCCCATTAACCCGGGTAAATGGGTGATGTGATTTTCCTGTCAGATGATGATTCTATCACACGCTGCCTTGAATTCCTATATATGATGACGCTTTTCCCTCAATAAACCACTGGTCTTCGCTCCATCTTGTCTCGTGTCGTTACTTGACCAGTCTCCTCCGGGACCTCACGGCCGCCCCGCGGCCCCAATCCAACACCTTTTGATAAAGAAGCTGCTTTCTCTTACTGAGGTGGTATCATGCAACAGAAATGGATAAGCAAGACCCAGAGTCCTCATCATTAGTAGTAGTATTTTATTAATTGATTAGTCTTACGACCTTATCAATAACATAACAGAAGAATAAAATCTGAGCGATACAATTAAATATTATACAGTGCAATAAAAGTACAGTAGAATAAAATAAAACAAAATAGCCAAGCTACTTTTAAAGGGAATGTTGCTAAGACGCTGACTGTAAGGCAGCAGGTCAGCAGTTCGGTACCTGAATACTGCAGGAAGGAAGGAATACTGAATGAATGAAGGAATGAAGGAATACTGCAGGAAGGGTCTTTGTCCCAGCTCCGGCCAACCTAGCAGTTCGAAAGCAAAAAGTTGAAAGTAGATAAATAGGGACTGCTTCGGTGGGAAGGTAAACAGCATTCCATGCGCTCTGGTGTCTAGTCATGCCTGCCACATGACCATGGAAACGTCTGCAGAAAGCAGACAGTGCTGGCTCTTCAGCTATGAAACAGAAATGAGCACTGAACCTTAGAGTCGGATACGAGTGGCTTTCGAGCAAGGGTGACCTTTACTAAAGGTAAGCTGGAGAAAGTATCTTGATACAATTAATAAATACATATGCATAATCAGATAAATGAATCTCCCTTGTAGGATACCCCAATTGTTTGCTATATTGGATTCTTTTAGCTGATGCCTCAATTATAAACTTGGCAGTTCTACATACAATGTGCATGTTAGAACCCAGGAGGAGATAGGACAGTGTGTGATTAGAGTCCCAAAAAGTTGTATTTTCTATTAGGGATGCAAGATATTTAAATCTAATATCAGTATATAATTGGCAATCAAATAAAATATGAGAGATATTTTCAATATCTGGAGAACCATATATGCAAGTTCTTTCATGATACATACATACATACATACATACATACATACATACATACATACATACATACATACATACATACATACATACATACATACATACATACATACATACATACATACATACATACATACATACATACATACAGTGGTACCTCATACAACGATTTTAATCCATTCCATGGTGCTTGTTGTTGTACAAAACAATTGCTATATGATACATGCATCGTATAGCGATTTTCCCTATGGGATGCATCATACAACAAATTTTTTTTGCTAAGTGTTTTTTCCCATTTAAAAATTGTTGTACGATTTTTTCCTTAGGGGAAATTGTTATGCGGGACACCATTTCTGAGTGTGGGGAGGGGAGGGTCTTTTTAGATAAAGGATGGTTTTTAACGAGTCTTTTATTACTGTTTTTGTGGGGGTTTTAAATATTTTTATGTGATTGTGCGCTGCCCTGAGTAGCCCTAGGGCAAGAAGGCGGGATCTAAATTCAAATAAACAAATAAATAATAAAATAAATCCCCCCCTCCAAAAAAAAACCTAATTGTTATGCGATTTTGTTGCTATACGGGGTGATTGTTGTATGAGGTTCCACTTTTGTATGAGGTACATGCATACATACATACATAGAGTGGTGGGCATCAGCAGGTTCCGGTGGTAAAAATGGCTGGCCCCGCCCACCTCCTAGAAGAGGCTTTGGAGGGGGCTAGCTCCATTTCCCCCATCAAAGTCTTTTCCTGGCCTCTCTTTTACCCCAACGTGCATCCTCAGCCACTCCGGAGTGGCTGGGGAGACATTTTGGGGTGAAACAGAGCCCTGGAAAAGCCTTGGACAAAGGGGGAAATGGCTTCAGAGGTTTGCTAAGGCTATTTTCATAGCTCTATAGTGGAAAGCAGTCACATGGCCAACAGGCCACACCCACCCAATCACATGACCATGCCCACAGTGTGGTAGGATATTTTTTTGATGCCCACCACTGCATGCATGCATGCATGCATGCATGCATACATACATACATACATACATACATACATACATACATACCCCACCCATCTGGTAAAAGCACCACTCTGGGCAGCTTACAATATTTCAAACCAAATATAAACATTTACAAAGCATAGTGAAAATAACAAATAATAAGCACAAAAAAGTAAAACATACCTCACCGGCCTTAGCAGCATCTACATCATACTTAAAACAATTAGTACAGGTACCAGTCAGACTTTCCACGTTAAAGCACACGCCATATATTTCCATGATTGGCAAGTTCAGAAAGGAAGGCTTTGTGGGAAAAGAATGTTTTTAATAAATGCCAGCAAAGTTGGACCAGATCTAATTTCTGCTGGCCATTCATCCGACGGCCTAACCTAGGGGCTACAGCAGAAAATGATCTGGCCACCAATTTTTTCGCCTCTTTAGGGGTGACCACCTGAAGTTTAAGCATTTGGGTGGAACAGGTTTAGTTCTTAAGGGAAAAGTGCTCTCTCAGATAGGTAAAGGACAGGTCTCCCTTGGTTGAAAGCTAGTCATATCCGATGTTAGGGTTCGGTGCTCATCTCAGTTTACAGGCAAAGAGCCAGTGTTGTCTGAGTCTGCTGATGTTTCTATGGACATGTAGCAGGCACGACTAGGCACCAGAGTGCACAGAACGATGTTTACCTTGCCACCAAAGTGGTACCTATTTATCCACTTTAAATTTCTTGCTTTTGAACTGCAAGGTTGGCAGGAGATGGCACAGAAATGGAAGCTCACACTGTCATGCAGCACTCGGGTCTCAAACTGCTGACCTGCCAACCTTCCAGTCATCAAGTTCAGCATCTTAACCACTATGCCAGGAGTTCTCAACCTTTTTAAGCCAGGGACTGGGTCACGTTCCCTAGACAGCTTCGGGGGCCGGAGGCCATATTGCCCTTCCTTCACCACATGGCACTTCCTGGTGCGGTAGAGACGGTGGGGGCCCAAATGAAATGGTGCTGTGGGCTGCATCCGGCCCGTGAGCCACAGGTTGAAAATCCCTGCACTCAGCCATCCTCAGATAGTAAATGGTCCCAAACTGTTATAGACAATCACCAGCACCTGAATCTGGCACAGAAGATTCCCTTTGATTCTTTGGATCTTATGTAAGAGACCACTTGGTTTTTTTTAAACCTCTTTTGCTGTTATCTTCTGTTTCTTTTTACTGTAACAGTTATCTTTGTCTCTATGTGATAATTGCTAAAAAGTTGCATTCAAGGTCCTGACCCTGTTTTTGTTACCCTTTATCTTTGCTTCTCATCTGCTGTTAACCACTTTAAGAGTTTATATAATTCATCCCTCTTGGCTTTTCTTGGCTTTTAACTGGAGGAAGTGTGTTCTGCATTGTTCCTTAACTGTATTTCTAGTTTCAATCCACATTTTTTTCTTAAAAATGCAAATATATTCTTGACATTGACATTTTAATTAAAATGTTATTTAAGTTTTATTTTAAGAACATAAGAACAGCCTTGCTGGAACATGCCACAGCCCATCCAGTCCAGCATTCTGTCTCACACAGTGGCTCACCATTTGCTTCAGGGTATTCCCAAGCAGATGCCTTCACCTGCTTAGGATTCCCTGGAAATGGCATTGAGAGATATCCTGCCTATCTCTCCAACCCGGAGGTTGTCCTTAAGTATCCATAATTATAGCCATTGATACCCTTGTCCTCCATGAACTTGTCTAATCCTTTCTTAAAGCTGTCAAGACTGACAGCTGTCACCACTTCTTCTGGCAGGGAGTTCCATAGACCAGTAATCCTCTGGGTGAAAAAGTACTTTCTCTTATTTGTTTGAGAACTAGTACCCAAAAGTTTCATGGAGTGCCCCCTAGTTCTAGTGTTGTGCGATAGGGAAAACAGTTTTTCCTTATCTACTTTGTCCACACCATGCATGATTTTATAAACTTCAATCAGGTCACCTCTTAGACGCCGTCGTTCAAGAGTGAAGAGGCCCATCCGTTGCAGCCTCAGATGGTAAGGAAGGTGTTCCAGTCCCCTAATCATTCTGGTTGCCCTCCTCTGCACTTTCTCCAGCTCCATAATATCCTTCTGGAGGTATGGCGACCAGAACTGTACACAGTATTCCAGATGGGGCCTCACCATAGATTTATAAAGAGGCAAAATGACACTTGCTGACTTATTTTCTATACCCTTCCTAATGATCCCTAGCATTGAGTTTGCTTTTTTCACTGCTGAGCCACACTGGGTTGACACCTTCATTGAGCTCTCGTCCACCAGGACACCAAGGTCCCTTTCCTGGTTTGTCGCAGAGAGTTCAGACCCCATCAGTTTATAAATGTAATTGGGGTTTTTTTTGCCCCAACATGCATCGCTCTGCACTTACTAATGTTGAAGCTCATTTGCCACTGTTTTGCCCACTCCCCCAGTGTCAAGAGATCCCTCTGGAGCTCCTCACAATCTCTCACAGTTTTCACTACCCTGTATAATTTAGTGTCGTCAGCAAATTTGGCTACCTTGCTTTTTACTCCTACCTCTAGATCATTTATGAAGATGTTGAAAAGCAGGGGTCCCAGTACTGAACCTTGGGGGACCCCACTCTTTACTTCCCTCCACTTGGAGAAGTGTCCATTTAGTGCTACCCTCTGTTTCATGTCCCTTAGCCAGTTGCTGATCCAGGACAAGACTTGTCCCTTTATTCCATGACTGGTAAATTTATTCAAGAGCCTTTGGTGTGGGACCTTGTCAAAAGCCTTCTGAAAGTCCAGATAAACAATGTTAACTGGATCCCCCTTATCCACATGCTTGTTGACACTCTCAAAAAATTCCAACAGGTTAGTGAGGCATGATTTGCCCTTGTAAAACCCATGTTGGCTCTCCTTTAGCAGCGCCTTCTCTTCTATGTGCCTATTAATTCTATCTTTTAGGATGGTTTCCATCACTTTACCTGGGACACATGTCAAACTGACAGGTCGGTAATTTCCTGGATCACCCCTGGATCCTTTTTTGAAAATTGGTGTTACATTCGCTACCTTCCAGTCATCAGGCACAAAGCCTGATTTGAGGGAAAGATTAAATATTTTGGCTAGGAGATCAGCAATTTCATCTTTAAGTTCCCTGAGAACTCGTGGATGGATGCCATCTGGTCCTGGTGATTTGTTAGTGTTTAGTTTAACAAGACATGCAAGGACCTCCTCCCTGGTTATTTCTATCTGGCTTAATTCTTCGGTTTCCCTCCCTACGAAGATAGGCTCTGTTTTGGGCATGTGGTCTCTGTCTTCTTCAGTGAATACTGAAGCAAAGAATTCATTGAGTCTCTCTGCAATCTCTGTTTCCTCTTTAATAACCCCTTGCCTTCCATTGTTATCTAATGGTCCAATGGCCTTCCTAGTTGGGTTCTTACTTCTAATGTACTTAAAGAAGTCTTTGTTATTTCTCTGAGTATTTTTAGCTATACGCTCCTCAAAGTCTTGCTTTGCTTTCCTGATTGTTGCCTTGCATTTGTTCTGCCAGAATTTATGTTGCTGCCTGCTGTCCTCATTCGGACAAGCCTTCCATCTTCTAAATGAGCTTTTCTTGCTCTTGATCATTTCCCGAACAGCTCCTGTAAGCCACATTGGAGTCCTCTTGGACCTGGCAGTGCCCTTTTTCCTTTTGGATATGCATTCCAATTGAGCCTCTGTTATTGTTTTTGTAAACAGCCTCCATGCCTCTTGGAGTGTTTGGACTCTCTCAATTTTCCCTTTCAGCTTCTTTTTTACTAGTTTCCTCATCTTTGGGATTTTTTTTTTTGTTTTGAAAATTTAAGGTCTCTGTGTTAGATTTTATCAGTGACTTGCAGTCTATGATCAAGTAAAACATAATTGAGTTGTGGTCACTGTTCCCTATTGGATCAGTCACGTTAACATCTTGCACCAGATCCTGAGTATTACTCAGGATCAAGTCAAGGATTCTTGTACCTCTAGTTGGGTCTTCAACCATCTGTCCCAGGGAACAATCATTTAGCATATCTAGGAACTTTATCTCTTTATCATGTGCTGAACAACAGTTCACCCAGTCTATGTGAGGGTAATTGAAGTCCCCCATTATAACCAGGCTTCCCTTCCTGGATGCCTCCTTTACAACATTCTCCAACTGCCAGTCTCCCTCAAGAGTTTTTGGAATTGTGATTCTTATGATGTTCTTCTTCACTCTAATGTTTAATACTACAGGTTCACAGTCTGTACCAGAGCCTGCTTCTCATCATGTTTCAGCAGGTATAATACAGCTTCTCTATCTATTCTCACTGATTATAAAAAACGTCACATCTATTGGCTTGATTTACTGAATAAAAATATTACTATTTTAGTTATAATAATAACTCAAGTGGTTAAGACACTGATTGGAAGGTGGCAGGTCAGCAGTTTGAGATCCAAGTACTGCATGATGGAATGAGCGCCTGTCTCTGTCTCAGCTCCTGCCAACCTAGCAGTTCAAAAGCAAGACATTGCAAGTAAATAAATAGGGACCACTTTGTTGGGAAATTAAACAGCGTTCCATGTCTAGGCATGCCTGCCACATGTCCACAGAAACATTTGTAGACACAGACAGCACTGGCTCTTTGGCTCTAAACAGAGCACTGAACCCTAGAGTTGGATACCACTGGCTTTCAAGCAAGGGTGATCTTTACCTTTACCTTTACCAATTAAATTTGACTTTTGGGAGGCACACTTGGCTGTCCTCTTTCTCTTATAGGCACCAATGCAATTTGTGACCATGCAACCCTTTGACCCCCTTCTCTAATATGTTTAAGTCTTCTCATTTAGAATTACAATTAATTGGTCTTGATGATTTAAGGAACACAAACTGCCAAAGGATAGCAAGGCAGTTTAACCAGGCAAGGATTCTGCTAGACCTGCACTTCTATTCTGATTGTCATTCTTCTTCAATTGCTCATTAAACTGGCAGTGACCAGTCATTAACCACTACCACTGATGACCCCTGACTTGCGGGAGGGTGGGGGGGCAAGACCTGAATGGCCATAGAGAATGACTTTTCAGATGCTGTTCTTCAGGGTGGTCCCTATAAGACCAATAGACAGCAGCAAGGCAGGAAAAGGTTAACCTCATGGCCTGATGAACATCCCATCCAACATTTGAATTCTCCCTCTCTATGCATATATACACTGTTTTATGTATACACCCAACCAAACAAAAACTCACTACCAATACTTGTGGCAACTAAGGCATTTTAAATTGGTCTGAAACCAAAAATTGCTAAAGGCTGTAGTTTCTTACAAAGTGGTGGGAACCCTTGTGTTCCTATAGCAACCAACACAGCAGAATGTCTCCCCGCGCATCGCCTATTGAAAGCTGCAGCAAACAAAAAGCAAACATGCAAACACAGACAAACAGCCTGGACAAAACTATTTCCTAGACAGAAAGCAAACCCTAAAGTTCATTTTGCCTTTGGGCTACAGTTAAGTCGTTGCAAGCAAGGGTGTAAGGTGATGCTGCAAGTCAGGGATTCTCAACCTGTGGCCCATGGGCCAGATGCGACCCATGGTGCCATTTCATGTGGCACCACCACCACCTCCACCACACCCAGATGTGCCATGTGGTGGAGGAAGGGCAAAATGGCTGTCTGGCCCACAAAGCTGTCTGAGAGAGCATGACCCGGCTCCTGGCTTTAAAAGGTTGAGAACTCCTGGTCTAAGTTATGCTGGTAGTCCTGGGAAAGAAAAACTCAGCTAGAAATTTCCACACCAGATTTATTTATTTATTTATTTATTTATTTATTTATTTATTTATTTATTTATTTTATTCAATTTGTATAGCCGCCCCAATCGACATGCGACTCTGGGCAGCGTACATAAAATCTCCAACATTAAACAATAAAAAACCCTCAAAAATTCCTAAAACACAAAAAAAGAACATCTAGTTAAAAACATCTAGTTAAAAAGGGACTGCAGTGGCTCAAGTGGCTAAGACGCTGACTGGGAAGCGGAAGGTCAGCAGTTCAATTCCCGAGTACTGCAGGACGGAAATGAGCTCCCGTCTTCGTCCCAGCTCCTGCCAACCTAGCAGTTCGAAAGCAAGAAATTGCAAGTAGATAAATAGGGACCACTTCGGTGGGAAGGTAACAGCATTCCATGTGCTCTGGTGTCTGGTCATGCCTGCCACATGACTACAGAAATGTCTGCAGAAGCAGATAGCACTGGCTCTTCGGCTTAGAAACAGAGATGAGCACTGCACCCTAGAGTCGGATACGACTGGCTTTCGAGCAAAGGAAACCTTTCCCTTTACTAGTTAAAAACTAAAAAAACCTGACTGATCCTGCTCTAAATGATGTGTAGAGGTTAATGCACTGAGCTTAACTGTCTTTTTACTATCTTAACAATGGTGGCACAGTGGTTAAGAAGCTCGCCTTATAAGCCAGAAGGCTGGCAAGTTGGCAGTTCGAGACCTGGGTACTGCATGACGGTTTGAGTGCCCATCTCTGTTCCAGCTCCTGCCAACCTTGCAGTTCAAAGGCAAGGAATTGCAAGTAGATAAATAGGGACCAATTTTCTGGGGAAAGATCTTGGGGACATGAAAGGAGCCATATTCGGGCGTCCCCTGAGTTGAGTTTCTCCAGCAAAATCCTTTCAACCCAGAATAATTTCTGATACGAAATTATTATTATTATTATAACAAAGTAAGTGATGTTTGTGAGATAAGATTTTGAATAAAATCTTTTTCCCATGTAGGTGGACAACTCAAAGCTTAAGGCAAAAACATCATCTCTCATATGGTATAATTTAATGATTTAACTAATGCCTGAGGTCTGGGAGCAGCCCAGGATCTGGCTGGCAAAATTCAGGCACGTTTAAGTCAGTCATTAGTATTAAAAAAAACCAACAACTGGAGGTTAAGCACACAAGTATTAAAGCCCGTTCTCTCAATGACTTTCTGACTTCATTACTCTGATCAGATGCAATGAGAGAGGGAATTTGCAGGAACATTTATTATTTGTCATGCTGTTAAGCAAATGACACTTTGTCATACATCTATTAGGGTGGGCAAAGAAGAAAGGTAGCCGAAGCTGCCAGCTGTGATCAAGGAAAACTTACTGTTTTTCTGAATAAATATTTGACAGGTAACATATGAAGTCTGCAGCTTACTTTATGCATGGCAGATGTCCAAGGTTAACGATTTATGCCAGGGATTATCAACCTGTGGCCCACAGGCCAGATGCGGCCCATGGTGCCATTTCATGTGCCCCCCCCCACTGCCTCCACCACACCAAGAAGTGCCATGTGGTGGAGGAAGGGCAAATTGGCCCCTGAAGCTGTCTGAGGGAACGTGACCCGGCTCCCGTCTTAAAAAGGTTGAGAACTCCTGGTTTATGCTATGCTCCTGTAAGAAACAATTCAGCCTCTTCTGCCCCACAGCACAATTCCCTGAACCTCTCTAAGCATTTCATACTGTTTAAGGGACATCTTTGCAACCAAAAGTAAAGAAGAGGGGGGGGAATGAAAACTATTGTTGCACTTTAAAGATGGGTAAGTTTGCTTCAGTGAGCTTTCATAGATCAAAATCTAATTATTCGCAAAAATTCTTAGATTTTAATCTATAAAAGATCACACTTAAATAAATGATGATGTAGTTTTCAAAGTCGTGGCTATGTTAGTCTGTGCAGGTTTTTTAAGATAAGAAATAAAACAAAACAAATGTAAAAACAAACAAAAAAGACAAAAACGTTCTGGCACCTTAAATGTTAATACTAATGAGGTATGGAAATGAGATAGTAGATAGTGAAACATGGGCCTCTACAAAAGCTGACCTCAAAAAATCGATGTAACACAAAAAGCAATCGAGCGAAGAATGCTACGCATATGCTGGGTTGACCAAATATCAAATGAAGAACTGCATATAAGATCAGATGCAAAACAAGCCTCAACCATCACCCTTCCCTTCCCTTTGCTACACAAGACTCTTAGTCCTCAGGGTTGTAAGGTTAGTTAACCATGGTTATAGTACATATACTTTACTTTACTGTACAGTAAAACCCCTACTTACGAAAAAAAAGTCCGTTCCGTAGGCTTTTGCTTAAATCGATTTTTTTTAACTCGAAAGAAACCCATAGGAAAAATGACATTTTTATGTAAATCGAAGCAAAACCATAGGGAAATGAATCTTTATGTAACTTGAAGCAAACCCATAGAAAATCATGTAAATCGGGACATGGTTTTAGCACAAAATCATTATGTAAGTTGAATTTTATGTAACTCGAGGCATTTGTAAGTCGGAGTTTTACTGTATCTATAACCAAGCTAAATCAGGCTGCGATAGAAGAAGGAGATTATAGTGACAGGTGTATGAGAATCAAGAAGGATAAGGGAGACAGAAAAGCTGAACAGCTTTTAAAACAATGAGGGTGGGAAAAATTGGCTCCCCTGAAGCATTTTCCCCTTAAAGGTAGATCCAGCATTTGAAATGTCTGAAGAATTGTCATATACACCATCTCTACAGGTTCCAAGCAGTGATGCACTGCAAAAAAATTTACTACCTACTCTGTGGGCTGGCCAAATCTGTGGGCGGGGCCAAACATCCTGCATGGACAAGGTCATTAGAAGCAAGACAGCCATATTTCTTCCATATTTCCATAAAACCTGGCTGGTGGGCCAAGTTTGGGGTGCAGGTGGAGGGGTGGCTTCTGTTGGGTGGTTGGTATAGAGTAGTATGCCTTCCCCCATGGTTCCTCAGTACCTGCACCCCTTTTTAGGGGTGGGTTCTTAACTCTGTTTTTATCTGTTTTATTCATGTTGTGAACCGCCCTGAGTCGGCCGTGGTCGAGTGAGCGGTATAGAAATCTAACAATAAATAAATAAATACAAATAAATTATGGGCTATGGAGGTGGGCGTGACCAACCAAGTGGGTGTGGCCTGGGGGAATTTTCGCTGCCAGTTCTGCAGAACCTGACAGAACCTGCTGCAGTGTGCATCACTGGTTCCAAGTTATTTTTGAGAAGAGAGGCATACTATATTCACCGATTCAATTCTCTTTACCCAAATAGACTAAATATGGAACTTGATTTTGCCTGCTTTCTTTAAGAAAGTTACAATGTGTTTTTTCTGTAACTATCACCGCTGTTGCTTATCCTTCATTTCATTACCATGTGCCTTTAAAACTCTCTCAGGACTTAGAGCCCACTGACGTCCGATAGCACCAAAGAACTAACACAGGAGGCTTGGGACGCACATTTAAACAGTTTGTTAAGCAGGTAATTTTATCATCCTGTATCTGCATCTTTGTGTTTGTTTCTCCGAGGTCTCTTGTAAATTTTGTAAATTTGTAAATATATATATATAGTTATATATGCTCATCAATTTATTTGTATATTTGTTTATGTTTAGATTCCTGCTGAAACCACTGTGAAAAGCCAAAAAATTTTACCGGAAGGGCTTTGAATCTTCTTTGCAATTATTTTGAAAATTTAATTCTATTAATGTGAAATACACTTTGAACTTTGAGCCTCAAACGGTGTTTCCGCTTCTGAATTGCCATATACACCATCTCTACAAGTTCCAAGCAGTGATGCACTGCAAAACCTTTTACTACCTACTCTGTGGGCTGGCCAAGTCTGTGAGTGGGGCCAAATCTGTGGGCGGGGCCAAACATCCTGCATTATGGGCTATGGAGGTGGGCGTGGCCAACCAAATGGGCGTGGCCTGGGGAAATTTCTGCTACCAGTTCTGCAGAACCTGACAGAACCTGCTGCAGTGCATCACTGGTTCCAAGTAAAGATCTTTGCACGGGGCAACTCTAGACAGAAAAGTCTTAACAAGTATTTGAATTACTAGGACATACATGTCTACTGCGAATAGAAGAGACCCATTTCTGCCAGAATCTGAGACATTCCGGAGAACCAAATCCTTAGTACAGATCAACCATGGTTATTGAACTCCTTTGCAATCCCATGTCAGAGAGACAGAGCTCTCTGAATCAAAAATGCCAAGGCTGACTAATGCTGTACATATTATTTGAGTCACCTTTGTCTTTGCTGCCAAGGGGTATAGAGGAGGGAGTAGTTTTACTGTCAGCTAACACTCCCATTCCACCAAACTGGCAACTACAAAGTGCCCCGAAGCAACTAGACAAGCAGTTCTAAATTTACAAAAATCTAAATGCTGACTTGGAAGCCAAGTCTCAAGCAGAAAGCATTTCAGAAAGCATTTCAAACAAGATGAGGGAACAAAGTCTTTGAGTTGGGAGTGTTTGGTCGGTGCCAGACACTTTGCAGAAGAGCTCAGTCATTTCTCACAGTTTTCATGGCAGGGTAACTGCATGGCAAAGCCAAAGGTCAATGTGACCCATTTCACCTTCTCAAATCCATTTACATGTTTACATTTTCAGTGTGGCAGAGGAAGACCCTAAAATATGGCAATGTACATGAAACAGGCTAAAGTGTGCCTAGATCTTGTCTGCACACATTTATGGCACATTCAAAGCCTTCCTATAATCTATATGTACTAATTTGGGTACAGCATGTAAAAGCTGACATTGTGCTTCTTTATTGGCTTGGAAGTTACAAAAAGTCTATGATGGTCTCCAAAATTCATCTGCACATATTTTGGACAGCAAAATATATTCAAGGTAGCAGAATCTGAAAATACCTAGTTACAATCAACATCTTACTTGCAGATAAATCTTTTCTGCAATAACACTGCACAACAATAATTTTGCTACTGGGAATAACACATGTGATTTACATGATATCGAGTGTGCTGATTCCAAATCTGAACCCAACCAGTAACTATCATAGCACATTCTATTCAACAGAATTTGGCCTTCTGATGATTAAATTGCAGAGATCTGTAAGAGCTGTCAAACCACTTGCTATTGTTTCTATTACTAGACAAGTAAATACAGTGGTACCTCGCATAACGAACTCTTTGTATAAGGGAAAAAATTGCATAACGAAGCGTTCATTGGGCAATGGTGATACCCCGCATAACGAATTCTCCCCCCCCCCCCCCCGTTATGTGGTTTGTTTGTTTTTTGTAACCGGGGTATACCTGGTCAATGGGAACCCCGGATAATAAACATTTTTTGTTCGTTATCCGGGGCATCTCCCATTAGCTTCACATAACGATAAAAACCGCATAGCGAAGAGCTTTGTGGAACTGAGTTTTTTCATTATGCGGGGTTCTACTGTACTTTTATTCAGCCCCGTTGGGAGTTTAGACAACAATCCTATGGCAGTACAGATTACAACTTCCTTGTAGTAATGCTACCATAAAGTGATGCTTTAATAGTTTGTGAAAGCCACTTTATATATTAGCTTGACAGATTCTGCAAAAGAGGTGGAACAATGGCTGGTAATACAGGTTGTTAATATACTGAGGGGCATGGGTGTCACGTTGTGATGCAGAAGGATGGAAGGCCACTGCATTATATTCTCTGGACAATCTTCATGACTGAGCACCATGATGATTGCCAATATTCCAACTCGAATACAGAACAACAAGAAAACTATACTGAGATGTCTCTCCTTAATACATTCATTTATCTGTAAATATCACTGAAAATCATGTACCAAAAAACCAAAGACTTACTTTGATGGATACAAGTCCTTCTTGTCTGCTGATCCTAGGCTCTGGAAGGCAAATAAAGATCCCATTAAAATCCCACATTTTCCCTAGGCAAATGCAAGAAAGCAAAAATCTGACACCATTACATAGCAAGCATGGGCATACCTGTCAAGTATCCCAGATTGGCTGGGAAATCCCGTATTTTGGCACGCATTTCTCCCCTTTCCCGGCACTGTCCCGTATTTAGAACGGCAGGGAAAGAGGTTACTGCGCACGTGCGCATGCACAAAACCCATCTACACATGCACAAACTTGTTCTGTGCATGAGCATGGGTTCAGTGCATGTGCAATGGACTTTTTCCTGCGCATGCGCACCCGGGCCAGAGCAGTTCCCATATTTTCCAGAGCAGCGCTTGACGGGTATGAACATGGGTGGGGCTGACAGGGTTTAAACCAGAGGTTCCCAACCTTTCCAAACTGGGGGTTGGGTCATGCTCTCTCAGTCAGCTTTGAAGGCCAGATTGTCATTTTGTCCTGCCTGCACGATGGGGGTGGCCATTTTGTCCCAACAGCTTCAAAGGAGGTGGCCATTTTGTTTCCCCTTGGAGGGGTGGGGGCCACATGAAATGGTGCCATGGGCCGGATCTGGCCCATGGGCCTTAGTTTGGGAACCCCTGATTTAAACATTCACTGTTGTTCAGATTAAACTATTTACATTTCAGAAATAAATGAGAACCATTTTATCCCTGGCAATGGGAGTGAAACTGGAAATCAGGATACAGTACCAGCAGTTGGAAGGTTTGCTCCTGAATTAGCAGACCTGCCATTTCCAAGGGACGTGCAAATCCCTGCGGCAATATCCACTAGTCCAGTGATGGTGAACCTTTTAGAGACCAAGTGCCCAAACTGCAAACCAAAACCTACTTATTTATCACAAAGTGCCAACACGGCAACCAGGGAGGGAGGAACCACTCCCATTGGGCTGCTGGGCAGAGGGGCAGCGCAAACTCTGTGGTGGGGGAAGGGAGGGAGTGCTCCCATTGAGCTCCTGGGCAGACAAAACTATTATCTCAGTTATTCTTACTAGGAAACTTATATGTATCTGACAACTTGTTTTGGAAGTAGTTTAATTTAATTTAATTTGGAAGTACCAACAAAGCCAAGGTTTCTGTCTGGGTTCTGAACGCCATCTTGCAGCTCATCCTGTAACTGCCTCAAGTGTGTCTACCTTGTGGGAAATAGGACACTAATACCTATGCTAAGTAAACCACCATATCTTCTAGCCTAAACACTTCTAAGCCTAAGCTAGGCTTGGCAAAGAGACATGCAGGAAGTTTGCAAACCAGAACCATAAAAACAAATACGTCTACTAGGACCAAACTGTACAGAATCACTTGCTAAGTTAATGCACATTCTTCAAACCATAAATGTTCCATATGTCAGAAAGCCAGACTGTCAGTGAGGCTGAGAGATATTCCTATAAGTTAACCCACCCAAGCTACAATTCAACCGTCATCTTTCTAAAAATAGGCATCACAATTCCCAAGTAACATAAGTCTTTGAAAAAATTCTTAACTGATGGCCAAGAAATATAACATTTCCAAAGCAAATCCCCAAAATACCTTCATCTACAGGCTAAATTCCTCCTGGGGCCAACTTGTTTGCATACATGTTAAATATTCATTTTCCAAGAAGTATTACTCACTGTAAATTGCAAATTTCTGTCTGAGTATAAGCTGTACTGGTGTGTGTGCAGTTTCTGCACATTCCAGGAGAATCAGTGTGTGATCATACAGTACATACATGACTATGTGGAATCACAGCATCTTTAGGCAATTGTTATGTGCGTTTTTGCTGTTGTTATGTGCTGTCAACTCAGAACTGACTTATAATGACCCTAACAGGGCTTTCAAGGTAAGAGATATTGAAGGAGTGGCTTTACCAGTTCCAAATCTCTAGTGAGTTGACATGGCTTAGCTAGGATTCAAACCCAAGTCTGAGTTCTAGTCCATCACTGTCAAGAAACCTGATGAATCGTCAGAAGATTCATAGCTAGGTTAAGGTAACTGACCAGCTGAGAGTGATTTTCTTTGTGTAAAATCTTGCTGCCACCACCACCACCTTCTTTACCTTATAAAAGCCACAATGTTCAGTAATGAATATTTATCCTGGTAATTTGTAGTCCGAATGGTCAAGGACTAGAGTTAATACATGATTTCCCTCAAGCAAATTCAATTTCAAATGACAGAATGGAATTTATAACTTTTATCAAAAGAAACGAAAGCAAAAACTAAAAAGTAGATAAAAGCATGTATAAAAGATTGCAAACCCCCACAAAAAGATATGCAGATTGAGCTAAGCAGCAAATGTACTACAAAATAACAAAAGCTATCTCCTAGCATCTACTTTTATGCTCATGTTAGCCCCTTAGATTCTTAGGAAGATGGAAAGCATTTCTATGCTTTTTGTAGGACATTATATCTGGACCTCCAGCTTGCTGTCTCCAGAGACATGGATGAAAGACCTCTTCCTTCACTGGAAATCCCATTCCAGCTAGAACAGTGATGGCCAACCTTGGTACTCCAGGTGTTCTTGGATGTCAATTCCCAGAAGCCCAAGTCAGCACTCCTGCTGATCAGAGCGTCTGGGAATTGAAACTCAAGAATATCTGGAGTGCCGAGGTTGTCCATCACTGAGCTGGAATGACAAGGCATTCTTCGCAAGGGCTCTGTCCTTTAACTCTCAATAATGCCTAATATACCTTTCTGGTCTTTCTAGTTTACAAGGGACAGACATTTACCTCTCTGCCAGATAATACCTGGTTGAGACATTCTACATTATTTTTGTCTTTCACATTTCTTCTGAGTATTTACAAAGAGCATTTTTACCTGACCAGCAAGTTAAACATTTAATTTCTTGACAGTCACCCTTTCCACCAAATGTATTTCCCACAACCCTGCACCAGACACTAGAGGCAGTTGACATGGATGAAAGAGTCATTCGTCTATACTCAAATGAAAGGATGGAAGAACTGCTCTCATTTAAGGTTCATTCAGAGAGGAAAGTCCCCCATGTGCCAGTTCTCTTCTGTTACCTATTCTCAAGCAGAGAACCGAATCTAAGACACAATATTTCATGAGAAAAAGACAATCCCATTGACATACCCAGCTGTACAAGCCTTGTTCAAACTGTTCCAGGCAACGTGGTGTGCTTGTTATTTGACTTGAACATGCACAGAACATAAGAGAAGAAAGCCAGAAAGGGAGAGCAAATCTTGCTTCAAGAAGCATATTGGCTATTTCCTCCACCACACACTTTGGCGAGTGGGAGGAGCAAAAGAATATAAACAGACAGACCAAACCTTGTTCAGTCCGTTTACATCTCTTTTGTAGTTTTGTAGCGATGGGATATCCATTGCTGTCTTGCTCGGCCTGTCTTTTCGGGATAGTCCAGGATGGACTTCATGGCTATTGTAGCAGTCCTGTGGTGCAGGGCCTCTCCACACTTCAATCCCTTAATTGGACCTGATACCACCTATCAAGACAATGACCCTTGACACCCTCTAAACAGATATGAGCCTCAAGTCCGCCAGCTCAGATCCAGGGAGAGCTTTATGGCAAGAACAAACATTCTTGAGGGTACAAAGAGCAAAACCAAATTAAAAGATGGAGGAAGGAGCTGTGCTGACCTACCCAGCGGGCAGAGTTGCCACGCAGTGGTGCTACACAGGAGAGTCCTGGCAAAAGTCTATCCAAGGAGAGTCCAATAGTGAAGTCCAAAGAGCAAGCTGAGGTAAGGGTACCGGTAAGGATCAGAGCAAGTGTTAAGTTCAGAGGATGTCCAGGGGCATCGTCAAGGTAAGCAGAAGTCAGAGTCACAGCAGTCAGTCACAAGGTACACAGAGGATGTGGCATGGAGTTGGTCATTGCACTGAGAAATTGTACCGATGCTTGCCTTGTAAAACATGCTTGTTTAAGAAGCCTCCCAGCTAATGGGTATACTCTGGGAGCATCCTCTTATACTGAGCTCTGGCTTTCTTGCGTCTCAGCTGCAGAACCTTTCGACACTGGTCTCTGGATGAGGACTGAGGACTGTCAGAGTCAGACCTCTGATCTGACAAGTCATGTGCCTGGGGAGTCAGAGTTGGGCCAGAAGCAGTCTGAGGTTCCTGGTTCGAGTCATCCTCTGGTTCAGGCTGGAGCTCAGGATCAGATGCAGGCTGGGATGGCAGAACTGGGCTGGGCATAGGAAGTATCCAGTGGTGGAATTCAAATTTTTTTTTACTACCTACTCTGTGGGCGTGGTATGGTGGGTATGGCCAGGGGGAAAGCCCTGTGTTGCACCCGAATTTGGACTAATTTATTTCAAAACTTGGATGGGTGGGGCCAGCCAGAATTTCTGCTACTGGTTCTGGCGAACTGGTGAAAACCTGCTGAATCCCACCACTGGAAGTATCTCCTGATCCAGGTCATCTTCAGAGTCTGATGATCACAACATGAGCTCACTGGGAAAGGAATATCATTAAAGGTGACTGACGAGGACTTGTGTTTGGGCAACAACAAAGCAGTGATGCGCTGCTCCAGGTGCTCACAGATGCACGGGCACTGGTAGCAGAAACCCCCAGGCCATGCCCACTTGGCTGGCCATGCCCACCTCCCTACCTCAAGCCATGGTGTGGCCGGCCAAGTGAGTGTGGCCCACAGAGTTAGCCACACCCACAGAGTTAGCCATGCCCAGGGTGGGAGTAGTAAAAAAAAAATACAGCACATCACTGGAAGAAAGTAGCTTCATTTTGGCAGCCCAGAGTCTGTTCAGGACACGAAAGAAGAAGACTAACTCTCACAACATGGACGTGGGTTTGGACTTTGAGAGGGTGGAAAGGTACTTTGGATACCATGGAGTCGTTATTCAGTGAGGACTCCATGCGTTGATAGACATCTCCACGATGACATTTTTTAGCCATTACGATACAGTACCATGTTACCCACTGGCTAGGGCAGGGGAGCCCAAACTATGGCCCAAGGGCCGGATTCAGCCCCCAGCACCAATTCATCTGGTCCGCGAAGCCCTCGTTATTCCTGGATATGGAAGTAAAACAGACACCCTGAATCATGTGAATGGCCCACGACCCAAAATGTTTGGGTACCCGTAGGCTAGGCAGACCATGATGTGTAACCTCTGCTTTCACTTTGCCTAAGGGATCCGACAGAAGACGCTTTGGTGAGTTTTAGTCCTGGCCTAACATCATTGACAAGAGATGGGCAACACTGCCAAGTTAGACCGCTCAAGCCCACGCACCCCGACAAGGCTCTCATTGAGCGGGGAGGATAACACCAAAGAAATATTACAAGAAAACCAAATGAAACAGGTGGAGGCTGCTAGAAGTGCAGAAGCAAGAACCTTGCATCTCCCTCGACACCTGATGGGGTAAAAGAGGAAGCAAAGAAGAAGGAAAAGAAGAGACCAAACCTTAGTTCAGGAATCCCAGATGTTCCAAATGATCTCGAAATGAGCCTCTTGTGTATTCACCCTGTAGTTGGTTTCTTTTCTTGCTTATGTCTCCACCTTCCTTCTAACCTTTCTTTTCCTCCCAGGGGAAAAATGAGGTTGGTAGTCTCTTAATAGCAGCATGCTTGCACTCTAGAGCTGGTGTTGTACTTTTAGGCGGTTGCCAGGCAATGGCTACAAGCTGACTCCAAAGCAGTGGGAAGCAACTAGGCAGAATACTAATCAATGAAGCAATCAGGTTGCTATTGCCAAGGTTTGCCAAACAAAGCTCCCCCCTCCCCCCCCAAAAAAAGCAGCAATATAAGCTTTGTGCAGAAAGAGAATTGACAAGTAAAATCTCAGCCCCCACCCCATGCTTGAGAATGTTTAGATGTCATTCGGCTCTAGATCTGTGAGCAGTCTGTGGAATTTTCAGCATAAAGCAGTGAGTTTTCCATAAGTGAACATACACAATTACTGCTGCAAATATGGCCAATGTCACACTATGCTCTATTCAGCTCGCTATTTACCAGTTGGCAAGGATGGAGAAACACTTAGTGACTTAATATAACCTATTTCGTAACATAAGATTGCCTGAGCATGCAAAAATAGCAAGGTACAGGGTGCCACAAAAGGGGGAAAGGAAATCAGGAAGACAGTGATGGTGAACCTTTTAGAGATCAAGTGCCCAAACTGAGGGGCGGGGTGAACTCTGTGTTGGGGGAGGGAGGAAGTGCTCCCATTTGACTACTGGACAGAGGGGCTGGGTGAACTGGGGCAATGGTGCACGTGCCCACAGAGAGGGCTCGCATGTCATAGGTTCACCACCACTGAGGTAGACCAAAGAAAACATAGAGACCAACCTTTAGAGAAGATTTGAATGATATACAAAATCTCCTGGGAAGAATCACCGATTGTAGCAGCAAGTGCAACTCGTCGGAGGCAACTAATTGCCCACTACAAGTTATTTGCATACAAGGACATAAGAAGATTGAACAACTGAGCCGGAAGGAGATAAAATATTGGAGTTTTAAAACATATTGGTTGGATAGCCATCTACGTAAGGATGCTTTAGCTGTGGATTCCTATACAAGAAAGTGCATGGGCAGATAACACAAGATACCTATCCAGTTTCATAATTCTATCTTTTTAAGATGAATTTTAATAAAGCCCACTGGTTATAGCTAGCATTTTATCCACAAACACCTGTTTCTTTGGATTGTCTAGCAGGGATGAGATGAATTAGGGACTGGATTTAGTCTAGGTCAGTGATGGTGAACCCTGGCACTCCAGATGTTCTTGAACTTCCATTCCCAGAAGCCCTGATCAGAAGTGCTTACTTGGGCTTCTGGTAACTGAAGTCCAAGAACACCTGGTGTGCCAAGATTCACCATCATGACACAAAAAGAAGAACTCTTTTATATTATCTTCCCCTTAAACTGTGCTTAAACTTAGTTAATGTCCTATCCACTAAATTTACTATTGCCCTTCTATGACCTATGCATTTCACCTTTTAACATTTACATATGTTGTTTTCAAAGGAGAAATGATTCTGTTTGATACTATGGAGAATTACCTGTGTCATTCATGTTACATGTAATCAGGTACATACTACAACAAAAACAAAAGTTGTACCAGAAATTCCTGAAGCTTTCAATATAGGCATACTCTTCCAAGGTTATTATTATGCACCTTGCCTTAGATCAGTGACGGTGAACATTGGCACTCCAGATATTCTTGGACTTCCATTCCCAGAAGAACTGACCAGCAAGAATGCTGACTTGGACTTCTGGGAATTGAATTCTAAGCACACCTGGAGTGCCAAAGTTCGCCATGCCTGCCTTAGGTCAAGAAAGTCCTCTATGGGAAGAAAGTTGGCACATTTTTTAAAAAAATACTGAAATTTTACATCTGACCAGGTTATCCTGCTATGATAATAGAGAAGACCATACTGCCAGAGACTCAACACAGAGTGTCAGGTAGCAGTTAACTAACCTGACAACCCTGAGGACTAACGGACTTGGGTGCTGAAGTCCACAGGGAAAGGTGATAGTGGATTAAATCCCACTTGAATCCATCTTGATGGAGGGCAGCACCTTCATCAATCCTGGCCTGGGCCTGAGGAGGACTTTGTGTGCCATAATTGTGCCATAAGGGCTTAGGACCAGAAAGTGACTCACGGAACTGGATCAGTGGTGCAGGTGTCATGCTGCAATGCAGAAGGCAGATGAAAGGCCACTGCATTATATTCTCAGTTCAATTTAATTTAATTCTCACACTTTTATGCTGCCCAATCAGGAAACCCGACTCAGGGCGGCTCACACAATAACTATACAGTAAATACAATAATACAATATACACAATAATTATACCATATTCAACCTACAAAAGCACATACAATATACAATTATACAACAATACAATACTGCAACGACCTCTCCACTCCGGCTGCAGGCAAAGTCTGGGGGTGACCACGGTGGTGGAGTCCATCAAACATTACAAGGGGAAACATTTATTTAAAGTCCCCAACATTCAACACTCAATCTTCAGGGCTGATCACCATGAGGATTGCCAGTATTCGGATACGGATATGGAAGAAGAAGGAACAGGGATATGAACTATGGATGATGTTCCACTTAGCTAGACAGCCCCTTCTGTTATCTG
This sequence comes from Bradypodion pumilum, assembly GCA_035047305.1. NCBI lineage: Eukaryota > Metazoa > Chordata > Lepidosauria > Squamata > Chamaeleonidae > Bradypodion > Bradypodion pumilum. The sequence goes on from JAWDJD010000013.1 coordinate 17,153,332, forward strand.
TTGCTCATCAGTTTTCTGCTGTTTTCGCCACTTCTCAGTGAGGGGCGTAGGTTGCAAACCCCTGCCTTACACTATGAGAGACTGTTCTGTTTCTCCATATTCTTTCCTAGCAATAGCCTTTTGTCCAGAGTACAGATTATGCATAAGAACTACCAGATATCATGGAACATCGAGTTCTTTTAGAATGTTCCCTAACCTTTCATGATATAGCTAAATGCTTTGCTTGAATATGTAAAGCACAGATCAGAGTTTTTCTACCTGATTGGATTTAGCAATTCTGATATATTCTTCAGTTGGTCTTTACATTCTTCAGGAATTCAAAGACCTTATCAATGGCTCTGTGTATAACTCTGTACACAGAGTTCTGTATCCAATACATGGCTCCATGAATACTGTAGGGTAAAGGTAAAGGTTTTCCTTGCTCAAAAGCCAGTCGTATCCGACTCTAGGGTTCAGTGCTCATCTCTGTTTCAAAGCGAAGAGCCAGCATTGTCTGCTTCTGCAGACGTTTCCATGGTCATGTGGCAGGCATGACTAGACACCGGAGCGCACGGAGCGCTGTTACCTTCCCACCGAAATGGTCCCTATTTATCTACTTGCAATTTCTTGCTTTCGAACTGCTAGGTTGGCAGGAGCTTGGACAAAGACGGGAGCTCATTCCGTCCTGCAATACTCGGGAATCGAACTGCTGACCTTCCGCCTCCCAGTCAGTGTCTTAGCAGGTGGCATCTCTTCCCCCAGGGGCATGGATAACTTAGATCTCATGTTCTGAAATGCAATCTCATCAGTCTGATACTTTTCCTCTTCCTGTCTATAGGAGAATACATTTACAAATAATTCCAGAGTGAAGGCAAACAAACAAACAGAAAAGGATTTTGAATGAGCAAAAAGAAATGCAACATTAGATATTAATGGTGCAGGAGAACTGTAATTTCTTTACTTCAAAGTTATTTCTGATTTTTTAAATTTTAGATACAACAATTTAAATATTACGTTTACAATGCTAATTCAAAGAACTAGCCGTTTTTAATTCTAAACATTAACAAGAATTAAATAATCCACCAGTATCTACTTGTTAACATTAAATAATTAAAAATTAATTAATTGATGTTTAAACGTAGCTTTCCAAGCTCTAACAAATGATAGAACGTACCAACTTATATTACCATTATTATGGACCCTTAATAGAATATGTACAGGGCATGGTAGCCGTGCAGACTTTTTGCATAAATGGGGGACACTACCATCACCAGCATGTGAGTGCAGGGCACTGCAACAGACTGTGCAACATATTATATAACAATGTAGCCTTGGAGCAGGAGTTCTCAAGGTTTTCGTGCCATGGGCACGACAGCTAAGCGGGCCAGACACGTGGTTTTCCCCTGCCGCAAATGCTGCCTCAAACCGTGGTGGGTACATTTGCGCATGCATGAGCATGTTTACGGCTGTTGTAAACACAACCACTTCCAGGGTCGTTACTGTGGGCCGGATGGAATGGCATCGTGGGCCGGGGTCGGCCCATGGGCCGTAGGTTGCAAACCTCTGCCTTAGAGCATATGTGGGCAATAGAGAAGATTTTTAAGGGTGATTCCTGGTGTAATAGAATATATATTGTTCAGATGTTTGTTTATAAATTAATGCTTAGTTTTAAATAGTTTATATATATTTTTCTTTCTCATTATATGTTGACTCAATGTGTAGAAGTGTCATACACTAAATAAATAAACATACTTCCTCAACAGAGACATATCCTGATTTTAGGGGGGAAATTATCAAATCTTATTAAAAATAATTGAAGTATGAAAAACTGCACGAAAACTTGCAAAAAAGTAAAATATTTACATTTATTAAACATGTCTATCTTATCTCAGCTAATTTCCAAGATAATAGACACATGATTTATCTATACTGTTCTACATTCTCTGAATAAATAGTTTTTGTGTGAGACTTTCTTGAAATTCTTCCTCTTAAAATATCATGGGATTAGCTACATAACATTTAGCGTTCTATTAGCAGGAATGAATATCCTTGCAACTGGTTCTGATTCACATATGTAGTTTTTCTAATCAGCGGAAATTCCCTGTTGTCTTCATTTGAAACAGAACATGCAGTAATGATTCTTCAAGGATAGTAAAAATGAACATTTTCCTGTCTCTAGTGGCTGAATTTAAAATCCCAAACAGAAGTAGGCGGGTGTATTGAAATGCTTAGAAATAAAACTGCTTCGCCCAGCATGATTTAATAGGATATTTAATGAATAATTTGATTTCCTATGCAATAAATATGGTGCTATGTTAACACCCAAAATTGTGTCTGGTGCCTAAATACAATTTGGGGCAGAATGACAAAGCACTTAAATATGTAAAACTTCCACATTTGGATGTACTGGGCATAAATTCCCAAAATATATAGTCATGCTTTATATCACTCACCAATCAGAATAGTCACACACACCCAGAGACTCTTTCAAGGTAGGTATATTCTAGAAGGTAAGGTAAAAGTCACCGCTGCTCGAAAGCCAATCGTATCTGACTCTAGGGTTCAGTGCTTATCTCTGTTTACAGCCAAGGAGCCAGTACTGTCTGCATCTGGTTTTGTAGACATGCGGCAGGCATGCCTAGACACCGAAGTGCACGGAACAATGTTTATCTTCCCACTGAAGTGGTATCTATTTATCTACTTGCAATTTCTTGCTTTCGAACAGATAGGTTGGCAGGAGGTGGGTCAGAGAAGGGCATTCAAACCGTCATGCAGTACTCGGGTCTTGAACTGCTGACTTACCAATCTTCCAGCTAACAAGGTGAGCTTCTTAACCACCGAACCACCACAGCCCCTAGCAATAGCAACCATACTTATATACCATCCCATAACACTTAAGATACTCTCTGGGCAGTTTACAAGGTAATTAGCATTTTGCTCCCCAAGAAACTGGGTAATCATTTTACCAACCTTGGAAGGATGAAAGGCTGAGTCAACCTCAACCTATTGGGATCAAATTCAGGTTCTGAGCAGATTTTGGATGCAGTAGTAGTATAGCTTAACCACTGCACCATGGGAGCTCATAAAACAACATTTGCCACACACTATGACATATTCATTAGTCTTCCTTGGCAAGGGGTGATAAGGTTTCTCTGAAAGCTTAATTAAATTTCACATAAAATCACCAGAATTACTTTTGCGTTAAATGCGAATGATACTTCTGGAACATAATAACCTCCTTTCATGTTGAAAAATTTAACAATTGTTTGTATTAGAACATTTGCTTTACAAAAAAAAAACATTATCTTGCTAGTGTCGCCAGGATAAATTCAAAGAAAAGATCACCATTAAATAAGGAAAGTGCTTTACCTGTTCTAATTGCCAGCTAGATTTATGTGTAATTGGTTGTTCTTAGAGAAAACAAAAATATTTAATTTCTGGTAGTTTATCTCTAGGTTATTAAGTTGGCTTTTCAGAAAAGACGACTTTTACCTTTACCTATCAAGTTTACAGTATTCTGAAAACCCCTTTAGAGTATGTTTGAAACCAGTTCTGGACCAGGACGAAAGTGTTGCATTATGTTTGAAAATAAGAAATTATATTTCTGTTAGGCCAATTTCAGTGGATAACAAAATTAATCCAATTGAATTTTGGGAGGAAAATTAAAGAACAAAGGAAAATGTAAATACAGTACCCTTATCATACTCCTTTGTCTCTAAATCAAAAGAACTTGTCATTTCTCTCTTTTTAAACCACAGAGCACATGACATAAAACTTTTGAATCAGTCCTAATAAGTGTTTATCAGTCACAGATACCTGAGGGCTGCTCTTGGGGACATGAAAGGAGCCTCATTTGGGCGTCCCCTGAGCGGAGTTTCTCCAACAAAAATCCTTTCAAATTATTATTATCAGTCATAGAGTTCTCTAATTTCTGCCATAGATTATCATGATTAATTGAATCAAAAGCCTCTTTCAGGTTCATAAAGGCCTCAGAAAGGCATCCACCTGGAATGTCTGCATATTTTTCTGCTAAATGCTCAAACATGAGGCAATGGCCAACTGTAGAACCATTTCTTCTAAAGCCAACCCCCCCCCCCTTCTTGGCCCATGATATTCTTGGCAATTAGCCAATCCTTCAGTTGGTCTAACAAGCCACAAGTATATAATCGGCCTAAAGAAGAGATGAAGTTAACTGGTCAATAGCAGTCGGGATTGGATCTCTGGCCTTTAAAAAATGTCAGCACTAAAACGTACACCTTTCAACATACAGTATCTGGGAAGGATCCCGTGCCATTGACCCAGCTGAATGTTGGAGCTAAGACTGATGACCACCATTGAAGATTAGCCCTAAGGCAGGGGTGGCCAACCTTTTTGCGCCGCAGGCTTGACCATGCCCCCAAAACAGCTGAGTGGGCCGGACCAGGCCTCCAGAAGTGGAAGAGGGCACATTTACAGCTGATGTAAATGTGCCCACTTCTGCCTTTATGTCAGTTGAGGGCACATTTGTGCATGTGTGGACGCATTTTATGGCTGATGTAAATGCACCCGCTTCTATTTCTGGGTGCGGAGGAGACGGCAATGGGCTGGTTGGAATGGCATAGTGGGCCAGGTCTGGCCCACGGGCTGTATGTTGGGAACCCCTGCTCTAAGGAATTCATTCAGAAGCAAGTCTTGGGCTGGTGCTTTGCCCTGGAGTAAGGATTTTATAAAAGTTTCAATCTCTTGCATATTCACTGGGTCTTGTGGAAGAGTTTCTTCTTCTAGGAGAATTAATTTTACCCTTGCTTAGTTTTGTTGTTCTTCAGAAAATACCGTTCCCCCCTTAAAATACACCGGAAAAACAGAGTGTGTCATACTCTGATGGATCTACCATATTTACTTGCGTATAAACACACTTCACCCTCTTAAAATACACTGGTAAATGGAGTGCGTCTTATACTCCGATGCGATTTATAAGCTGGCAAATACGGTAATCCTATCATTCCTGGTTTTGAGGGGAGATAGAAAGCAGAATAGAGTAATGTGAACAAAAAGAGGAATTTACTGTAGGCCAAAATAGGTTATTACTTCCATTACTAATGGCTGCTATCAAATGTTTACAAAATTTAAATAATTCCCTTTTCCCTTTCTTTCTTTAATTGCTGGAGGAACTCTGCTAGGGAATGCCCGAATGAAGCTCCTTGCATGTCCCTAAGATCTTTTCCCACCGAAGTGGTCCCTTAATTTTCTCCTTGCAATTTCTTGCTTTTGAACTGCTAGGTTGGCAGGAGCTTGGACAGAGACAGGTGCTCATTCCGTCATGCAGTACTCAGGTCTTGAACTGCCGACTTGCTGACCTTCCAGCTAACAAGGCAAGCTTCTTAACCACTGAGCCACCGGAGTCCCCATCAGATGTAACTCTAGCTGACTATCCTGCAGCATGCCAAGTTAATTAAATCTTTGTATGCACTTGTTTTCTTGCTTATCAGGAATAAAAATGCAGAAGCACTCAAAATACACCTAAATAGTGGCAATTATAAAGAGGTGACGTCATGGGAGAATGCTACCAGAAGCATGTAATAGATTTGAGTAAAGATTTACAACTCTTAAGAAGTACATCCAAATTTTATCTCTAGATTCTTTGCTGTTTCATATGACTCATTACCAAACCAGGCCTTGTACTGTATTTTTGATTACTCATATCACTGATGACTCAGAATTTTGGGACCACATATTTAACCTTTTTTTGAAAAATGATGGCAAGAAATGTGGGTTCTGCGCACACAATTGGCATACTGTTCCTGACAGAACCACAGCTTGGGGGAACGCTCCTTGGAGCTTTGGTTCCGAAGGGACAGAAATTGGGGAACGGATTAATAGGAGTTTAATTCACCGATCGCTGACCTGGCAGGCAGTTCGGACAGTAGAGGACAAAGATCACCAGGTGGTGATTTCGATAAAGATGTAATGGATAATCTTGTGTCCGCAGAGACTCTGTGCTCAAGAGTCAATTTAGGCAGATGTTTACTCCCGACAGCAGAAGACAATGCATGTCCCCCTGGTAGTAAATTAGATAGATAAGGAACTCCCCCCCCCCCCCGATGAAGTCACCCCTAATGTGTAACTTGTGTAATCTTAAAGTGCAGACTTGCAGCTTTCCTGTAACGGCCATGTGCAACGTATGTATGCGGTCGAGCTAGGCAGAGTATAAAGTTCTGAGCCTTCTGATCAATAAACGCTGGTCTTCACTCCATCTTGCCTCGCATGTCTTACTTGACCAGTCTCATCCGGGACCTTCCAGCACGTATCGGGCCCCGATCCAACAAAGAAACATTTTGATTGTTTAATTTTAATTTAATTTAATAGTCATATTTATATATGATGCCCACTCAGGCAGAACCCGACTCAGGGCGGCATTACAACAAGTTCTAAAAACACATAAAAACACTTTAAAAGACCCACATCCCACCCACTTTAAAAGACCCATATCCCACCCACCCATCCCACCCACTATAAAAAGAAGAAGAAGAGAGAGTTCTTAATTGTTTACATAAGCCAGCAGGCGGGGGCCGTGTTCCCATTCGGGCCCCACACCTGCCCTGCCAGCCAGGTCTTCAATCTTTTCCTGAAGGGCAGCAATTCTCTTTGAAGTCTTAGATCTGTTGGCAGGAGGGTTCCAGAGAGTTGGTGCAGACACGGAGAAGGCCCTCCTTCGGGTGCTGGATAGATGTGCACCCCTAGCTGATGGCACTATTAGAGAGCCCTTCCAGTCCGCTCTGGTTGGACGGGCAGACACTCTTGGGACGATGCGGTCTCTAAGGTATCCTGGATTGTGCTCTGGATATTCCTTTACTGATGGACACTTTATGATGGTGCACTCACTTCTTTCCAATGAATAAATTCATATACTTGGGAATAAATATTAATGCTTTCTTTATAGGAATATTTAATGGAGCCACACCTTCTAGTGCCATGATGGTGAACCTTGTGTAACAATCTGCTTACTCCCAGGTAGGACTTGGTAGTCCTCCGGCCTCCTGGTGATGGGATTGCACCTGATCCTGCTTCCCTAGCCCAGATCCAACCCAGCAGTTCAGAGCTTTTCCTATCAGTGTGCCCAGTCACTCCTGACCGAAACCTAGATGGTGACAAAGGGTGCACGTGAAACTAGTGTAGATTCAGGTAATGTGTGCCAAGTAATCACTCCAAGTCTCTTCAGGTATTTTAGAAGTATGTTGAAAGCATAGCAAGAGTCAGGATACAGTCCAGAAAAAGCTTAGAAAGCATTTCAAAACAGAAATAAAGCAAGCTGCGTGTTCAAGGGTTAGCCCACGGGCCATCCTTTCTCTCAAGCTTCTACATTTTTGCAGTTTTAAAAGCACAGCATCCAAGAGAATGACTCTGTGTCTGCATGTGTGTGCGCGTGAGTCTCTGGGTGATATCTCCTCCCTCAGGGTCCACCCTTAGGGATTCCAGCCAATGATCTTACAGCAAGACAAGTCAATCACACATTAGGTTTCATTTCTTCTAAACCATGAGGCTCATATTGTTTACATTCCATTTTCTCTCTCCCTGATCTGAAATCGCCATATTGAATGAGAATAAAGCACAGGGTACACTTCATTCTGTTACACCTTGGCACTTCAGCTGTTCTTGAACTTCAATTCCCAGAGGCTCAAGTCCATGTGAATCCATACAAATGGGTTTACTGCATCTGTGTGGATTTACAGGGACTTGAAGTCTAAGAACTGCTGGAGTGCCAAGGTTTGCCATCACTGTTCTACTGGATGAACATTTCTGGCATTATGTGATACAAGGGGTAAGGGTACAAAATGTCACATGCTACTAGAGACAATGAGTACAATTAACTTCCATTGTAATTACCAGTAGAGTAAAATAATGCGTAAGATCTCCCATGAACTTTAGGTCAGAGGTAGCCTGTACCCATTTATGTTAAAACTTGGGCACACACAACTCCTCCTGTCTTTTGCAAGATGTTGACAATGTTCTAGAGAAAATCTGTCCCTTATAATGAGAAGTTTCCAACCACAAGGACAGTAACTTGCTTCCCCTAATTTCTTTGTTTTCCACTTCTTTTCCAACCACAATGACAGCCGCTTTGATGCACCACAACTCAGACCAGTACTTCGACATTTACATAAAATTGCCAACATTTTCTGAATTTATTCCTTCTAAGATATGAGAAATACTGTCAAATGTTCTAATCCATAGTAAAAACAAATGTCTCAACAACTTGTTGACAAACTAGGCAAGCATTGGACATTTTTGTTGGCTACTAAGCAAATGCCAAACTTTTTCAGCAGTAACGATACTTATCAAAGACTGTGAGTTTGCAACAAACTTTGGAGTTTGCCATACAAAACTTTGTATTCCATGCAAAATACAATGTTTTCAGCCTGAAACATTCTGCTATAAAGAGTTTGACATGAAAAACACTTCTGTCGGATTTTTATCCTGCCATTTATTTTTTGCCAAAATGCAAAACATGCATAAAGCTCTTTTAATTGTCTAGCATAGAAAAAGCTTTTGAAAGTCTTCATTTTTGTTCTGAACAATGAATTAATTTCAAATTAATATCCATAGTTCATTCATAGCTGACACAAGTCCAAAACAAGAACAACAACAACAACAACAAAAACAACAACAGGCATCTTGCTGCTGTATGTGATGTATAGTCAAGAAGGTAGAAACTAATCCAAATTATTAAAAATAGCTTTAAAATAAAAAATAAACTTTATGGCACAGTTTACAAGTTTACAGTTTACTTTCACATTACTGTCTTTGAAACAGTATATGAAGGATGACATACAATCTTTTGAACTCAAAAAGACACTAAAAGAATCAACAGTCTTCTGAACTAGGACACCCTCTCATCACAATAACTAAATGCATATGTTTTATATCTATGACCAGATCACATGGCACCTGGTAATGTTGCCGCCATCTATCCCAGAGAGATAGCTATATTAGTCTATTTTAGAAAACAGTGCCTGCTAGTTTTCTGGCACATAAAAAAAGAAATAAAAAGGTGACTGATTCTTGGGAGGCAACCTATGAAAAACCTGGGGAACATAGTCAAAAGTAGAGACATCACCTTACAAACAAAAATTCGCATAGCCAAAGCAATGGTATTCCTGGTGGTAATGTATGGCTGTGAGAACTGGACCATTAGGAAAGCTGAGTGCAAAATAATAGACACCTTTGAAATATGGTGTTGGAGGAGAGTTTTGAGAGTCCCCTGGACAGCGAGGAGAACAAATAGGTCCATCTTAGAAATAAACCCTGACTGCTCCTTAGAAGGTCAAATAGTAAAGATGAAGATGAAGTACTGTGGACATCAAATGAGAAGAGAGGATTCACTTGAGAAAGCCTTGATGCTGGGAAAGGTGGAGTGCAAAAGAAGACGGGGGCAGCGAAAAATGAGATGGCTAGATGGTACTGTAGATGCAATGGGCACAGAGCTGGGCGGGCTGAGGAGGATGGTGGAAGACAGAGGTGCCTGGTGGGCAATGGTCCATAGGGTCGCAAAGGGTTGCAAAGGGTCAGAATCGACTGTGCGACTGAACAGCAACACCAAATACAAGAGCAAAGGAGAAGAAGGGGGAGGACAGGGGTTCCTGGTGGGCAATGGTCCATGGGGTCGCAAAGGGTCGGACAACTGAACAACAACAAAAAAGATAAGAAACTTGCTATCTGTTGGAGCGCCTCTCCTTCAGAACAACTCCCCGCATCACCCATTTGTCACAGTCTGAGCAGCTCCAGGTGCTGATCCTGAGTGCGGATTCCCCATGCCCAGTTGGCATGGAACGGCCCTCGCAGAGGCCACTTCAGTCGAGAACGCTCCTGGCCCGTGGGCTCTGCGGGCACAGAAATTAAGGGGGGTGGATTAATAATAAGGGTTGATTCACCCACAATCTGACCTGACCAGCGATCCTGCTGAGAGAAGCAGATCACTAACCTCCGTTACCTATTAGGCAATTACTGACTCACAGAAGAGCCTAATCTTTGGTGCAAATAGAAGCCATATTTACTCTGGCGTAAGCCTCAGACAATGGTTTTCCTCTGTCAGTGTTTGCCTTAGTTAATTAACTTCCCCAAGAGAGGTTCTCAATTAACCCGGGTAAATGGGTGATGTGATTTTCTGTCAGATGACCATTCTACCATGCGCAGCCTTGAACATAATATATACTGATGATTTTCCCTCAATAAATCACTGGTCTTCGCTCCATCTTGCCTCGTGTCGTTCCTTTGACCAGTCTCCTCCGGGATCCTAAGGGCCTCCTCACGGCCCCAATCCAACACCTGAGGATGGTTTGAAAGTTTATAACTAGAAATAGAGCCTTCTCTGTGGCCGCACCCATGCTGTGAAACACTCTACTGGTGGAGCTGCCCCATCACTGGCTATTTTAAAAAAGCAATTAAAAACTCTCTTGTTCAAGGTGGCCTCTGTAAAAGTCAGGGTGAATTCAAAGATGGAGACACCCTGAGTTTCAACGAGGCTTGGGAGGAAAGGACTCATTTCTTTCCCACGAGAATAAGCCAGGCCATTATCGACTAGTACCAGGTTTGAAAGTAAATGGAGGCCTGCTTACTACCCTGCAATTCCCAGGGGGAGGGATACATTCTTGGGACCTAACATCAAGAGGGTGGTTCCCTAATTTCCATACTGCGAACCTGATTGGTTTTCCATCCGGTTGCATGGCCGGACCAGCAACATGGGTTATGGAGTGAAAGGGAAAGATATAAATTACCAGGGCCTGTCTTGCTTGGTAGTTCTTGTGCATTTTGTAATCATGTAGTCTTTTAGATTAGGGGAGCTTTATGGCTTCCAAACCTAGTAAAGGTAAAGGTAAAGGTTTCCCTTGCTCGAAAGCCAGTCGTATCCATCTCTAGGGTTGTGCTCATCTCTGTTTCAAAGCCGAAGAGCCAGTGCAGTCTGCTTCTGCAGACATTTCCGTGGTCATGTGGCAGGCATGACTAGACACCGGACTAAACATCTTTTCAATGCGGGCAGTTTTAATGTGGTTAGTTTTTAATAGGTGGGTGGGTATGTTGGGGTTTTAATTGTTTTTAATATGTATGTTTTAATCCTGTTGTGAGCCGCCCTGAGTCGGGTTCGCCTGATTGAGCGGCATAGAAATTTGAATTATAAATAAATAAATAAAATTTACTTGCAATTTCTTGCTTTCGAACTGCTAGACTGGCAGGAGCTGGGACAGAGATAGGCGCTCAAACCATCATTCAATAACTGGGTCTCGAACTGCCGACCTTCCAGCTAACAAGGCAAGCTTCTTAACTACTGAGCCACTGCAGCCCCATTTTTATGTGTTGTACATATATTGTGATGTCATGTTCCTCATCATTCCTCCATTAGTAGCCATGTGTAGTGTGTTCCTTAGTGCATGTTGCAAAGTGTCAAACCCAAACAGGCTTTTCATTTCCCTTTTAGTAAATTCCATAATACAGTAAAACCCCAATTTACAAATGCCTCGAGTTACATAAAATTTAACTTACATCATGATTTTATGCTAAAACTATGTCCTGATTTACACGATTTCCTATGGGTTTGCTTCGAGTTACATAAAGATTCTTCTTCTTATGGGTTTGCTTCAATTTACATAAAAATTTCATTTTCCCTATAGGTTTGCTTTGAGTTACGTAAAAAAATAATTTTTCCTATGGGTTTGTTTCGAGTTACAAAAAAATTTGATTCAAGCAAAAGCCTACGGAATCGACTTTTTTCGTAAGTAGGGGTTTTACTGTAAACAGTTTAAGAACCAAACACCCACCATTTCTTTGTTTGAAATGTATGTTTTCTACTTTTCATCCATTGAGATTGAATTCCAAGATGGGCCTAATTGTCCCTTACGCCATTTTTGTCTCAACTGGCAGACTGACCTAGAGGTATGAAAGACAAGTTGGCCTCACATGTTACAGAACAGCTCATTGCTGCAGACTAACACAATATGTTGAGCAGATGAAAGAGCGGAACTGTCTGATGATAGCAATGAATCTGAAAAATTAAGCACAGCTGTAAAAAAAAATCCCCTTTTATTATGTTTTAAAGATGCTATGGATCTTTGAAAATGTTACTTTGTTTTCTTGGACTCTTGCTTTTAGAAAAGGTCCTGGTGCCAAAAACACATGCTTTCAACAATGCGAAGAGGAATCTTCATATGGAAAAGAACATCTCTCAATTGTGGAAACGCACTCACACATTCTTTTAATAACCCCAAAAATCTAGAGCAGGGATTCCCAACCTTTTCAAGCCAGGGGCTGGGTCACACTCTCTCAGTCAGCTTTGAGGGCCGGATGGCTATTTTGCCCTGCCTGCACAATGGGGGCAGCCATTTTGTCCAAATAGCTTCAAAGGGATAGCCATTTTGTTTCTCAGATGCTCTTGGAGGGGCGTGGGGCCCACATGAAATGGCACCATGGGTCAAATCCGGCCCATGGGCCTTAGGTTGGGAAGCGCTGATCTACAGCAATTGTTTAGTAATTCCATTAAATGTGTCCCTAAAAAGACAGTCAACTAAAACTGGTGAATTTTGCAAATAATTAAAAAAACCTGTTAAGAAGTAACCCATGGCATAGACCACCCCCTGCACAAATTTAAGAAAGGTCCAAAAGTCACCCCTTCAATCAAAAGATGCGCTATTTTCCTGCCAGACAATATTATGTGCTAATTTCAACAAAAGATCAAATAGAGCCAAGCAAAAAGCCACTCCGTTTTCCACAGACAGTCTACAATCTTTGTGCAGCATTAATTATAATCTACAGAGGAAAGTAGACTATTTTTCAGTGCCAAAATAAAATGCTAACATTGCTTCTTATTCACACAGTAACTCTTTTAACAATTCTGTAAGTAGAATTTGAGGAAGAGAAAGAAGAGGATCATGGTGATGCTATTACAATATTACAGATCAGAGAAAAAGGAAATGTAATATCATAAACCTCATTTGAACATTAGCCAGTAAGAAGGAACTATATATATATCTAAAAACTCCTGCCAGTTCCTGATATCTCTTGCTTTGCATGTAGTGAGTCTATCTCATATATTTGTTTCACCTTTAAAGTGAAATGAATGAACATTTGCACGATATTCCTGTCTCTGTCCCAACTCCTGCCAACCTGGCAGTTCGAAAGCAAGAAATTGCAAGTAGATAAATAGGTGCCACTTCAGTGAAAAGGTAAACAGCGTTCTGTGCACTCCGGTGTTGAGGCATGCCTTCCACATGTCCACAGAAACATCTGCAAATGCAGACAGCGCTTGGCTCTTTGGCTATAAACAGATGAGCACTGAACCTTAGAGTCGGATACAACTAGCTTTCGAGCAAGGGTGACCTTTACATAAGAATATAAGAACATAAGAACAGCCTTGCTGGAACAGGCCACAGCCCATCCAGTCATACCTGTCAAGTTTCGGGAAATTTCTGTCAAACCCCCATATTTTATTCTCTTTCTGTATTATTTATCATCCTGTATTTGTTAGACTGCAATTAGACTGGAGTTAGACTGGAGGCCAGCACAGGATAAGCATAGCTGTCCAGTTTCCTGTTTTGGCCAAGAAATTTCCCTTATTTGACAGAAATTTCCTGAAACTTGACAGGTATGCATCCAGTCCAGCCTTCTGTCTCACACAGTGGCTCACCATTTTCTTCAGGGTATTATTCCCAAGCAGATGCCTTCACCTGCTTAGGATTCCCTGGAAATGGCATTGAGAGATATCCTGCCTATCTCTCCAACCCGGAGGTTGTCCTTAAGTATCCATAATTATAGCCATTGATACTCTTGTCCTCCATGAACTTGCCTAATCCTTTCTTGAAGCTGTCAAGACTGACAGCTGTCACCACTTCTTCTGGCAGGGAGTTCCATAGACCAGTGATCCTCTGGGTGAAAAAGTACTTTCTCTTATTTGTTTTAGAACTAGTACCCAAAGGTTTCATGGAGTGCCCCCTAGTTCTAGTGTTATGCGATAGGGAAAACAGTTTTTCCTTATCTACTTTGTCCACACCGTGCATGATTTTATAAACTTCAATCAGGTCACCTCTTAGACGTCGTCGTTCAAGAGTGAAGAGGCCCAACCGTTGCAGCCTCAGATGGTAAGGAAGGTGTTCCAGTCCCCTAATCCTTCTGGTTGCCCTCCTCTGCACTTTTTCCAGCTCCATAATATCCTTCTGGAGGTATGGCGACCAGAACTGTACACAGTATTCCAGATGGGGCCTCACCATAGATTTATAAAGAGGCAAAATGACACTTGCTGACTTATTTTCTATACCCTTCCTAATGAGTTTGCTTTTTTCACTGCCGAGGCACACTGGGTTGACACCTTCATTGAGCTGTCCACCTAACCCTAACCAAGGTCCCTTTCCTGGTTTGTCGCAGAGAGTTCAGAACCCGTCAGTTTATAAATGAAATTGGTTTTTTTTTTGCCCCAACGTCCATCACTCTGCACTTACTAGTGTTGAAGCTCATTTACCTTTACCTATAGGAATAAATAGTATGACATATTTGAGATACCTTTGCCACAAGTCTTGTCGACAATGCAGTCAACACACAAAGACTTAATTTAAACAAAATTAATTTAATACTGCTGATACTCTTAGAATGGGAGGCTTTCTCCAAGGTGGTCTCCTATGAAACAACATTACACAGAGATTCCTAGTATTAATTCTGAGTGGGCTATGACTCAGACAGGAGTTTGCAAAATGGAGAAACACACAAAAACAACCACCCAAGGAACAAGACTGGTTCGGTTTCACAATTTTCTCAATTTCCCCATTAATTCAGCCCATTAACAAGTCTTGTTACAATTTTTTTAACTGCTTGAAACTCATGTTGGCAGCATGAAGAATTAAGGTTTGGGAGGCAGGCTGCTTTTTGCCACTTTTAGTATAGCCAGAAATAAAGATTATGTAATATTAAATTCAGCAGACTCTGCTGCCAGAGGTGTGTGAGGAAAATCACTGTACTGGCCTTGTAGAAATTAGGGGGGAGAGAGAAAAAACGAGTTTGTTTTGGTCAGTAAAGTGAGTAGATGTGACTCAGCCTCCAAGGGAGCAGAAACACTGAGTAAGAAGGCACTATTTATATCAAAGCCTCTTTATGGATTTTTAACCACTAAATTTTACAAAGAAATCTGGTCATGACTCCACAGGAAAGGCTGAAACCTAAGGACTATTTTTCTCACACATGCCACACATGCACACACACCTTACACATGGTGAATAAAGTGACTCCTTTTAGGCTGAAACGTTACTGTGCTTTTAAAAACAGAACCTGAAATCCAGCCCCACATTTTTGGAATCAGAGGGCTTTTTAGGAATGGATCTATGACTTTCAAAGCTGTTTCAGTTATTTCAAGAGACATGTATGAACCAAGCAGTCAGCCTTGGCGAGCATTTAGAAACTTATAAGCACAGCCTAAGGGGTCAACTAAATATTATAGAAACCCCTTACAAATCTTTTTTAAATCCCCCCACCCCCTCAAAATAGGAGAGAAACAGTTATGGGGGAGGTAAAGTAGAAGGATGGTGACTGCAGCCATGAAATAAAAAGATGCTTACTTCTTGGGAGCCAAGCTATGGCAAATCTAGGCAGCATAATAAGAAGTAGAGACATCGCCCTGCCAACAAAAGTCCACATAGTCAAAGCAATAGTCTTCCCTGGAATAATGTATGGCTTGTGAGAGCTGGGCCGTAAGGAAGGCTGAGCGCAGAAGAATAGACGCCTTTGAAATGTGGTGCTGAAGGAGACTCTTGAAAGTCCCCTGGTGTTGTGTATGTACAATGTTGCTTGATATGTATGTACATTGTCGCTTTAAGAAATGTATGAATGTAACCTGGCCACAATCACAATGTAACCCAGCTGTTAAAGGAACGCGAGCAAGCTGCCTATAGAGGGCAGCTGCGAGTGTTCAACTCACATGGTTATCATTCCTCAAATCACCTGCAGCCGCGGGAACTCCCCGCAACAGCAAACTACTACCGATCCACCACCGAAGATGGGCGTGACCCGGATGACGTCACGCCGGTAGAAGCCAATGAGCTACCATGCAGCCAGATTCAAATGTATTGTACTACTGTATATAATGTGAGGTATCTCCGCCATTACCACATGTTCGTTCTGATCATCAACCAATAAACCTGTGTTAGTCCCTACTGCGACTCCTTCTATGTCTCCTGGAAAAGACACTAAACCTGGACTGCAAGGAGATCAAATCAGACGATCCTGAAGGAAATCAACCCTGATTGCTCCTTGGAAGGACAAATACTGAAGCTGAAGCTCAAGTACTTTGGCCATCAAATGAGAAGAGAGGACTCACTGGAGAAGGCCTTGATGCTGGGAAAGATTGAAGGCAAAAGGAGAAGGGGGTGGCAGAGGATGAGGTGAATAGATGGAATCGTTGATGCGGTGGGTGTAGATCTGGGTGGGCTGTGGAGGATAGCAGAGGACAGAGTAGCCTGGTGTGCAGTAGTCCATGGGGTCGCAAAGGGTC
This sequence comes from Bradypodion pumilum, assembly GCA_035047305.1. Taxonomy (NCBI): domain Eukaryota; kingdom Metazoa; phylum Chordata; class Lepidosauria; order Squamata; family Chamaeleonidae; genus Bradypodion; species Bradypodion pumilum. The sequence continues at coordinate 17,169,809 of JAWDJD010000013.1, forward strand.
GGACTCAGCTGTGCAACTGTTGTGTATGGAATAGTATGGAATGTAACTGCTACATTGTGCCTTTAAGTTGAATGTAACCAGTTCTACAGGAAATGTATACTTAAGCCATTTGTAAAGAACACATTGTATCCAGCTGCTATTGGAATGCGAGCTTGCTACCAGAGATGGGAGCAGCGAGCATTCAACTCACATGGTACAAATTCCCCAATCATGCACAGCCGTGGGAAACCTTCCCGCCACGGACACACCTGGACAAGAAGGGCGGGACTCCGGATGACGTCACGCCGACAGTAGCCAATAGGCTACCGTGCACCATATTCAAATGTATAGTGACTGTATAAAAAGAGTTGTATTGCCACCATTACCTCATGTTCGAACTGTACTTCATGCAATAAAAATGTGTTAGCCAGAATACAGCTGCTTCTATCGTCTTGCTTCCCTAAACACCAAAGCGACTGAACAACAAAAAGTAGGATGCCCCATACTCCCTTCTTTTGCTGCCTACAGCTTCTCAATTGCAAATGAATCGCGAAGGTGATGGGCACCTTGCAGGGTTCTAAGTGCCTGTTTGCAAGGACAAGACACACATCTGAAGTTTCATAGAGAGGGGGCGGGGGGATGAGTGTGCTTCTACTGAGAATTTAATCTTCTGCACAGATTTAGATCCCACACAGACAGGAGACAGGTTTTGGTGCAATCCAGAAGGTGAAGCAAAGGTGAAATAAAGATGAAACAGTTCACGCCTTTATATTCCTTTGGGTGTAAGGAGAGAAAGGTGTTGAGGATTCCATATGCATTTCAGTGTTTCAGTCAGTTTAACCCTTAATTTGTTGGGCTGTAAAAAATGTACTGGCACACAGATCTCAGAAGAAAACATGGCACCGAGCAACATTTTTTCACTTACAGTACTTCTACAGTAGCTCCTTTCCCAAGCCGAGTATGAACCTCCGAGGGTAGCATAATTTTGACAATGCTTAGAGGTACAAGAGTTCTATGCCCGTCATAGTGAACTTTGGCACTCCAGATGTTCTTGGGCTTCAATTCCCAAAAGCCCCCATGAATCCACACAAATGGGTTTACTGAGATTCATCTGGCCCACGCCGCCCTCGTCGCTCCTGTAAGCGGAAGTAAAATGCGTTCATACAGAGTTAACCCTTCCTCCATACGGGCGCATTTTACTTCTGCTTCCAGGAGTGATGAGGGCAGCGTGGACCGGATGAATCACAGTAAACACATTCATGTGGATTCACAGGGGGCTTCTGGGAATTGAAGGCCAAGAACATCTAGAGTGCCAAAGTTCACCATCATGGTTCTATGCTGTATCCTGATTGTATGATGGATAACATCCAGAAATATTTTCTTATGGCTGACCAGTTGATAACAACAGAGAAGCTGGCCACAAAAGCTGAAAGCAAGAAATGTAGCAAGATATAAAGATGATTTTCTTGCTGCAAAAGGCTTTGTTTTGGAAAGAAACTTGTATACAGAAGCAATAGCTTGTGGAAGATGCATAGGATGACTGATGTGATGACCTGAAAGAGGGTACCTAAAAGTATTACTATGAGGAAAAGGTCTGAATTTGTGCTGATTATGGTGATATATATGCCAAGGTCCTTCGCTCTAGTCCAGGGGTTCCCAACCTAAGGCCCATGGGCTAGATTTGGCCCCTGGCACCATTTCTGACCCCTACCCCTCCAAGAGCATTCAAGAAACAAAATGGCCACCCCTTTGAAGCTATTGGGACAAAATAGCCACCTCCATTGTGCAGGCAGGGCAAATGGCAGATGACTGAGAGTGTTTGACCCGGCCCACAGCTTGAAAAGGTTGAGAACCCCTGCTCTAGTCCTATGCTTGTTATCATGATCAAGCTTGTCTTTTGTTTTCTTGCAGTCTGTAGTGGTAAAACAGAAGTCTGGTGTGATACCTGATGAGTAGAGCTGTCTTAAAGCTACTGTAGCCACCAAGCTCTTAGCTGTGCCAGCCACAACATGTCATCCTTTGTTTGTTGACCTGCCAAGTAATGTACTATAGCTAGAAAAATCACAGTGATAATAATAATTTTGTGTCAGAGATTACTGTGGGTTGAAAGGATTTTTAGGAGACACCCGAATGAGGCTCCTTTCATGTCCCAAAGTGCAGCTCTCAAGTATCGAACCTGACCTTTCAGTCTCCAGCTCAGCCTCTTAACCACTAAGCCACCAGAGGAGCTGCAACATCACAGAGATATATTTTTGGTCCTCTGTTGAGTGTTAAGCCATGGAAATTGTTTTTCCTACACAAATTGTTGGTAGGCACCAAAGAGGCTGCATAATTTGAGGGACGTAGGGAGAGCACTGATCTACATTTCATGGCACCTACATCCCATGACATCTACCTTCTACCAGGAAAAGGCAAATGTAGTCAGCATTTTGGGTCTGGGTGAGCCGGCCCTCCTCTTGGAGTAAACAGTGTCAATTTTTAAACCAGTACAGTTTGTCGTGCCTGATACCAGGGAATTATCAGCAAAGGGAAACCCCACCTCCTGCAAGGACTCAGCCAATATCCCCAGTTCAATATTCTTGTCCGGCGGCACCTTGCCATAGATATTGCTGTCGTTCTCATAGTTTCTCCTCCTGCAACTCTGACCTCTTCAGGTTTCTCCCTTTGTCTTGACTCTTTCATGGGTCTATCACATGTCACCCCTATGGTTTTCCCATGCCCCTCATATATGGCAGGCAGCTACACATGCAAAAGAAGTTGACATTTATTTATTTTATTTATTTTTATTTTATATTCATATTTATATAGCCGCCCAACTCACAAAGACTCTGGGCAGCATACAATCTTAAAACCCTTAAAACAAGAACAACCTCATTAAAACAAATTAAAACAAATTACCCCATTAAAGCAAATTACCTTGCTGTTAATGAAACCATGTGGATAGTGACAGGATACCTTAAACCTACACCAGTTGAGAAGATATGTCCCCTTGTTGGTCTTGCTCCATCTAAGCTCAGGAGAGAAGTAGCAGCAGATGCTGAGAGAACTAAGCAAAAGAAGGACCCTCAACATCCTCTGAACAGATATGAGCCTCAAGACCTCCAGCTCAGATCCAGAAAGTTTTATGTCAAGAACAAAAATTCTTGAGGGTACACAAGAGCAAAACCAAATTAGAAGATGGAGGAAGGAGCTCACTGGGAAAGGAACATCATTAAAGGTGGATATAGCTGAAGATCTCAGTCTCCCCTATATCACCTGGAGGACCCTGAATACTGAGGTTTGGAGTCCCTAAATGCAAGACCAACATGCTCAAGTGGGGACTGCTGGTGGACAACAACACACGGTGTGAATGTGGAGAGACACAGAGTCCGGCCCATTTGCTGATCTGCCGAATGCTGCCAGAGACATGCACCGATGAGGACTTGCATTTGAGCAATGACAAGCAGGGCCATAGCCACCCTGAGTTAGCCATTTGCCCACCCTGGTAAGGTGTGGTTTCCCTTAGGAATGTATTGAAAAGAGGCTTTATTGCCCACACTGAAAAAATATTCACCCACCCACTTCACCCAGCCCTGATGACAAAAGCAAAGAAAGTGGCTTCATTTTGGCAGCCCAGGGTCTGATCTGGACACAAAAGAAGAAAAAGCTGTTGTTCTTCCAGGTATTCCATCCTGGCATCTCCTGTTGGTGTAGCTGGGCCTTTATTCCTGTGGTGGGCCTCCACATACCTCTCCTCTCATGCCAGCCACATGGAATGCCAATTCTGTGGCTCAGGTGGCTTGTTGGTGGGTGAGATGGGGGGCATAGTAGTGGACCACTCTACCATTCAACTAGCGTGACCTATGTCTGAGAAAATGTGCATAGGATTGGTCTTTTAATCTGTTAGCGACCCCAAGTACTGTAGACTCCATTTGTAAAAAGGGAGACAAAAGCAGACATTTGCCGCTGACCAATGGAGCCAGGAGTGAAAGATTAGATTTGCTATTTATACAGGCTCCAACTTCCATTAAATATTTAGGCATCAAAATGTATAAAGAAAGCACAAGACTCACTAGTGAATAATTTGAGTGCATCGTAAAGAAAGCCTGGAGCAGGAAAAAGATTTTTGGGACATGTTCCAAAACTCATTAATTGAAAAGACAGCCTTGGGAAAAAAATCTCTTTCTCTCCGAATCATTATCCACTCTTCAGTATGTATCATATGAAAACAGTTATATAAAAGAATAAATTATATTTGTAATGGCAAGAACCCCAGAATAAAACTAGAAACTGTGATGTTCCCATATAAAGATAGGAGACAGCTATCTGTTCCAAATTTTAAAAGTTAACTATTGCGCCAGATCAAATTTACTGCATACCAATATGGCTATACAAAGAGAACTCCACCCAGGCAAATTTTTGGAAGAACCAACAATATTCCAAACTATCTGTTTAATGTATGGGGCAACTGACTCAGGAAAACAGAAGTACTTCTAGTAACTCATTAAATAAGAACATGAAATTTGCCAATGGAATCTCTATTTAAAGTGATGCAATCCCATTTAAAATTTGTTTTTGTTTTTGTTTTTTTAATTTCCAAAACAGAAATTCTGGTTTATGAAAAAAAATGAAATATTTCAAAAATTCTGGCATATTTTTTCTTATGTGGCTCAGTGGTTAAGAAGCTCGCCTTGTAAGCTGGAAGGTCGGCAAAGTAGGCAGTTCAAGACCTGAGTAATGCATGAGAGAATGAGCGCCCGTCATCTGTCCCAGCTCCTGCCAACCTAGCAGTTCGAAAGCAAGAAATTGCAAGGAGATAAATAGGGATCACTTTGGTGGGAAAAGATCTTGGGACATGAAAGGAGTCTCATTTGGGCATCCCCTTTGCGGAGTTCCTCCAGCAAAACCCTTTCAACCCAGAAAGCACCTTTGTGTACTTCTGACATAATAAAAAAATTATATGGTTACCTACATAGGTAGAACACCTTGGTTGGAGAGAGAGAGAGACTCTGTGTGTGTGTGTGTGTGTGTGTGTGTGTGTGTGTGTGTGTGTGTGTGTGTGTGTGTGTGTGTGTGTGTGTGTGTGTGTGTGTGTGTGTGTGTGTGTGTGTGTGTCCATCCAGAAAATAAGGAGGAAATTGTGGCACCATAAAGTGGACTCAATCCATTAAAATGTTTAAAGATACTGTACCACTTTGTTTTTGTTTTGCTTTTGTCTGGCTATAAACTGTGCTGAATAATAGATGCTAATTATGGATTATATACTTTATAATATATATCACTGTCTGAAATGCTTAATGTGGTAAATTGCACTAGATTATGCCCATTTGAATCAATGGAACTGATGGAACAGTTCATTTACCAAGTCACCACTGATTTAATGGGTCTACTATAGTGCAACCTATCATGCCAGGCAACAGAATTTCAGCCAACATAAACTCATATCTCATGCTCCTACATTTTAATTTATTTAAGAGTAGCATATGCCTAAGGCGGGGAATCAACTATTTGCTGATACACTGAAGCCTATTGAAAAAGTTGTCTCTTTTCTGTATCTGAATTATCGCTCTTAGAAAATGTGCTAAGGAAATGCATTTAAAATTAAAACAGAGGCCAGATAACGTAAAAACAAAAATTATGAAGGTCACTCCCCATTATGTTTTCATAAATACTGCAAGAGTTATCAAAAATCTTTCTTTTGTCAAAGAACATAGCAAAGGAAGAGTTTACATATGCTTTGTAGTTCCAGGACAGCCAAAGTTGACAGGCCCCTAGTCTCTTTGGGAATTAGCCACATGAGCATGGTTTTTCCTGTTACACCTAGGAGTAGTCCCATTTCCAGAGGCTTCTTGTGTTTCAAACTATCACCCCATCACAAATGCAAAATGGCACAATTAAATCTACTTACAATAAGACGTGAAAATATACCTCTAATCGTTGGTACGTCTGTGATAAAACAACCATCTGTCGTAAAAGGTAAAGGTTGCCCTTGCTCAAAAGCCAGTTGTATCTGACTCTAGGGTTCATTACTCATCTATGTTTGTAGCCAAAGAGCCAGCACTGTCTGTATCTGCAGACGTTTCCATGGACATGTGGCAGGCATGCCTCAACACCAGAGTGCACAGAATGCTGTTTCCCTTCCCACCGAAGTGGTCCCTATTTATCTATTTGCAATTTCTTGCTTTCGAACTGTTAGGTTGGCAGGAGCTGGGACAGAGATGGAAGCTCACTCCATCATGCAGTACTCAGGTCTCATTCTGCTGACCTGCTGACCTTCCAGTCATCAAGTTCAACATGTGCCTTAACCATTTGCAAGGGCAAATCATGCCTCACTAATCTGTTAGAATTTTTTGAGAGTGTCAACAAGCATGTGGATAAGGGGGATCCAGTTGACATTGTTTATCTGGACTTTCAGAAGGCTTTTGACAAGGTCCCACACCAAAGGCTCTTGAATAAACTTGCCAGTCATGGAATAAAGGGACAGGTCTTGTCCTGGATCAGCAACTGGCTAAGGGACATGAAACAGAGGGTAGCACTGAATGGACACTTCTCCAAGTGGAGGGAAGTAAAGAGTGGGGTCCCCCAAGGTTCAGTACTGGGACCCCTGCTTTTCAACCTCTTCATAAATGATCTAGAGGTAGAAGTAAATAGCAAGGTAGCCAAATTTGCTGACGACACTAAATTATACAAGGTAGTGAAAACTGTGAGAGATTGTGAGGAGCTCCAGAGGGATCTCTTGACACTGGGGGAGTGGGCAAAACAGTGGCAAATGAGCTTTAACACTAGTAAGTGCAGAGTGATGCATGTTGGGGCAAAAAAACCCAATTACATTTATCAACTAATGGGGTCTGAACTCTCTGCGACAAACCAGGAAAGGGACCTTGGTGTCCTGGTGGACAACTCAATGAAGGTGTCAACCCAGTGTGCCTCAGCAGTGAAAAAAGCAAACTTAATGCTAGGGATCATTAGGAAGGGTATAGAAAATAAGTCAGCAAGTGTCATTTTGCCTCTTTATAAATCTATGGTGAGGCCCCATCTGGAATACTGTGTACAGTTCTGGTCGCCATACCTCCAGAAGGATATTATGGAGCTGGAAAAAGTGCAGAGGAGGGCAACCAGAATGATTAGGGGACTGGAACACCTTCCTTACCATCTGAGTCTGCAACGGTTGGGCCTTTTCACTCTTGAGCGACGGCGTCTAAGAGGTGACCTGATTGAAGTTTATAAAATCATGCACGGTGTGGACAAAGTAGATAAGGAAAAACTGTTTTCCCTATTGCACAACACTAGAACTAGGGGACACTCGTTGAAACTTTTGGGTACTAGTTCTCAAACAAATAAGAGAAAGTACTTTTTCACCCAGAGGATTACTGGTCTATGGAACTCCCTGCCAGAAGAAGTGGTGACAGCTGTCAGTCTTGACAGCTTTAAGAAAGGATTAGACAAGTTCATGGAGGACAAGGGTATCCATGGCTATAATTATAGATACTTAAGGACAACCTCGGGGTTGGAGAGATAGGCAGGATATCTCTCAATGCCATGTCCAGGGAATCCTAAGCAGGGGAAGGCATCTCCTTGGGAATACCCTGAAGGAAATGGTGAGCCACTGTGTGAGACAGAAGGCTGGACTGGATGGGCTGTGGCCTGTTCCAGCAAGGCTGTTCTTATGTTCTTATGTTAACCACTAAGCCACCACAGATGGTCTAAATTCAATCATCTTAAGAAAGAGGGCGTTTTAGCTATCACCACTCCTATTCACAGTTTAGTCACAAATTATTATTACTGCTATGATTATTAATCTAGTAATATTATTTTTAATCTTTCAATAATTGATTTTATAGAAGGGGACTGACTGCCCCCTCCTAAATGTGCAATGTAGGTGGGAAGATAAAGGCTAAGATTTGTTTATTAATATGTGCATTACTTATAAATAATTTAGATAAAAAATGTCAAGCAGTGTGCAATAATAATATACATAATATATAGAACATATACATAGCTAATATCATAAGCACAAATATACATTATATACATTAATATGCTTAAGAACAGCCTTGCTGGAACAGGCCACATGAGCCCATCCAGTCCAGCATTCTGTCTCACACAGTGGCTCACCATTTGCTTCAGGGTATTCCCAAGGAGATGCCTTCCCCTGCTTAGGATTCCCTGGAAATGGCATTGAGAGATATCCTGCCTATCTCTCCAACTCGGAGGATGTCCTTAGGTATCCATAATTATAGCCATTGATACCCTTGTCCTCCATGAACTTGTCTAATCCTTTCTTAAAGCTGTCAACACTGACAGCTGTCACCACTTCATCTGGCAGGGAGTTCCATAGACCAGTGATCCTCTCGGTGAAAAAGTACCTTCTCTTATTTGTTTGAGAACTAGTACCCAAAAGTTTCATGGAGTGCCCCCTAGTTCTAGGATTATGCAATAGGGAAAACAGTGTTTCCTTATCTACTTTGTCCACACCGTGCATGATTTTATGCAATATCTGCATAACTCCAGAAACTGATTTCAGGCTGAGCAAATTTTAGGTTGGGCAGATATAACAGATGTTAGGCTAGAGAAGATTCAAATCTATAGATTTTTTCCCCAAATCACAAACAGATGTCACATTTGTGAGGAAATTTGCTAGGAGCTACTTTCTTTGCACTGTTCAGCTTTATTTTTTTCAATCTTTGTAAAACCTAGAAGCTTTGGCTCTAGATAATGAGTTTCTCCTTGGTTATAGATGTCTCTCTAATGCAGAGGTTCTCAACCTTTTCAAGTCAGGGGCCAAGTCATGCTCCCTCAAACAATTGGCGGGCCAGACTGGTGGTCCAGCCACCACTGCCACCATGAGAATCAGCCGTGGACTCATTTATGGCTGTCATAAACGCATTTACAACTGCCGTAAATGAGTCGGCGGCTGTTGTAAATGTGTTTACAATGGCCGTAAATGTGTCTGAAGCTGATTGCAACAGCAGCAGCTCGAATGAGGGTGGGGCTTAGATTATTTGGTGCCATGGGCCAAATCCGGCCCATGGGCTATAGGTTGACAACCCCTGCTCTAATGTGAAAGTGTCCAATTGTTCCCTTTTCTCGATGCATTATCAGAGAGCAGCCTTACTGGTTAATCAGCTCCCAGTTTTATCAATAAAATATTGACTACTGTTCTATTGCTAGTCCCATGAGTTAGAACTACAGGCTCAACTGGATAAGGAGTTAACACTTATTTCAAATTCAGAAAACTCAGAACGGTGTTTAGTAACCAGATTAAAGCATTGTGGCCAGAATTCTATTGGCAATTTATACTTGTAATCAGATAGTGCAGATGAAGCCACAGTTGACCAGTTCTATGAGGACCTACAAAACCTCATAGAACAGACACCAAGAAATGATGTCCACATTATTTTAGGAGATTGGAACGCCAAAGTGGGAGATCAAAAAGTAAACGGAATAACAGGCAAGTTTGGTCTTGGAACACAGAATGAAGCAGGGCAAAGATTGATAGAGTTCTGCCAAGAGATTGCACTAGTCATAGCAAACACTCTCTTCCAGCAACACAAGAGGCGGCTTTACACATGGACATCACCAGATGGCCAGCATCAAAATCAGATTGATTACATACTCTGCAGTCAAAGATGGAGAACCTCCATTCAGTCAGCAAAAACAAGACCTGGAGCAGACTGTGGCTCAGATCACAACCTACTGATCGCAAAATTCAGGCTTAGACTAAAGAAAATGGGGAAAACAATTAGACCAGACAGATATGACCTACACAACATCCCTAAAGAATACACGGTGGAGGTCATGAACAGATTTAATGTCCTGCATCTGATAGACAGAGTACCAGAAGAATTATGGACAGAGACGCGGGACATCATGCAGGAGGCAGCAAGAAAAACCATACCAAAAGAAAAGAAAGGTAAGAAAGTGTTGTGTTCTAATAGTGTAACCTTCTACATGTGATATCAATGTATCTGAACCAATGTAACCTTGCCTATGAGTAACAATGTAACCTTCAGCTGTATCACATAAACCCTGTAATAGGACGCGAGCTAATGACCACCAGCTGGCAGCAGCGAGCGTCCAAGCTCTCTTGGTTCAAACCCATCAAAGACCGCAGCGCGGGAAGTTTTCCCGCCGCTACCTACACCTGGACAAGAAGGGCGTGACCAGCCATGACGTCACGCGGACCAGTAGCCAACGGGCTACCGTGGAGCCACATTCAAAATACGTTACTACCATATATATAGAGCTGTTCGTCCGCCATTACCTCATGTTCCCTCTGTCCACCATGCAATAAACCTGAGTTAACCCAGCCGTTGGCTGTGTCTTGTGTCTTGACTCTCATATACTAAATTGGCGACGAAGGTGGGATGATGGATCCCCATGGAGCCAGGACACAGAGCGGGTTCAACATCACCAAACCGCAAGACTGGGAGCTTTTTGAGATGGACTTCCAGGCGGCACTGGTGGAACTCAAAGTCAAAGAAGACGACGAGGAAAGGAAGAGGGCCATCCTCACCCGCATGCTCGGGATGGAAACCAAGCGGACGCTGGTGGGCATCCTCGCACCGAAGAAGGTGAGCGATTTCAAAGCCGGTGACATCATGAAACTGCTGCGTGAGCGTTTCCGACCCTCGAGGGCAATGTTTCCCGCTCGGAGCGCGTTTTGGAGGCGAGTTCAAGCGCCGGACGAGTCGGTAGAAGCCTTCGTAACGGCTATGAGGGTAGCCGCCGCCCCCTGCAAATGGGACCACATCCTAGAGATGGCCCTCAGGGACGGAGTGCTGTGTGGCCTGAAGGACAAGGAAGTACAGCGCAGCCTGATGAACAAGGAGCCACCACCCACACTGGAAGAGGTTGTAGAGGCCGCGGAAGCCGCGGAATCCACGAACGCTGGAGTAGATGAGATGCACAAGTGGCGTGAGTGGCGTCCGAGGGCCGGCAAAGCGGAAAACTCGTCGCACGGGAAGTCCGGTCAGTCGGTGCATGCAACCCGACCGACCTCGAAATCGTCTTCAGAAAGCAGCGATGGCGAGGAGGTCCAGAAGGTCCAGAGAGGTGGGCGCCACTGCGATGGTTGCGGAGCGGCCCATGAGCGCGTGAAGTGCCCATTCAGGAAAGCCGAGTGTTTCAACTGTGGACGTCGGGGGCACATCGCCAAGGCGTGCAGGAAATGGAAAGAGGGCCGGAGACAGTCGCAGGACCGTTCAGCCAGACCGGACCGTCCAGCGAGGCCCAAAGATGGCGCCCGGGCCACGAGGAAGCAGGACGGCGTGGGCCGCATCTCGGACGATAGCGAGGGCGACGCTCCTGTGTTCAGCGTGTCTGCGGGACAGCCCCATTACTTTGTTGAGGTACTAGTACAAGGGACCCCCATTAGGATGGAAGTTGACTCGGGGTCCTCCTATTCTATAATTCCCCAGAGAGAGTTCTTGAAAATCGACCCCCACGTGCGGCCCAAACTTAAAGCGTTGAGGGCCACACTACGGGACGTACAGGGGAACAGCATTCCAGTGTTGGGGGTCGGGACATTCCGGGTTCGTTTTAAGAGACATTCTGCGGAACTTCCCCTAGTGGTGCTAAAAGGGGGGAGTTGTAGCCTCCTCGGAACCCAGTGGTTTCAGCCCTTAGGTCTGTTCATAGGGGGGGTGCATGCCGTAGGCGAGGACCCAATACAAGCGGTGTGTGACGCACACCCCGCCGTTTTTAAAAGTGGACTGGGACAGTTCAAGGGACCCCCTGTAGCCTTCGACTTAGACCCGGAGGTCCGCCCGATAAGGCTTAAACTGCGCAGGGTACCGTTCGCGCTAAAGGACAAAATAGAGGCGGAACTGGACAAACTGGTGGGTCAAGGGATTCTTGTTCCTGTGGATTCCGCGGAGTGGGAGACTCCAATTGTAACAGCACTGAAGGCTAACGGGGAGGTGCGCATTTGCGCTGATTATAAGTGTACCATTAATAAGGCAATCCGCCCTAATGCATACCCGGTGCCAGTGGTCAGCCACCTTCTGGCCAGGCTAAATGGGGGAAAGTGTTTCGCTAAACTCGATTTAGCACAGGCCTACCAGCAACTCCCGGTAACCCCCGCCACAGCGGCGGCACAAACAATAGTCACACATAAGGGGGCGTTCCAGGTGTCGAGGTTACAGTTCGGCGTGAACTCGGCACCTGGCATTTTTCAGTCGCTAGTGGAACGCCTCCTGAAGGGACTGGAGGGGGTGTTGCCATATTTTGATGACGTGTTGATAACGGGGGGGAGTAAGAACGAGCTGGCTCGCAGACTGGATAAGGTCCTGACCGTGTTCGAAAAAGCGGGGCTGCGACTGAGAAAGGACAAATGTGTATTTTTCGAAACAGAGGTTGAGTTTTTAGGGTTCCGTGTCACACCCGAGGGAATTAGGCCGTCCAAATCTAAGGTAGCCGCCATTAAGAAAGCCCCTCGCCCCACTTCCAAAACCGAGCTACAGTCGTTTCTGGGGCTTCTCAATTTCTACCATACCTTCCTTCCACGGAAGGCGTCTGTTGCCGAGCCGCTCCATCGGTTACTTAAAAAAGAGGAAAAATGGCTGTGGGGTGACGAGCAAGAAAGAGCGTTCACAGAGTTAAAGCAACTCCTCACATCCGAGGCAATCCTGACTCATTTCGACCCCAAACGGCCCATAGTTTTAGTCTGCGATGCATCCCCGGTGGGGGTGGGGGCGGTGCTTTGCCACGTGTTAAACGACGGAAGGGAGGCCCCGATAGCGTTTTATTCAAGGTCCCTGTCCCAAGCAGAGCGGAATTACGCACAGACCGATAGGGAGGCACTAGCGATAGTAGCGGGAACCAAGAAATTTCACGATTTTCTGTATGGTCGGCCGTTCAAGGTCGTTACTGATCACAAGCCCCTGTTAGGAATATTCACTGCAAATAAGCCCACGCCACAGATCCTGTCCCCAAGGATGCTGCGGTGGGCTATTTTTCTTAACGCATATCAACATGAGTTAGAATACCGGCCAGGGAAGGAAATCAGCCATGCAGACGCACTCTCACGGTCGCCGTTACCCTTGTCGGACGACCAGAAGGCAGGGGTAAGAAGAGACCGCCAGGTATTATTAATAGAGGTCTTGGAGTCACCCCCGATAGTACCGGCCGACGTCGCCAGGGCGACCGGAAAGGACAGAACACTAGAGAAAGTATGCTCGTGGGTGCAGAAGGGGTGGCCGGCGTCATCCCCAGGCGCGGAATTCGACCCATTTTTCCGAAAGCGAATAGAGTTGTCTTTAGAGAGGGGGTGCCTTTTGTGGGGCCAACGGGTGGTGGTTCCTACGTCCCTGCGGCCGAAGGTGCTAAAGCTGTTGCACGTCAGCCACCCGGGAATCGTCCGTTCCAAGGCGTTGGCCCGGAGTTACTTCTGGTGGCCCCAGCTGGACGCCGACATAGAGCATATGGTGGGCACTTGTGAGGCATGTCAGTGCTCCCGACCGGAGGTGGCCCGCCTCCCGCATAGGGAATGGGACGCAGCAAGGGGACCGTGGTCCAGGGTGCACGTAGATTTTGCTGGCCCGTTCCGAGGAACCATGTTTCTCCTGGTGGTGGATGCATACTCAAAGTGGCTGGAGGTCATTCCGGTAAAGAGCACATCCTCCGCCACTACCATTCGCCAGCTAAGAAGGGTCTTTTCCACGTTCGGTTTACCCGACACTTTGGTCAGCGATAACGCCAGTTGCTTCACGTCCGCTGAGTTCGCAGCATTCATGGAGGCAAATGCAATTCGGCATGTCACATCCGCGCCGTTTCACCCGGCCACGAATGGCCAGGTGGAACGGTTGGTGCGCACCACAAAGGATGCGCTGCGGCGCATGGGCTCGGGAGATCTAAATCACCAAGTTTGTCAATTTCTATTAGCGTACAGAGTGACCCCCTTAGCGTCTGGATACTCGCCGGCTGAGCTGCTGATGCGGAGGAAACTGACGACGCTTTTGTCCAGGTTGGACCCGTCGAGGGTCGAGGACAAAGGGAAGAACATAGGTTTAGCGGTCTCGAAAGGTTTCGGCGTAGGCGATCCTGTACACTGCAGGAACTATGCCAACGCAGGCCCAGCCTGGGTGCCAGGGACGATAATAGAACAGACGGGGCCAGTGTCATATCGGGTGGAAACTAGCACCGGCCTCCTCTGGAGGAGGCACGCTGACCAACTGAGGCACCGAGTGAGTGAGGGGCCGATCAGTGGGGCTCAGCGACAGGATTCAGCGATAGGGTTCTCCCCCACCCGTTTAGCCCAAGGGGGAGACAGAGAGGGACACCAGTCCGAGGTCAGGAGGGAAAGCAGTGAGCCCGACTCATATCCTTTTGATACCCCAGTTCTATCCGAGCCCGGGGGGAGGGAAAAGGAGTGTGCGGCCGCCGCTGCCGCTTCCCCCGAAGCCGATTTTGATTTTGATTTTGCTAGCCGGGGGGGTTTTTTGGAGTGTTCCCCCACCCATCCGAGTGAGAAGAGGGGTTTTTCGTTAGTCCCCAGTGCCCCCGGTTCTTCCCAAACAAAGCACACACCTTCCAGCAAAGCCGCAGAACCGCGGCAAACCACTAACGAGTCATCCTCTCCTGTTACAGGGCAGGCAGCCAGGGAGCAAGGAGGAGGGAGCGAAGCCAGGGCAGGGCAGCCCGCGCCGAGACCCCAGCGTGTTCGAAATAAGCCATCTTGGCTGAGAGACTTCGTCTCATCCTAGGGGGGAGGAGTGTTGTGTTCTAATAGTGTAACCTTCTACATGTGATATCAATGTATCTGAACCAATGTAACCTTGCCTATGAGTAACAATGTAACCTTCAGCTGTATCACATAAACCCTGTAATAGGACGCGAGCTAATGACCACCAGCTGGCAGCAGCGAGCGTCCAAGCTCTCTTGGTTCAAACCCATCAAAGACCGCAGCGCGGGAAGTTTTCCCGCCGCTACCTACACCTGGACAAGAAGGGCGTGACCAGCCATGACGTCACGCGGACCAGTAGCCAACGGGCTACCGTGGAGCCACATTCAAAATACGTTACTACCATATATATAGAGCTGTTCGTCCGCCATTACCTCATGTTCCCTCTGTCCACCATGCAATAAACCTGAGTTAACCCAGCCGTTGGCTGTGTCTTGTGTCTTGACTCTCATATACTAAAGAAAGCAAAGTGGTTGTCTGATGAGGCCCTTAAAATAGCAGAGGAAAGAAGGAATGCAAAAGTCCAAGGAAAAAGGAAAAAATACAACCACCTGAATACCCGCCCTGAGTTGGGTTCTGCCTGAGTGGGCGGCATATACAAATGTGACTTATAAATAAATAAATAAATACAGAATTTCAAAGGAAAGCAAGGAGAGATAAGGAAAAATACCTGAACAAACAGTGCAAAGAAATAGAGGAAAACAGCAAAAGAGGCAGGACTAGAGATCTTTTCAAAAAAATTGGGGAAATCAAGGGAACATTTAAAGCAAAAATGAACATGATAAGGGACAAAGATGGAAAAGAGTTAGCTGAAGCAGATCAAAAAAAGATGGCAAGAGTACACAGAGGAACTCTACAAAAACACTCCTGATAATAACAATAATGAGAAATTTGAACTTGAACCAGACATTCTGGAGAGTGAAGTCAGAAAGGCCCTAAAAAGCACTGCAAACAATAAAGCTAGTGGAAATGATGGTATCCCAGTTGAATTTTTCAAAGCCCTAAAAGATGATGGAATCAAACTACTGCATTCAATATGCCAGCAAATTTGAAAAACAAAACAGTGGCCACAGGATTGGAAAAGATCAGTGTACGTTCCAATCCCAAAAAATTGCAATGCCAAAGAATGCTCAAATTACCGAACAATTGCGCTCAACCCACATGCCAGCAAGGTGATGCTCAAGATAATACAGGATAGACTTCAACAACATGTGGAGAGAGAACTACCAGAGGTGCAGGCCGGTTTCAGAAGAGGCAGGGACTAGAGACCACATTGCCAACATACGTTGAACCATGGAGAAAACAAAAAAATACCAGAAACAAGTCTACTTTTGTTTTATCGACTACACCAAGGCTTTTGATTGTGTGGACCACAACAAAATGTGGCAAGTAATTAAAGAGATGGGAATACCAGAACACCTCATATGCCTCATGAGAAATCTGTACACGAACCAAGAAGCGACAGTTAGGACAGAACACGGAATGACAGAGTGCTTTGGAATAGGAAAAGGAGTAAGACAAGGATGCATTTTATCACCTTGCTTATTCAATCTATACACAGAGCACATAATGCGCAATGCAGGGATGGAGGAATCACAATATGGGATCAAAATTGCTAGGAGAAACATCAACAATTTGAGATATGCAGATGATACCACCCTAATGGCAGAAATTGAGGAAGACCTAAAGAAGCTCTTGATTGGATTGAAGGAGGAGAGTGCAAAAGCTGGCTTGAGACTCAACATCAAGAAAACCAAGATAATGGCAATAGGTCCGATCAGTCCCTGGAAAATAGATGGGGAAGAAGTAGAAGCAGTGACAGATTTTACTTTCCTGGGATCTAAGATCACTGCAGATGGAGACTGTAGCCATGAAATAAAAAGGCGACTGATTCTTGGGAGACAAGCTATGAGAAACCTGGGAATATAGTGGAAAGCAGAGACGTCACCTTGAAAACAAAAATTCGCATAGTCAAAGCAATGGTATTCCCAGTGGTAATGTATGGGTGTGAGAGCTGGACCATTAGGAAGGCTGAGCGCAGAAGAATGGATGCCTTTGAGATGTGGTGTTGGAGGAGAGTCCTGAGAGTCCCCTGGACAGCAAAGAGAACAAATAGGTCAATACTGGAAGAAATCAATCCTGACTGTTCATTGGAGGGACAAATAGTGAAGATGAAGCTAAAGTACTTTGGACATCAAATGAGAAGGGAGGACTCACTTGAGAAGGCCTTGATGCTGGGAAAGGTGGAGGGCAAGAGAAGAAGGGGGCGTCCAAAGATGAGATGGATAGATGGTATTGTGGACACAATGGACACAGAGCTTGGTGGGCTGAGGAGAATGGTGGAGGATAGAGATGCCTGGAGGAAAATGGTCCATGGGGTCGCAAAGGGTCGGAGTCGACTGTGCGACTGAAGAACAACAACAATCAGATACATGGCCAGGAACACAACCCGCAAATTGTTGATGAGTGGCAATTTGATGCCAAGATGTACATGATTTACATTACACAGCGCAAATTAGCAAAAGGATCCTAGTTGACATATACTTGTAATGCTGAGAAAATTTAAGAGTTTAAATCAGTGTTAATGGTTCATTCAGACAAAGAGATTGGTTAACAGAAAGGCAGACTTCTTGTTCTTTATTGAATTTTTATACCTTTAAGAATAGGATATCTGCACAGGATTCTGAACATTTATTAAGGTCTTTAGAACTGTCGTTACAACATATGCAATTAAATAAATATCCTACTCTCTCTTGCAAAATATACACATATGCATAAAAATCTGATCCTTCTGGTATACTAATCTGGTTGAGTAAAAGACAAAGGAACACAGATAAGGAAACTTCAACCTCTGAAAGAGATTAGGATTAAACACATTTGTGAGCTAAAGTCTACAGGAAATAATAAATATGAATACATTTTTTAGTAGAGGGGTTCCCAACTTTTTCAAGCCGAGGGCCAGGTCACACTCTCTCAGTCAGCTTCGAGGGCCGGATGGCTGCATGATTGGGGGGGGGGGTCATTTTCCCCCAACAGCTTCAAAGGGGTGGACACTTTGTTTCTTAAATGCCCTTAGAGGAGTGAGGAGCCACATGAAATGGAGCCATGGGCTGGGTCCAGCCCAAGGGCCTTAGGTTGGGAACCCCTGCTTTAGGGATTGACAAGTATTTCTGGATTCTTTTACACCTGACATATTGATCAAGCACACAAGACCTCGACACAATGCCAATTTCCCATTGCCACAAATCATTCAAACAGGTACTTGCTGTGTGCTGTGCTTCAGCAAACTGTGGGTAGACCAGTCACTAATAGGTATATTTATGTTTACTACATGGATGTTGTACAGAGAACCACTGTTGTGTTAAGATCTGACTAGGACACGGGCAAAGTCACTACGGCACGGAGATAGAAATCTTAATTTCAGGCTGAGAAACCCAAGCACAGCAAAGTGATTGTTATGTAGCACCTCCCGCCAACATAGAACCTGCTATTGCTGTATTTAAGTTGCAAAGGTAAAGGTTGCCCTTGTTCAAAAGCCAGTCATATCTGACTCTAGGGTTAAGTGCTCATCTCTGTTTATAGACAAAGAACCAGCGCTGTCTGCATCTGCAGACGTTTCCGTGGACATGTGGCAGGCATACCTCAACCCGGAAGTGCACAGAACGCTGTTTACCTTCCCACCGTAGTGGTCCCTATTTATCTACTTGCAATTTCTTGCTTTCGAACTGCTAGGTTGGCAGGAACTGGGGCAGAGGCGGGAGCTCACTTTGTCATGCAGTACCCGGGAATCAAACTCTGATCTTCCAGTCAGCAAATGCTGACCACTTGAGTCACATTTAGTAAAGGTAAAAGGTTTCCCTTGCTCGAAAACCAGTCGTATCTGACTCTAGGGTTCAGTGCTCATCTCTGTTTAAAAGCCGAAGAGCCAGCGCTGTCTGCTTCTGCAGATGTTTCCGTGGTCATGGGGCAGGCATGACTAGACACCAGAGTGCATGGAACGCTGTGTACCTTCCCACCGAAGTGGTCCCTATTTATCTACTTGCAATTTTTTGCTTTTGAACTGCTAGGTTGGCAGGAGCGGGGACAAAGACGGGAGCTCATTCCGTCCCACAGTACTCGGGAATCGAACTGCTGACCTTCTGCCTCCCAGTCAGCGTCTTAGCCACTTGAGCCACTGCAGCCACATTTATTCTCAATAAACTCATACTATTATTGTATAAGGTAAAATATACCAATAATAATTTATTAAAGTGGAACAGAAAAACCTAAATCCAGAGTAAAATATATGTAGAAACAAAATTCTATTTAACATATGTTTAAAAATATTCTTATTGTGCCTCTCTTCAGAAGAGTATACACAATTGGGATGGAGTGGGAACTCTGAAAATGCCCTCCCCTACATCATAACCACACTCTCCTTTATTAAACGGGGTAGGGGAGACAACAAGCAAGATCAAAGTGTCCCAATTAGTTGGTAATGTAGTAACGTTCCATTAACTAACTTAACTAAAGTCAATAAAAAGGTATTTAAACTCACAAGAAGACATTAAATTGGCAGTAGTAGCTCACTGTCAGCTGCAATATTCTCAGCATGTTTTTCAGAAAATTACATGAGTTAATTAAGCTTATGTTTACCTTTAATGAACATTTACAAACACAGCTCACTAAACAAAAGCTGCATAGATGAGGAACTTAGATTCACTTCCAATAGCTATATTTAGACAAAATACTATGCTATGGTTTCTACAAGAAAGAAAATAAACAATTGTTTTAATTTCATTGCTTTTTCCTGTATTGGCAAAGAGATGCAAAGCTTTTGCAACTGTTTGGAAATCATGATTTTGACACTATGTCTGTGCTTAATTTTTCCACTGAAATGAGCATGATTGATACTTGTTGTTTATAGATAAACCTTAGTTGGTCTACATTAAAAACACTTTCAATATCTTTATGGCCATGCCAGAGAAGGTGCTTCCATGTAACATTTTCCCTAAATGCTAATCCATGGTAATTTATTATTATGTCTGAATGAGATGGTGACTTTGGAAGATATTCTTCAATGACACTAGGTTCATTCGTTCATTCATTTAACCGGACACACAATTTCTTCTAACATATTAGTAAATGTAAAAATATCTATTTGGCAGGAAGTAAGAATGCAAAGTATCACAAAAATCTTAATGTTACTTAACAAAATATTTTAACAGTGATACAAATAATTGCTGATGTCAATACAAATGTTGCAGTTTATAAATAAAACTGATTACACTAGTGTCATTTTTCAGCCAAATTAAGAGCCACTGAAATCCTGTTGCATAGCACCTTAAGTAGCACTTGGTTCAATGGACCTACACTAGGAACAGGATGTCAGCTCAAGTATTGAAGATTGTGGCATTTTTTAACCACAATCGGGTGTACCCCAGACAACAGCAACTTTGTGCCTGCTAGGTTGGGCAAAAGAAACTATGGAATGAATTCTCCAAAAGGTGGCTTCATTTTGGCAGTTTCATGTCTGGCCTAGATACGGAAGAAGAAAAAGAAGCCCAAGTAGCACAAACAAATAGATTTCGTAATGAAACAATCAATTGTTTGTGTTTACAGTTTATGACACAAAGGATAGGAAAGGTACAGATTGATGTAGATTGAGGGGAACATAAAGACTGCAAGGAGCAATTTGTCTCACACCCCTACTCGTCCATGCGAAAAAGGGGGTTATGGTTTCTCCCCTGGGGCCCCCATCCTCCAGTGTTTGAGTCTCCCCCTACTCACACTCAATATGGGGAAGTTTGTCTTGAGTCACCCTCCACTCATGGTCATCGGAGGAACTTTCAGTTTGGTTTTCCCCCTTCGAATTCTGGGTTTGACTTTGAGTGTTTCCCTGCTCCTTCATTTACAAAACGGGACTTAGAGTTGGTTCTCCCCCCCCCCCCATAAGAACATAAGAAGTGTCTTGCTGGAACAGGCCATCCAGTCCAGCATTCAGTCTCACAAAGTGGCTCACCATTTGCATCTGGGTATTATTCCCAAGCAGATGCCTTCACCTGCTTAGGATTCCCTGGAAATGACATTGAGAGATATCCTGCCTATGTCTCCAACCCAGAGTTTGTCCTTAGGTATCCATAATTTTAGCCTTTGATACCCTTGTCCTCCATGAACTTGTCTAATCCTTTCTTGAAGCTGTCAAGACTGACAGCTGTCACCACTTCTTCTGGCAGGGAGTTCCATAGACCAGTAATCCTCTGGGTGAAAAAGTACTTTCTGTCATTTGTTTGAGAACTAGTACCCAAAGGTTTCATGGAGTGTCCCCTAGTTCTAGTGTTATGCGATAGGGAAAACAGTTTTTCCTTATCTACTTTGTCCACACCGTGCATGATTTTATAAACTTCAATCAGGTCACCTCTTAGACGCCGTCGTTCAAGGGTGAAAAGGCCCAACCGTTGCAGCCTCAGATGGTAAGGAAGGTGTTCCAGTCCTCTGGTTGCCCTCCTCTGCACTTTTTCCAGCTCCATAATATCCTTCTGGAGGTATGGCGACCAGAACTGTACACAGTATTCCAGATGGGGCCTCACTTACTAGTGTTGAAGCTCATTTGCCACTGCTTTGCCTACTCCCCCAGTGTCAAGAGATCCCTCTGGAGCTCCTCATAATCTCTCACAGTTTTCACTACCCTGTATAATTTAGTGTCGTCAGCAATTTGGCTACCCTACTATTTATTCCTACTTCTAGATCATTTATGAAGAGGTTGAAAAGCAGGGGTCCCAGTACTGAACTGACTAGACACCGGAGAGCACGGTATGATGTTACCTTTCCACCAAAGTGGTCCCTATTTATCTACTTGCAATGTCTTGCTTTCAAACTGCTAGGTTGACAATACAGCTTGCCCTTAGAATTTCAGTCTGTATCAAGGAAAATGAACAAACATACAAAGCCATTGGCTTTGTGGTAGGCAGCTGGCATTTTATTACAAACCAGGTTGTGTAAGATGATCGCTGTGAAGGTGATGGTGATATGTGGGAGCCAAGCTTCCAGATTTAGGAATGTGAAAGTATGTTCCTGTTACTTCTTTTCCTCCACCTTCTGTTCCTTCTGCAAAGTAAGTTCTAGTTCCAAGCTTTTCCAGCACTAAGTAAAACAGTGCATTTTCAAAAGTTTCGGATCAGATATTGAGTCCTAGAAATTTTGATACCCTTGTCATAGGCATCCGGGGATCAGAGTTACAGGATCCATTTATCCTAAGCTACAAATTGAAAAGTAATTAGCTTCTTCAGATGGACAAGAACATCACACCTCTAGTTGGATTTCCTGAAAGGTTTAGACTGGTAAGTTTTTCCCAGGCAGGGGTTTGGGAGTAAATCTAACATAAATGTAACCTTCCTCTTGCATGCATGCACTCATGTCTGCTACAGAGCTTACATAAAGCTCTGTTCAAAATTTGCCATTACTATTCTAGAGTTAAATTACCAACGGCAAGGAGGCGGTGATATAAATTCAAAAATTAATTAAATAAATAAATAATTCACTAAAAAAAAATGGATGGCTTCAAATGGAGATTGAACAAATCAATGGAAGATAAAGCTGCCAACTAATGATGGCTGTGTATTATTTTGAGTATCAGAAGCACCATGCTTCTAAATAGAAGTTTATGATAAAATGTCTGCGAGACTCTATTGCACTCATGTCCTGCTTGTGGACTTTGCGCAGACATGTGATGGTTAAATATGTAAGTAGAATTTAATTAATTAATTAATTAATTTTTGAATTTATATCACCGCCCCCTTGCCGGAGTGACTCCAGGCGGCTCACAACAGCATAAAAACATAAAAAACATCCATTAAAAATCACTTTTAAAAAACCCATTTAAAACCCACCCACCCCATCTGAAAAGAGGGACAAATTATTTAAACAAGCCAATAAGACTTTGACTGCCCTTATTTTCAGTTCAACACTTGGTTTGTCAATCAGGAAGGTAACAAAACAGGTGAAGTAAAAGTGTAAGACGAGCTGATTCTGAGCAAAAAACATCTATCTTGTTTTGTTTGTTTTTTGTTTTTGTTTTTTGCACTTTTACTTCACCTGTTTTGTTGCCTTCTTAATTGACAAACCAAGTGTTGAACTGAAAATAAGGGCAGTCAAAATCTTATTGGCATGCTTTATTGGGATGTGGGTTTGGAAAATTTTCTGTAAGAAGAAATATTTCAGAGAATTTTCCACTACCAGATTTTTCCATGGAAAATTGTTCATTCTTTTAAAAAGTAAATTCATAAAACTAATTAATAACATAATGAATCAAGGCCAGTTCAATATCATCTATTATATGAATAACAGGTCCTACTAGATGTATATAAATTGATGCCATGAAGTCTCACTCGTGTCTGATGAAGATCAATGAAAGCTAACATTAAAATATAGCAGTTAGTCTTTAAAGTGACACAATGTTTTTGTCTTTTTGTTTTGTTTTGTTTACTCTCTAGTATGCTTGAAATGCTCCCGAAGACTAACCAGTATTAAAAGGATAACAGAAATGCAATATGCCAATAATACTGCATCGTCTGCCCTCACACCTGTGGAACAGCAACAGTCAATCAACTGTTTCAAGAATGCATGTGATCATTTTGGTCTCACCATAAATGCTCAGAAAACCATGGTACTTGCACAACCTGCCCCAAGGACAGCCTTTCCAGAGTTCAGTATTACCTTTGGGGCCATTCAACAATTACGTGATCCTTGAGGGGGGTAGGGGGTCTGCCATCTGAATTATGGAAAATTACATGGGGGTGGGGTGGGGTCAGGTCAAAGATTACGTAATCCATTTGGAGCTGTTGTGGTTTCGAAGCACAGTGCTTTTTTAGGTTTAAAAATGATCTCTGGGAATTTTGATCCGATTTGAGATTATTGAATTGCTTGTGCAGTCTATTTCTATTTCACCAATAGTGAAAAGCTCTAAAAATTAGAGTTTAGATTCAAAAACTCTGGATTACGTAATTTTAAAGAGGGAGGGGGGTTCTAAGAGAAAATTACGGTCAGATTACATGGGGGGAGGGGGGTCAATTTCCCCCCCAAAATGGATCACATAATTGTTGAATGGCCCCTTCTCAGATTTGACACTGGAACAGGTAGATAATTTTTCTTACCTGGTGGCATCCTGTCTAAAAACTGTACCTGTGAACAGGATGTGATGAAGAGAACCAGTGCTGCCCATTAACAGTACATACAAAGCTCATGGTATACCAAACTGTTGTTACCTGAACATTATTGTATGGCTGTGAAACATGGACCTTCTATCGCGAAGACATCAAAAAGCTTGAGTGCTTCCACCAACAGAAGCCATGGTCCATCTTAAACATCAAGTGGGATGACTATGTCATCAACATGGCAGTCCTCAAGAAGGCACATGTAAATAGTATTGAAGCATCCATCATAGGCCAGCATCTTAGATGGATAGGGCATGTCCACCATATGAATGGTTTCAGGTTTTCTTGTCAAATTCTTTATGGGGAACTTAGCTCCGGTGCAAGAGCTCATTGAGCTCCTTTGAAACATTATAAGGACCATCTGAAACAAACCATGAAGGTGTCGGGTATACACCCACAAACCTGGGAGGCATCAGCCATAGATGGCCCACTTTGGCACCAAACCATTTCTGCTGCTACCAATCACTTCGAAGGAGAATGCCGCAGATATGAAGAGGCTAAGTGACAAATATGGAAGCTTCATCATGTTTCATGCCAGGATAGGTTTATTGAGTCACCAGAGACACATCCATCAACTGAGAAAATGACTTCCAGTAAAAATGTATACTCTGACATGAGTAGCAGCTAACGATGATGGCTTGAAACACAGACTAACATGGCTACCTTTTTTTTTTAATGTCCTACTAGACAGACCTTTTGTGTGGTCTATGGCAGTTCTTCTCATATAGATATAAAAATCCCATGGTTTAATCCCAAAATGTATTACAGGGCTGCTGCTCAAAACAGGTTACAGTACATACTTCTATCAGTACAAAAGCCAGTGTGGTATAATAATAATAATTCCATGCTAGAAATTATTCTGAGTAGTTAGCAGGGATGAGATGCATAGTCACAGAATTTCTCAATCTCTACAATTTTTCAAGTCTCAAAAGATTTGAGACTCCCCACCAAGACTTCTTCTGCATCAGCGAGATTCCCTAGCTTTCAGCAAAAATGATATTCCACTCTCATTTCCTTT